>OY998150.1:16673619-17346317 GCA_963921925.1 Sphagnum tenellum
CATGTGTTAAGCATATCGCTCGCGTTCATTTTGAGCCAGGATCAAACTCTTTTTTTTGAGTATGATTTTTTACACAGAAGGTGTGCTTGACTTGAAATTGAGTTGGCTTTCAAAAAAGAGACTATTATTATGGATTTAGTAAAATATTTAACATTATTTATGATTCTTTTTCTTTTAGGTATTTGGGGAATTTTTCTGAATAGAAAAAATATTCTTAATATGTTAATGTCGATTGAGTTAATGTTACTTGCAGTCAATTTGAACTTTTTGATATTTTCTGTTTATTTAGATGATATGATGGGTCAATTATTTGCTTTATTTGTTTTAACGGTGGCAGCTGCGGAATCTGCTATTGGGCTGGCCCTTTTGGTTATAACTTTTCGAATTCGCGGGACTATTGCAGTGGAATTTAGGGCGATCGTTTACGTTGCCTACAGTCATTGTTTAGCCATATGGAAAATATCTGCAGTCCTATGTTAGCAGCCATATAGCAAATTGTACGAGACCTTATTTTGCGTGCCGGGCATAGAGCTTACCTAACTATCGTGTAAAGGGTGGGAACCACAACATGCTCTCAAAACGTAGTTGAAGGGGAGAGGATAAAACTTTCTTTGAAAAGGGAGAAAACCTCACAGTACGTTTGCCCTTCAAATTGCTTCTTTTCTACCCTGGAAAGCACTTTTCATTTTATCGGGCCCTTCGAGCCATGGGCAGCCCTCAGAGAATACGTTTGCTCTGCGGCCTCCTTTTTTGCTTGGGGCAAATGGAAGAAAACGTGGCAAAGAGCATCAAAAAGTTTTATATTTTTCTTGAGACTAAAGGTTTACAAAGCAAACAAATGGCTTTAGCCCAAACGATCTGAGACTACGCTAGCCTGCTATTATATGAGATGAGCCCCTGTGGCAAATCAAAGTTTCTTTTGGTCAAATTGGACCTGCAGTTAACCACAGAATTAATAGTATTTCGTTACTTCCCCTCTTCATTTATAATACTTCGGGAGCCAACGAAACTATTTTGATAAAATCGGATTCTCGTAATTCTCGAGCGACTGGACCAAAAACACGAGTTCCTTTAGGATTTCCTTCTTGATTTATAACGACAGCAGCATTGTCATCGAATTGCACACTCGTTCCATTTTTACGTTTGAGTTCTTTACAAGTACGTACAACTACTGCCCTAACTAATTCTGATTTTTTGAGAGGCATATTTGGTATCGCTTCCTTAACCACGGCAACAATAACATCACCAATATCTGCATATTTCCGATTACTAGCTCCTAATACTCTAATACACATCAGTTTTCGAGCCCCACTATTATCTGCTACATTCAAGTAAGTTTGAGTCTGATCATTTTTTCATATTATTGGAGGGATCAACCCCCCCGCCCAGAGGAGGGAGAAATTTAAAAAAAAGGGGGTCTGGGGGGGGGATATTACTAATTTCATTTATATAATAATTCTTTCCTATCGTTATAGGGTGTTTTCCTCATCTATTACTTGTCCCTATCCATCATTTGTCTCTACCCATCACTCATATTTTTATCAGATATAATAGTAACAAATTGAGTACGTATAGGCATTTTGTATGCAGCTATTCTCATGGCTGCTCTAGCAACAGTTTCTGGTACTCCGCTTATTTCATAAAGTATTCTATTCGGTTTAACGACAGATACCCAATATTCTGGAGACCTTTTTCCTGAATCCATACGTGTTTCTGCAGGTCGCATAGTTATAGGTTTGTCGGGAAATATACGTATCCATATTTTTCCACCGCGACGGACATAACGAGTAATTGCTCGTCGTCTCGCTTCTATTTGTCTAGAAGTAATCCAAGCCGGTTCGAGTGCTTGGAGGCCAAATCTACCAAAACAAATGGAATTACCTCGAGTAGCTATCCCCCTCATTCGCCCTCTATGTTGTTTACGAAATTTCATTCTTTTAGGGTTATAGTCGATTTAGGGTTATTGTCGATTCATCCTCCTATCTCTACTTCAAAATCGGACATGAAAGTTTTCTTCATCCAGCTTCTCGTGAGTAAAATTTTCCATTCCACAAAATTAGTAATTCGATAAACTTATGTAATAAAGGTTTCACGGGCGAATATTAACTCATTTAGAATTGGCTCGAGAGATTATCTCCAGTTAGTCATTTGTAGCTTATCTATGGATTGGGAATCCTTACCAATTTGGTTTATTTCACCATCCTACCCGAAAATGAAATAAGATTGAACATTCCATCTATTCATTCATGGGTTTCATCGTTCCATTTACTTCCAGATTGACGTTTAGGTTCCATCCTTGCAGTGGAGCTTTCTCTCTATCAATATATAGTCAATTTTCCTAGTATTCCTTGATATAAAGCTCTTTGCCAAGTGGAGTCCCGAACTAGCCGCTGCTTGTGAAGTATGGAAAGAAATCAAATTTGAGTTTGACACGATCGATACTATTTGACATAGTTTATATTTCACACTTTCATTTCAGTGATTTCGTCTGTCTACCCCCCCCCCAGGGGGGGATGGACAAAATCACCAAAAGAAATGTGTTTTTATATTTCCTAATCATACAGATCGTTGATTTCTTCCAAAATTTGTCAACCCCCAGTACTAAGGAATAGAAAAAAATTGATAGATTTTACATCTAATAGGTTTTGTAGCTCAGTGGATTAGAGCCCATGGTTCTGAACCATGAAGTCAAGGGTTCGAATCCCTTCTGAACCATTGAAAAAAAAAATGGAATATATTTTGATCTTTTATCTAAGTCCCTTTTATCTTATTCATTTCTTTCTAATTGCAAATTTTTCTTATAGAGAAGAAGGATCTATTATAAAATCAATGGGAGGAGCTAATCCCGATTCGACAAATGGAATTAAGAATCGAGTTTTATTTAAGTAAAAAAATTAAGATTCTTTTTTTCTTCCTCTTTCTTCATCCTTCGAATATCCAAATTTTGTAGTTGATCGCGGAGGAAAATGAAAAAAAAAAATGAGGAGAAGTTTATGTCTTTAATGAATTGGTTTGAAGATAAACGCTGATTTGGTGGATTAATCGAAGCCCTCATCGAAAAAGCTACTAAGGGTTATATTCTTAGTGAGAAAGAAAGAGACAAATATATTAAAATTGATAATACTAAAGGATTATGGACTCGATGTGATAATTGCAAGAACATGCTTTATGTCAGATTTTTGAGACAAAATAAACGTATTTGTGAAGAGTGTGGATATCATTTGCAAATGAGTAATACAGAAAGAATCGAACTTTTAATTGATTGTGGGACTTGGCATCCTATGGATGAAGATATGATTGCTCGAGATGTTCTCAAATTTTCTGATGAAGATTCGTACAAAAATCGTATTATTTTTTATCAAAAAAGAACGGGTTTGACTAATGCTATTCAAACGGTACAAGAAAATTAAATGGGACTCCTATTGCTCTTGGAGTTATGGATTTCCAATTTATGGGAGGTGGTATGGGTTCTGTAGTGGGTGAGAAAATTACTCGTCTTGTTGAATATGCTACTAAAAAATCTATGCCATTAATTATTGTGTGTTCCTCTGGAGGAGCATATGCAGGAAGGAACTTTGAGTTTAATGCAAATGGCTAGAATTTCTTCCGTTTTACAGATTCATCTAGCTCAGAATAATTTATTATATATAACTATTCTTACATATCCTACAACAGGCGGAGTAACTGCTAGTTTTGGTATGTTAGTGGATATCACCATTGCCGAACCCAAAGCATATATTGCATTTGCAGGTAAGAGTGATCGAACAGACATTACGTCAAAAAATACTTGATGGTTTTCAAGTTGTTGAATCTCTATTCGATCATGGTTTACTTGATTTGATCGTTCCACGTAACCTTCTAAAAGGTGTTTTGAGTGAAATATTTGAACTTTATGGTTCAACCCCCCATATCGTAGGGAATGTAACCATTCCTTTTCCGAATAAAATTTTCCCCATATTTTTTTAATACCTTCATTTTTTATTTCAATTTCTTAATGAGAATGAAAAAAGTATTTCCAATTTGATTCTTGGTCATTCTTTCTATATGTTAGTTTTTGCATCGATATAACTCATTTTTCTTCCTAAATTTCGTTGCATCTTTTTTTTTCTCGCTTAACAAATCGATGACCCACCAATACCATTGACAAATTGCTCTTTTCTTTTTTTTATTAGGCTTGGATATTAATACCTTTAGCACAGGTAAAATGAAAATCTGGCCCTTGCATATACATTCCACAAGTTCAAAAAACCAATTTCCATCCAATCCATCAAGGGACTGACCTTTCTTTGTCAAGCCGTTCTTCTAAAAGCGACTCTACTTTCTAGCTGTAGAGCAATACATTCCGCAAGAATATTTGGTTCCCCATATGGTTTTGGTATTTCTGTCAAAGTCATGTGAAGCTTACGATCCCCAAAATGGAGAAGATTCCGTACATCTACTTTCAATTGTTCAATCCCTCGGCCAACACCTGGTTTAACAGCTCCCAATACAACAGCAAGCACCAGTTTAACCGTATTATCTCCTCCGAAGTCTTTGCTTTGCAAAGCAAAGAAAGCGGGCTTTGCCCCAGCTAAAGCTATCCTAGGGAGAGTAAGAAAGCTACCGAAAGGGCCTAAAGTGGCAACCATTTTTTTTTGCGATTCATCCTTCCCGAACGCAGCATACAACTCTTTGTTGTACTGCGCTCTCCAAGTGTGCTTATTCCCTCTCCCTTTCCCCCGTTACGTTAATGGTAAGTTTTGGGAAGAGAACTTCGATGGCGCCTTCCAAATGAGTCGTATTCCTTGTTTTCAATCTATTCTTCTATTCATCAAAATTTGGTGGTTGATTGAGTCATAATATTTTGTTATATTCCCTTTCAGAGCCAGTCGTAGTTTTGCAGCCCAATCCCAATTGCTTCCCTGTTCGCTAATAAATCTGCGAAGCAAATTTATATCTTTATAATCAATTATTTCCTGCTATATTAACTAGACCCGAAGCTCCACCTCGAGTAAAAGCTTCTACAGCGGGTTGACCAAAATGGGGATCCCAAATTGCATTTGCAATAGGCCTTACATGTAAAGGATCTTGTACCCATGCTTTCTTCTTCTATTTCTTCTTCCCCCTCTCTCTCATTCAGTTTCCTTCTCTTCCTAACCCATACTCAAAAATTCAAGTATGGGTTTCCCATTTAAAGTTTCTTTTATCTTCATCATGAGCAATTTCTCTACCCCCAGAAATAAAATGAAATTCATTTTATTAGTCAGATTAGTCAGAAGGGATCATTCGATAAATAAGGAGGTAATTACTACTTGCTCTCCTTCTTTTTCCTTTTCTTAAACTCCGATTGCACCACTAGTAGAATAAAATGGAATATTTCTACCATTTTATGTTATGTCGGAGTAATTCGAATAACAGTAGCCGGGATAGCTCAGTTGGTAGAGCAGAGGACACTTGAAATGAATTAAAGATGCGGGATACATAGACATAGCGTGAGTTGGACGAAAAAAAAGTTCATGTCCGGTTCTTTTGGGGGAATATTCCTTATCGATAACCTATCCTAATAACAAAAAAACTTGATTTGAGTGATCCTGTATTGCGGGCCAAATTAGCTAAAGGTATGGGACATAACTATTATGGAGAACCCGCTTGGCCGAATGATCTTTTGTATATCTTTCCAGTAGTTATTTTAGGTACTATTACAATCTTTCCTCAATTACTTGAATTTCGTCGGAAAAAAACCAAATAATTGGTTACTGTATATATCTTCCTTTGGATTTTCACTATCTCTATGATTGAGGAGAATTCCCAAAAAGAATAAAATGAATTTTTATCTCAGAACTTTTTTCCGCCATACTTAGAATGCTTATTTATATTAATAATAAGAAGGAGTCTCTATGGGTAACGATACCATTGCTAATATGATTACATCTATAAGAAATGCAAACTTAAGAAGAACAAAAGTAGTTCAGATACCTGCTACTAATACTACTAGAGATATCGGAAAAATTATTCTACGAGAAGGTTTTATGGAAAGTTTCAGGGAACATCAAGAAGATAAAAACTATTTTGTAGTTTTTACACTGAAATATTGAGGGAAGAAAAAAAAACCATAGATAACTACTTTACAGCGTATTAGCAAACATGGTTTAAGGATTTATTCCAACCATAAAGAAATTCCCAAAGTTCTAGGTGGAATAAGAATTGCTATTCTTTTTACTTCTCAAGGAATTGTAACAGATCGGGAGGCACGCCAAAAGCAAATAGGAGGTTATGAGCTTCTTGAGGTCACCCTTTTGTAGTGAGGACTATAAGTCTAAGGCAGTTTTGCTACCGAGTTCCATAGCTTTATCAAACATTGCCTTTTTTGCCTTTGGTTTTGACTTGAAGGCCAATAGATAACCACGAGGCCATGCCTGGCTGCCCTGCTTGGTTCTATCGGGCCTTCTGTCGCTGCTTGCACAGGATAATTAGCCTCTGACATGGCCTCTCTTCTCAAAGATTTGAGAGGAAGGACGTCGCCATTTCATTTTCTCATTTAGAATGACAAAACCATACCTTTTTTATGAGACCAGGTCGCAGGGCATAAAGTAAATTGTCACCCAACACCCAGGAAGCGGTAGATCAATAAAATAGTAAAATTATAATTTGCATGTCGGAATAGTTTAGTTGGTTAGAACAGCGGGATCATAATTCGCACACGAGGGTTCAAATCCCTCTTCCGATAGGAATTTTCTGATAAGGATTTGACCTACGGCATAGTGGCAAAAAATATATATATATATATTTTTGTTGGTCACTAACCTCACCCCAACTCTCCTTCTGCGATAGGCCGCGGTAAATAAAGATCTATGATGTTTCTCGGCATAAGTACAATATTCAACATAATGGATGTTTTTTTAACAGAGCAATCAATCATATACAATACACCTTCAAGTTTAATTATACACTTCACAAAGTACATAAACGATCACTATATTCCCATTTTGACGGACTTATGCTAACAAAGCCTTGCAAGGGATGGAGCGACAGAAGTATTGAGAATCCAAGATAAGGTCACGGCAAGACAAGCCGTTTAGCATCACGATAGGTGCCAAGTGGAAGTGCAGTAATGTATGTAGCTGAGGCATCCTAACAGACCGAGAGATTTGAACCTTGTTCCTATATGACCCGATTGTTTTTATCAGGCATTAGCCACCTATCTTCATCGTTCGCTTGTTTTACAACATCAACCTAATAGCCTAACTAGGAATATCTTGAGATTTTTTCTATGTTTCAAATAAACAGAATTCTTTTTTTTAAAAGTTTTTATTTGCAGGAGTACTCAATAATATCCCAATTTTGTTCTATCCTATTTTGTATCAAATGAGGAAAACTACTTTCTTTTTATTTAGCAACTATTATTGCATATCGATGTAGAACAATATAGACAGATATACTCTATGATATGTTTTTATTAAGTTTCGCGCGACGCAATAGATAATTTTCAATCATTACACGAACCTTTATTATGCTAGTATTCAAACGAAGTGACAAATAAAATGATGAAATTTATTTTGAGTTTCCATTTACATCTCGCTCTTCTTCAGATTCGGATCAATCTATTACTTAATTACTATATTACTATCCAAATATTCATAAATAAATTATGCTCACGCCATATTGCCGGATCAGGCTTTTGCCCATTGTCCACGATTCCCCACTGCTGCCTCCCATAGGAGTCTAAGCCGTGTCTCAGTCCCAGTGTGGCTGATCATCCAAAAAGACCAGCTAAGCATCGTAAGCTTGGTCAGCCTTTACCTAACCAACTACCTAATACTACGTGGGCTCATCAAACAACGCTTTTTAGCTTTTCCTTATTTAGGATTTGGCCCAAACTGTTTGGCAGATTCCTACGTGTTACGTTCGCCACTTTGCTTCTATTCTAATTTGAAGTCAACGTTCGACTTGCATGTGTTAAGCATATCGCTAGCGTTCATTTTGAGCCAGGATCAAACTCTTTCTTTTGAGTATGATTTTTTACACATAAATAGGTTCTGGACCTACCAAACTTCTAATATAAAACCTCTACGTATCATTAAGCAAATCATCATCATAATAAAATTGACTACCCATAGACCGATTTCAATTGACTATGTAGAACTCCTGGTCTACTTAACTGGCTATACTTTTGCATTACAAAATTACATAGTAATTACAAATTGTAAGTATGCTATATGAAATGCCATGCCCTTCACTTTAGGTAGTCCCATTTGTAATTAAAAAAGAGCGATGTCTAATTTTTTTAATTTTTTTTTGTTGTGCTTCTATCTCACTACTTTATTTAAAAACAAACTCTACCTCCTTCTACCTTGAAATATAGGGGTAGATAATTATAAGAAAAAACAAGATTTTTTTGCTTTGTTGCTCTTGATTTGAGTTCCTAATTTTTTTTTATTTGCTGCACTCCGCTTTGCAGCTCTGCCAACATTCTAATAAACCTAGTTTAATTGATCATAGTAGGGCAAAGCAATAAATCATCGTAGATTTAGGTCTGAAGAAGGCATCATTTTGTATGGCTTTCGTCCCTTCCAGCTTTGATAAGAATGATACTTTTGGGCCGTAGCTTTTAAAGACTGCAAGATAAATCAAAATTTGAGATCCGAGCCATACTTATTTATCTATGATTATTCATGGCTACTTTCGCTAGTAATAAGGTTTGAAGAAGATTTTTGTGATCAAGAATTGACTAGCTTGCATTTAAGTTTTACTATTACAAACGAAAAAAAATAAAAATAGATATTTTGTTTTGCTCATTTCTCCCACTTTATTGGGAATGTAAGTAAAAAACATCGCCCGGATATGCTTCTCGACCGGGTGGTCTTCTCAATAGAAGAGACATTTGTCGATAAGCTTGTGCTTGTTTGGAAAGGTCACCATCAATTAGAGTATGCTGTTTACGATACATAAAGTATTCCGCCAAAGCGGCTCCTGTGTAGAGAGCAAGATACTGTAATGTAGCAGGAGAATTCGCAGTTTCGGCTACCACAATTGTATATTCCAATGCGCCGCGCTCCTCGAAAGTTCGTGCCCGTTATGAAGTACTTGGTGCTATTGTGACTGGAGAGCCCATTCCTGAACCTAATACTGCTCCAATATCTTTTCGATTACTTGTTCGAGAGTTACGATCCCTAGCTCTGGGATTGGATCATGTCGTTGTATCCGAAAAAAAAATTAAAGAGGATTTTGAGGGACGTCTAATCCCCCTACTTGTTTCGAATCAAGAATCACTATACGAAGAAAGGAAGAAACTCATAGAATGGCTGAAGCCAACAGAGCTTTCACACATTTTCGTTAATTAGTCAATACAATAAACAAATAGGAAGTATTTTCATTTTTTTGGAAACAATAAATAAGTTCTAGTGTCTGTTAACATTTTACCATGGCCCTCAACCTTTTCATGATGATGGGGTATGGTATCCTATCGAAGCACTTGAATATGTTATCTTGAATTACCCCCAAATGGTAATTGCCTTTCAAATAGATAAATTGCAGTGTCGAATGACACAATCTATCTAGTCTGAATTCATGGGAGCTGTTTATAAATTGTTTTTCCGGCTTCCAAGCAGCTAAAACAAAACAACACAAAACTAGAAGGCAATGAAAAAAGAAATCTGCGCCTTCGACGCTACTTTCCTTTTTCGGTGCGGCACCTTAACATTATTTTTGAATTTTTAAGTAATCTTTGGATCTACGTTACCATCTCAATTAAAGAAATATCCGTCTCTTAGACAAATTATCCAAATCGTCCCAAGATATATTGACTTATCTGCAAGCAATCTTAAGCTTATTAGAGTTACTTTCATTTTGATGAAAATTAGCAATAAGTATAGCCAATACTTAGAAAGGATTGAAAAGTAGTCCTTTTATAGGAGGTTTGGGTTTTTAATTAATTCAATTTTTTAAATCATATTATTAATTGCAGTAATCTACTTCCTCATAAAGATGTACTATTCAAGATTTAGAAAATGAGCAAAGTCGAGCCAACAAGTTGTTAAAGGATAGAAAGGACTCGCAGTCGTGCTACAAGATTTGTGCGGCCTTTTAGAAGTAATAGCTAAGGTAAAACATAATGTTATCATGATTAATAACACTTCTTCGACTGCTCTCCAGTACAGAAATGGTGCAGACCTATTTGACCACCCAACACACCTAATCCCATTTGCCCCAAAGCCCTCGAACCTCCTACTTGCCCCAAGCCCAATGATTGTTGACTAAATGTTTGTTGCCATGATGTAAGCAACATAACATTCACATAGTTGGCATGTGCCATGTTAGGTCCAAAAGTCCCAACAATAGGATGCACAAGGTTAGGTGGTAAGATAATACAAACAATCACATTTGTTCATTGCCCATCATCAAATGAAACCCAAACGTCATCTTTTGAAAATACTACATCATCATTAGTCATGGGGGGGGGGGGGGTCCCATCTTCATAGTTTATTTAGTGGTTTTAAATGACACGCTCCCAAGTTCCTTGTTGGACCCAAGTTGGGTCCAAATTAGTCAAACAGCGGAATTGTTTGGAATTCGAGGCATGCTCCCAGCTCTTAGCACTAAAAGGGGTAGAGGGGCGTGCTAAAGCTCTGGGATGGGACTAGGAAGAGGACAAGCTTTAATTTCTTACTCGAATATGCATCAAACAAACCAACAAGTTGGTTAATTCACATTCTAAAGCACGCTTGGTGTTAGGACAAGCCACGGGCAACCCTGGACTCACAAGACTCACCACGGCCCGAACTCGGGGGAAGCAACCACCTTCCCCCATATAATATTCTTTGCGTCTCTCCACGGCACCCACACCCGAATGGTTTTTTGTCTCGAGACTCCCAAGGAGGAGCCCTAAACCTGTCCTGGTTTGGACTCCCGAGACTTTGCGAGTTCATAATTCTTTGCTCAAACCTTCGATTGGAACAAGGTTTAAAGAAAACTTGTAGTTTACCTTGAGAGCTTTCCAACAATGTGTCACACTCCCCCTGCACATGTCGGGGTTGGGTCGATTCTCGACTCTAGGTGGTTGCGAATCAAACTAGCAGTTTGATTCCTGACCCTTCTTTTTGCCATAACGTATGCTACAAATGCCCAAATGGCTCATGCAAGGCCATTTCAACATTTACACTTTGATAGCTTTCCAATGATATAAAGAACACCTCAAGACGAGGTGTTTTGACCCCTGCAATCAAACTTTGAAGTTTCAAGACTCCTGGAGAATTCCCAAGTCCCCATTTTGGGAATGTGAGTCTCATTCTCACACTCTTCCAAAAGTGGGGTCATGACATTAAAGGTGGTTGAAGTCCTTATTTCCGTCTTTGCCCATTTTTTTCATAGTATAAACCTACATCATAGTTTGTTTTGCGGTTTTAAAAGTGGTTGAAGTCCTTATTGCCTTCTTTGCCCTTTTTTTTCACAGTATGAACATCGCAACCCCACTTTGAGGCAAGTGTGAGGATGAGACTCACACTACCAAAAGTGGGAATTTGGAGTCCTTCGGGACTTTTGCAATTTTAGGGTTCAATTATAGAAACCAAAACACATTTTCTTGACATGTTCTTTATATTGTTGGAAAGGCCTTGAATTCTAGATGTCGAAAATGGCCTTGCATGAGCCATTCGAACATCTAAAACACAAGTTATGGTCAAAAGAAGGGTCGAGAGTCAAACCGGCAGTTTGACTCCCGACCGCAAAAAGTCAGGAATCAACCCGACTCCGGTGTGTGTAGGTAGAGTGCGGCACATTGTTGAAAAGATCTTGAGGAGAGCTACAAGATTGTTGTGGACCTCATCCCAATCCAAGGTCTGAGCTGGGAGTTATGAGCTCCCAAAGTCCCAGGAGTCCCAATCAGGATAGTTTCAGGACTCCTCCTTAGGAATCTCAGGAATAAAAGCCATTTGGATGTGGGTGCCGCGGACCAATGCATAGAATACTATATGGGGGAAGGTGGTGGCTTCTTTCAAGTCCGAGCCGTGGTGAATCAAGTGAGACCAAGGTTGCCCGTGGCTTGTCCCAACATTGAAATGGTGCAGAATAAGTTTTAACCAACTTGTTGGTTGGTTTTGGATGCAGGATCGAATAATTAAGTAGCTTGTCCCTCTTCCTAGTCCAATCCTGGAGCTTTCAGCACACCCCTCTCACCCCCTTTATTGCTGGAAGCTGGGAGTGGCACCAAGTCCCATCTACTTCCGTTTTTTGACATAATTGGACTCTTTGGAGTCTAACAAGGGACTTGGGGGCGCGTCAATGAACCTACATAATCCAAACTTACATTAAATTTTGGTTTATTAGACATTAGACGTTACACAAGGAACAAACATGATTAAATTCAAATTGTAATATGGATCTAAATAAAATAAAATGAAGTTTGGATTATTTATTTATTGGTTGTATATCTTAGGATGTTGCTTCATAACGCACCCCCAAGTCCTTGATGGATTCAACTGCGAATCCAAAGATGAAAACAATGAAGGAGAAGGAGTTAGGGTGCACTCCCTAGCTCATAGCACTTTGGGGGTAGAGGCGCATGTTGGAGCTTTGGGATGGGACTAGGAAGATTGACAAGCAATTCAATTATTCACACAGACTTACACAAACCAAATAACCAATTGGTTAATGCATAGTTAGAGCACTTTGGTGCACGGACAAACCACGAGTAAACATGGACTCACAAGACTCACCACGGCCTAGACTTGGGAGAAGCCACCACCTTCCCCCTTATAAAATACTCTGTGCTTAGCCATGGGACTAGCACCCAAATGTCATTTTATCATGGGACTCCCAAATGGGAGTCCCGAAATTCCCAAAGTTGGGACTTTTGTAACTTTGGGGGCCCATAATTTTATGTGTAGACCTTCAATTAAGATGAAGTCCAAAGTAAAGTTGAAGCCCTCAGCATAAGCTTCCCAACGGTATGTTGCATGCCACATGTATACACAAGGAAATCGGGGGCGATTCTCGATTCTCAGTTCCCGGCCCTTCTTTTGGCCATAACCTGTGTTTGAAATGTCCTAATGAGCTCGCATCTACGTTCCAAGAGCTTTCTAATTATATAAAGAAATAATCAATCCACGGAGTTTTGACCCTTGCAATCGCTTTCTGAACATCTGAAAGTCCACTAGGAGTCCAACTCCCAAAGTGGGAGTTCACTTTAAAATGTGAAGGTTCATTCCCTCATTCTCTTACACTCCCAGGACATGAGATGTGACTCCTAGGCTTCCCTCTTGGCCCACAACCTTGCAAGCCCTTGCTTTGGTTGCAAGGCTAAGGCTAGGGTTGTGACACTTCACTTGATTTAGAACTAGATTCGTTAACTTCATTTACAACAAAATTGTTGTCTTTTGTTAGTTGATATAGATCCATTTGTATCACCACATTTCAAGTTACTTGTAGGTGTGTTTAAACGTTTGCTCCACCTAGGTGGTACTAATAAACCTTCTAATCGGAGCAGATTTCCTTATATGCAAAAAAATCTATAAGAGCATTTAATGCTTTGGCTAAAATATGTTAGGTGATGGAAGGAAACCTATTCAAAGCTAATGAAATAAATGAATGGTCAAAGTCTAGAACCCTTAAGAAAACCTCATTATCTACCTCCAAATTGAATTTGCAACAGACATTCAAAAGCATTTGAAAAATAAGAAATATGTTGCAATTTCTTACAAACACATTTATAAGAAAATTTGGGTAATTGGGAGGGTCTGGATCACAACACAAGATGTGAACAAACCCTAAATTCCTTAACAATTACAAGAATCACAAATTTGTAGATATGAGCAATTAAGTTATCTTAATAATGTATAATGCATGTTGTCGCAACCCTAACCTTAGGCTCACGACCAAGGCAAGGGCTTGCAAGGTCATGGGCCAAGAGAGGAAGCTCGGGAGTGAAAGAAAGTGTGAGGGAATGAACCTTTACACTCCCAAGGGAGCTTCCACCTTGGGAGTTGGAGTCTCGGTGGACCCTCCAATGTTCAGAGAATAATTGTAGGGGTCAAAACCTAATGGATTGATAAGTTTTTTATACCATTGTAAAATCTATTGAAACATAGATGTCTTAAATGGGCTTGCATGACCCATTTGGACATCTAAAACACAAGTTATGGCCAAAAGAAAGGCCGAAAGTCAAATTGGCAATTTGACTCCTGACCACTCAAAGTCAGGAATCGACCTGATTTCCTTTCGTACAAGTGGCATGCAAAACACCGTTGGAAAGTTCATGATGAGGGCTACAATTTTGCTTTAGGCTTCATCTCAATCAGAGATCTGCACACAAAGTAATGCGGCCCCAAAGTTGCAAGATTACCAACTTTGAGAATTTCAGGACTCGCATTTGGGAGTCCTAGGACAAAATGACATTTGGGTGCTACCCTGTAAACAATCACATAATATACTATAAGGGGGAAGGTTGTGCCTTCCCCCAAGTCTGGGCCATGGTAAGTCTTGTGAATCTAAATTGCCCGTGGTTCGTCTTAGCACCAAAAGTGTTCCAACTATGCACTAACCACCTTGCGTTTAGTTTTGTGCAAGTGCGTGTGAGTAGTTGATGTTTATCACCTTTCCTAGTTCTATCTTGGAGCTCCAGCACGCCCCTCTACACCCAAAATGTTATGAGCTAGGGAGCGTGCCCCAACTCCTTGTTGTTCCGTTATTTTCAATTTAGACTCACATTTGAATCCATTAAGGAGCTTAGGGGTGTGTCACATGCAAACGATAACATATAAGCAAAATCAGTTGCTCAAAATAAAACAAAAGGGTAATGTGAAGAAAGATTGGTTGATTTTTTTAAAATGAGGTGATCTACACTAAGTCCAAAAGACTGAAGGGTCCACATTCATAATTTGTATTCAAGAGGAAAAATATCCAAGTGCGACACTTACATATTACATCAATTTTTATAAAACTTAGCTAAGAATTTTAACTCATTGAAGCAATGGCCTATTGTGAAATCATAATTGTATCAACCTTAAAGTGTTCATCTTGGCCTTCTCCATGACAAGTTCAACACCATTTCAATGCCAAAATAAAAACATAAAAAAATATGACCTAAAAGTTATGATTGTTTCAAAAGCACTTTAACTAGGGTTAGAGATGCAATGATTATAATAAGCCTAATCGATGGCTTTAAAGATGTAATGGAAAGTCAAACTAGGGTTTAGACCTGCAACCTCATGCAAAAGTTGAAAAACATTTTTTCTTTATTTCACCACTTCATTTTGTTTGGTGCCTTTTAAAATGCGAATAAATGTTTTTAAATTCTAAGTCGATTTATGTGATTATGCATGTTACAAACCTTTAGTACATGATAATGCCTTAAACATAAACTCCATAGTAAAACAAAAGTAATTTGTAGCACACATTTCCCACTAATTAAATTTCTAATTTCTACTTAAGCTAGGTCTTAGCTTTTTCATTTTCTCGACTATAACTTGTAATGTTGTGACTTCCCACCAAGTGACCAATTTTCAAATGTCTACTTGAAGCTATATTTTAACTTTTTCACTTTTAGTCAAAACAATTCCTAACATCATAACAAAAATATAATGAGAAGGAGATGACAATTATATATTAAGGTAAAAGAGGTGTCAAGTTCAAGTTGTGCAATTTGGCATTATTACACCCTATGTTCCTTATGAATCATGGATTATAATACCACAAATTGTTAAGCTTTAATTCCATAATTTTCCTTAGTGTTAGTGATTTAATCCTAATAAACCTCCAAGTAATAAGTATTAAGAGTTGAATTAGCCTTTGGATATTTCAGCGTAGAAGACTCTTTTATTTAAATTGATATAAGGCTTAGTTAATTTACGACCTAGTAAACTTTTTAAGTACATTATCCTTTTATGCTATAGAGAGGTGAAAGGGGATGTAGAATTAAATGGGATTTTATTGATATACTGGGAATACAAACCCATAATTAACAATAACATTTCGTCATGACAATATTAAGTTAGTGTGTTGAATAATCTTTAGGCACGAATGATGTACTTGAAAGGTTTTTAGGATGCAATCTTAATACATCTTTATTTAGTCTTCACTTTTATTAGATTCTGAAATAGAATCAAAATCAAACTTAAGTATTAACATTTCCACTTGAGTGGCCTTTGGTGAATTACAACTTAATAAACAACTTTAAGGGGATAGGTCACAATTGCACAAATTCCAGAATGCGACGAATGGTGCGAGCTAGGTATTCGGTTTGATGTTCCATGGAAAGTGGGTTGATTGGGCCTTGCAGCGAATAATAATGGCCATCACAGGGAACCCAAGTTCGACGATGAAGCCAAACATTGTCGTCTTCACATTGACACTCTTCAAACCTTTCTGGTGCGGCTCCACAAGCAAGGACAAATTTTAAATAGATTGCTAACGCATGTGGGTTAGGAGACAATCGATGATCCCATGCCGAACGATCGACTGAAGTGCGCACCGCTCTTCTGGACAGTTCTTCTTTGCGCGACCGTTGAAAGACGTTCACATCAAGCGGTGCTTCTTTAAGCTCTTCCTTTTCTACTAGTGAAACTCAAGGATTCGAAGGCGTAGCGACATCATCCGCCATGACTAAATTATCACCTACATCAACAAAAACCAAAAGGGTAGCAAAAACAATGTGGTACTTGCATTCAAAAGGGGTCGGGGCTTTATTATTTCACAAATTAAGGTAAGTGTAAGATGTGGGAGTGATGACGAAACCTCATGAAAACTCAAACATCTTAGATTTAATCGATTCACCAAACCTTAATTTCGACGATGGATCTAGAAGTATGTGGGGGTTTTTGTGATGCAAATTTTAATTTCAATTTATTGTGCATTACATAGTTAATTAGTGCATGGAAGAAAAAAAAATGGGGGATATCAAAAAAATCAATGGTATGCGGGGATGTTACTTCAACCATTGAATTGATTTAGTCAAGTAGGGACTCAACGATGTTTACTTGTTACTACCAATAAATTGTCCTAGTAGTTATTTACTTGAAATAATTAAGATTAAGAAGTAGGATGTGAGGGTCAACGAACAGAAAGGATAAGGATCAAGCTCAAGAAGTTCATCAAAATATCCAAGGTAAAGGAAAGGATGAGTCCTCCAATCCCATTAGTTATGAGGATTATCATCATATTTGATTGAAGGATGGAATATTTTTTGTGTCTCATTGGGCCCGAGAATTTTCATCCTAAAATCAATTCAAGGGCAAATCATTCTCAATTCTCGTTGGATTTTGAAGGATGAGGAGGCCATTGATTGAAGGGGAGGATTTCGAAGCTTCTATTGGGCAAGGGGAACAAGCTCAGGGAAAGGTCATGGAGGCTTACCAAGCGAAAGGGAAGTCTCTTGGGTTGGGGAAAGGGAAAAGGAGAGAAGGAATGTGTAGGAAAAAAAAGGGGGCTTAGTTCTTATGTGTGAAAAGTTGTTCATGAGAGAGATGTGTGCAAGAATTAAGCATGGAAGGATTTCCATGACAAAACCTCGGGATTTTTATTTCAAATAGTTGTTCCTCCCAAATCCACCATCGGATTTGTGTCAAACTTAAAATAGTTCTTGTTTAAGAGGTGTAGAAGGTTCTTTCCAAATTTTAGCATCATCAATTTGGTTGTAAAGGAGCTACACTTGCCAGAAGTGGAGGGTGTTGTAGTGAAGTTCATGGAAGGATTTCCATGACAAAGTCTCTGGAGTTTTATTTCAAATAGTTATTCCTCCCAAATCCACTATTGGATTTGTGTCAAACTTAAAATAGTTTTTTTTTAGGAGGTGTAGGAGGTTCTCTCCAAATTTCAGCATCATCGGTTTGGTTATAAAGGAGCTACACTTGCCAGAAATAGAGGGGGTTGAATTGTCTGTTCTTTTTTCCCTCAATCTAAACAAATAGATTTTAGTCCCAAGGCTTAACTTTTGATCAAAAAAATAAAAACTTATAAGATTTTGTAACATGGCTCCTTTTAGATTAGCTTTTCAAAAATCCAATGCATGTTAGATTAGGAGGTTGTATGTAGATGTAATGACGAATGGAACAAGAGGGGTTCAACCATCAAGCTTGACATTGAATGAACATCAACATAATGCCCCTTCACATTCCATCATGCTGAGTTATGATTCTCCCACAATATCTTTGTATCTTTCAAGTGGACACAACGCATTAGATTTTTAATGAAGTTCGTTGCATTACATTGAACCATCTTACTTGTTAGACTACAACTACATAGTAATTCCACTTCCAAGCAGGTTTTGTGAGTGCATATCTTCATGTTGAAGGTGTGCAAGAATGCTTCACATTTTTGGTGCGTCTGTTGGAAGGTGGAAATGTTGTTCTAACATGAAATAATGTGGTTCTACTAAATTGGTGGTGGTTTTTTGCATGCCCATGAACTTTTGGCATGGGGTTTAATGAGGAATATTAGAATATGGATTGAGCATTAACTTGGCACAAGTTCATCACAAATCTAGTTACAAGTAAGTTGTTTTGTTTTCCCTTTATTTACATTTGAAATTTAGGTGGAGAACAAAAGAAGGAGCGTGGCTAGGCTTGCTGCCTATGAATATTGATCTAAACACTCCTTCCTTTCCTTCCTCTCGTAATTCAATTGTGTTCAATTGAATGCCAAGGAAATTTTCCCATTCTATTGGATTGTTGTTTGGGAAATCCTTGAATGTTGTGGTAGTTGCTTTGAAATTCCATAGATTTTTTTGTTGGTGAAGTTGGGTTGATGACCAACATGACCTGAGTAATGTTTTGTGAAGTCGAGTTAATCACTAGCAGGACCATGTTTTGTTGTTAGGCCCTAGGGTTATTGGAGTGATGGCCCAATAATCTACATAAGTTTTTTGGTTGTAGGTTGAACACACAGGTTGTCCATAATCCCATGTCCCATCAAGTCTAGTTTGTCTTAAGTAGGAGAGTGTTGGTTCCATTCTAGACTTAATTTCACAATTTAAGTATAATAAATATATAAATATATATATATATATACATATATAATTTTTAAAAATATAAAATAGATAAATAAATAAATAATTCAGTTAAAATTTAGATCTAAGGTGATGGTTTTAAAATAAATAAGCAAATAATATTCCGATGATAACTATCCAATGCAAGCAAAGTGAGGTCCTATGATATAGCCAATATTAATTTATTTCATCAATATAATGATTATTTAGATGCCCTTTCAAACTAGGTAATAAAAGAAACTTTTGGAATTCCACAGTCTAAACACTAATCAAATTTATCATCAAAATTCATCAGATTTCTAAGCTTTGATCAATCCAACATTGTCAAACAACATGGTTATCGCATTCTAGAGTTTTTGCAATTGTGACCTATCCCCTTAAAGTTGTTTATTAAGTTGTAATTCACCAAAGGCCACTCAAGTGGAAATGTTAATACTTAAGTTTGATTTTGATTCTATTTAAAAGTTTGATAGAAGTGAAGACTAAATAAAGATGTATTAGGACTGCATCCTAAAAATATTTCAAGTACATCTTTCGTGCTTGAAGATTATTCTACACACTAACTTAATATTATCATGGCAAAATGTTATTTTTAGTTATGGGCTTGTATTCCCAATATATCAGTATCCCATTTAATTCTACATCCCCTTTCACCTCTCTATAGCATAAAAGGATAATGTATTAAAAAAGGTTTACTAGGTCCTAAAATTAACTAAGCCTTACATCAATTTAAATAAAAGAGTCTTCTACACTGAAATATCCAAACGCTAATTCCATTCTTAATACTTATTGCTTGAAGGTTTATCAAGATTCAAATCACTA
This sequence comes from Sphagnum tenellum, assembly GCA_963921925.1. Classification (NCBI taxonomy): domain Eukaryota; kingdom Viridiplantae; phylum Streptophyta; class Sphagnopsida; order Sphagnales; family Sphagnaceae; genus Sphagnum; species Sphagnum tenellum. The sequence goes on from OY998150.1 coordinate 16,693,394, forward strand.
ACACTAAGGAAAACTATGGAATTAAAGCTTAACAATTTGTGGTATTATAATCCATGATTCACATTCTTATTCAGTAGTTTTTCATTCTCAATGACAACTTATTTTGCCATGTGAACAAAGGTTGGATGTAACACACATCGTTTAAAAGAAAAGACCTCGCACAAGTGAGCTCTAACTTCTACTTCCACATCCCATATATAAGATCACAACCTTTCACTCCTTATCAAATTTGTTGTTACGTTCATCATAGTTTATTTGTCCGACATTTGTGTTTGCTGAGCAAGTATTTGTCAAATCTATTCTTTTCATACTATGTATAACACATAGCATGGATGAGATATGGACTTTTAAACTATACATAGTCTAAAAGTTTTTTTAAATGTTCTATATGTTGGAATTTTTTACTAATTTGTTCTTTATTTATCAAAGATGGAGCTAGATGTTAAAAACAATCCAATAAACAAATTTCATAATTTGTCAACTATGATAAATTATGGGAATGTGAAGAAGTACAAGTAGATAAATTAGGTCTTACATAATTCTAATGTCATTGTAATGATTGCCATGGGTCCAAAGTTCTACTCTAATCAACAATCAGACAACACCTACAAAAAGTTTCGTACATACAAATTTGATGAATAGTGGAAAATTATGGAAAATTTCAACAAACAATATAGGCTATGTATGTAGTTCAAACTTTTGGATAGTGGTTCATCAACCTAAAATCAAATAGTAGCATGTTGAAGGATGTTTTAAGTTCAAAACAACAAATTTTAAAATTTTGGATATCTATTAGTATGTCGCATATTCCCAATTTTGAATTGTATATACAAAATTTCGATGTAAATAGTTGTTGGATTATGAATAGGTTGTAAGATTTTGGACTTCAATGAATTATAAGCTAGATTGAACTCTACCATTATTATTTTTGAGCTCAAAGGTAGCCAAATGAACATTGCTTTATAATTGTCAATCCATGTGTCCAATTTTTGGTGCGAAATTATGGAAAATTTCAATAAACAATTTAAGATATGTATGTAGTTTAGACTTTTGGATGTTGGTTCATTGGTAACAAATCAAATGTTGAAGCTAGATTTTTTTCATTCAAAGAAACAAAATTTTAAAATTTGAATATTTATTATTATGTCATGTAATATTTATTTAAACTGCATACATACAAAATTTTGATGTAGATAGTTGTTGGATTATTAATAGGTTGTAGGATTTTGGACTTTAGTGAGCTATAAGCTTGATTTAAACTCTGCCATTTTTTTTAATAAGTTCAAAGGCAACCAAATGGACATTACTTTATTTTTTTGAATCCATGTCTTTGTTTTGGTGGAAAATTATGGAAATTTTCAACAAACAATTTAGGCTATGTATGTAGTTCAAACTTTTGGATTTTGGTTCATCAATCACAAATCAAATGGCAACATGTTGAAGCCAAGAGTTTTTAGTTCAAAGCACCAATTTAAAAAATATGGATATTTATCATTATGTAATGTAATTTGCAATTTTGAGTTGTATATATACATAATTTTGATGTAAATAGTTGTTGGATTGTGAATAGGTTCTAGGATTCTGGAATTTAATAAGCTGTAAGCCTGATTTGAACTCTACCATTATTTTTTGTGAGCTCAAAAGCAACCAAATGAACACTACCATGTATTTTTGAATCCATGTGTCCATTATAATGTTGATATAAACATATTAATTTGTAAGTTTCCTTGGGGTTTTTCTTAATGTACTTTTTGGTTTGAAAATCTAGTTTGAATAATAGTGGTGGTTTTAGGTGTAGTCTTGGGTTAAGGTTATTGGTGGAGTTAAGGTGATTCCTTTAGTGGTTTTAAGGGTGGTGTTGTGAGTGGGTTTAGAGTGGCTTCCTTGATGGTTTCACAAGTGGTGTTATGGGTGGGTTGCAAGTGGTTTTATTGGTGGTCTTAGGAGTGATTTTCTTAATGGTGTTTAGGATGGCTCCTAAGTGAATTTATGGTGGACTTAGAGGTGGTTTTTAAAAAATTATATGAGTGGGCTATGGGTGGTCCCTTCGATGGTTTTATGGGGTGAGTTATGTATTTATTTAGGGTTGGGTATATGTACTTATAAGTGGATTTGTTGAAAGGTTACATGGATAGTTATGGTGGGTTTGGGGTGGTTATATGGAAGTATTGTGCAATATTTTAAAGTGTCTTTAGCAAGGTGTTTACATATCTTATAATGTGGAAAAACCGGTTGTTTATGCAAAGTTGGCAATGAATAGCCAAAAATGAAGTTGCTCCCAAGGTTTCAACACATATGGAGGTCCACCTACATAGGGCCTAGTGCAAGAAAACATTGTTATTATCATGTACTTAGCCCTAGTTTTTGATACTTAAGCCTTAAACCATCACATTTGCTATTATCATTAGCAAAATGTCTTGATCCTTTGATGTTGCATCTTCATATCATATGTGCAAAAAAAACATGTATACTAACATGCACCAAATCTTAAACCATCAAATCCACTAGATACCAAAAAAAAAGTCCATACATAGGTGTAAAATAATGTTTAAGGATCACAAGAAAGGAAATGATGAAGCACATTGGGAGTGATTCCAAGGGAGTTGGAAATGTTAAGTAATTTTGATGATTGTCACATAGATGACTAATGGGTTCATTGAGAGTGAAATCACTACAACACAATGTGTCCTTGGACATCAAATGATTTTACTAGATTTTTAACGAATTCACTAAACCCATGATTGGGACTTAATAGAGATGCAATAAATTATTTGGTTCACTGAACAAGGTCTAGTGAATTGTGCCCACATTTAATACTAGTGAATTGAAGGGTGTGGAACCCTTATCAACATATAATAGATTTAGGTTATTAAGTAGTAATTCACATATGTTGTCCTTGCAACATTTACCATATCGAAGCTTATTGAGTTTTTGTGGTTTGAGTTTAGCTATCTCTTTTGACAAGGCTTTGCAATTGAAAACAAATTATTTCCTTTTCTTTGGGTAACATTCTTGTCAAAGTTTCCAATTGATGATGAAACCCTTCCAATTGTGCTCTAAATGACTTTGCGCACACACACACACACACACATATATATATACATTCCACTAATGTTATCATAGTTGCTTGAAATTTGATATTGATTCATGATGTTGTTCCCAAGTTTCCCAACAAATTCCAATTTTATTCCCAGAATTTGCAGTGATGTTTCAAAATTGTCCCAAATTCTCATGTGTGGCCCAAATTTTCCACTGAAAAGATGACAAAGGAAGATGGAAACTATGAATAATTGGATGAAAATATAAAGATGCAATAGTGAACAACTTGAGAAAACAAAATACCACAGTTGTTTCACTAATGTATCTTATTATGGAAGGAAGAGGGTCATCGTGTATCCATTGTGCATCTTGTTGAATGGGAGTCTTTACCACTGGTGGTTAATTTTGGCTTTTAGCTTTGGTTTAGGCACTAGTGGGGAAAGCCAGTTCTTTAAGTCTTTTTTTCCCCAAAAAACAAAACATGAGTTTTTTATTATTTATAAACTACCGATTTCACAATTTCCTAATAACCATTAGGAACCTTCGGTTTTAGGGGCCAAAATTGAGGCCGGTTTCAACTGGCAGTGCGCACGGGGACTAAAATCCCAAGTTGCTACAGCCTACGCCTGAAGAACCAAACCCTAAAGAGAAAACCCCATTGGGATTAAAGTCTGGAGCTTCGAGAGCGCAACGAGAGAGACGCAGTGGCACCTATAGTACCGAGAGTGTGCAGGTTGTAGAGCTGCGCTTATCATCCCTGAAATCGTGGGAGGAAGCGATGGCAGATGTGGAAGCTGCGGAAATTGTAGCTTCAGAGGTGGTCGGTGATGGTGTTCTAGAAGCGGGAGCAGGAGTTGATGGTGATACTGATTCTGCTGCTGGAGGGACTCGAGTGAAAGAGACTCGCTCGGAAATGCTCTCCCGCCACTCGTGAGTATTTTTCTTTACATTGCATTTCGTCTTATCAGTTCTTTACCTGGGTTCTTTGTCCTTTCTTGCAGCTTCCTGTAGATGGCGATCATTTCTTACGTCGATGTCGTCCGATTAGGTCTAGACATGCAATTTGAGAAATGGTTCCAGACGAAAAATTCGAGAATTCCTGAACTTTTGTAGGAAAGAAATCAAGGAGTTGCAAGGCAAGGAAATCGCACTGAAGAAGGCAGCAGCAGCAAAAGGCAGCAAGGCCGAACAGAAAGCTAAGAAAAAAATTGCAGAAGAAGAGGTAACAATTCATAATTTCTCTGTCATATCACTCCTTTGGAGTGGTGGATGTTGATGGTGGCATGCTTCCTGTAGCAGATTGTGTAGGGCTTCTTCATTCACTAGGTGAGGATCAAGGGTTTATTGCATTGTTTGATTTTAACTCCATGAAATTCTTTGTCTTTTGTGATGTACTGATCAAGTCAGGTATTGAAATTGGATGCAAAACTGCGAGCTCGACATGCAAAGGAGCTTGGGTCGCTGGGATTCCAGAGTGAGGACACCAAGGATGTGAAGGGGATAGAAACCTTGGTAAAGGCAATTGCAGGGGTTAGTACAACAGCTGCTAGTCAACAAGCTCGGCTGTCAAAAGGTCAGAAGTGGCGTGACAGACGGGTGCAGCAAGATGCTGAGAGGGAGCAAAGGATCAAAGAAGAACAGGAGAGTGTGGTCAGTGATCGTGTGCTAGAGGACCAGCAGCTAGAGCAGAAGCTTCATCCACTTGGTTTCTCTTTGAAGGAAATGAAACCAGATGGGCACTGCTTGTATAGGGCAGTTGCTGACCAGTTATCACTTTATCCCAAGTCTTGTCCCCAGCATTCATACCAGGAGCTTCGATCCTTGGCTGCAGCTTACATGTGTTCACATGCAGATGTTTTCTTGCCATTTGTTGCTGCAGAGTCTACATGGGATTCTCCTGCAGGCAAGGATTTGCAGTTAAAGTTTGAGGTCTACTGCAGGTAAATCCACACTTGACTCCAGTGGCTAATTCATGCAATGGAGTCAGTCATTCACCCAGACTGCACACCCCCACTATGTTGTTTCCAATGACCATAATTATTTTGTACTATGTTGCCTAATTTTTGCACGCTTTTGAATGCAAAAGGTCAGTGTGGAAGTTTTTTTTGGGGTGTCTGTTCTTTATGATCCCACTCAGCAATCTTTCTCATTGTTCTCTGATGCCTTGGAAATGTTATAGACTGCTACTCCAGGGTTAAGTTTTTTACCTGTCTGCCTATCTCTCACACACACATCCTTGCACAAAATGTGGATTCTGCAGAGAAATTGAGTCCACAGCAGCTTGGGGGGGGCAGTTAGAGCTGGAGGCACTCGCACACGCACTGAAGAGGCACATAGTGGTCTATGCATGTGATTCACCTGATGTAGAAATGGGGAAGGAATATTCAGGCAAGCATTCGGATCCAGGACTGTTAGTGGTTCCAACACTTAGGGTCTCTTATCACCGACATGCCTTTGGGTTAGGGGAACATTACAACTCTGTGGTTCCTTTGTATTCTTCTGACTTGTTGCCAGACAATCTGTAAAGTGGAAACAGATCTGCATGACATGTGTCACATCTCACTGGGAATTCTAGAATTTTTCCATGTAGTCCTTAAGTAGTTCAACTGTTTGTTTTAATTGAATTGTATGTGACAGTAGCAAGAGTCATTAGCATTATGTTAGCTGAAAGACTTGGTGTCAACAATATAGAAATTCAGCGTGGCACTGAAAGTATGAGTGAACTAGAAGGACGCTTGAGCCCAACTATACTGTCTAATTAAAGCTGAGGCTAAAACTGTTACCTGACATTCTCAATACTCCATGCAAAGTAGATTTCAGACTAGCACAAGCTTTCCCAATTTCTCAAGTGTAGCAAGTGTGGTATACATTCGAGCTTATGTTTTGATATTCTCCAAGCAGGCAACTGCTAAAACAAGGATTGAATTTTAGCAAGTTATAATAGGCAATTTTATTAGCAGCTTGATCACTGCTAATTTTCATAAAGCTCATTCTTTATGTTGAGTTTTCTGATAGTAATAACTAGAGCAAACCTTAATTTTTTATTTAACATCTCCTTAACCTGCATTCCATAAGGGAACTGGTGCATGGAGCTTTGGCTTTCCTCTTCTGTTTTCACAATATAATAGAAGTACCCTTTATGATTTGGTCGTTATTTTGCAAATAGTCGCTTAAGACTTAATGCATCGGTGCAACTTTTACTCGTCCTTTTACACAATTCCTCCATAATGCCTAATCTTTTTTATTAATTCACTTGTCTGTCCGTCGAGGTGTCGATTTTGAGTTTCAGGACCTCGACGGACAAATAGACAACTGCCTTCGTTCCGAAAATCTTTAAGCTCCCTTCACGTCCGTTTCCGCGCCGAGCTTGGAGATTTTCGCCATTGCAGTAAAGGTTGTTTGTCTGTCTTGCAGGGCAAGGTGTAACTTCCTCCTCCTGTCCCTAGCAGCAAAAGGAAAAACAAACACTGCCTGTTCCCTGTGTAACTTCCTTCTCCTGTCCCTAGCAGCAAAAGGAAAAACAAACACTGCCTGTTCCCTGTGTAACTTCCTCCTCCTGCCCCTGGTAGCAAAAAGAAAATTCGAAACAGGGCAGGGCAGGGGCAAGGGCAGGTTAAGGGCAGGGCAAGGCAGGGCATGGAAGTAAAAAATAAAGAGTAAAAACTAAGAAAAAATAAAAAACAGTGGCCGAAGGTTACAGGCACCCATGGGGGACTTCATAGAGGCCTTCGGCCACAGGCACCCATTAGTTGATTAAAGTATGGAAATCCTAACGCACCTAACATGTAATTACACTAACACATCATATTGAGTAATTTTGCGAATTCTGGCATGATATAACTAGAATGGCCGGTTGTTGTCTGTGTAAGTGTTCATGTTGGGGTGACTGGTTTTATAGTGCCATTCTTTTTGGCTAAATGTTGGACAAAAGCTTTAAATAGAATATCAAGGCGGACAATTTAATTATTATCAAGGTTTTTATCGCCAATGTCAAAACTAGTACATTCAAGATTTCCAATGTATTTTTTGGAATTTTAATTCATAGCCAAAAACACATAATGTTGTTTACACAATTGCAATGGTCAAAATTTGCACTTCATACAAATTTTAAGCCATTATAATCTTGAAATAAATGCTTTCTTTTCTCACACCAATTTCATGAATTTGCAATATGTTTAATTTGCTCCACCCAAGCGAATGTAATTTATTAATCCGCATATGATAGTGCCAATTTGATCTTGTTCCAACATTTGTATCTTTTATTTACATTAATAAATTGAAATTGGTTCCTTCTTCACATTCACAACATATCTCTCTCTCATTTAAATACATGCCTCAAATTATTAATCTTTAATAAAAGTATAATTGATTCAATATTGGTTGCCAAATTTAGAACCTTAAACCCAAATCTATAATATCCCTATCTTTATCCATGCTTAGTGATCCCAATGAAGTGGTACGAAGGTTTAATTGATTAATCCAATGATCATAATAAATATAAATTTTATTGGATGAATTGTTTAACTTAATCCTATAAAATCTTTTCTTGAATATAATGGTCATCAATGATAAACATATATGTCTTTTTCATACATCCCTCCAACTTTTGCGAATTTTTTGAATTGATATTTCAAAACAATTGTGCCTTTCTCACCACACCTTTGGAAATGACAAAATCAGGTTTGACCAACACGTTTGGATAAACTTACTTTGGAGTTTCATTGCACTCCAAAAAACCATGATGCTCAAATGTAAAACAAAGATCAACATTTACAAATCAGTAAATGGAACTCTTACTCCATGTTACTCAAGTTTCTAGGTTGAATATCACAATAGATCATATCACATTAGATGGTTTTGTCCCGATGGCTTGAGCTATTGTGTGGGTGGGACAACATGAAAAATTGCAGTTGTTAGACTTGTAGTTCCAACTGTATGGCCCATCCAAAAATGTACTAATTTGACCCAAAAGGAGGTAACAACTCTAGAAAGGTTTTCCTTTCATCACCTATGTAAAAACAATGTTCAAAGTGTATTTGGCTTCCAATCTCCTAGTTCAAGCAATTCCTATGTGCTTCTTTTTAGGTGTCATAGCCTTGTGAGGTCGTTTGATGCAAGTTGTTTGCCAAAAATTCATGGTGGCAAGAAGGTGAAACGACCTTACGTGTTCAAAATAATACAATAGCACATGAACAATTGGGAAGCTAGCAAGTTATTTCTCCAATGCATTGTTTCCCTTGTTGTTGATGTCTTGCCACCTAAGTATGGACAAACTTAAAATATTATTTCTGATGATAATTGCTACGACATCATTATTGGCAATTTCCTTGGATTTTCATGTGTCTACTTTGTTAAAATGTTGGCATGTTCTTTGGGTGCTTGTGGGGCATATGTGTAATGTAAACATGTTTTCACGTCTTGTAGACAATTATGTTTTATGGGCTCACATAAAGTTCATTCATTACTGCATGTGGAGTTGGGATGAAGTTTAACATTTACTATAACACTCTAAAGCCTTTGGATTCTCATGATAGTACATAACAATTACATTTGATTCAAATCGATTGTGTTTTCTCATTCATCAAGCTTGCTATAGTTACCTCCACTACATAAAAAGTTTTGTTTCTAGTTATGGTTAATTAGTTTTTTTTCCATTGTGTATTATTTCAATCATTTTTATGAGATGTATATGTTATTTTGTTTTGGTGATTATACACTAGTGGTGTGGCATCAAAGTATGTGACTTGACTAAAAAAAAACATGTTATTTGCAATAAACTCATTGATAGTCATAACGTGCTTTCATGTATATTGTTTTATTCATTAAAGGTATTGTATAAGAGCCCTAGACATTTGGAACATTGGTTGCACCAAGAATGTTAATATGCTTAAAGTCAATATATCATTGTTGATTCCCCAATTAATCATGTATGTGACATGGCAAAATATTCCATGACAAGGCATGAAATATTTTGCCATGTCATATAAATTCCACATGGCAAAATAATATATTGGAAATATTCCATGATGCAGCATGGAATTTTTTAAAGATTCCTTCTTGCTCGTGTGAGCATGCTCACCTACTCACTTGCTCACATGCTCACCTACTCACCCACCCACTTGTTAACATTGTTGTTGTAATAACAATGGGTTAATATTGTTATTCAACTTTTTCGGCACCGATGCTGAAGTAGCATTAGAAACTTCATTCGACACCAAACTTAAATGGGAAAACACTCTTATGATCTTTCTATCATTTGCCAGTGTTACCCCTTGTGAGTCCTCCATTGTTACATTGTGCTCAAGTCCCATTTGCTACAAATTAAGAAACAATCAACTTGTTATGTTATGCATCTACTAATGTGAATACACACAAGGAATAAGGTGTTCAAACAAAAACTTCTATCCATGGATCCACAACTTCTTTCATGCATGCATATGCTTTAGGGTACACTTCCAAATGCCCATGCCATCATATGCACGCACAATTGTCACTCACACATTCCAAGTCAAATTGAGCCAATAATTTATCACCAAATAGCTCATAGGGGCCCCTTTCATTGGAACCTAGATGTTAAGTAATTTTTTCTGGGCGACATTCCCATTTTTTAAAGTTGTAGGTATCAATAGAACTTTCCCATCAACAAATGTCACTTTAAAATGAAATAAAAAGTTCTAGATAATACTTATACATTAGAATGTTAGTATTCAAGGACCCTAGATATACCTTTAAGGGTCATGTACCTTTTTCTTCACCTGAGGTGTTATCACAAAGTGGTTTAGTTTTGCCAACTTCTTTGATTGAACATGCCAATTTCATCCGCATGCCCTCTTTTGAGATGTGGCCCAACCTAGATTTTCTATTTCTTATCTGAATTTTGCCCTTTGGTTTGGACTCCTTCGTTAGGTTTTGGCTTCATCTCACGAGCTACCCCTTTCCAACTTGTTTCCCACATGATGTCTTCAAGGTTGATTTGCCCTCCTCTATGGATTCCTTCCTTTTAGTGACCACCTATGATATTTTTCTAGTTTTATCAAACTTTCCACCATGCTATAATTTTTTGGAAGGACCTTTCCCTTCTTCTCACCACTTTCATATGTCTTTTCAAACCTTCTAACCCCCTTACAAACCTTCACACCCTCTTTCTCAAGCCCCTTAGACCCCTTGCCACATGTGGGAATTCCACTAGATTCTTGGCCTTGTGATGCTTTCAATCCACTTGCATCTTGAACCTGAACCTTTTTTGCTATCTCCTTTTTCCTTGGTGCCTCCATGGTAGTTCCCAACAACTCATTATAATCAAAAGAATCCTTGTCCACATTTTCATTCTCATTGTCAATACCCTCATCTTTAGAATCATATAAAGTTGAAGGGGTACTGGTGGAGAAAAGGCATCCTAAAAAATCTAGTAGATTTTGAAGGGCAACTAGTGGGGATGATATCTTTGGTGGCTTTGATTACCCAAAACATGGTCTAAAAAATGTGCAGATGTAGCTTGTGCTTGGGTTGATCACCTCAATCTAGTGGATCTAAAAGGGGTGCCCATGGGAATAACCTATTTATTGAGCTTTAACTTACCCTTCACCTCCATAGAAGTGTTAGATGTAGATTGGACTTGGTTCGAGCGCCTCAATCTACTAGATTTAGAAGGGATACCTATTTGCATCGCTTCTTTGGTGGGCTCTAATTTAGTTAACAAACTTTGGTGTATGGGAGATTTTGAAGGTCTAATTGTTTTCTTGGTTGTAACCTCTTTTCTCAAACTAGGTCTTCTGTAGGACTTAGAGGTGTTGTTTTTATTTGCCTTTAACTTACCAAAAAGATTCTAGTGTAGAGGGGGTTTTGAAGGACTAGTTATTTTAATGGTTATCACCTCTATCTGCAAACTAGGTGCCATTTGTGACTCAAGTGTAGGCACTTTAAGCAAGGTTTGCAATCTTGGGGGGGGTACATATTAGGGGTGGTTTGCTTAGTACCCTTGGGGGCTCCATCACCTAACACATGTTCACATATTTATGGTGGAGTTGCCATAATTTGTGTTGTTTGAACACACACTTGGCTTGTATCACCAACATTAATATCGATACAAGTAGATGATGGTTTATGGAACATATTGAGGGATGATCGTGCATGACACAATGAAATTTTTAAATGTACATCAATACAACTTCATATTAAATTGTGGTACCAATAGAAAGAAGGATATATGCATTCACCTTACACCTTGTGTGACATCCTATGTGTGTTCTTTGGAACATTTAGTATGCATTATAGTACATTTTAAAGTATATTATATCAACATGTAATAAATTATAAAACATACATCAGACTTTAATTTGCAACATAGAATATCTAACCAATGTATACAACATTACATGTCTTTAAAGTACAGTGCAACAATATATCCATACACCTTATACACACAACATATGACGATGTGAATTTTGTAATATGGAAGTACTTTATTTATTATCCATATGTACAATATATATAATATAATGAATTTCACATACTTCAAATACTTTGACTTATTAGCTAAACTATTATATTTGTAAAATCAAAATATACATTATACAACATATTGAACTTTGTATATACTTAGAATTATAATATTGAAGTATCATATTCCCTATCCATGTACATTGTAATATGTACATAAAATACAATCTATGTTGTATATGTCAAATATTTGGAATTGTAATACAAAAATACTCTAAATGTAGTATTTAAATATAGATTACATACAACTTTATGAACTTCATATACTTAAAATATTTGGACATGTGGTACTAAAGTAATGAATCTACTACCCCCATATACACTACATACAACAAGTTGAACTTAATATAGGTGGATACTTAAAAGAAAATACTAGTAATATAAAGTTAACTCAACCTTCGTTATAATAATAGTATATTTGCACTTGACCTTGTACTAGGCATATTCCGAAAAGCACAAACATCAACTCTAAGGTATATAGGATATTGAAAATGTTCTATTTTTGTACCATGACAACTACCTTGTACATGACTATATAATACGTTCAATTTGGCATTTTGTTTACAAGGAACTACTACAATGAAGTCTAAACAATACATTCCCATAAGTCAACAAGAAACAAATAGGTGCAAAGAAAGAATATATATGGAAGTAAAAACTGGATTGAACAAGATACATTACCAAGGGTAAGGCAAATTGATTGGACAATAGCTTTTCTTTGGGCAATGGACATCTTCCGAATAATTTCATAATCCATGTCACTAGCCTTTTTTTCAGCTCAGTAGTTGGTTTTGGAAATTTGAAGCTCCTCAACCATTCTGGATGAAGAACACCTTGACATAAATTTTCCTTGTGGGTACTAGCAAATTTGAACCAGATGGCAGCACACGAAGGGTGATACAAATGTTGACAACTATGCACAATGATGTCAAGCAAAGGAAATTGGCCATTGCAAACAACGCATTTGTCTACATCTATGTTTTGATCCAAAATCTCTTCATAACACATAGGATAGTGATGAATACACAAGCCCTCCTCACCTTTCTTGAGATGCAAAAGTTGTTTTGTCAAAGCTTGAATTTGCATACACAAAAACCCTACCCTCTTCTCTACCATCATCAATCTTTCAAATTATTATTCTTGTTGAACCAACAAACCAACCATGGCTTCATCTTACTTGCAAACCATCTTTATATAGAAATCAAGTGTCACTAATTGCATATTAGTATCATCCAACTGACCTAATTGTTGCAAGACCTATAACTTCTTCTCCTTTTTATCTTTCATGGTTACCATTGATTCATGAACAACTTATATGTGTTTCATTTTAATAAATAGAGATTCCTTTTCCTTGTAAATGTTGTTAAGTTCTATTTGTGTAACCTCTAATTCACTTTTAACAACACATACCAAGTCAACCACCTCATTTTTTTAATATCTAGGGGTTGATTTCCCCAACCTTGCTAATACTTACAAGTTGTTTCAATTCATTTTTTGCCTTGACGACCTTCTCCATTTTCACAATGGTGTCAACCATTTTCAATTCCTTCTTACCTCCACCATATCCTTACCCAATATTGATGCCTTTTTTGCAATCAATTTAACTTTGATTGTCATTTCCCTTGTTGATTAATGTTAATTTCATGGTTGTAACTAGCCCAAATGACTAGTATCTCTTTCACCAACTTTATTGTCGCAACCTTAACCTTAGGCTCGTGACCAAGGCAAGGGCTTGCAAAGGTGCAGGCCAAGAGTGAAGCCCGTGAATCACATTTCATGCTCTCGGGAGTGTGGGAGAGTGTGAGAGAATGAACCTTCACACTCCCAAATGAACTCCCGCTTTTGGGAGTTGGAGTTTCGATGGACTTCTAAATTTTTAGATAACGATTGTAAGGGACAAGACCCATTGGATTGAAAAATGCCTTAAATCTTTAGAAAAATCTTGAAACATAAATGTCTAAAATGGGCTCATATGACCCATTTGGGTATTTAAAACACAAGTTATGGCCAAAAGGAGGGTCGGAAGTCAAATTGCCAATTTGACTCATGACCATTAAAATCCAATAATCACCCCAATTTCCTTGTGTGCAAATGGCATGTCACATACCGTTAGAGAAATCTCAATGAGGGCTACAACTTTGCTTAAGACTTCACCTCAATCAAAAATCTTCACACAAAGTTATGGAACTCCAAAATTGTGGGGGTCCCAATTTTGGGAAATTTGGGACTCCCACTTGGGAGTCCAAGGACAAAATGACATTTGGGTGCAAGCCTCGTGGCCATGCATAGAGAATATTATAAAGGGGAAGGTGGTGGCTTCCCCCAAATTTGGGTCATGGTGAATTTTGTGAATCCATGTTTTACCCATGGCTCGTCCGTGCACCAAGTGTCCCATCTACGCACGAACCAACATGTTGTTTGGTTTGTACAAGTCTGTGTGAGTAATTAACTTGCTTGTCAATCTTCCTAGTCCCCATCCTAGAGTTTTAGCACGCCCCTATACCCCTGAAATGCTGTGAGCTAAGGAACACGCCCCAACTCCTTCTCTTTTTGTTGTCTTCGCCTTTGGACTCATAGTTGAGTCCACTAAGGAGCTTGGGGGTGCATCATTTGCCATAATGTTGTTTGTAAACTCTTACCCTTATAGTTTAACCTTAAGACAATTAATTTGCCATACGCAATGGGGTATAATTGTTTTACCTTATCCAACACCTTTTCATCACAAACATTAACGCATTCCTAACTCCATTAGGGACTCAAATGTGAGTCCAAATTGAAAACAACGGAAGAATAAGGAATCAGGGCACACTCCCTAACTCGCAACACTTTGGAGGGGTAGAAGGGCGTGTTGGAGCTCTGAAATGGGACTAGGATGAATTGAAAAACTTCAAGTACTCACACAAACCTGCACAAAACCAACATAAGGTGGTTAGTGCATAGTTATAACACTTTTGGTGTTAAGACGAACCATAGGCAAATTTGGATTCACAAGACTCACCATGGCCCAGATGTAAGGGAAGCCACCTTCCCCCTTATAATATACTTTGTGCCTCTCCACAAGGCTCACATCCAAATGACATTTTGTCTCAGGACTCCCAAATGGGAGTCCTGAAATTGCCAAAGTTGGGAATCCTGCAACTTTGGGGCCCCATAACTTCACGTTCAGACCTCGGATTGAGATGAGGTCTGAAGCAAAGTTGTAGACCTTGTTGAGGGCTTTTCAACGATATGTTGCATGCCACCTACACGCAAGTAAATCAGGTTGATTCTTGACTTTTAGTGGTTGGGAGTTGAACTATCAATTTGACTCTTAACCCTTCTTTTGGCCGTAACTTATGTTTTAGATACTTAAATGGGTCATGAAAACCCATTTTAAACATCAACGTTTCAATAGTTTTCTAATGATATAAAGAACTTTTGAATCCATTGGGTTTTGGCCCCTGCAATTGCTTTCTAAACATTCAGGAGTCCACCGGGATTTCAACTCCCAATGTGAGAATTCCCCTTGGGAGGGTGAGGGTCTATTCCCCCACACTTTCTTGCATTCTTGTGAGCATGCGGCCTAACTCTCGGGCTTCCTTCTTAGCCCGCAACCTTGCAAGGCCTTACCTTGGTTGCGAGCCCAAGGCTAGGGTTGCAACAAACATCTATAAAGGAATACTTACTTCTTCTAGTTGGGCCAAGCATTTGAACCATTTCAAGTTCCAACACATCCTTGCCAATCTTCAACCTATGGGGGTTAATACCTTCATGTGGAAATTTGTGCACATATTTAAACTCATTGAAAGAACAAACATCAAGGGGAAGATTTTTCAATGATTGGTTGATATTGTTGTTAACTTTTGTCCAAAATGGTATTATTTATTTCATCGTCACTTAGTGCATTATCCTTACTGAATTTGTTGGATTTCAGAGGTTTTGGTATCTTCTTATGATGTTACCAAATCCATTCCAACAACCCAAAGTAACAGTCAAAGTCAAATACAAATAGCTCCCAACAAGTGGGACATTTTTATGATTTTATAACAGTAAAATCAATACTTTGAACATCACCCATGGCAACTATAAGTAAACCCTTTAGAGTGACCTAATGAAACAAAAAATGATAACCCTAGATTGTTATGTACCACTATTGTTTGCCTTAACAATACTTATGGTTCGAATAATGGGATGCCTAAT
Source organism: Sphagnum tenellum (assembly GCA_963921925.1). Taxonomy (NCBI): domain Eukaryota; kingdom Viridiplantae; phylum Streptophyta; class Sphagnopsida; order Sphagnales; family Sphagnaceae; genus Sphagnum; species Sphagnum tenellum. The sequence goes on from OY998150.1 coordinate 16,709,111, forward strand.
TTTACAACAATCCAATTACTATAATATTCTTCAAGTATAATTAAATCAAAATTGACCAGCCTTGAGCCTTTGGTGTGGAACTAACTAGTTTACACAAAAATTCAATAAAAATAAAATAGAATTAATCGTACCTTTAAGATATGCCCTATGTCAAGATTGTAGGTGGTAGAAGGTACAAATCAGGCATTACTTTAGGTGCCACCTTAAATCCTTGCAAATGCCAACTAATCACCAATTTTTTTTGTTGTTAAGAAAAAACACACAAGTATTGGTGCAATCTAACTATGATTTTAATGCAATAAGTAAAACTCCTTCTTCTTGGACACCACTAATAACAATAAGCATCAACCACATTTGAAATACAAAGGCCTTTATATCAACATTTGTTGTTCTTGAAATATGATTGATGTAAAAAACTACCCATCAAAGAATTGACCCAAACCCACAAGACCACCAATATTGCATCATTGTAACACAAACTATAAGTACATTGTCACCAAGTCATTTTGGCAAACTAGAATAATTTAGGCTAGAGCTTACCAAGTCTAAGGATGATACATTGCTTCATCTCAAACTAGGGAGGTGAGGAGTTTAATGTAATTTGATGACTTTCAACGACTAGAAGTCATGATGGCTAGAGCAAGCCATCTTCCATTTCTCCATTGACATGTCCCCAAGTTTACTGGCCATCTGCAAACCATGACACCATTAAAGTAATTACCTTTGTAGACATAATTGGGGTTACGGGGATTCGTAAATGGATGTTCAAGGTTTCATGTGCATAAGAAAAGAATGGTATACAAAGTTGTTAGGTTTTGGAAATATACTAGAATGCACAAAAGAAAAACAAAACATCAAATTGGTGCAAGTAATATAATCTATTTTGTTGAAGCAAATGTGAATTTTCATTAATCTTGTTTAATTTTTTATTATAATTTAACCAATTTTGTGATCCATGTTTGAACATTTTATTTTGTTTAAATGTTAAACACATTTGTTGTTGCCAATAACACTATGAACCTAGATTTTGCAACAAAAGAATTTATGCATTACCAAGTCTTGAAAACATGGAAGAGATAAGTGTAGGAGCATTCAAGTTGAACAAAAAAATTGCATACCTAGGAACCATGGGATATCGTGTTGGTGCCCAATCATTGTGTATCTAGTGCAAATCATTATGATAAATTCAACATAATATGATATTGAACTTCACATCCCCTGGATCTATTGCCTTGCAAGTCATATCATATCATTATAATTTTTAAGGCATTCAAATCTAAGGCTTATATGGATTTACAAGTTTTTAATCTAGAAAAAAATTACAAAATCTTTTAAAACAATATAAAATTTTAATTACCATCATGAAAGCAAGTGGACAGTGTTGAATTGTCTTTTCAAGAATTGGAAAACTTGAAAGTAAAATTTGGAAGCTTGTTCTTTGAAGTACTCATAGACTTGCGAGTCAAATCAAATCTCGAAACTTGAGTGTGGTAGCAAGATCAAAACATAGTTAAAATGAAATGGGGATTGGTAATTCCCTAACTCAAATTCACAAAGGTGGATTTATATGGCTTAAATGTAGATTTTTTCTAATCACTAACAATCGTACCAAGACAATAAAGAAACCAAGATCCCTAAAAAAACAAGTATTTCGATTTTCGCTATGCTCATGAAAATCAAAGCAAAGGGCGAAGGCACATCGCTTGATCAAAGCCCAAGGTATCTAAAGCACCTAAAGTGCATTGCGCAAAGATGCCCAAGAGCATCTAATTACGAGCATTCAGTGGAACCGGTGAACCATTTGGACGTTTGGATCTTTGAATCTCTACAATTTGTCGTAAATCTTGACTCTTTCCATGATGACCACCAACTTTAGGGGGTATTGGGGAGGATTCTTTATTGCCATTTTATGACTTTAACACACTTTAATGATGACTTTGATTTGGATTGATTGGGTTTAGTAGACCTTAAAGAATGAATTATGTTTAGATTAGTTAATTGCTTAGCAATATAAGCATGCATAGCCCCATTCACTTCCAAATGAGTTTGGCCATTAAACATTACACTACCATTTGTTTCTTCTTTTATAGGGTTTTTTGGCAACGTGAAAAAAACCTCATCTTCACTCCCAACCTTTCCCTCCCAAGCCAACTTCTCATCGACAATGTTTTGCCTTGCTCAAGGTCTCCCATACAACATTACTAACATGCTTCAAAGAACTTGACCTAGGCACACTAGCCTTTCAACAATCAACTATTACTTTCCTAAACCCTACATTGTGCAAATAAATTGCATGACCCAATTGGATGAGCACAAAGCCTATAAAACAAAAAAAACTATTAAATTTGCATAATTCAACTTCTAGTTTATGGATGTACTTACTTCACAAATAATAAAGAGATCAATTTCATCAATTATCAAACTTGAAAATCTTCAAATTAGTCATGAACCCAAAAATTAGTCATCCATAGCCTTGCAATGCACAAAATTCAATCTTCATTTTAGCTTGTAAAAAAAACTTGAGCACAAAAGACAACATCTTGGTAGACCAAGAGAGCATTGAACACATAGTTCAAACACATTGCTCCTAGTGAAAATAATTTGTTCCTATAATTTCAAACACAAGTCATTGAAATGTTTCACCATGATTTGTTGTAGGTTGACCTATCCATTTGTACCTCTAGCCACGAGTCCTCCTTCAGTTCTTATGTAGTTTGTTGCACTTTTTGATACAAACCCCAAAAACCCACCTAAGCTTAAAAAAGAAAAGATGAAGTAAAAGCACTAGCACCTTGAAAGACAAATATGTATTTTGAACAATTATAAGTCATTGACTACAAAAACATAGTTGGAAAACAAGTATAATTTCAAGTTGGAAACGATCATATAAAAAAGGTCTTCAAGCTAGTACCATTTTAAAAAACTCACCTAGATAGAGAACAAAAGAGGAAAAAAAAAACTTTCAAAAGCTCTCGAATTTGAAAGCAACGATTCCCAAAAGCAAGTTGGAGTTGCAATTTTGATAAACATCAGGTGAGAATAAATGTATACCTAGTATTGTTGAAAAAAAAAAAAAAACAAAAACATGTAAAACAAATGAGCATGAAACATAGAAAGAAAGAAAAATCCTAATAGTTATCACTCACAAATTAAGACTTGAGCCTTCCTCTTATTTGTCATGTTGCAAAAATGCATAGTGTATTCCACTTGAAGCATGCAACATTATTTGCACAATCACCCCCAAAACATGTTAGCCACAATCAAAGCTAGTTGCAAATCTCTGTGTCATTGAAAAAATTAGAATCCTAAAAGTTGTCAAAAAATTCAAACTTAAAGGAATGTGTTCAAGCTTGCCTCAACGTACTACAAGTGAACCTACTCTATTCTAGTCAAACACAAAACTTGATGCTATGAATATTGGGGCCAAATTCGAATATGAATGTATTCAATCCTAGAAAAAACGTATTTCTCATAGTTTTACGACTGTCCCACTTTTGCTGAAAATTGGTTCACATGTAGTGTGCTTTTACCCCAATTATACACATGATCATGGAGACACATTAATCAAGTTGCAAGGCGAATGTTCAAATTGGAAACATGTTTCACCTTTGAAGGAGGTATCATTGAATTTATTTTGTTTTTTGAACAAATTTGGATTACATGTACACATGAACTTAGGTTCTTTTGTTATATTCATGGAAATTGCACGTGTAATAAGGCTCAAATGGATATCAGGGTGAAGTGCAAAAAACAAAAAGTTGTGGACACAAAATATTGCTTCTATTGAAGAGTATACATATAGAACCTTTGATAGTTATGTCATGCACTCATAGAAGGTGATAGCATATGTTGCAAGAAAGCTTGATATGTATACATCATCTATCACAAAGGATTTTGAACCTCCTATTCATCAAACCATTTTTGAAAAATTTCTTCAGCATACTCATGAAAAATGTGCTAATTGAATACCTTAATGACCTTCAATTTGTAAAATTCAATTGAAAGATTTTGGGTAACATGAAATCATGGATCATAGATCACTTAGTGGGTTCACTTGATCATCTTAACTTGTGGTTACTAAAGACATGGTATGTATGCTAGCATCTAGTGCATCTATTGGTAGTAGGAAGGGTGTTGCCAATGTGTTGGGGGTTGATAAGTGGAATATCATAAAGGCCTCGGAATGATCAGTTCAATTATATACACAAAAAGATGCAATTTGGGTTAGTCACAAAAGGCAAAGACGTTATATGCCCTTCCACAATTTATGAAAGACATTGTAACACAAATTTGAACCACCCATACCACAAATTTTCTTAAATAGAAGGACGTAGTAAGATGGATTTTTGTGAAGCAAAATGAAAATCATGTTTCCCACTACTTAGAAGTATTGTGGGTTTGATCTTCTTACACAAGTTACCGTCATTTTGGACAATTGAAACAAAGTGGTCATGAAGTTTTGTTTAAATTTAGTGGGGTATTTTGTCTTTTAAACTATGCTAGTTGTTGTTCATTAACAAAATTATTTCTATTGGTGATACTTGTATGTTGTCTTAGTAAAAAATTACTTTGTAGTTAAAAAGGACTTAAATGTTAATTGCTTGGATGTAGATTGTTTCCCTTGTTGTGGTGTTGTGTTTAATCTAGTTCATGAAATCAACACCAAAATAGTATGCAATGCTTAAGATAGCATTGCCTTTTGTTTTCATAGGACTACAATGGTTTACATTGTTGTCTAGTGGTTCATTAATAATTCCAAATTGTGATTAAGGATTGAACTTCATAAAATATATTATTTACTGCAAACAACTTGAAATCAAGCAAGAAATGAAACATTCAAGGTTCATGAAATGGACAATTGTATTAACTAACTAAAAGATTACAAAGGTTGTATGCTTCAACATCTACAATGCAAACTATGACTTGTAACAACTAACAAGGCTTGAAGGTTCTATGTGCACTCAAAATCATGAAAGGAGATAATGAAAGACCACTCAAAAACATTCCATTATATACTATCTCCAAACCTTAAAGTAGCCACCATTTAACCCTAACCTAGCCATTGCCTAACCCTAACCCTAGCCGTATTGGAAACAACTTGAAAACAAGCAAGAAATGAAAGCTTCAAGGCTCATGAAATAAAACAATTGTATTAACTAATAAGAAGATTACAAAGGTGGTATGCTTTACATGCTACAATCACAAAACTATGGCTTGCAACAACTAACAAAGGTTGAAGGTTCTATGTGCACTAAAAAAACCATGAAAGGAGAGAATGAAAGACAACTCAAAACCACTCCATTATATACTATCTCCTAACCCTAAAGTAGCCACCACTTAACCTTAACCTAGCCGCCGCCAAACCCTAACCCTAGCCGCCACTTTAACCTAGCCACCACCAAACCCTAACCCTAGCCACTGCCAAACCCTAAGTAGTCTCCACTTCTAAACCCTAACCTAACTACTACCAGGATGTGAATACTATTCATCCTTTTGATGAATGTTTAACACATTCATCAACATTGGGAGTTAAAAACGAATAGTATTTCTAACACTCCCACTCTATGAAGTTTCTAATCCGAACATGTTTATCAACTTATGATGTCGTTCTTTTGATAATGCCTTGGTAAGGACATCCGCCACCATGTGTTCGATTGGACAATATTCAAATCGAACTTCTCCATTTTCAACTCGTTCTTGAACAAAATGATGTTGTACATCAATGTGTTTTGTTCGTGCATGGTGAGTGGGATTCTTGGTCAATGATATCGCACCTTGAATGTCGCATCGAATCAGCGTCATTTTCTTCTCCTCCATGTATCCTAAATCCATCATCAATTTTGTTATCCATATGGTTTCTTTTGTGGCTTGCATGTTCGCCATGTATTCGGCCTCCATGGTGGACAATGCTATTGTAGGTTGTCGCTTACTGCTCCAAGAAATGGCTCCCCCTCCGATCATGACCACAAACCTGTGATGGACCTCCTATCTTCAAGATCACCACCCCAATCCGCATCGCAATATCCAAAAACTTCCTTGGATGGTGTTGCACCAAATTGTAATTTCATTTGCAATGTACCTTGCAAATATCGAAAGATTCGTTTAACGGCCATCCAATGCTCCATGTTAGGGTTCACCATGTGTTGACTCAACACGCTTATTGGGTATGCCAAGTCGGGTCGTGTGCACCACATGGCATACATCAAAGACCCAACCGCTTGTTGATATGGAAATCCCTTTGATTCATCATTTCCATTCGCACTCCTTCGTAACTTCACCTTGGGATCCAATGGAACTCCAATGGGCTTACATTCCTCCATTCAAAAACGCTTCAATATTTTCTTGAGGTATTTGATTTGGTTGATGCGTAGGAATATTCCATCATGATTCCTTTCCACCTCCATCCCCAAAAAGAAATGCAACTCCCCGAGGTCCTTCATTTCAAACTTTCGACTCAATTCATCTTTGATTTGCAAAAGTTTGTTTTGATCGTTGCACACCAAAATGAGGTCATCCACATAAACCACAATGAAAAACTTCACATCTCCCACTTGTGCAACGTACACACTAAGATCGGCCTCACTCTTCATACATTCAACGCTTTTGAGAAACGCATCTAACTTTTGATTCCATGCCCTTGGAGATCGTTTCAAACCATACAAGGACTTTTGAAGCTTACACACGAGATGTTCACCTCCTTGGTGCACGAACCCTTGAGGTTGCTCCATGTAAATCTCCTCTTCAAGCTCACCTTTGAGAAATGCAGTTTTCACGTCCATTTGATGGATCTCCATGTCTTCCAAGGCCGCCAATGCAAGAATACAACGAATAGATGTAAATTTTGCGACGGGCGCAAATGTTTTGTTGTAATCCACTCCGTAGGTTTGGGTACAACCTCTTGCCACTAATCTAGCCTTGTAGCGTTCCACCTCCCCATTTGCGCTTTGTTTGATTTTGAACACCCATTTGCAAGAAACGAGTTTCCTACCGACATGAAGTGGTACCAAAGTCCATGTGTTGTTTGTCATGAGGGAATCATATTCTTCTCGCATCGCACACTCCCATTCCTTGGAATTTTCACATATCAATGCTTCTTCAATATTTTGGGGCTCGTCCAAAAATGCAATGGTGGCGCGCTCCACCTCCTTGGTAGCAATCCACCAATCTCGAGGCCATTCCCTTCATTGCCTTTGAGGTCTTTCCCTGGCTTATCTTGTGAAGGTTCACAAGACGGGTTATCATTGGAAACAACAAATTCTTCTTCCAATGAAGAACTTAGTGTGGATTCACTTTGCACACCTTCCATTCTTGTTTCATTCAAAGGTGTGTCTTGACTAAAGGTTAATGGTTCTTCTCCTTCAACTTCTTCATGCACAACTACATTATCTTCTTTCTCAAGATGAAGTACACCACCTATTTCCTTTGACCCTTCAATGAACACGACATCTCTGCTTTTGATGATTCTCTTGGTTTTCACACTTATCAAGCGATACACTTTGGTGCCTTCATAATATCCTAAAAACACACAAGGCATGGACTTGGACTCTAATTTGGTCCTCTTCTCATCGGGGACATGTGCAAAGGCTTTACAACCAAAAACTCTCAAATGAGACACATCGGGTTTCCTACCACTCCACGCTTCTTGAGGGGTCTTGGAATCAAGAGCCTCGGTTGGACATCGATTTTTGATGTACACCGTCGTGTTCACTGCTTCGCCCCAAAATTCAAGTTCCAACCATTGTGCAAGAATCATGCTTCTTGCACATTCCATGATGGTTCTATTGGCACGTTTCGCAACACTGTTTTGTTGTGGAGAATAGGGCGCACTTATTTGTCGTTGAATTCCACATTCCACAAGAAATGTGTCAAATTTTTTAGACACAAATTCTCCTTCGTTGTCGGAACGTAGCACTTTGATTTTGTGACCAATTTCGTTCTCCACCAACGCCTTATATTGTTTGAACTTTTCAAACGCTTCTCCTTTGGCCTTCAAAAGATAGAGATGAGTTTTTCTTGAAAAATCGACAATGAAAGTGATAAAATATTGCGCTCCACCATGCGATGTAGTATTCATTGGCCCACACACATCAGTGTGCACAATCTCCAAAAGTTGTGAAGCCCTCGTTGCTTTGTCCTTGGGAAATGATGTTCTTTGATGTTTGCCTTTGATGCATCCTTCACAAATGTGATGCAACGGCACTTCTTTCAAATTCATGCCATCCACCATGGCATCTAACTCCTTAAGGCTTGCCATGTTGAGATGGCCAAGTCTTTAATGCTAAAGCATCACACTTTTTTCCAAAGAATTTGCAATGTGTGCCATGTCCTTACGCACCTTCACATTAAGAAGGTACAAGTTCTTGTCCCTTCGTGCTTGCGCCACAACAACTCCTTGAGCATCATTGACCTTACAACCATCCTTGTCAAACTCCACTTTGAAACTTTCCGAAATGAATTTACTCACCAAAATGAAATTTTTTTCATTTTTGCAACATGAAGAACTTGGGTGATGGTTGTGTGTCAATTGGCCTCCCACTTGCATTGTGGCTTTGATGCTCCCCTTGCCAATGGCCTCCAAAATGGTGTCATCGCCCATGAACACCCTCCTTGGGGAAATGGGCTCATACGTGGTAAACCATTCTTATTCGAATGTTATGTGTTGCGTTGCACTCGAATCGACAATCCAATCATACGTGGTATGATCATTGGCACTCAATGACGCAACAAACATTTGCTCGTGATCTTCACAAGCTTGATTAATTTTTTCTTTTTCATCATTTTTCTTCTTTAAACAATTTTTCACAAAATGTTCGGGTTTCTTACAATAGAAGCAAAGCTTCTCGTTTGACTTGTGAGTTTTGTTCACTAATGCAGTAGTCTTGGAACTTTCACATTCTTTTCCTTTGGACACTTCGTGAAGCAACCTTACTACAATGAATTGAAGGTTTACATCTGTCGTGGACATGGACTCCAAGCTTGTGACCAAGTTATCAAAGGATGGAGGAAGGCTCATGAGGAATACCATGTAAACATCTTCATCCGTAATGGTCACTTCGATAGAACGTAGTTGGTCCGCAAGGGCTTTCACCGTGTTGATGTGCACAAGCATGTCATCTCCTTCGAAGGAACAACTTGTTGCCAATGGTTTTAGCTTCATGCACACCATAAAGAGCCTCCCACGCACTTCTCACATTGTCACAATATTGAATGTGTGCAAGTTGGGCATCTATGAGATGTTCACAAAGCAATGCAAAAGCCTTGGTCTCTTTTTTGTTGTAATTAGCCCTTGCAACTTCTTCACTTGGTAAGGCGGCACTCCCGTTAACAAATTTCCAAAGCCCATGTTTGGAAAGCATCATGCGCATTTTGAACTTCCAAAGGTGAAAGTTGCCACCATCAAACTTCTCCATGACTTTCAAGGACTCCATTTGAAAAGAAATCATTTTGAACACAAATGCTACAACAAACACTCTCAAACTTGAAAGTTGAAGTTTTCAACAACTAAAAGAAGTCTCTTCCAAACACTTTCACTTTGAAACTTGATACTTTCAAAACAAGTTTTGCACATTTGAAAAACTTACAACACCTTGAAGAAATCTCTTCCACACCTCCCACTCACTTGGAAAGACTATTACTCTCTTTGCACTAAAAGCCTTCCCTGAAAAGGATTCTCCCTTTCTATGTTGTACAAGCAAACACTTTCAAAAACTTGAAAACAAGTTTTCCAAAACCTTTACAAGAAACTTGAAAAACTTCTCTTACACCTCAAACTTCAATGTTGAAACTCTCAACAACTTGAAGAACTCTCTTCCACACACTTTCTCAAGCTTCAACGTTGAAAACCTCAAAAACTTGAAGAACTCTCTTTCACACTTTTGAACTTAAAACTTGAAACTTAAAGACTTGAAGAACACTCTTCTACACTTAAGAACTTACAACACTTTGAAGAAGTCTCTTACACACCTCCCACTCACTTGAAAAGTTGCAAGCTCCTTGTATGCCACCACTTGGAAAATAACTCCCACTCACTTTGCAAATTAAGAACCTTGTTTCAAAAGGATTCTCTCCTTTTTTCTATGCAATACAAGCTCAAAACCTTTAACTACTTCTTGTTCTAACACAATGTCCTTTCTCTTGCTTGGTGTGGGCCCATAACTATTGGAAACAACTTGAAAACAAGCAAGAAATGAAAGCTTCAAGTTCATGAAATAGAACAATTGTATTAATTAACAAGAAGATTACAAAGGTTGTATGCTTCACATGCTACAATCACAAAACTATGGCTTGTAACAACTACCAAAGGTTGAAGGTTCTATGTGCACTCAAAAAACCATGAAAGGAGAGAATGAAAGACAGTTCAAAACCACTCCATCATATACTATCTCCTAACCTTAAAGTAGCCGCCACTTAACCCTAACCTAGCCGCCGCCAAACCCTAACCTTAGCCGCCACTTTAACCTAGCCGTCACCAAACCCTAACCCTAGCCGCCGCCAAACCTTAAGTAGTCTCCACTTCTAAACTCTAACCTAACTACTACAAGGTGTGAATACTATTCATCCTTTTGATGAATGTTTAACACATTCATCAACATTGGGAATTAGAAACGAATAGTATTTCTAACAAGCTGCCGCCTAACCATAACCCTAGCCACCGTCAAGCCCTAACCCTAGTCGCTACCAAATGCTAACCACCGCCAAGCCCTAACCGTAGCTGCTGCCAAACCCTAACCGTATCTGCCACTAAGCCTTAAGTAATTTTCACTTCTAAACCCTAGCCACCACTATTCAACCTAACCTAACTATTACGAGGATGAGAATACTATTCATCCTTTTGATGAATGTTTAACACATTCATCTTCATTGGGAATTAGAAACGAATAATATTTCTAACACTGTTTATATAATGATTGCCTCAGTTGGTCAAAGGACAATAAATGTTTGTAATAGTGTGTAGTGTTCACTAAGAATCCAAGTTGTGATTAAGCATTGAACTTCTCAAGGGAAGAAGTATACTGTTTATATAAGGATTTCCTTTGATGTTTAAAAGATTATAATCATTTGCATCAATGTTTAGTGGTTTCATTATGAATGATTTTGGTAATAAGGGGCGACATTGCTTAGGTAAGAAGTACATTGCTTATATAAAAAACCACCTTTGCTTTGGGTTCAAGCATGACAAAGTATGCTAAAAAGTAGTCCTAGGAAATTTTTAATTTCAAAAAAGTCTCTTTTCAACATTCACATTCAAAAAGATATTACAAACCTATTTAAATTGCATTTTGAAATCATAGATCACTTCACTGAGTTTATTGTAAGTTGAACATAGTATTTGAAGCATTTATATACAAGAATGTGAATGAAGGTATGTTCTAAATCAGTTGGTTGTTCAAATTTTCCAAAATACATTTACATTAAAACTTTGATAGATCATGATTATAATATGAAAAGTTGAAACTATATCCATGCACATTAGCCCTTTCTCAACTTGAAGTACAATAATTCTAATTGATGTTTTATTTTCATGTACTTGTAACTCTATTTGTAAAATTATGACACGTACTTTCCAAGACTTGCATCTCGAAAAATACACTGAAATGCATATTAAAGCATGTGGTTTTTCAATATCATGCAATGAAGTCAAAGGACTTCTAATTGTTGATCATTGACTTAAATAATAATCATGAATTCAATACATTAAGGTACACTTTATGGATACTTTCCAAAAAATCGTGTCTTTAACTGGCATACCCTTTCTAGCTTGTTCTTTGTTAATTTCATAAGTAACTTATTAGAATAAGCACATGTTTTAGTTAGAAAAGTGTTTTTCTAGTTACTATTTGTACTTCTATCTTAACTTAAGTACTCATCAAATGCTTATTGGGCCCTTTTGCTTACATTATGTCGTGGCACGTGTGTTGATGAGACAACAAATGTGTACTAACATTTGAACAATAAATTTTTTGTTGTGTAGATCTATATTCTTGACATTTTTTTTGTCACTTTATATGCATGTAAAGATTTAGTTTAGGAACACAAAAAAGAAAAATTCAACTTAAGCCAAATTTGGTAATACTAATGTTCTTGGATTTTGGACAATCATGTTCCATGAGATCACAAATAAATAGTTGTATTAGTGAAGTATAATCATATGTAACACGTTGATACAACTTGGAAGATGGTTTTATATGGGTCCATTTATTGATTTCAAAATGACAAAGATAGTATTATCAATGTAAGTCACATGTTTGACCTTGTTTAAGATTTGAGATTCCAGTTTAGCCATTTTTCCTTCAATGCCTATGATTATGCAAGAAAATACTAAATGGTGATGATACTGATGAGCTTGTTCCATGCGTGTGTAATCAAGGACTTTTATTCTCACAATTTATTTTAAAAAACTTATTGTTGATTTGTGTTGCAACATGTTGGTCTTTTCTGGTCCATACTACCAAGAATTATTGTTCATACAATTTTGTAATAAAAGTCTATTTTGGTTATCTTGTGAGGGTTGTTGATAACAATTGATTTAGTCACAATGATGTGTATGTGTGCATCAACACATTCCTAGTTTATGTTTTGTTCACAAATCATCACCTTATTTATCTAATTTGATAAGTAAGTTATAAGATACCTTAAGAAAGACCAAAAACATGGTAATTTCTATTTTTAGATTTTAGAATCTATCAAATTCATAAGTAGTAAAAGTTAGAAATGAATTACATTTATGTGTATCTCTTGGAAGTCTATTGGTTTTGGACTCCTTGTGACTATCCTTCTACAAAGCTGCAACATGTCTAGGTTAGACCTACTCAATTATCCATGATCTGAAATTGTAAGGAGCCACATCTTTCTTTTAGTTGCCATGACTATGCAATCAAACAAAAACTAATTAATGGTCATTGTATTATGTGTATGTAAAGTTGTTGTAAATATGTTCCAATATTTGTTCCAAATATTAGCCATGGCATGTCCTTGATGTTGATTTAGACAAGCCAAGTTAATGCAATTATGTGTATTGCTTGGAAGTTTGTTGGTTTTGGACTCCTTATAATTTGTCTTGAACAAAGCTACAACATGTATAGGTTAGACATGTTTGACTATCCAAGATCTAAAACTTTAGGAGCCACATGTTTATTTGGTTTCCATGACTAACGAGAACTAATTAATGGCAATTGTATTATGTATGTGCAATTAGAGTTTTTTACAACATTTAAAGCTAGCCATCTTGAAGTCCCCATTATGCTCACATTTTTCCAAATGTTACGACCATGGTTTGTGCATCGATTGACACATTGGAACACTTGTTATTGTTATCACATAAAGTTGAAGGAGCTTTTATTTGCAAAGGGTAAAGTGACGCGCCCCCAAGTCCCTTGTTAGACTCCAAAGAGTCCAACTATGTCAAAAGGCGGAAGTAGATGGGACTTGGTGCCGCTCCCAACTTCCAGCACTAAAGGGGGTGAGAGGGGCGTGCTGAAAGCTCCGAGATTAGACTAGGAAGAGGGACAAGCTACTTAATTATTCGGTCCTGCATCCAAAACCAACCAAGAAGTTGGTTAGAACTCATTCTGCACTCATTTGGTGTTGGGACAAGCCACGGGTGACCTTGGATTCACATGACTCACCACGGCCTGGACTCGGGGGAAGCCACCACCTTCCCCCATATAGCATTCTCTACATTACTCCATGGCACCCGCATCCGAATGGCTTTTATTCTTGGGACTCTTAAGGAGGAGTCCTGAAATTGTAATGGTTTGGACTCTTGGGACTTTGGGAGCTCATAACTCCCGGCTCAGACCTCGGATTTGGATGAGGTCTAAAGAAATCTTATAGCTCTCCTCAAGATCTTTCCAACTGCGTGTTGCACTCTATCTGCACACACCGGGGTCAAGTCGATTCCCGACTTTTTGTGGTCAGGAGTCAAAATGCTAGTTTGACTCCTGACCTTTCATTCGACCATAACTTGTGCAGTAAATGTCCTAATGGCTCATGCAAGTCCATTTTCAACATCTACACTTCAAGGCCTTTTCAACGGTATAAAGAACATCTCAAGAAGAGGTGTTTTTACCTTTGCAATTGAGTTCTAAAGTTGTGGGAGTCCCAAAGGACTCCAAATTCTCACTTTTGGGAGTGTGAGTGTCATCCTCACACTTGCCTCAAAGTGGGGTTGTGACATAAAGGCATTCATCATGATAATTGTGCTTGTACATGCACTAAAGTTTTCAACACCCAAGAAAATGATCACAAACAACAAACGTAATCAGGTGCTTTGTAAACCTAGTTGTTTTCAAAGGTTTGACTCGCCTATGGGCATTAGCGCTTTGTCCTAAACTTGCATTGTCCATTTGGCATGCAAAGTGTTGCCTTGACGATTTTTGTCTTGAATTTGGAGTTCCAACACTTTAAAGTGTGCCTAGAGGAGCTCAACTCTGAAAAATTAATTCAATGTAAAAGCATTTGGTATGAAGTTGTAGGAAAGACAAATGATGATAGGTTTTAAAAAGCTCAAAAAATGGAGTATCATGAAACCCAACCTAAAGCTTTAAACATTGGATTATCTTAAGCCACGTCTTAACAAGTTTGTCCTTCACAACTATGTTGTTAAGTGGTAAGAAACACAATTCAAACAATGTTTAGGAAAGTTAACCCCATGATACGATTTTTGTCATGTGTTGTTTTTTCTAGAAATTACACAATGAAGATTTAGAATGAAATCCATAATATGCACTAACATAACTTTCAAGTGAATATTCTTGGGCACATTATTTATAAACACAACCTTGTAGTTGACCCTATTGATCCAAATTCTACTATCATAAAAGAGGATTGTTGTTATATATTCAATGACTTGAGTCATGACTCCTTATATGTCCAACATGCCTTCATGCTTCATTTGGAGCCTACATGTTGGAAAGTGCACTCCAAACAACATATTGTCTGGACAAGTGGGTGTTTAGACCAATTTTAGATTGCATGTGTATGGTATTTTGTACCACAATATCCCAAATTCATTATATATAACAACCATTTGGGGGAATGCTAGCTAATTTAAAAAAAATTGGGCATGGAAAGGTGGAGGTGGATGGGGTAGGGGTATTACTAAAACGAGAAATACAAAAAAAAAAATTAAACCCTGACGTAGGAAGATTCAAAATGCAATAGAAGTGGTAGCATATTTGAAATTTGAGGTGAACAAATATCATGTTGCCCGTCTAAATGTTCTATGACACATAATTTTTTTTTTTTTTCATGAAGTGAAAGTGGGAGACATTGATAGGAGGACTTATGAGTGTGAGACCGTGAAGGATAGCATGGCTAAGCATCAAATATGATCTATCTTGTCCAAAGACTTTTTGTCAATATCAGTAACTCTCTTATTTTTGCATGAGTTACTTTCAAGGGTTTCCAATAACTGAATGTGTCAACAAAAAACATGTGCATGAATTGACATTGATTTATTTGAGGCCATAAAGGTGCATAAGATGATGTATGATTTAGATGAAGAATTTAAGGTCGGTATTGGGGATGAATGGATTATTGACAACCTATCTCTATCACATTATAGTTCATGCCAATAATTTGACCCTTCTGGCTCATGTTAGTTGAAAGGGATCCCCATGTTGCAGCTATTCAAAGATGCTAATGGGAAGTGGAAAAAGAGTGACATGGTTATTTGAGGCTATTGGTACCAACAATTGCAAGTGGGCAGTTGCTATTACCAACTTCGAAATGATAAGCCTTTAGCATTTGTATTTTCCCATTTGGTTTTGATTTCAAAAATTTCTATGCCACCTACACATCATGTTGTGAAGGGGAGCTATGCTACCTATGAACTTACAAATGAAGTTATAAATGTCATATTGGGAACCTTAAAAGTTAGATTATTGAACTAAAGTTCTAGGCCAACTGTGTGACATTGTACTGTTGTACCTTGACAAACCACTATGTTGATAAGTTGATGGGAAGCTTTGTGCCTTAGGCTTCCTACTTGTTTAACCAATGTCCTCCATCTTTGATTATTTCAATACAATGTTGTAAACATGTAAATAATGAAATACAAATTGTTAAACATTGTTGTAAGGCTCATTTATAGGATGTTATGTTAACTTCTAAGCTGCATATGAAGAAGCTACTAGCAAGGGGGGATTGAAAAAACATTGTAATCCATCTATTTTGTGATAACACCAAACACATGTAATTAACTAATCAAGAAACTTGGACATTGGACTACATGTACACATGGATTATAAATGGTTACACAAATGGACAATTTGATAATAAGTGAAGTTTTATTATTGGCAATACAACTCTATCAAGAGAACTATCTAGTGATTGACATTATGTATAGCAAATTGTTACGGTTATGATTGAACTTCAATGTTGTTGGACCATTGATTATCTCAAAGACTATGAAAAAGAAAAGATAAGGAAGACTAAAACACTTTTTGTTTATGAGCTACATATAGATAAATTCCACGCATATACAAAATTACATGAAATTAATAGTTTAGTTATCTTATAAACCAATTTTAGAATGTTCATATAAATATGAACATTAAACATATGTGGCACACTTTGAACTTAGAATTGATATTTAACTCATTAACATTAATTTGAGAAATTTTCGAAAATGAATTTTGTAAAATATTTGAAGATGGTAGTATTGCATTATATTTCTATAATGTAATGTATGCAATGCAAAATGATATAAAATTGGAAAAATAGATGATTTGAAATGGGTTTTAGTTAATTATATATTGTATGAGTACATGATTTAAGGACAAAAAATATTGTCCAAAGCTTCGTAATGGTGCATGTGTTTGTAAAACTTATTGAAGATCAATATTTATAACAACAAACACATGTAGTCTAACTGATTTCAACAAGAAACCTACAATAGATGCTAGATCTAGTTCCAGGATCTATTTCTAGCATCCACTGTAGTTGGTTTTGTTTCCACATTATATTCACATCTTTGCCACATACAACCATTGGATTTTAGAAATAGGACTAAGAGATAATAAGGAGTTTATAAACCATAGGATTTTGCATATTTGCACTAGACCTTTAGCCTTATTAACATGATTAAAATTTCACAAGTAGTTTAGAAGCCATCATCAATCGAGGCCGTAATAAACAAATTGTGTTTTGAACTTAAATCTATATAGATCATGGGGTTTCAACACAACTAATTGCCCAAACTAGATAACATTATCATGCATCGACAAAAGTCATGTTATGAACATTTTGCCTAATATGCCCAAATAAACAAAGTGGACTTGGATAATATGTCCAAATGTCTAGCATAAAATCCTATGGGAGGAAATAATTCCACTGCAATAAAAAAATGTTGCCATTCAATTTCTTATAACTAGGGTTTATTGTCAAGCTTCCCCCCTCTTTCAAATGCTAAACAACAACATAAGATTCATCACAATAAACCTAGCTTTTAAAAAAATGATGTGTCAAACCTATCCTTTACATTTTTCTCCTTTGAAACACACAATAATATTTACATTATGGTTTAACATTAAAACACTAAATTAGATAGTCATGAATATTATCATCACCATGAAAGCCAAAACTTTTCCACCAAATAGGATGTAGCACATGCCCACAAACATAGCATATATTGTTGTCCCATAAAACCGTGGACAAAAAAAAAGGGTGGAAAGTGTGCTTGCAAGACATTACTACAATGTCATGAGAATGATAGCCTTTACCAAAAAATTCACAAGCTTTGATTTGTAGGTATCAAAGTTATCTGAATTTACCTCCACACATGGATGAAGGCCACATTGAATTTCCCCTTTCATTTTTCATGGCCTCAAGCTATCTCTGGATAGTTTTTTCGTCAACCTCCAAGGGTGGAAACAAGATAAAGTGAACAACTTTATTACTTTGTCAAAATTGCAACAAATAAATTTAAAATAACAATGAGACCCATTATAAAATTGTAAGACATTGAATGTTTCCATTTCAAAAATTAAAAGTAATATATGTTTACACTAATGTGCATTGATTTTCAAATTTCAAATTGTGAAAATAGTTTTAAAGTAAGTTTTTTCAAAATACAAGTAATATTTGATGTCTACTTTTCAATGTGGGCTTTTGGTTTTAAGTAGGTGTCAAGTAGGTTAATACAAAAAGGATTTATTTTTATTTTTATGACTTGTTAAAACAGAAGTTGATCTTCATTTCCTAACTTATTACATATCAATTTCATGAATGTTTTATATAAAAAATCATGTTTGAAAACATTTTTCAATTGGTCTCAAATGTACTTTAAAAATTCATTTGCTTTTATTTTTTAAATTTTAATTTCTATTATCTCAATATAGCAAACTAATACTACTTGACACATACTTTCACCTAATTTGATGCTATTTTATGGTAGTTATATGAATGGTGCATGGTTGAAGTGAAAGCATCTACTTTTTATGTCTACTTTATTTGGCTTTGATCCCCAATGCTTGGATTTCTTGATGGGTCACAATTATGGTGCTTTCCATCTTCAAGCATTTCATTTCATTCTTTGCAAGTGGGCCTCACCCATTACAACACATGTCTTCTTACACCCTTTAAGCAATAGTTTTATTGTAGTCCACTTGCTTTTGCAAGACATCGTGCTACTAGCAAGTTGATTGCAAACTTGCCATTGTTTGATTCAAAATATCTTTGACTTGAAGTTGAATATTTGTTATTGAGATACATTGAAGTTCAACATGAATAGATTCAAGACGTAGGCCCATACATTTGAAGCAATTTTTCAAACCTTAGAAAACCAAAACTATTACATCAATCGATAGTGCATATGAAGACTAAACCATGAACAAGAAATCAAACCATGTGACTCCCAAAAGCAATAATATAAAAGAAAATGACTTCATACAATTATGTTTCAAATGCAAAAAAATTATATGTTTGATTTATTTTTTTGAGTAGGAGGATTTAATGTGTGAGTTGTTGTAACTTGCATTCAAATGTGGTGATGGCATCCTATGCTTCTAGTGTAGCCACTCAACAATACTCCATTTTACATTGAAGCCCTATGAGCTTTTCAAAAAACTTGTTTTTCTCACCCTCCAAATGCGAAACCTTTGCCTTGTTTCACTTTAGTAAATTGCTTCACCAACCTTCAAGACCTCTGCTAGTGAGACACCAAATGGACATTTTCCTATTGGCATTTCACTAGTTAAAATAGGAAATCCAGATTTGCACAATGCATCAATTTACCTAAAACCTCCCCAAAAGCACCCAAATTAGAAATATCAATTGATCCACCATTTTTTATGATGTGCACTTCCTTTGCAAGCTTTCTTTCTTAGGGTTGAAGTTGCTACTTTCGCCCGATTTATATTTACACCTTTTTCTTGTGTAATGTACCCTTTCACAAACCAAACACTAAACTCATTGTTTGTGATGTGAGGGATGTTGAAGACCTACCAATACAACTTCAACTTGTTTAGTGTCAAGATGTAGATGCGGACTAGTGGATTTCAAGTCAGTACAGCCAAGTTTGAAAACCTCTTCAATATCTAACTTTGCAACAAGATGCAAAGGGATCTCTATTTTTGGGTTTATTCCTTCGCCATTCAATTTCCTCACAAACTAGAAATAAAGCTTTCTTTTGTCCTTGAACTCCACAAGGGCTCATGGCAGAAACTTAATATCAATCTTACTCCTAAGTTTTCTCTCCTCTTTGGCCATGTTGCAATTATATTTCACAATACAAACTCTTAGTGCAACAAAATTTTGTTATGAGTACAAGCTTGAACATGCAGTACAACTCATCAGCAGTTAGATCTACAATGTGTACACAAAGTGATGAAAGACAGGTCTACAGTCTCACATTGACCTTGGTCTTTAAATATGTTGTTTGGAGTGGATTTTTTTGGTATTTTCACACATTTTCCAGTCCATATTTTCAATCCTTATCCCCAGTGCAAGCTTCATATTTTCATGCATTTTCCCAATGTAAGCTTGAGGCTTGGGGCCAAAGCATTTCAAAGTGTGTTCAGTTTTGGAGTTGTGGAAACCATGGGAAGAGAGCCAACATAATTTTTCTTTCCAAAGCTTTCATACTTATTAAAGAATGGGTTCTTCTTTGTGTGCAAAATAAATGATCAAAATAACCTGCTTCAAAGCTTTCAAAATAAGAACTAGTAACTAGTAACAATTTATCACAATCCTCAACCTTTTTGTGATGATTGGTCTACAATTTCTTGTTGAAGCACTTGGAAGGAGTCACCTTGATTAACCCGAAATGAGTACTACCTTTCAAACAAAGAAATTGCAATGTCAAATAACACAATTTATCTAGTCTGAATTCATAAGAATTGTTTATAAATAGATTTTTTGGGTTTTGGAATCCCTTAATTTAAAGCATTGCACTATACTTGGATATTAATACCTTTAGTGCAGGTAAAATGAAAATCTGGCCCTTGTGTTCCACACATTCACAGACCCAGTTTCCATCCAATCCATTAAGGTACTGATCTGTCAATTGATTCAAAGCAGATGTGTTTAATTTATGAACACAGTTCAATTACATTGCATCAATGAAAATGGAAAATATGTGAAGTCCTGTAACCAATTCAGTTTCAGAGTCATGCTTGGATAGAAAGTGAGGGGAAAGAAGACCCTTCTAAGAGGTTTCGTTAGCATACAGGTTCTTGATCTCTTCAATATCATCATAGCTTCCCAAGAAAATGGGTGATCGGTCATGGATCTTTTTAGGGACAATGTCCAATGCCTGTCATCACCAAGAATAAGGAAAAACAGTGATGAGAGATCTCCTTTTCCAAGTAAGCTGTGGGTACATTGATAATGAGATTGCCACTTACATTGAATGCAAAAAGGAGTTGCATGAAAATCAATCAATGTTATATAACTGAACCACACAACCAAAACAAAACTCAATTCAAATGGTAAAAAGGAAGGAGATTTCACACCCGTCCTTTGCCAGTAAATGCCTGACCACCAGCTTGTTCCATTAGAAATGACATAGGAAAGACCTCGTATAAAACCCTGCAAAGAGAAAATGCAACAAGGTCATCCATGTTCTCCATAGGACCAGACATCAAACTCTTTAATACAGTACTCCAGGGAGCCATCCCTGCTTTTCCTTGAGTTGCAAAGCTGATCTATAGATGTTCTAGGGGTTCTTGTATTGTATCATGCACTGCTCCAGTCCTTGTCATAATCCAATTGAGCTCTGATATGAAGTAAAAACCATCATCATCTGACAAGAAAAGGGAGTATTATACCGAAGCTTGCCATTAGGACTCTTCTTATCAGCAGGGTACATAAAGATACCGCCATACAGTAATGTTCTGTGCACATCTGCCACCATGCTGCACCGAAGAGTTCCATCCAACAAAAGACCAGAGCTGCAGTCAGTGAGACTTGTACCTTATAGGAAAAAGTCACTTTACTAGAGGCCAAGAAACAATCACATCAGGCCAATAAAGTTACCTGCTTCTCCACTAATATGCTACAGAACTTTTTGAAGATTGGAGTTTGATTTGTGATTACCTGCCAATGTAACGCAAGGACTTGGGAGATGTCCCATCTTTTGGAAATTTTGAATTTGCCACATATCTGCATAACTCTCCACATTAGGATCGTGTGTCTATGGAACAATTATCCCCTTGCATTGCTGTAACTTGTTGTCTTCAAACTAGATACATCTATTTGCCCAAGCTCAGAACCCTGACACTGTTGGCCATCAATTACTGACTGGTTCACCACTCATACCTAGAACAAAGAACCATGAGAAGTGAGAAGGCTATACAATGTTGTGGGCTTGTCCCAGTTCATGGCATTTCCTTCATTTACAGAGTATATCTTTCCCTTCTTTGGGATCTGCAAGCAATTTTGAATTACATCAATCCCCTACAGCATGCATTTGAGAGGATATAACCACAGGAGGAGGAAAAACTAATCTTTATCAAGGTTCAATTTCGCAAGTTTCTGATTACAACAATTGACAACAAAGAACAATTTCTCAGATTGCTTTATACACATTTCCATGGAAAAAGTGCAAATCTGGCAATGTCAATTGTCATACTTATATAAGAATCAGCTTAGTTCATCCACCCTAACACACCATGCACAACTGACATCAATTTCCCTCTACTGATTCCACAGAATATGGACTACCTTAATATCAGGGTGTGTCAAGATGAATTCTCCAAGTGATGGGTCCAGAGTGAAGCCATTTACACCTGCACCTGTGCTTAACACAAACTGCAAACCACTTTGCAATGAGACACAATGACCAGATAAACAGCCTCGGCCTTGCCATCTCTCATGCCAAAACTAGTCAATCAATCATATGTTCACTTGAATAATCCTTAGAACAAGTTCTGCCTCTGCAGGGAACCACAGTTCCAAAAGACTCACAGATCATTGCACGCAGATTCTGCTAAATGATATAGAAATGGGTCAATAACCAAGGTTTGACCAGACACTCCCTGTTTCAGGTTCTCAGCATCCAAATTTTCTATTGATAGAGAAACTTACAGTGCAAGAGCTACCATACATGCAGTACCCTGCAGCCACCATGGTGGACCCAGGCTGCAATATATCCTCAAGTGTTCCTGCACTTCCCTCCTTGAGCATGTAGATTCCAAAAATCTGCAGCCAGCAGGGGGATGCATGTAAGTCTTCAAGAGCACTGCTGCACCTCATCAAACTGGATACATGATGGATACATTAAACATCAACCACAATGGAACAAGCTAAAAGGACATTAGCAAGCTGGAAAGAGACATTAGGATCTCACAAGCTAGACCCATACTAAAGAGACAAGCTAAATTTTGAGGAACAAGCTAAGGAGACAAGTCTCCTTGGCTTGTTCCTCACTTTCCACTTCATAATTCTCTTTCCAACTTGCTAAAACTGCCTCCTGAAAGAGACATTAGGACCTCACAAGCTAGACAAATACTGCTGCTGCAAAGCCAAAGCAACTGCTTGGATTACCGTGCCAATGGAAACACCACAATCAATATTTGAGGATCCATCAAGTGGGTCAAAAACAACACAATACCTGCAAGACAACAAAATTTAAATGCAAGGCTGCAAAAGTCACACACTGTGCACACAATCCATAAGCTATTAGGAGAATCCAACTTTTCAACATGCAGAACCTTTGCATAAATGGAGCACAACAACAATTCACAGGTTAAACATGATATATTGACCCGCTGGCACCTCCTATATCCTGAATAGGTAGTTTTGTAAACAAATTGATTGGTTGATGTGGCAGATTGGGATTGGTCAGTTTGTCCATTTTCACACTAGTTACACTGTTTAAATTGTTCTTAAAAGAATTAGTTATGATCTGAAAGAAGTGCTTTTGGGTACTCTATACTCATTAAAATCATTTCAAACTTGTCAAAGTGTTACAATGTCATAAACCAGACATTGTTGTAAAAATACATCACATTTTCCATACTAAGTTAGTCTACCGATTAAAACATGTAAAACAAGCAGTCATTACACTTGGAGAGGGTCATTATGATGTAACTATACCCTTACCTGCCCCTCTTAGAAGCCTCCACGATGATTGGTTCCTCATTCTCTTCAGACACTAGGACATTCTGTAACATGTTCCAAAGTTAAGTTCAAATCATGAAGCTCTACAAAGCAAACATAAGGATGGGGAGAGAACAAGTAAACAGAGAGACCCAGCCTCTCCTCCAACACAATTCAATCTCACCAATATTACCCCCATGCATGGTTTCTGATTGAAAGAAAGGATTCAAGGATATGAATTAGCTGCAGGTGAAAAAGAAGAATGTGGAAATCCTTCTAGAACACACAGACAAGCTCCTATTGTCATTAACATCAAGTGACTATAGTCTGTTGTTGCAAAGTCAAGCGAGACATCTTTCTCAAGCAATGACGAAACAACTGTTCTTGCAGAGTCAAATGAGTCATCTTTCTCAAGCAATGACTAAACAACCAGGACAAGCAGCATGCTTGCAATAGAGGAGAGCAGTGAATCGCAACTTACAGTACGACCACTGCTAATAAGTGCATTGATGAATACATCATTGGATAGTATATCCAGCTTCTTCTGTTCCTCACCCTGTAATTTCAAGTCACAGATTCTTCAGTTCAACTACAAAGGTTGGTCAATAGATCATTTGTAGTGTAATTGGATCCCTTTATACCTAGCCTTCTGCCATGCTATACACTCAAATTCCAACATTTTGGAAGTAAAGAAATGATCTGCTTTGGAGTATCTGTGAGATACTTAAATTTCACAGAGCTACAGAAACAATGAGAAACACAAATGTGGGCTTGAAGAGGTGTATGCCAATATCAAAGTTTAGTTCAATGTAATACATGCTTCCCTTTCTGGAAATTAGATGAATGCAATGCTCAGATGATCACTTGTAACACCATGGGCAGTGAGTCTGATTAGTAGATTGGATGCAGTTTTGGAGAAAATAAGTGACAGTGTCACAGTGCTTAAGAGTGAGGGAAACTGCAAGAGGCAGGAAGCTCAACCTGGACATTTGTATTGCCTGCCAGACCAATAAGCTTTGCCAGCCCAGCCTGCAGCAATCCCAACAACAGATCAGCATTCTTCACAACAGGTCTGTCTGATTGTACAGGTTTTTGGTTGAATGACATGCAGCATCAAACTCTTGCATCTGAATCTCGTATAAACAGGAAAATACACAGCACAGAGCACAAGGTTATGCCCCAAACAACATGTTTCCATTACAGGAGCTGGTCAGTCAGATCACTAGAAAAAAATGCTATGAATTGAAACAAATTATAATCCAAGGATCCTGTAATTGTGTGCCAACAAACAAAAAGACTCTCAGAAACTATTTCTGAAATTTAAAATAACCTTGTATTGGCCTGAACTTGATTTCTGAAATACAGTGGGTCTAGACGAGTATGATAAACTGCCCAAGAATTTTTGCAATAATAAAACTCTGCATCCTGAGTGAGTTTCTGTCATATTTCTGGAAGTTGTTGGAAGATTCATCCATGATTTTGGCTGACACTCAAGAGACACAGTGGAGAGTCTCTGGTGTGAAGCAATGCAAGGTTCCAAAGCAAAAGTTACTCCGGAGAAACTAGACAGTTCCAAGCAAGGTGCTCTATTCACTTACAGCATCAAAGTATATGTCCAGGCCTTATACAGACTCAGAACTCCTGGAAAGTACATGAGATGAAACATGGTGGATGACAGTTTGTGGAAGAATGCATGTCGAAATCCAAATTTGTACTTAAAACCATAAAAATATGGCCAAGAAGAAATCATATACCTCCGCATCAAGAATTGCACATATGGCGACAGGAAGTACACTTCTAACAGTTGAGTCAAGGCACAAGCCATTGACAAGAATCTCAAGCGCTGAAAAAGCAAAGCTCCTGAGGTGTTTACTCAGCAGAACCAGTGAGTGAGTGAGCTAAGAGTCCATGTCGATAGGGAATCAACAGAAAGGTGTAGCGGCATATAGGACAAACAGTAGATCTTGCTGGATGCAATAACACACACCAATTCCAACAATGCAACAATATGATAGACATCTCCTGTTGAGTTAACCAAAACAGGGCTGAGAGACCAGACCTTGCTGACAGAGGAGCAGACGAATTTGCAACCGAGCACGATATTGTTGAGGAGAATGGTAAGATCACCGCGGGCCTCCGGAAATTTGCTCTGCTCATTCAGCACATGCCTAGTAATGGTCATCAAATCAGTCCTCATGGCATCTGCAGCGTGATCCATGACTGCCAAAGCTAATAAGGGATTGTCGACGGCGCTATCTCCTCCTTCCTTCTCTTTCTCTCACCTCACCACCGCCCCTCGCTGGCTCGAGCTGGAAAATCAAATAATTACGCAAGTTCTAAGTCACGGCTTCCGAGAACACTCACAAATTTCCTTTAAGACCTAACCAGTACCGAGAAACGATTGAGCGATTGCCGAGGGACCCTTCAGAAAAAAAGAATAACGTGCCAGATAAAAATTCCACCGTTTTCAACTCGTCAAATTTGCTGCTGTTGCACCGTCCGCGACGTTAAAAGAACTCCAAGGGCATCTGCAGCTCCGATTCCGTGCGTGAAAATCGCATGGCAACACTTCAACAAACAGACGCTAATCAAATCTTCTCAAAAACTTCATTAAGACATGGCTATTGCCGAGAAACAATCGAGCGATTGCAGCTGAACACTTCAGAAAGAAGGAAAGAAAAAGTAAAAAGTACAGAAAACTTGCCAGACTAAATACTCCACCGATTTCAACTACTTCAGATTGCTTCAATTTCGAAACTGAGACTCAAAATCGCTGCTCTAACACGTCTGCCACCGTTAAAAGAACTCCAGTGGCATTTGCAGCTAAGATTCCCGCGCCTGAAAATCCTGCGGCAACACGAATAAAAGCCTCACAGCGAGAGAGAAACGCAAGACCCTCGAACCCTAGCCTGATCCCTAAACCTATCCACATAGGCTCTGAAACATTAGCTTCGGATGTAGAGGCTCGGGAATAGGTTCGGTACATTTCTTCCGCGAAAAACCGGAGACGAATAGGTAAGGACTAGTGACTAGGTTGGGCCATCGACTAGGTTTGGATAACCGATTAAACTCGGAAAGAGTCATGTGCCGAGCCTATGAGAACGATTCCGCATAGGTACAGTTCTTGGATCTGGATTTGTGGATTTTGCGATCGGGAGTTCGCTTCCCACCATTCAATTTCTGTGTGGTATGTAACTCTCCTGGATCATATGTGCTGTTGGCCCAAGTGTGAACACATCAGGGGCTCAACTGATTTTTCATTCCAAATCCAATTTTTGCAATTTGTTTGAATTTCCAGCAACAAAATTCTATTAAATTTGAATTGTGGAGGGCTTTCCACTGAGACCAAGGACACCCGAATTCTAGTAGGTTTTTCAATTTCCATTTCATTCGATTTTCATTGAAAAATGAATCAATAATCAATAGCTTCCACACCATAGCTTCAAACAATTACCATTGCCATTGAAAAGGTATTGAGAGAAAGCAAAGCCGCACACTATTCCAAAAGGCATGCTTGTAAAAATTTTGAAACAAGATTTTGAATGAACCCAAGAGTGGCACCTTAATAATGTTTAGGTTAATACAATTGAGTCTACTATGAAGGTGTTTGTTAACGGTTTTTTCTATTTTCATTAAGGTTGTTTCTAAATTTCTAGCAATAGGTTTTTTTTACAGCAATAGGCACATGCAAAAAAATTAATAAAAATAAAATTAACTGTAAATTCTTAAACTGAAATATACAAAAAAAAACTGAAAGCTTGCAAAAATTTGGCTAAAAGATAATGATTCATGTCCCAAAAATGAAAGAATAAAACACAAAATCAAAAGTCCTCAAACAAATCTATTTTCCTAGTCTTATACTAGCTATTTCAAAATACAATAATCATAATTGACCATTATAAACAATCAATAACCAATACTTAGATTAATAGTCCAAAATTTCAAAAAGCTACACCTTGTTCAACTACATGTTTTGCCACATGTTTTTATAAACTACTAGTTGATTAAACTGTCAACATCTTCTTAAACTAGTAGTAATATTACCTACCAAGTTCAATAATCAATTAGGTTAATGCTACAAGTTAGGTTAAATAATAGGTTAAGTCACTTGTTAAGTTTAATGTGTTTACATTTTCAACCTATTAGGTCACCTATTGTTAAATATGGGTAACATTGTCCCGCCTTAAAAACTACATTTCGTCCTTGAAATGCTAGCTCAAAGTCCTAAGTTAACTTGGTCTTTTGGAACCAGTTGGTTGATGGCTCCTTTGACAGGTTCAACATTTACTTCCTCCACATGTTTAACTTGGCTCAAAATTTGAAAACATGGTAACATTGTAATCTTCTATTGGTTAAATGTTTCTTCAGAAGTTGCTATGGGTGTTGTGAATACCTTTGAGGCATGTGGGGTACTTGAGATTAAAATAATTTCTTGACCTATACCTATTTAATGAGGGGTTGAAAGTAAACTAGTAGGTAAAAACTCCAAAGATTATATTATTTAATATAGTGAATGAAGGAGCAACATGTTTAGCTTGTTCCTTAGGAGATCTTTCACTACCTTTCATAGGTTCATTAGTAATAGTGGCAATTTGAACATGTATAGTAAAAGTCTGAACATGTAAAGGTATGATCTCTAAACTTGTTCCACCCCTTAGTGGGATAATTGGTTTGGTAATGGTAATAGGGTATACCACAATGGCGTTGCTAGAACTTTATTATTGGTTCCAATATCCATAGATACAAAACTAAAAAGTTTATATTTGAAATTAGGGAAAACAATTTGATATGCGTGTAGTTCAAGTTGGTCACTTTATTCATCGAAACGAGCTAGTTCCATATTTTCTTGAATTTGTTCCTCCTTGAACTCTTGAATAATTTGTCACCATTCCCTTCCACTTGGGGTTTTTGTCTCCCAAGGCTTGATTTTGCACTTTGAGTAGTGTATTGTCTAGCAATAACTCCTCAAATTCCTTCAACTTGTTGTTCATCTTAATAGGTATAATGGGGTTGGGTTTATTCAATTATACCTTGGTTGCCTCATATTGACCTTTTTAGAGTTGGATTTGGCCAATCAAACTTTGTTTTTTCCTTTCAAACTTTATGTGGGCAACTACTTGTTGATTTATGAGGTCTTGATAGGTTTGCTCCAAACTAGTTATGATACTTTGTTGTTGCATATTGGACTCCTCCATTTTGGTATAATCCTACATCATTCACTCCAAATTAACTTGGAGATGTTTCAAATCATTGTGGGTTTTCCAATTGAGTTAATTGAACTCAACATAAACTTGTTGTTGGTTTTTAGTTTTCCTAACATGTTCTACCTCTTTCAACTTATTGGATATGTGTTTGTTCTCATGCTAGACATTATTCATTTGCCCCTTGATTATGTCTAGTTTTTTGTCATGGTTTTTCAAAAATTTATGGACTATTTTAAACTCTAGGCTATAGGTTTGTAGGTAGTTGTGGGTCTCAGACAGGTTTTTTTCAACTTCTTCAAATTCAACTTTGAAGTTTGAAAGTTCTTGTAATGTCCATGACCACGATTTGGCATTTTGAATAACTTGCTTTTAAAATTTACTAATATATCTTAGGTTTTTTGTAAAACAACTAGAAACTTGGATAGGTTGGAATCTAAAAAATTGTGGGTTTTTCCAATTTTAACAAATTCAACTACATATTAAACAAGTCGGAATGCATATTTAGCTATAACTACAAGTTGTGTGGATTTTGGTACTATAGGCTCAACAAATTTTACAGGTTTAACTTTGATGTTGTCAATTACTTGATCCAAATAGGGTTTAGGTTCTTCTTTAATGCTACCATGTGTAGTTGTTGCATAAAGTTTTTATTCTCCTCCACCTCTAATTTCATCTAAACAAGTTTGCTTTTCATCCTCCTCTGAAACAATAACCTAGTAGTTTTAGAATTTTTTTGGGTGGTGAGGTAACAAGTTCAAGATTTAACCTATCTGTTGGTGTAGCTAGTTCTATGTGCATCTTTAGTCGATGAGACTAATGTGTTGGTAAAGGCAATGCAATGGTTGAACATGTCAGTCTTCTCTCCTTTAAAAACTATTTTTTTATAACAAGTTCAAATGAAGCTTGTCGCCGCACAACTTGTCATTTTTTGTTAGTTAGTGACACAAGTTTTTTTGGGGTTTTTATTATTGGTGAAGGCGCCTCGGATAAAAGGAACCACTTCCTAAACAAAATATATAGGATAGGTCGTAAATAACAATTTTTTTGCCTTGGTTTTATTAGAAATTAGATTAATTGTTGTTTTATTTTTACATTCTATCCAATAAGTTAATTCAACCAATAACTAGGTCAACATTATGGAACATTAGTTAACATGTTGCCCCTTGTTCAATAGGTCAAAAGTAATAGCAATCTTGTTGTTAAAATATGTTAATTGTTTTTTTTGGTAAAAAACTTACAAAATAACTAAAAATTGAACAAGAAATTCCTCCTTCATGTGTATTACATTGCACTATTCATTTTTGACAAAGGCATGTGGACCTACAATTTTTTTCAAGGTGGTTTTGGCTTCATCAAAAGTTGCATTTATACCATTTATTGCTCCTTCCTTGGAAATTCCAAGTTGTTCATCAGTAAGTACATGATCAATCAAAATTTCTTGACCACGTGCTTGCCCTTGAATTTTTCCATCTTTTGTTGCTTCCCAAGTTCATAAAAAAATTCGTAACAGGTCTTTTCATGGCATAGTCCGTTTCAAGTTGAACATGCCTTCCAAATCGACTCGTCTAGCCTAGTTGAGTTTATTGGAGTCCATCTTCATCCACTAAAAAAAAAATTCGTTTTCCTTCGCCTTAAACATTGTTTTCAACAAGTTTCTCAACCTGTTATTTTGCATGCGCTTTGCCTTTTGGCTTCATCATGGCTTTGGTTCCTGATCTTGGGCATTGAATAATAACATTGCAAATAGTTAATCTTCAAAGAGTTATTGGAGAAACTCTTCTCCATTATCCTTACTTGCAAGTTGCTATAACTCCTTTTCTTTCACAAGTCTTGGTGTAAGAACTTGCTATGATTGTTCCTTAATAACAAGTTGAGGTAAAATTTCAACCTCCCCTTCCTCATCTAAAATAACAATGACTTATGGTGTTAGTGTTGTTGTAGAAGTAATGGTTATTGTAAGAAAATTAAAAGCTACTTCTAATTCCTCTTTGAACTCCCTATTTTTGATATTCTTGGTCAAAAATCCTAGTCTCTTTTGATGTGGGTGAATGCAAAGCTAATGGTTCTACATATATTGCTCCAATTAGTCAAACATGTTTCATTTTTTCCTTTTCTACTTATTCTATTATAAAAGATTCAACTTTTCTCTCAAGTTCTCTCTCCCTCATTTCTCATTTTAACTTTCTTGAGGTGTTTTCACTCATTGCCTCTTATAAATAAGTAAATAAGAATGAAAAGATAAAATAAAGGTTGCGGTGGTTCTTTATATTGTTTCAATTGGTAATAACCATGTGGTTATGGATAGACATGACTTTTTAAGGTTATAAATTTCTAAGATGTAAACGTTATATGTGTTGCTTTGATAATATATTATATAAGAATAAAATTGTGGACATGTGTTCATCTTAATCATTTGTCTTTTCATTAACTAGTTTGGTTAGTAAGGTTCCAAAAACCTTATTTATAGATTCACTTGTCCATTTCCTTGTGGATAGTAAAATATAGAATTGGTATGTCTAAAGATAAAATGGTCAATGAGGTATATGATTGCATCATTGATAAAATGGGTACCTGGATCGATCACAATTGTTAATGGACATCCAAATTGTCGCAACCCTACTTTGGGTGAAGTGGGAGGATGAAACTCCCACTCTCAAAGTTGGGGACTTGGATTCCTTCGGGACTCCTGAATGTTTAGAGTTCAATAGCAAGGCCCAAAACACCTTGCATTGAGGTGTTCTTTGTGACATTGAAAAGGTCTTGAAGCGTAGATGTCGAAAATGCCCTTGCATTGGTCGTTTGGATATCTGCAGCCCAAGTTATGGGCAAAAAAAAGGCCGGGAGTCAAATTGGAAGTTTGACTCCTGAGCACTAAAAGTCGGGAATTGACCTCTTTCTGACGTCCAAATTGAGAGTTCAACACGGCATTGAAAAGATCTCAACAAGGGCTACAACTTTGGTTTAGACCTCATTGCGATCAAACTTTGCATTCGAGAGTTATGAGCTCCCAAAGTCCCAGGACTCCAACCGGGACAGTTTCGGAACAATTTTGGGACTTCAACTTGGGAGTCCCGGGAAAAAGAGCCATTTGGATGAAGCCTCTGCGGAGCGTTGCAAAGAATACTATATGGGGGAAGGTGGTGGCTTCCCCCGAGTCCGGGTCATGGTGAGTCTTGTGTGTCAAAGTGCCCGTGGCTTGTCCCAACACCCAAAGGTGTTCCCGAGTGTGAACTAACCACTTTGTGGTTTGTTTTGGATGCAGATTCAAGCTTAATCTTCTAGTCCCTCTTCCTAGTTTAATTTCGGGATTTTTAGCACGCCCCTCTACCCCTCTATAGTGCTGAAAGTTGAGAGCGCCTTCCGAGTCCCAACCTTCCGCAACTTTACATAGTTGGACCCTCAAGTGGGTTCAACCCGGGACTTGGGAGTGCGTCACAAATCTTGTAAAAATTTGTTCATACAAAAATTTGGTGGTTATTACAACAATGTTGGTGCAAAGTGTTCATGCTTCCACCCACTTTGTTGCATAGTTAGTGGCCACCAAAATGTACCGATTACCTAACATTCTGCTTTTAATACGTCCAATAAAATCCAATCCCCATTTTTAAAATGGTTATTCAAGTAAAGTAATAACCAGTTTGGCCAAGCTTTGTGTCAATAGGTTACTTTTTTTTTACATTGATCATAGGTTTGATAGTATTCATAAACATCTTGATTCATCATCAGCCACCAATAACTAGCATCGAAGATTTTTTTCACAATGATATTAGAAGAAAAATGCCTTCCTACAAATTCTCCATGTAATTATTGCAAATATGTGGGCACCCCAAATTTATTATCTTGTCCAAATCTATATAAAATTCCTTGAAACACAAATGGTTTAGCTCTTTGGGTTAAATATTGTCTTTGGGATGCACTACTAGGAGATGTGGCCAAGTTCACTGAGTATTTCACTAAGATTTGAGTGAACTAGGACAGATTCACTATAGGAAATCATGGTAAAACATGTTAACCCCCTAGTGACCGGGGACCGTTGCTACGAACATGTCAATTAAGCTAGTGAAACAAGATGGAAACACGTGATGTCCAAATTCAAGTGGAAATTACACCCTATTAGTTAAATCAACCTAAAACACTAGTCAATTAAGAGGGTTTTTTCACCTGGTGTGATTAATTAATTTAAATTGTTTTCTCATATTGTGTTTAGTTAATTTAGGAGAATTATTTCATAAATTATGGTTGGTTGATTCAGGGAGATTTTTCCATCTGTTAACCATTAAATATGGGTAATTAACTCCATAATATTTTCATCTTGTAATTTCCATGTGTCCATCTAAAAACTCAAGATGACAAGTATAGAAACATGCATAGAAACTTCTAAGGTTTGATGATCCTTGTTTGAACTTTCAGTGTGCTTGCAATTTATACAAGTGAAGAGTCACCACTACCCTTGGATGACATTTGTTGCCCTAGACTGTTTAGACACACCACATCAATAAATTTATGAACAAATTTGGTGAAGGGTTCTTAGAAGCAATGATTCCATCACTTGAGTGTTACTACCAGCTCCATGCAAACAAAAAAACATAGAAGCAAAACTTCTCCCACCCCCAAATTAAATCTACCAAACCCTTTTCCAGATTGCTAGCTCCATATCTCTATCTTCTACATCTGCCATTGCCAAAAAACCACACTAGGAACAAATTTCCAAACCCAATGTTACACACATGCAAGCCCTAAGGGCCGTAGCAGAGCTGGATCTAAACTCTCAATGTGATCAGTAGCGAAAATTACTTTCACATCAGCACGTGCATCAAATCCATCCAACTGGTTCAACAACTCCAGCATAGTTTTTTGAATCTCTCGCTCTCCCCCTGAGTGTGCATCGTATCTGCCAAGTAGTGCAGGAACCTCAGAGACCCACTCTACAACACATCCCTCAAGTTTGAACTATCAGAAGTGTACCTGTGGAGGAAGAACTAGATTGTTCTATCCAATGTTGTGCAAGAGGAAAACCTACCTCTTTGTCCCAACGGCATCAATTTCGTCGATAAAGACAATGGATGGGGAAAGCTCATCAGCAACACAAAAGAGTTCTCGCACCAACTTGGACCATCCCCCAAATACTTTTGTATCAGTTCACTTCCAACCACTCCCAAAAATGTTGCCAATGTGGAATTTGCCACTGCCTGTTCCAAATTCCAACCCCAGGTCTTTACTTTTAGATTGCATCTCATGCATTAGTGCCAATAACAACCCAAAACAACAAAATCCCTCAATCCTGAGCAGTCCGTCCCACAAAGCTGACCTTGGCAAGCAGTGTCTATCCAATCCTAGGTTCCCCGTAAGGATAACACCCTTAAGAGGCTTGATACCAATGCCCTCATAAAGCTCTGGATGTGTGAGAGGCAGCTCCACTGCCTCCTTAATCTTTTGAATATGTAAACCTTTAACCTAGTTTCAAACATCAGCCATTCTGCCACCCTTTTATAAAAGAAGGGCTAATGATGCTAAACCCTAAACCTAGTTTCAAATGTCAGCCATCCTGCAGCCCAATTAAAATAGAAGGGCTATTGATCTAAACCCAGTTCCAAACACCAGCCATCCTGCAACCCAACTAAAATAGAAGGGCTACAGCCCCTAACCCAAAACCCAATGATTACTAGCACCTCATTTTGAGGTGAAGTACACAATAGTACCAAGGGCATTAACTTGAGCATACTTACCAATATGTCGGGCACCAAGAGGGAGATAATGAGTCACAGGCTGCTTCACAATCCGAATGAGCTTGTCACGTCCATTGCTTGCTCGAATGCTTAACTTCTGAAGCAACTGCAAGGCACACCATCTCAAAAAACCACAATCAATAATAACCAAGAACAAAGTTGATTTACACAACAACTGTCAGAGTAAGTAACTACTACATCAAAGAGGATTGAAACTCAAAAGAGTAAAATCATTCTCACTGACACATAAGACCACATAAGTGCTTGAATGTTCGTGGGATGCAGATATGGGGATTGGTCTGAATCAACACATTCTTCTCCGTGTGTACATACAACCCCTTCAGTCACCCTGCTTTGCTCAATGTGCTATCTAGAATTGCCAAGAGTGCCTGTCAACAACACATCGATCAACAAAACTCTACAATCATTGAAAAACACATGCATAAGGCAAAGAACTGCATATTCCAAATGGAAAGTTACAAAATTGTGGGAACATTTTCCAGGGTTCAGCAATAGCAAAAAAGCATTGTGCGACAGAAATTCCATGTTTCCATGTTTTCTTACTGCTTGATATCTTGCAACCAAAACTCAACATGCTTTTGTGATTTCCACATGCACTGTTATAGCGATAAGCGCAACACGAAAGTCATGAAAATAACTAACAAAAGAGACATAATTGCAAGGATTATAGTCAGGAAGCTCCTTTTGCAGATGTCTGCAACAAACAGGTCACATGGCCGGTGGCAGTACTTCTAGTGTTAGATGCTAAGTAGATGATGCAGAAGGCATGTTTTGACTTTGAAATCCTTATGGTGAGCGATTACTGACGATCATCCTACAGAAACTCTTGCAGAAAGTCATGAGAGTTTGGGATTTGAACCATTTATCTCTAAATGTAAGCAAACCTGGTGTAAGATGTCGAGGCGATACAATGCTGGATCACATTTGTGCTTCTTCAGAAATGTTGCATGGTCTTCATAGTTGAGCAGCTCATAATTCTGCAATATGCCATGTCCCACAGTTTCAGGGGTTAAAAATTTCCATAGCACTTGCAAGTTGCAGAGCCTTCCAAGTTTCAATGCATTTAGGTCTTTGGAAGTTCTACGTCTAGACGTTTAGCAGCTGTGTGGATGGTGTTGAAAACCTACACTAGAAACGTCATGAGTTGAATGCATTTTTCTACAGGGTCTGATGCTCTAAAACATGGGAATCAGCTTGAGTGCCTGCAAAGTGCATGCGCCAAGTTGTAACCAAAAACAAATATAGTACGAACATCTCTCGAATCATCATCTTTCAAAGCATGAGAAGGTCTTGACAAAAGAATTGATCAATCTATGCGAACGGACTTTAAACCTCCTGATCCTGAATATGGTCCTAGTCAAGCTGTTGCTACAAGTAGCAGCGATGGAGATCTAGATCTGTACAGCTAACTAGTTGATGGTTATTACTACCACCCAGAGACAATATGAGCATTTAAGACACACCCAAGAAAAGCCAACTCTGCAAGCCCCAATTCTTAATGGCAAATAACTAGTAAAAGTCTAGAAGACAATGGCGTGGAGTTGTACAGCAAGCTGCTAGCAGCACACATTTGCCGTTGGACACACTCTGTTTTGCAAGCACTAGAAGATCAAAAAGGGTAAAGGGCGAAGGGGGTGCGGGCCGAGCTGGGACATAAATAAGTCGACCATCTATGAGCTGACTTATGGCGCACACACGCTGATCAGAAAGGTCCACTGTGATATCATGATGATTAGCTTGGTCCACCATCTAAAAAGTCCAGCAAAGGTTTGACAATCAAAAGATCGGCGCCCTGCTTGGCTTCCCGCATGCCTATGTGCATGTGTGCATGCCTGCATGCCTGCTAGTGTTTGTTTCAAATCACAACAGTTCAAGCCAACGGGCCACAGCACAAGAGGAAGAAGATTCACTAAAGAGAGAGCGTTAGCTAACTCTCGTAGAGAGTACAAAACTAGCGGCACTGCAGCAGGATCGGATCATTAGATTCTCAGAACCTGAAAAACAAGTTTAGAGGAAAACCCAGCAAAAAAAAAATGAAAAATAAATTTAAAAACGCAACCGAGAAACTCAAACAAACAACCCTCTCCCTAGAGAGAAAAATTCCCCACCCTCTCCCTAGAGAGAAAAGGAGAGGGGATTTCTTTTGTTTTCTTTACCTTCCCCACTTTGGCAGCTTCCAGAGAGGCTTTCTCTAGCACAAAGATGACTCCACCATCCTCCGCAGATGGAGCTGGAACTGGAGCTGCTACATCTGAAACACTGCTAGGTCCAGGAGCTTCCTCTACAACATCTTCATTCCTGTCCTCTACACCCACCATCCTATAAGTCTCCCAAAAACACCAAACAAGCTAGACCTAAGCAGTTCTTAGTCTGGAAAAGCAACAAGCAAGCAAGCAAGCAAAAAGGGCTCTGCAATTCCTTTAACAAAGCCCAATCTACAAACGAGAAATTATGCACAACCAAGAGAAGAGTGAAGGAAATCCCATTAGGGTTTCCACCGCCGAGGATTAGGGTTCCGTTGAGAAGCTCAAGATAGACACCGAAGACCACGACACTCTCCCGTGTTCTCCAATTGAGTTTGAAAAAACGGTCACTGGTTTCAAAGATGTTGCCAAAGATTCCGAAAAGAGCAAACAAACATGCCGCCTCTAATTCGGTAAATTAGAGAATTTTTTTTGTTGAGACATGCGAGAAGAGGTTCTTGAGGGTTTTGGATTGTTGCGTGGGAGGGAGAAGACGGAAGTGTTTTGGCGTGGGACGTGGGGGTGGTAGAGAGAGAAAAAAAGTGGCATCCGGATTAGAAACCATGTCGTCTTCTCTCTTTTGGTTTTCTAATCCGCAGCAACAACAATAACAAACGCAATCGCTGTAGCAGCAGTAGAATGTATCAGCGCTGCACCAAGCACAGGGAGGAACAGGGCATATCCATCTTATGACAAAGGAGCGAATGCCAGTCTCGTACCAAGCCAAATGGGCAGACCTTCATCCCGACTTGCAGCACTTCTTCTCCATATCGAGTGAGTATCATCTCAGCCTAATTTCTTTGCACTAATTATGTGCACACATTGTTGAACATCTCAATCAATGGAGTCCACAAGCTCCATGCTCATGGCTGTGGGATTCTCTCTCGGCATTCCTCTTTTTGCTCGGCGACTTTGCATTGCAATCTTACATCATCCTAGAATATGGCTGATAGCTGCTCTGTGGATTAGGGTTTTGGATTTAGAGCTTTCCTGCCTTAGCTTTCTTTTGTTAAAACTCTCACTATCTGAGCTCTTTTCTGCATCCTTTCAAAGAGTTGCAAAGGAAAGATCGGCTCATAGTCTTATTGATGTTAAGTTGTTGAAATGTGTCTGTAACTATTCTTATAGATTCTCATGTCGTAAGGCCTCCAAAACTCTCTGTGAACAACACCATGAAATGAAATCAGAACGTTTGCATGACAAATGTGCACATAGGTGGCTGCACATGGCAATGTGTGTTGTTTTCCTTAGTAGTCGAATGTGTGTCAATGTCATATCACGGATGTGTATGTAGGTGACCACATGTAGGCATTGACACATTGTTTTCTCCTCAGCAGCAGCTTCGCCTAATTGAAGAAATCCTACCACCCACAAATTGGATTAGAGTTTAGGGTTCAGGATATCAGGAAGAATTGCTCAAGCTCAGCAATAGCTTCACCTGATTGAAGAAATCCTTGAGAAGCCTAAATCATCATCATCATTAGAGGAAGAATTTGGCAGAGACATCATCATCATCTTCCAAGATTCTGACTTGCAACAATGCACCCACCTCATTCTTTTTCACCTGAAACTCAGGAATCTCTAAGAAGCCCAAATCATCATGGAGAGTATGAATTTGGCAGAGCCATCCTTGTCATCATATTCCCACAAGCCTTAAACCCTTTGCAATGCACCCACCTCCATTTAAGCAATCTCAATTCCACAATGCACCCACCTAAGTCATTTTTCACCTGGAACTTAGGAAACTCTAAGCCAGAGTCATCATCATGGAGAGTATGAAATTGGCAGCTTGCTATCATCGATCATTTTTCAACATTCAAGCGATCTGATTCAGCAATCCACCTTGTTTTTTCACCTGGAATTCATGCAGTAGGATTGCAATAACAAATAGTCTATGGCCGACCCTCTCAAGTACTATTACACATGAAGGCCACGTTCTCGATGCGTTCTGAGCTAATGAAATTCCCACCGCTACAAAAACCCTCCTCGTGCTGGCCGTTCTCTACGTTCTAATGCGAACGATTTCCATGTTCCCTATGCCCCGCTTTGAACCAACCAGATTGTGAAGCTCAATTGGAGTTTGAATTTGGGCACAATTGAAGTAAACTGGTTAATGATGTTTGGAAATAATGCTATGTTTTCACCAGACAAGTTTTGGGTTTGAAATGTGATAAACAATCTAACCTTAAAGAAACAAACCTAGTAAATAAACTTCACCTTTAGTAAACATGTACACCATATAGTGAACCATTTTCACCAATGAAGGTAAAAGCAGTGAATTATAGTGAACTTAATTAATTTTTATGGTTCCACAGTTAAATAATCTAGTGAACTACACCCCACTTTCCTAGTAGTGATGTAGTAGACCATTATGCCATCACTCCTTTTAATATATACTCATAAACATTCTATAACCACTAAAGTTGTAAAGTAAACAAGTGAGTATCACAAGTTTGATGAGGTATTCCAAAATGTTTTGTTTGATTGGGTAATTTCTTCAATGCATTTACCACTAGATGGGACTTATTAGGTTTATATACAATCTTGAAATCATACTCTAGAAATAATAAGAGCCATCTAACTAACTTGCTAGAAACCTATGGCTTATTAATTAAATACACTAAAACCATATGGTTTACATAAAATGTGAACCTATTGCCTAACAAGTAATGCCTAAATTTGTGTAAGGCATAAATCATAATTAGGACTTTTATTTATATAGTGATATTAGTTTTTTCAATAAAATTAAATAGGTTTGACGAATACATAACATGTTGAGGTATTTTAATTTGTTAGGTTCTAAACCAATAATGCCCCTACTGTTAGCTAAGATGCATTAGTATGAACATGAAATTCTAGTTCCCAATTAGGACTAATGAATATAGGAGCTTGAATGTACCAATTCTTGATGTCTTCCCAAGCGGTTTGACATTCAAGAGTCCACTTGAACACTTAAGTTTTTTTAAGTAATTTGGTGATTAGTACCATAACAAAGGCAAAATCTATAATGAAACATTTGTAAAACTATGCCATTCCATTGAAGACTTGAATCTCTTGAAGTGTTTTGGGTATTGGCATTTTGACTAAAGCCTCTATCTTCATAGGATCAAGAGTTTTTCTTTTTTTAAAAACTATAAATCCTAAAACAGTTCCAAACATTACTACAAAATGTGGGTGCAATTCACTAGTCTCGATTCATTAGACTAGTGAATTGATTGTTTCCCTAGTAATCCCTGTTCACTACGACCAATGAATTCATTCAAAATCTAGTGAAATCACTTGGTGTATAGGGATACCTTTTATTGTAGTGAAAACACACCATAAATGCACATTTCTTTAATTTCCAACTAATGCCACACTTTTTGCATTTAAAAAAACACTTCCTAAGTTTATCTAAACAAATGGACAAATCACTAAAAATCATTTTAAAAGATCTTCATGAATTCAATGTGTTCACATTAAGCTTTTTAAGAAGATAGGTTGATAGGTTAATCAACATGTGGTTCGTAGAACATGTATTTGGCAAAATAGGTAGTTAAACATGGTGTAGTTTTTTTTTGAAATTTTGGACTGTTAATCTAGGTACTAGCTAATGATTATTTGTAGTGGTCAATTACGATTATTGTACTTTGAAAAAACTAGTATAAGACTAGGAGAACAAACTTGTTAAAAGACTTTTGGATTTCATTTTGTGTTTGTGTTTCATTATTCATTTATGGAACATGAATCACTTTTCTTTCAGCCAATTTTGTTCATGCTTCTAGTAATGTGTGTACATGTTAATTAGAAAATTTGTACTTAGTTTTTGTTTATTTAATTGTTTCCATGTACCTATTGTTGTAAAAAAAACATGTTAAAAAAATCAGAAATATAAAAACCTTAATGAAAATAGGAAAACCCATTAACAATGTCGATCTTAAATCACATTTACAATCATTATGTATCACATTAAAGCTTTGAAAACACTCAAATCCCTTTGTGCATGTTATAATTTATGCATCATTCAATTCCAATGTGCATTTGTGTTTCACCTTTTCATTCAACAATTACAATTTTAAGTTTAATGGCCTATTCAATAATACATCATTTATCGTTTGAAACATTATAATTAAAATTCATGAACACAAATTGTAAAAATCTTAAGTCTCAAGATTTGGGTTGATATGAAAATAACATGTTTTGGTATATTTTAAACTAATAAATCGTAATGTATATCCATACATTCCTTCATATATAATTATTTATTTGTATTTATAATTTTCAATACAAATCAAAAAAATTTAATTTGCAAGCGCAGTAAAAATAAAATCATTGTAAAAAAATTCCTATAATTTAACCATTTAACTTACACATAATGGATCATATTATTATTTTTTATTTTGATATTTTAGATTAAATTGATGGCAATTTTTTTTATCAAGTTCTTCTCCAATGAAAAAAATCAAAACATCCTAAGATTATATATCATGCAACTTTTGATAAGTGGAAGATATCAAACTCGAAAAAAAAACTTAAAAAATTCAAAGAAATATTCATTACAAAAACCCTCAACAAATCATGGAAATAAATTATATAAATTATAGATAACACAATTAAATTGACATTTTGCTTAGCAAATAAAGAATGTCAAAATGAAACCTAACATATTACTCAAAAAAATAAAATTATTAACAAAAAAATTATATTCACAAAATCATTTAATCATTGTCACTTGTAATGTGAAAGCAATGTGGAACCCAGGGTAATATTACATATAAAAAGAATGATATTCCAAATTCTAGAAATAAATTCTTCACTTGAAGTAACTTTCACCCTCTTACAACGTTTAACCTTCAAAAATGTCAACATGATTTTAAAATCACGTCACCCACACGTAAAGCACTGCTCATTTTTTTCTTTGTACTATTTGGTGCCTCTTTTGCCCGAAGATTTCTGTGATAACTTGTCAGAGAAACTTCTGCAAGCTAGAAGGTACCCGCCACGCTGGCGAGGAAACTTCCACAAGTCGGAAGTTGGCCGCTAGACTGTTATTTTAATTTGAAATTCATTTTGTACTTAAGTCGTTTGTATTAAAGTAACTAATTTTAATTGATTTCATTTTAATTTTCTTTATTTTCCCACCTTATTTAATTAATTAAAAATAACTTCTTTACATCTGTATTATTTTAATTTCTTTCTCAACACAAAGAAAAAAAAGAAGTGGTGACAAATTGCACAACACAGACAAGAAAAACAACAAAATCAATGAAACATATCAAGAATGATGTCATTGCCAGTAGCTATGGCATAGAATATCGGCGATGCAGGAGCAGCTGTAATGCACGAACAACTGTAATGTAAAAGAAGCTACATTTTGATAGAAGCCATGGAGATCGCGATGAAGCTCAAACACCTCAAGACTGGTGTACAAGTTTGCTTTCGACTAAAGTGATGGGACTGTTTTCAGCAAAAACAAGAAATGAATGATGGCAACGAAACTTTGCTTTCGGTAGTAAAAGCGAGATGCACGAGTGCCGTAGGCTGATGGCGGAAAAAAATCGAACAACTCTTTCTGTACTTGAAGCAAACCTGACGCACCAAAAAACATGATCAACGCAAGATGAATAATAGTAGCTGTAGTTTGATGAAACCTGATCACACCAAAAAACCAACAATTAGTGATGAAGCAATAGTCGCAGAAAGGACTTAATGATGTTAGTAGCAAGTGCGATTAAACAACACCACCGGTAACGTGATGAAGCAGAAGTAACAGTCGTAGTCGAATGAAAAACAACGTCGTGCGATCCAACAACACCACTCACAACATCACTCACAATAAGGTTAAAGCCTGTTAAATCTTCAAGGGATGGTTGTCCTTTGTCCAAAACCATCAAGAATGTTAGTGCTTCTGTATTAAAAATAACCTCATCACCAAGACTGCCTCAGCAAAGTCAAGCTTGGCAATAACTTGCAACAGGAAAGGTCAAAGCCTGATCCAAGATTAAAGTTGCCTGTATCCCAAAACTTTTTCTACAAAATGCGAAGGCAGGCCATTCTTATGAACTTCCTGTCCAAGACAGATTGAAGAGACCAGAGTCATCTA
Organism: Sphagnum tenellum; assembly: GCA_963921925.1. Classification (NCBI taxonomy): domain Eukaryota; kingdom Viridiplantae; phylum Streptophyta; class Sphagnopsida; order Sphagnales; family Sphagnaceae; genus Sphagnum; species Sphagnum tenellum. The sequence continues at coordinate 16,751,928 of OY998150.1, forward strand.
AGAGGCCTCCAAAGCCTTCACCAAGCCAGGTTACCTTTCGTTCCGGTCAATGAAAATTTGTTGCACAAAAAATTGTAGAAGGCAAGGACCAGCTAGAATTGGCCCTGTAGATATAAATGGTTTCAAAAGGAATGGAGTAATCATACAAAATATCTGCCCCTGAGCAAGCTCTTGGTGTTCAGAAAAAGGGCACAAACACAACTCTGTTGAGTAAACTTTGTCCAGGCTCCACAGCTGATTTCAGGTAGCATTTTATACATCACAAACAGGTCTGTACACTTTGGATGTACACTTGTTCTTTTCTCTGCAGTCAGTTTCTCTATGTTTTGTCTTCCTTTTCTGTATGTCTGTTTTGTTTTTTCCCCTTAAGTCTTTTCTTTTTATGTTTCTCCTTGTGTTGTTTTTGTTGCTATCCAGTACCATGGCTGAGTCTTTCTGTTGCTTCTGGACTTGCAACAGAAACCCAGTATGGAGGTCAGTGTTTACACTGGCCTATACTCACTGTAGGGAGCTGATGAAGTCAGTGGGGAAGTTGTGATAGAGAAATTCACTATCAGACATGTCACTGCTGATTATCCCTGAAAAGGTGAGAGACTATCACTGTTATTGATACGGCAAATGATTATTTTATGTTTTGTCTTTGTCCTATTCTCCTTGGTTCACAGTTTTGTAAGTCCTTCTCTGGGAGTCTTGACTTAAAGAAGATCGAACCTTGTTCTGGCTTTCTTAATTGTGAGGATGGAGATTTCTCAATTCTCACTAGAGATATTGTTCTTACACTTGTTTTGGTCTGACTCCCATAGCAAATGGTACATGGTTTTGATGCTACAAAATTTCTGGGTCTCCAGTTTCTCTCACCCCTGATCACCGATATCCATGGTTACAGTGGTGTATCTAGCATGATATGGGAGATGTTCCAGTACAGCTCTTGATTTCCAGCTGTGATATTTCTATTGGAACATATTACAAAGAAATTTCTCCTTGCCTTGGCATGCTATGCACATGTGACTGCAGACTGTTGATGATGTGCTGAGTATAAAATTGGGGATGATGAACACATACAATCCCAACAAGTATTGTGATATAGATGATCAGAATATGGAGGTTGGATTCAACACAATACAGGCAGGGGAACACCACAGGTATATTATATTCACTGTCACCTGCTGTCATGGTTGGGGCACATCATAACTTGTCAAAAGAACAGTATGACTATTTGAAGCTGAAGAGCAGGCAGAGTGAGTGAGGAGAGGAAAGAAGTGCAAGGCAAGATAAGTCCAGAAGTTACCTCTCAAGATCTGCTAACAAAGTGGGTGGCTGCTGTAAATCTGATGCCTCCACTCCAAATCTTTCTTGCAAAATCTGTGATTTTGACAAATCTGATCTGCATTGTCTACATTACCTTTGTGATAGTTCAAACCCCATAAGCAGAACCTCACATAAACATTCCTGACCCAGAATATGAAGTATAAGCTTAATGGGTGAAGGAAACTCATAGCTCCTTGGGAGTTTTGCATTTTCTAGATATCAAGGTTAGACACATGTAACACATTTCTTTTGCAGTTGCTATGAGTTTCTACCAGCAGGTTATAAGTGTGTCATGGTGTTTCTAGTGTCCATTAGCATTTTACTATGGCCCTAGCATTTGGCTTAGTTGAAAACAACAGCAGACCCAAAGTAGTAGTCCCTGTAGGTGCTTAAAACTTGTATTACTCAAATTCATGGTACACCAATTGGTGTGCTTTTGTGGCTACTAAAATCTCTCTGCATCTGCTCCTCCTGCTCGAAGTTCCTGTAGCTGGATTGCATGTATTTATGCAATTCTGAGATTATACTCCCATGCTAACCCATGGATTTACATGGGAGTATAATCTCAGAATTGCATAAATACATGCATGTGAAAATGGTTGTGATCTTCAACCCTGACATTACTACTGGGCAAACAGAGAGCATGGGACCACCTTGCTTTCTGAATTCACTAGCCTTAATGCTTCAAAAACAGGGTGTGCCAATTGGTTTCCTGTAGCTACTACAGTCTCTACATCTGTTCCTCATCCTTGAAGCTCCTCTGGCCAGATTGCATGTAGCTATGCAATTCTCAGATTATGCCTTGATACTGGGATGTGTCATTTCGACACAATTCTAGTACACCTGTGAGATTCTTTCTCTAAGATACACCACAACCCTGCTGCCTCATTTCAAACCTTTTTATTAAATTCCAGTACAACAAATACCTGTACTTGTTAAATTACATCAATTTGCAATGGACATCAATAGTACTCGATGTATGTCTCTCCATGTTTCCGATCAATGACAACAGTCAGGTTCATTCTCTGGAATTGGCCACTGGATTGCCAGAATTTTCTTGGACCCAAATTGCACACAGCTTCCTTGACTTTGACTCAACTTCTTTGATTTGTTACAAGACTGAATGTGAAGGACAATGAGGATCCTGTGAGATGTTTCCACTGATGGATTTTGTCTGGAGCTCCTGATGTGAAGACAATCAAGGGTCATGTGAGATGTCTACCACTAGGTGATTTTGTTTGGGGCTCCTGAATGTCAAGAGAATGAGGTGTCCACTGACATTTTGTTTGGTGCTCATTTGAATCACTATCTAAGGATCAGGTGTAGTTGATGTGAATGCAAGGTCATCAGCCAGATCTGCTTCAGTGAATCAGAAGTCCATTTTGCTTGTGGATTGCAGTCTTGTATTAAGGTTATAATCTGTAAGCCACCAGATTACAACCTTACTATATGAAGGAATGTTGTTTGAAGGAAGAGATGGCTGGATTCACATATTGACAGTATTGGGCATTGAAGTGTTGGGCTGATGAAAAGACTGCAGAAGCATTTGCATTGAGATCTGAAGAGACATGTTGGTTTGGCTCCAAAGATGGTTCTTTTGCAGATTTTGTTGCTGGAAACACAGAAGCTTAACCAAACAACAAAGGCTCCTGATTGGAATTCGTCCAGCATCATGGAATGACAGGACTCAAAGATGAAAGAGAAGATCTTTTAGCCATCTGACATTATCCATTAGCATGTTCTTGAGCCCATCAACAACTACACATTTTTAAAAATCTATGGGATGCAAGATTTCTCACCTTAATAGCTGTAGAAACCATTGCAACTATCTTGCAAAAGCTAGGTATGAAGCGTATTTGTCTGGATTATGAACATAGAGCTATGGACATGGAGTAACAGAAAACTAATGATTGGCATGAATGACGATGTTGGTTTTTGGTTAGAGATACCTGTATTGAAGGTTCAGTTGGCATGAAGTTTAACTTTCTGTGTCCACTTTGACCCCTTCGAGCCACCTTCAACTTTCCTTCCATGCTCTCTCTTGCTTGAGTGGTAAAATAGCATGTGAAACTCCTGATTTTGAGAATAACCAAAACAATGGTCTTCATTGCTTGATTTACATAAAGCACTCTGTGTGCTTCCAATTGATGCTACTTTGGAGACAAAGAGTGTGCTTTTACTGGTTGTGGTGTGTGCATGTACTTGCAGTCTTTTGTCACCTTGATAAATTTCTCTTCCATAAGCAATGTTTGTTTCCATTAGCAATCAACCCTCTGCCACTGAAGAAAGAATTAAAGACAGAGGAGTGGAAAAAAATTGTGGTGAAGTAAAATGTTGACATTCCAATAGTATCAAAAAGCAAAAAGGTCAATTCACAACTCAATTCGAGAATTGAGATTAATGTATGATTTGTTACACCTCCAGCTTTGCCATGTCTTATCTATGCTGCAAATAGCACAACTGTAGAGACAGTGGGCCCAAATTGCATAAGAAGCCATAGTTTATGCAGATGTCAATAGTATAGTATTTCAGATGCACATTTGTTAAGACAAGGTTAGAGGTAGTAGATTGAATGGATGCACATGGTGTTGCTCCATACCTTCAAGTGTTGGACACCTTAACACCTCAGTTGTTTGAGCCATCAAGGATTTTGAAGCTTTACAAATTTGATTCATATTGAATTTGGTTGGACAACTTGTGTTCATCATGGAGTTTCCATGGTCTGTTTCCTCAGTAGCTAATGGTAAGTTGGGATCATCATCAAGACCATTTTCATCTACAAAACAAGGTTCATCAAAAGCGTCTTCTCCCATTCCAGGAACACCAACAAAGAATGACAGAAGGATGATCAGGAAGACAGCAGAGAGAGGACCATTGCCCTCAAGTCATCACCAAGATGTAGAACCCCCTTCCCTTATGATTGTGCAAAGAGCATTGACATCACACAAAACCATGCAAAGGAAACAACCTTGGACACCCAAGCCCTGCCCACAGTCAGCTTACTTTGATGATGTGGGCAGAATGCTGGTTAGTGGTAGCAGGGGAGGAAAATATGTGGGGGACTTGATGGGAGCATTGCCACATGGACATGGTCAGCATTGGGTTCAGCTTTCGCCAAAAGAGGAAGAACATTTGCTGTATGAAGGTGAGTGGCAGTATGGTGGCAAGACTGGTGTTGGCTGGTACTTTTATGTCAATGGTCAGGTAATATATATAATGAACAAAATTGCATATCCTTCTTCTTGAAATATTCTGCAGAAAGCATACAAGTTTTCATTGAGCTTCTCTAGATAGATGCAATGAGCAATTCAAAGGAATCCAATTGTCTATTTGAGTCTCATGAATGATCAATTATAACTGCATCTGCAATTCACTAAGAACCATGAGAAACAAGGTCTTACATTGATGTTCCACTTCCAAAGAGTGAAAGACTGACAAGAGAATCTTCTAGAAACATGGTGGAGTGTAGACTCAGAATATGTGTTTTGAAGTGTCGCACAATCTAGGGCAAGCAAGTTCAACAAAAGATTTGAATGCAGTCCTCACCCATCAGATGGATACATGGATAAAGAGGGCACATGGTAAGGGAGTTGTGACAGGAGTACCTAGGGGCAGTTCACTTGGGTGAGCATCATGGCAAAGGAGCAATGCGCTACAATGATGGCTCCATCTATGATGGACATTGGTGCAAGAGCCGAAGGCATGGCATTGGAACTTTTGTAAGTCTTGCACCAAGCCCTCAGTTCTACATGAACAAAAAACAATTTCTGGGACACAATTTCTCCAACCAAATGAAAGGGGCTTTGAACCAATTCACTAGGTGCACATGGTTGTCAAATCAATCTCCAGGAAACAGTCTTCTCTTTCCAGAGCATATAGCTAAGAATAGTTGGTTTCTAAATTGTGAAGGACAGTACTACAGTGACGGTGAATGCTACATCGGGAATTGGATGAAAGACAACAGGGATGGCTGGGGGACACAATATTGGCCAACTAAGGCCCGAAAGTATGAAGGAGAGTGGAATGGAGATGATCCTCTTTGTGGCAGGTGGTCAACCATGACATCGGCTGATTTTGACATGATTAGCAAGCGAATCACATGGCCCACTGCCTCTTCGAAGCTTCTTCAAAGAGGGTATCCTGAAGAAAAAATTGAGGCTAGCAAGAACACACCGCATCACTTGCATTTGAGCTTTCTGGATTATAAGTGAACATTGTCCATTGTTTCTTTGTTGTGTGATATTTGTCAACACTTCCATTGGCAATTTTGCTAGTCCAAAACCATGTACATCTTCCTTCAAATAAGCATTTTCACAATGAAAGTAGCTTAGCTATTGTCAAAGTACAAGACAATACACAAACTGGGTTCATGAAATTTTTTTAAGTGTTTGTTGTTTTGGGAAGAGAAGGTACCCTTTCAAGGTCTTCATAACCCGGAACTTTGTTACTATCCAAGATGTTGTACCATCCGAACAAAACAGCTTGAGGGAGTTAATTTGAGAAAGATGTTGACCAAAGTACTTCTACAACTCTTGACATTTGGTTTAACATCTTCATTTGCAACTCTACAATCGCACTCACACAAAGAAGCTATGAATGATATAAGAATTGGGATTTTCAACAATTACTCATCAAAGCATTTGGATGTTAAAGCAATTCATGGCATACACCATTGCACAAAGAGACAGAGAAAAATAGAGAAACAAACCTACTTGTGAGGGAAATGTGTTACAGGATGGTGGGAAGCAAATTGGGAGCCTCACAACTCACCAAATGGATGCCTTGTGGTTTGCATTTGATGAGTTAGCACCTTCCTACTATCGAAGAGCAAAACTTCACGTGGTGCAGCTACGTCGTCTTCTCTTGCTAGCCCACATCAACCCAGACGGCTACCTGGTGTTTCTTTTCCTCCCACTCGTCTACCCACCCACTTGGCCCCCACTTGCCCGCTAGATGTGTTCTTGCACCTACTCTGACATTTACAAGCAAAGAATTTAACCCACCAAATACATTAAATAGATTAACTAGGTCTTCACGTATTGACCTACAGGCAAAGAATTGAATCCACTGCACTTTTGAAGTAGATTACGACTAATAATCTTCAATTATAAAATTACAAGCGAAGAATTGAATCCACCGCAACTTTTGAAGTAGATTACAACTAATAATCTAAGGAATAATTCTTGTGTCGTGCCTATTGCATCATGGCCATTTGGGTACAGGGAGGAAAATTGTTGGCGAGGCTACTTTTAAGTGCAATGCAAACGAATGGATTAACATTCAACAATTTAATACACCTCATTCTCACCTTTCATGATCCTTGAGGAAAATCCACGTTCATCATCATCACCAATTTGATCTTCATGGACATCATCGCCTCCATCATCATTATCACCTCATTATCATTTTTTTTCCATGTGCTACTCCATACATCAATATTATTATTAAAACCATCAAAGTAGGATAGGAGCACACTAGGATGTGTTGAATGTCAACTACCTATCAAGTTACTTTTACCAAGTTGCTTTTACCTTAGATACTTATGGTTCATGTATTTAATTTTTTGAAATCATGAAATAATTGAGTTAAGGTTAGCTAAGTAACATGTGACATTTACCTTGATTAGGTGGAGGTAACATTTACATGGGTTGATGACATTGTGCATGTGCTTGTACATAAAATATTAAGGAAGGTAATATTCACTTGTGTTCGCCTACTATCGGGAATATTCACCTACTATCAAGAGTAAGCCAAAGTTTGGGGCGAATCATAAAGTTTGTAACAACTTGTGTGATGCTAAGATTGGGTGGGTAGCTTGTTGTAAATTTGTGTTTTATTAATCTTTCTTCTTTCATCGATTCATTGTCAATTTTTAACATGGTATCAAAGCTTGGGTTTTTTAGAAGAAAGTTTGTATTGCATGATATAATTGTTTGTTCAAAAGTTTTGAAGTTTTGAATGTTTGTTTTATGGCATTATTTTAATCACAATCATGACATTTACTTCTACTGTCTAAAGCATTGAAAAGTTTATTGATAATTATTTTCATACTTGGAAGTTGAAGATGGAATTTCTATTGCATGACAAAAATTTGTGAGATCATTTCAGGAAAGTTATTGTCACTAGATATTAAGTTTCAAGGAATTGTTCTTGAAGGAAATACTTATGGACATTGCATGTTTATGAAGAAAAACAAGTTGGTTCATTAGACAATAGTCTTAAATGTTGTTGATTTTATGTTGCATCATGTAACACATATGTAAAGAATGCATAAGAAGTTTGGGATAATGTTTATGCAACATTTGAAAAACTACACATTGGCAATAGATTGGAGTTATGTAAAAAAATTTGCAAGATGAAGGAAGGGATTTCGGTGCAAGCTCACATTAACAAGCTTCACCTAATCATTGATCAATTGACAAACATTGATCATCCAATTTCTAATGAAGATTTGACATTTACATTTCTTTGGAATTTACCCCCTTGTTTCCATACCTCAGTGGTTCCATTTAGTACCTATACTAATGAATTATTATAGAGTTAGTATATGGACAATTGTTGCAAAATGAGTTTTATTTTAAGTGAAAAACTCAACCATGGTACAAGGTGAAAAACACTAATTGTTTAAGGTGTTTATGGGAATTTTTAAAAGGTGTAGATTGGAGGAACTTCAAGAATGAAAGGTTGAAAAAGGAAGGAGCTTGTTATAATGTGATATTTGAGATCATTTCATGAGAAAATATTATAAGAAGATGCAAGTTCAAAGGATTTTCACATGCAACTACATGTCAAACTTCTTATAATTACTATGTTTATCTTTTTAATTTACTTGGTTCATTGATTTTGGAGCTTCATAACATCTCACCTTTTAGAAAAAAGTATTATCAACCTTTGAAGAATTTACTTTGGGTCACAAAATATACTTGGAAAACAACAATACCCTTGATGTGTGGGAAAATAACTATTTTTTTAAACTTGCAAATGGGTATAAGCATGCACAAAAAAGCTTGTGGGAATAAGGTCCATGAACTTTAAAAGGATTTGACCTTTTTGGTGGGGCATGTAGCAAGTATTGGGTAGTTTAACAAGTCAACTTAAAGTCAACCAATTTAAACTAGGGATGTAATGAAATTTTCAAATTTTGGTTTATATATTTGTGTACACACACTTTCTTATTGTCGTTCTTTTTCTCCTTTGGTTGCATAAGATCAAAAATTGAACCTCATGTCCATGACACCGTAGCTGCATTTTGGATACCTATTTTGAGTTTTTTTGACATTCATCTTGGAAACCTATTGAGTTGTTGTTAGATGACTTTTTGTGAAAACTTGATATAAGGATAGAAACTATGCACATTCATAAAAGTCTTTGGGCTTGGAGTGGTAATATTCCAAAACAACAATATTGTTGAATTTATATTGAAGCAATGTTTTTAATTTTTTGAGCTTTTCATTTTAAAGAGAGTTTCAAGTTTTTAAATGGAAAGGATATGAAATTAGAATGCATCTTGACTTATGAAAGCAAAACAATGCATTTCAACCTTGGTTTTCACAATTGAATAATGTTTAGGGTCAAAGAAAAAAGATGAATTTACAACGGGCAAACTTTCAACCGAAATTCTTGATCAATTACTTTAGGATCACATTTGCCTTCACATCTAGGGAATTCACTCGTGGAAAGATCAAGTTGCACTATTTTTCAATTTTTGCTTATGTAATAAAGTTTGGAAGAACTTGGTGAACAAAAATGACGATTTGTTTGTCTATTATGTGCATCTTGTTGAGTTTTTGTGTGATCAAGCTTGCTTGGAATAATAGTTAAAGGAAAAGTGGGAGAATCATGATTATGGTAATTACAATGAAAATATTAGTTGTATGATTTGATAAAGTACCCACTAGTTGGTAATTGTTTGTCATCCAATCTTGGCAAATAAAGAGATCCACAACCAAACCATCTTGAAACCTTTGGGATTGGTAAGAAAGCTTTTCAGAGCTCTAGCAAGGCAATTTTTATATTTTCCTTAAGCTATGTGTTTCATTTTTGTTGACACCCATTTTGGAACACACTTGTTGCTTGTACACAATTTGCTAACCTTTAGAAACATGTGCCATTATAATTATATTTTAACATAAGTTAATTATGTTTCCCTTAAAACATAAGATTTAATTTTAATCATGCGGCACATGTGGGACTCCAAATTAATTGCATTATAATTGTATTGCAAGTTCATAAACAAACATTTTGTTGTTCATGGCTATGCGCACCAATCCTATATATTAATTTAGTAAGTCTGTCAGTCTGTCCGGGACGGTATATTTTGAATCTGTGTGAACAGGGTGTGGTTTTCGTGTTCAACGTGCCTTCTTGGACGTGTCTGTCTGTCTGTCTATGTGGACAAAAATTGGGTAGTGCCTGGAAGATTCTTCTAATCACTGCATGTTCCCTGTGGAGCATCTGGTCATGATTTTTATTTTTTTCGTGGAGGGGGGCAGGGGTTGGGGGTGGGGTTCTAGGGGTCTTAATAGGTGGAAGTGAGAAAGAACACATTGTAATATTATGTTGGGGAACACACTGGGAACCAAAAAAAAATGAAAAGAAACCTTCCCCCCATCCCCCCCCTGGCCCCTCCTCCCAAAATTTAAAAGGAATAAAAGCAAGGCACCTTGGGTGCACCCTTGGGCCTTCCATTGGCTGCATGAAATTTCTATTCCCAAAAGAGTTTGTCACCGTTTAGAACCGGAGTGGGAAATGCAAAGGACCGGGTGGGGGGGATCGACGGGGTGCATTATGCACCGGGTTCACATTAGTTTATACTAGTTAAAGAAGGATGTCATTTGTTGTTCATTCATTGAAAGTAGATTGGTGTTTACAAATAAGCACAAGTGGTTGTTTAGGTGTTTAATTCATTACATTTTGTTTCCATGTGATTCTAAGTGTTTAAGTTTCACTATAACTTGTTTTCCTCTGCTTTTAGGTATTGATGAAAACACTCTTGTTAAAGGGCATTCTTGTTAAAGGTAGAACTATGTTGTCCTTGTTGGATAGGCTAGACAAAGATAGTATCAACATATGATAAGGTGGATAGACATGTAGCAAGATTGTGTAGGTTAAATGGATTAAAACACCGATTTAAATTGTTTTTAATGGTGAGAACCTAAAGAGGATTTTTAGAGAAGTGTTGTAGATGGTTGGACATTACAACATGAAAAGAATTACGATTTAGAGAGGAGGAAGTAGTTTTGAGAAATGGAGAAGCTTATGTTAAGGTTAGAGAATAATTTTGATGAAGAAAAACATGGATATTATAGTATGATTTTGCTTCATATTTTTTGTTTTACCCAACACGACATGGTTTGATTATGTTTATAAATCACTGCAAAGGCTATACTTATGCAAATATGTATATTGTAATACATTTTTGGTTGGGTTTTACTTTTGATTTCTAGAATTTTTATTGAATAAACTTTGTACGTTTGAATATAACACGTCAAAGTCCAAAAATCTATAATGAAGTAGTGTTAGAATAATAGTATTTCCCATTTGGGGTAGAAATTTCAATATTTACGAATTATTTTTGTTTTAATTTTTTTTTTTGGTGGAAAGTGCAAAACGATTATTGTGAAAGATTTTGTTGTTTTTATGTGGTTATACATATTCAGACGAATTAAAACATTGTCAAGATTTAAGTATAAGTTTAAACAGCTATTATAAGGATTTAAATATGTGGCAATTTTTTTCCCAAAAAAAAATGGTAAAATGGCAACAAACATGAATTGCGTGATGATTTTAAGTTCGTAGAAACAATTGTATCAAGTTGCAATTTAACAAAATGAATAAGAAAATGTAATAGAATAAGAGCTACTATTGTGGAATGATGTAACATACATGTATGAAGTTATAGCATAAAGATTATTATATATTCAAAAACATCATCAAAAAACAAATCTACATTTTCTTTGGTAGAATATACTTGACACGTACTTGAATAAAATCTAACACTACAAAATGTAAGTTTTAAAAGCTACTTGCATTAAGAAAAGTTTACTTGAAACCTACTATTACAATGCAAAATATAGAAATTAATGCATAATAATGAGAAAGTATCTTGTTATTTATCATTCAACTAAACTAATTAAATGTATATCAAATTTTGTGATGGGTTTTGGTCCTACTTTCTGTTCATTTGACAAGTAGAGTAGCAAGTGCTTTTAGTAAAGTAGTACACTTTACCATGCTTTCACTTGGAGTAGATTTGACCAAGGTGTAGATCAAAAACTCATGTACCTACAATTAATCATTTTAGTTTTTGCATATAGGAAGGCCATGCTTTCCTATATTGTCCTTTCACGGAAAAGATGTACATGTAAGATGCAATGATCAATCATTTTCAAACTAGATTACAAATCATATGGAACTTGGAGGAAAATAATAATTCAATGTTCATGTAATGGAATGTTGTGAAACCAATACAACCACAAAACTATAAAAACTCATATTGGTTGCAAATGACAGTTATTCTTATAATGATTATAAGAAAAAATTAATGACATTAATGACAAAAAGATGTTATGCATGCACGATATTTAATTGTTTCCAATTGTAAGGTCCTTGTTTAAACTTCATTAGCTCTTAAACAATTTTGGAGGTTGATTCAAAACTTTGTTAAACCCAATTTTTTGTGGTTTGAAGACAAGATTGGCAAAATTAAGAAAGCCCATTTTGCCTACATTCCACATTTTTAGCTTATTATATCAACTTACAACAAATAACCAAGATTTTCCAAGTATACACCCTCTTTTCATGGCAGATAATGACGAAAATAATTATGCCCCCAAATTATATTACATCTTAAACAAATGGAGCCCAAGTTTTTAATCAACAAATCATGTTGTGGTAGGTCATTAGTTTAAAAAATATTGAAGTTAGAACCAAATATTTGGTTGTTTTCAAATGGTTCCTAATGTTTTTGTAATTTAATTTAAGGTTTAAGGTAGGAAAAAAAAAAGGAATGATACCAATTTGGATTATAATGTGTTGAAAATCTTTGACGTTATTTTTGTTACATATATGCACTCTTCAAATATGCTTTTGCCAATATCTCCACCACATGTTTGCCTTGTCCAATTGTTTAATGGGTCCATGTAATTAGTCTTCATATCCTAGCTCAAAGAAATCAACGAAAAATTTGACAATTGTGGGTATAGAAATATAGCATCAAAAGAGGAAACTGATCATGGCAAGTTACTATATGCATACCATGGTTTATTCACATGTTTGGGAATCCAATGTATCCTTGTTATTGGATCACTATTGTTGCCAATGTAATTAGTATTAGAACCACCAAGAAGGTAATTATTGCCAATGTAACAAGGCTTATGGCCCACCCTTTCAAGAATTGCAAATAAAAATACAAGTTTTGTGGCTAACAACAATTCATGATCCCTTCTTACAATTGCTAAAAAGTCATCAACTTTGAATATAAATAACATCTACAACAAAGATTATCATTTTGCTTCACAATTTAAAATCAAATTTAGGCACAAAACTTATAATCAAATTTTTTTACCCAACTTAAAATTAATTTTTGCGACAAAACTTAGAATAAGATTCTACACCACATTTTACAATCAAGTTTTGCTTTGAAACTGAAAATTAACTCTACACCACAACTTAAAGTCAAATTCTAGTTCAAACTTTTAAATCAAATTTTGCTTCAAAACTTATATAATAAGATTTTACTCCACAACTTATAATCAAAATTTGTTTCAAAATTTATAATATGATTCTACTTCACAATTTAAAAATCAAATTCTAGTTCAATTATTTCTTATGGCAAAAGTTATTGACACTCCCACAAAATATAAATATTTTATGCATTAACCTCCTGGTAAGCATCATCTAAGTTTGAACACTTGGAAAGCACTTTGATTCATAACACATGACAAGAATGATGGGGTGGAGGACCTATGTCATTGTCACCGTCTACTTGCCTTCCTTACAAAATAGTGGTAACCCAAGAGTTGCACTACTAGGTGAAAACACACTACACCCCCCAAAAATGTAGTCATAGAAATGGAAATTTCACATTTGGTTCTTTGGGTATGTGTGGACATCATATCTTGCATTATTTTTGTTCATTTCAAGTATATTGCATTTATTTTAGACTTAAACTAATTTATCTAAAAAGAGACTCCAATAAACATTTACAAACTTGAACTTATGAAATACATTTGCAGATATATTTCATAATTAAATTCATGGGTGGAGTTTTGTAATGATTTTTTTGGTGTTGAATGATAACGATGTACATCAACTAAATTTAAGACCATTAGAAATTTATAATTATTAGTTGAAAATCCATTAAAAATGTGTTTTTTTGCACTTCTTCAACAATAAATGCATAATAAGCTTTTTCGGGGGGGAAAAACCATTACCTTAAGAAAATATATAATATCTTATAGGTGGGCATTGTATTATTCTTTATTTTTTTTGGTTTGATAATGTGTCATGAACCCCAAACATGAGGCCCTATGGATGTTGAAAAGATGTACATTATATACTTTATGCACATTGCTTGTAGCCAAATCTCTTCATCTAATCATTGGATCAAGCTTAACTTTGATTCAAATTAAGCTTTGAGTTCCAAAATGTTTTCATGCACATTTTTTGGAAAAAATTATTATGTTTAAGGTTTCCAAAAAATGTCATCAAATTTTCAATTTACTACACACCTATTATACTTCTTATACATCATTTTTCTAGTGAAAAGCAATGAAATATGGCTCACACATGTAGTGTGTTTTCACCTTATTTCGTGAATCCTTATAAACCTTGACAATGCCCTCTACCATTAGCACACTAGGGAAAACCAAATGCAACATTGTGCATCTTATCTTCACCTTCAAGGGAGTCTATACAACAAATAATTTGTTCATCCATCAAACCTTGACCTTCCACAAAACCTTTCAATACAACAACACTCCATGTTTTCTAAATCAAATCAAAACTTAAGGATTAAAAAGAGGGGTGAAAGCATGGTAAAGTATATTGAAAAAGTTGTTGAAAAAATATAAAGTTAAAAATAGGCAAATTTTCATGAAAACATAATAAAATAGATTCAAATTTTACTTAAATTTGATTTTGAAACTATTGAGCCCTCAATTAGGTTAATTGTAGATCAATTACAAAATTCAAAAACTTTGAAATAATAAAAGTAGGGAATAAGTAGGTTTGAAATTGATTGGTCAACATGGTGTTCAAACCTACTTATACTATGCAAAATTAAAAAATTAATGCATAATAATGAAGAAGTATTTTGCTATTTATCATTCAACTAAAAAGATTGAATATATAACAATTTTGTGACGAATTTTGGTTCTACTTTTTGTTCATTTGACAAATAGATTAGCAAGTACTTTTAGTCGTACACTTTATCGTGCTTTCATCTAGAAAGGGATCCATTACTTATGATTTCAACCTGAAGTTTTAAGAATTTGTGGCATTTCACCTTCTTTTTACTTACACCTACCAAGAGTGCAAGAGGACCTCAAAATCACCTTGCCCTCAAGTGGTTTGAAAGCATCCACATGTAATTTTTGAATCTTTTGAAGGTCATGCTTGAATGTAGTTTTTTTGTTGCAAGTATACATGTAATACCCCCAAATTGAGGAGGAAGGCATTCTACTAAAAAAAAATTCCCCTTGTCTTGGGCTAGTAGTGTACTTTTCGACTGGGAAGGAGCTCTTAAATATTTTTCACCCGCCTCTAAGCTATAAGGATCATCTTCCTCCTCCTTGCCCTTTGTTTCCACTAATGCACCATTTTTTTGACCTTCTTTTATCCTTGTAATCCTCCTACCTTCTTCTTCCCCCCTATAATAAAAAAGTCAAATGATTTGCTAAAATCATGATCACTTCCTTAAATGGGATCCAACAATTGGGTGTCTCCAAGCATTTATGATCATATAGGATGTTTTGTTGTAAGGCCATCCCCTTCCAACACTTGATCCATTAGATTTTTTTCACCCCTTTACTGCTGACCTCTTGACATGAAAGTCTAATTGATCAAAATCACAATTCACCAAGATGGTGGTAGGAGTTGGAGGGCTAGTTACATAAGTGTTGGATCAGTCTCATGCATCAAGACTAGGAGCCATTACCTCTTCTTGTGGATCAACCTCATGCGCACCACCTACACTAAGAACCATTGCCTCATTATGCATAGGAGTGATCACAGGTTGTACACCTTGTACTCTTCCCTCCTTTATGCCA
This sequence comes from Sphagnum tenellum, assembly GCA_963921925.1. Lineage (NCBI taxonomy): Eukaryota > Viridiplantae > Streptophyta > Sphagnopsida > Sphagnales > Sphagnaceae > Sphagnum > Sphagnum tenellum. Next base: position 16,767,506 of record OY998150.1, read on the forward strand.
TCACCTTCAATTTTTCCCCCTTCAATATTGCCCACACCCATGTCATGGTCTAGAAGTAATGTAGTGGGAATGGTCTTGAGCGCCAAGGGGGTGGAAGAAAAGGTATAAAATGTTAGCACAAATATATTAGCTAACTCCTTGAGAACTATATTATAATGCCTATTAGAGTTGTTGATATAGGATTAATGCAACATTCTTTAGGTGATAACTCTTAGTATTGCTTATTTTGCAACATGGTTTTGATTTCTACCATAGATTCCATTAGGGATTTTGCTTTTGCCATCTCGGCCACCAAGGAATCAACCTTTGCTTCAATGGTTGTTTTCCACTTCGCATTTAATTAGTGGAAGTTTTAACTCCATCTTCACCTTTTTAGTCATATGATGTTGCCCTTTGCTTTCTTGTTAATCTCAACCAATCACACACCCATTATACAAGTTAGAATGACACCCAAGTCTACCTCATTCCACTTATTGGAAACAACTTGAAAACAAGCAAGAAATGAAAGCTTCAAGGTTCATGAAATGGAACAATTGTATTAATTAACAAGAAGATTACAAAGGTTGTATGCTTCAAATGCTACAATCACAAAACTATGGCTTGCAATAACTAACAAAGCTTGAAGGTTCTATGTGCACTTAAAAACCATAAAAGGAGAGAATGAAAGACTACTCAAAACCAATCCATTATATACTAATTCCTAACCCTAAAATAGCTGCCACTTAACCCTAGGAAATAAAATTGACAAAATTTTATAAACACAATTTCATGGCATGAATTCTCCAAATTTTCAAAGCATTTTCAACATGGATTCAAATATTATTAATGGATCATGACAACACCATATTGATCACATGAATTTTTATAATCTATAGCTAGTAATGTGATAATGTTTGCTTACAAAGAAAATTCAACATTAAGACTGGTCGAAGAGCTAACTTGTTGCAACCGTAGCCTTGGGCTTGTGACCAAAGCAAGGGCTTGCAAGGTTATAAGCCAAGAGGGAAGCCCGGGAGTCACTTCACATGGTCCCGGGAGTGTAGGAAAATGTGAAAGAACTCTCACACTTCCAAAGGAGCTTCCACTTTAGGAGTTGGAGTCCCGATGGACTTTTGAATCTTCAAAAAGCAATTGCAGGGTTCAAATTTTAATAAATTGAAGAGTTCCTTATGTCAATAGAAAGCTCTTGGAACTTAATAAAATGGTAGAATAACTAAATGGTAGAAAAAATTGATGAGTTGGAAAACACAATTCAAAACAAACACACACACATAAAAACACATAAAATCTACAAAAACAATCCTAAAAATAACAACCAACACATGCACATGCACATGCAGATAAGAGCTACAATAGCAATCCAACAATAACAACTAGCACACCCACACATAAAAGAGTTACAACAACAATCTTAACAATAATAACCACCAACACACAAAAAGACATAAAGGCGTTACAACAACAATCCTAACAACAACAACAATGATGTTACCCAAATTTGGTAACATGTGACTTAATAGGTTGATAATGTAAACATGTTGTTAAACCTAACAAGTGTCTTAACCTATCATTTAACTTAACATGTAATATTGGTCTAACCAGTTATTAAACTTGGTAGGTGATGTTATGGGGTTAAGATGATAGGTTGACAAGTTAATCAATAGTTAATCTTTAGAACCGGTAGTTGAACAAGGTGTATTTCTTTTGTAATTTTGAAATGTTGATTTAAGTATTGGCTAATGATTATTAATAATGGTTAGTCATGACTTTTCTATTTTGAAATAACTAGTATAAGAACTAACACTAGTAGAAATCAACCAAAAGGTAACTAGTCAATTTACAACTACACGAGACTTGTACTCATTTGTGACTAGATTTGGGAATATTGCAACTACAAGATCAAATTTCAACTATTTTGGTCATTCTCACAACTATGATGCAACTATTAGAAATTTCATCCTATTGGTTAGATTGATTTTACATTTATTTTCATCCATTAATATGTTGATATGTCCCATTAGTCGCAATAATCACCAAATTACTTACATCCAAAAGGTATTCTACAATGACATAGGGGCGTATTTTAATGTATGTACTAAAATTATATATAATACGCATATGTATGTATACTATTCATATAAAGAATGTTGAAATTAATATTTAACATTTGAATTTTTCAAATATGAAGATTGTTATTTCAATTGTTGAAAACATTATTTGAGTTTTAGATTTTGGATTTGAACATGATATTTTCAATTTAAATTTAAAAAGGCTTATTTGATCTAGAATTTGATATTTGAATTCTACACTAATATTTTCGAATCCAAAATTTATTATTTCAATTCAGAAAATTATAATTGTTTGTAAAATGGACATTTTAATTTTGAATATATAAATATAAATATTAAAAATATATTTCAACTCTAAATTTTTTTGTTTAAATTTTAAAATAATCATTTGATTTGAACCTGAAATTTTGATTCCAAATTATTTTTTTGGATTATCAAAATTAATACTTCTAATCCGAAAAGTATTAATTGAGTTTTAAAATGGACATTTCAATTTTGAATATTTTTATTTGACTTTGAAAATTCACAGTTCAATTTTCAAAAAAATTATTTAAACTCACAAAACTTATTTGATCTAAAAATTAATATTTGATTTCTACATTCTTATTTTCAAATTTAAAAATTGATATTTCAATTCAAAAAACAATATTGAGTCTAAAAATTGACATTTTGATTTTAAATATTTTTATTTGAACTTGAAATTTGATATTTGAATTCTGAAGTTCCAAATTTAATTTTAAGAAATTATTTGACTTGAAAATTGAAAATTGAAATCCAAATTATTATTTTGGATTATTGAAATTAATATTTCAATTCAGAAAATTATTAATTAAATCTTAAAATGGACATTTTAATTTTGAATATTATTATTTAAATTTGAAAATTGACATTTCAATTCTAAATTCTATTATTTAACTTCAAAAAACTTATCTGATCTAGAATTTGATATTTGAATTCTGAATTTATATTTTAATTCATAAAATCATTGATTGAGCTTTAAGGATTTTTTCTAGTAGTGTTATCCATAATATATCACTTTTATAAATAATTATAAATGATTATTTTTTATGAAACCTTAGTTACATATAATAATAATTGTTGTAACATAAATTTGTATATTTTTTAATTTTATATTTTATATTAAAAGAAATTAATTAATGTGACATTACTTTAAAATCATTGCAATTACTTCATATGAGAATTAATTAGTATGTGCATAATTATTTTCTAGTTGAACATAATTATTCACATTCTATAATTTATAACTTCAAACTTGAATTAAAAATTTGGAAAACCTACAATGTAGTTAAAATAATTATTTTACTGATTTTAATTTCACGAATTATATATATAATTTCTAGATTCTGTGATTAATCATTTATGATAAGTATTTTACAATAATTTTAAAGTGATTATGAAAATTATCATTATGTTTAGCAAATTATTTTATTTATAGTTAATAATTAGCAAAAGAAAAAAATTACTTGACCTATATTTGTTTTAACAAACTAATTGTAATTATACAATAAGTAATGTAGTTAATTGAATTTTTTTTAAAAATTCGTGTAGGAATTTACTTTCTAATAATAATTGTTAATCCATTACTTATAATTTTAACATATATATTAATAATTATTCTTAAAATTATAATCATTCAATTAATTTCACATTAATTATATTATATATAATTCGAGCAAATTTTAAAAGTAAAAAAACATTTTTAAATATCTTAAATATTTAATTATTTATGAATTATGTATTAATAATCTGTGAGTTACTAGATGGTCAGTTTGTTAAATATTAAAAATTTATTGCTTATTTAAGCAATTGATACTGAATACTGAATATTTGTAGTGTGTAGTTTATAATTTAAATTCATATAAATTTAATCATTATTAATTAAATGAGTATATAATTATCTAGCACTTGAATTGTTTAGAAATCTAAAAACTAAGAAAGTAAGGCATGAAATTTTTTTTGGAATTACAACTTAGTTTGTGAAGAAGTTGGAACTTCAAAACTTATCCCATATTGTTTGATCTTCATTCTTATTTTGAACACTATATAAACAAAGGGGTGTGGTCATCCAATTTCACATTAAGAAATTTGCGCGCATGGGATGAACTAATAAAAAAGGTCAACCCAAAAAAAAAACAAATCATGCACATTTTTAAAGTGCATACCTTTCCAACCTACCTATTTACCTAGCTAGTAGGTACTTAGTTTGACCTACCCACCTAGGTTGATCTATGTACTTACCTATCTAAGTACCTACCTATATGAGTAGGTATTTAACCTAGCAAAGTAGAACCTACCTATTTATTTATTTAACCTAAATAGGTAAGTTGGTATGTAACCTAGGTTTGTAGGCACATATTTGTGTACCTACCTAGGTACCTACCAACTTAATATTAGTATATTAATATATTTCTTTTAATGCCACGTGGCATACTTACATTGGGTCATATGTCATAATATAAGATCATCTAAGTATTAGAATTGAATGTCCTAGATTATTTCAAAACAATATTAATAACATTTTAAATAATCAAATATTAAAACACATGGCAACACATCATTTGCCCTTAATTGTTATCAAAATAGTTGCATCTTAGTCGCATGTGACAATACGTATACAATGTAGTCAAAAGATGAAATGTATTTGTTGACTTTTTTTTTCATACAATACCTTTGTCATTTGCGACTAATTTATCACATGCGACTTGTCTTAAGCGACCACAAGGATTTTAGTTGCAAAATGTCTCTTGCAACTAAAATTTAATTACAAACACTAGTCGAAAATACACTGTTTTCTTCTACCGTAAAAGGACAAACTTGTTAAGGACTTTTTATATGAATCATTTTTCTTTCAACTTATTTCTTTCAAGCTTGAATAATTTGTGTACATGTTAGTTTATGATTTGTAGTAATTTAAGTTTTATTTGTGTATTTTATTTCTTATCGTTGTTTAGGGAACCTATTGCTAAAAAATCTAGAGGTAAATTAACCTTGATGGGAATAGAAAAACTTGTTAACATTTGGCGACCATGTAGTGTATTGAAATTCAAAAGCAATCACACTTAAATTTTTTGGTTAGATTGAGTAGTTTTAGTAGATCAAGTTTGAAAACAATCATGTTTCAAATTCTAATTTGTCATATGTTTGCTTATTTTGTGTAAACTTTAGGATTCAAGTTTTTTATCTTGATTTAATTTTAAGACATTAAAAATAGGGTGATGTTAGTGTAATTATTTTGAAAATAGATAAGTGCTCAATTTATAAAAGAAGTTTTATGCAAACTTTTCACTACTAGGAAGGGTTGTTATAGGGGAAAAAATATATATTATTCAAAAATAATGCAAGGGCTTTCCTAGAACTTGTTGACTTCAACAAATGTAAAAAGTACTTACTATTAGTCTTAGAAAACATCTAGAACATGTTAAACATCAACCTATTCAAGAACATGCACAAGAACAAGATAAACATCAAGTGCAACCTATGGGAGATGAACGTGTGAATGCACCAAACATGGATGTAACACATAGGGGAGAAGTGAATGAAAAACATAAAAATGTAACAAAATCGATTATGTAGAGAAACCTAGTAGCATTCTCAACCACTCATCAATAAACACCACAAATAATAACCCAACCAAGGGTAGTGAGTGTTCATAATGATGACAATCATGAACTTGTTCACCTGTTTGATGAAGTCGTATCTATTTGACAACCATGGCAATTTGTAACCCCATGTTACAATCTACCCAAAACTAGTGCATTTACACCAATTACAACATATTTTGGTTTTCAAAACCAACCATCATACACTAACATTCATTTGTTACCCACTAATTCGGAGATGGAATGACTTCACATACTTAACTAGTTCGAATAGCTTCGCCATGTCAACCAAGACCATCAAATGAATCAATTTCTATACCACATGTAAAACATGTTGAACTCATAGCAACACCCACAATTTGTTTAACATGGAATCATTTATCCACAAGGCACTTGGCCAATGAGAAAGATACCTATTACAGGTGAACAATCATAAGTGTCGCATCATAGATTGATTTCAGGAGGAAACCAAGGTGCTGGAAATGTGAAGTGTTCATATTATCATAAAATGGAACACCTATTCAATTGATGGGTATTCATCGATGATAGGTTAAGGCAATTACTTAGGGAAGAGGTGATGAATATTCATCAACCTACTCTTCCAACAATTACAATAGCAGTGCCCAATGTGTTTATATTAGGAACTCAAACCATGAACCACAATATAGGTCATACGATAGTACCTGTTGATTATTAAGCAATTATTACACCAATTATACCATCAAAAACTGGTATGATACCTACTTCAACATATGCAATGTGGTATAATGTCATACCCCCTTTTAAGCCTTTAGATCCTCGTTTGTATCCAACATATCCAACTACGAAAAAAGGATTTGATTCCTCGATCTTTAAAAACTATATAGGTTATGTACATGGGAATGTGTACCTAGTACCTAAACATGTTGTACCAACAACAATATACCATATTTCATTGGTAATCAGTTTCTTACATTGGTTCAACTAGTGACCAACAAGGATAGACAACCTATTCAACAAACTATTATTACATCAATGCCAACCATTATATATGGCGCACCCCCAAGCTCGTTGATAGATTCAACTGTGAGACCAAAGGTGAAGACAACGGAAGGAGAAGGAGTTGGGGCGTGTTTCTTGGCTCGTAGCACTTCGGAAGTAGAGGGGTGTGCTAGAGCTCCGGGATGGGATTTGGAAGATTGACAATCAATTGAATTACTCAAACGAACTTGCACAAACCAAACAAAAAGTTGGTTAATGCATAGTTGGAGCACTTTGGTGCACAGACACACCATGGGCAAACACGAACTCACAAGACTCACCACGGCCCAAACTTGGGAGAAGCCACCACCTTCCCCCTTATAGTATACTTTGTTCCTAGCCATAGGACTAACACCCAAATGTCATTTTGTCCCAAAAATCCCAACTGGGAATCTCAAAATTCCCAAAGTTAGCTCTTTCACAACTTTGGGGGCCCATAACTTTGTGTGCAAACCTTCGATTGAAATGAGATTTGAAGCAAAATTATAGCCCTTGTCAAGAGCTTTCCAATGGTATATTTTACACCACCTGTGTGTAAAGAAATTTAGAAAATCTAGGCTTCCCTCTTGGTCCGCACCCTTGCAAGCCTTTATCTTAGTCATGAACCCAAGGCTAGGGTTGTGACAATATAGGTTACTATTAGTTTACCAACTCATATACCAAAAGGTTTTAATCACTAACCATCAAATGAAAGACAACTTAGAGATTCATTTGGAGGAGATCCACTAAGAAAACCACCTTTTAATCCACATGTTGGATTTTTTGGATGGCACTAACTCACACATGTTCATACCACCATGGTATCAACCACCTAGTATGTAACTTGTTTCAAAACTAACAACCCAATTTCCATACAAAAAGCTATAATACCCAACCTATGTCAAAGAAACTAATTCAGATGTTCACATCAAAGTATGCGAGAAGGCCATTAAAGCTAATGGCGAAACAATGGAGGCTGACATCATCAACATGTTTGATTTCACTTTCAGAGATAATATGTCTGAATAGGGAGAAAATTATGTTCAAGACCATCCAAATTGCACTTTTGAAAAGTTGGAGCAAACATTTTGTAAGTGATTCAAAACAATGAAGAATGATGAGGAGGTCTATATGCAATTACGAAATATACAACAACAAACCATCAAATGTGTTGAGGCTTATTTTGAACGCTTGTTGAAATTAGTTAATTGTCTATAGGGTTGAACAACATATGTTTTCCTCACCATTGTTTTTGAGGTGGGTTTATTACTTTGCCTAAGGTTAGCAACTACATGTATGAAGAAAAATACCTTAATTGAGCACAAGTAAGTTGTTGTAATATGTGAGGAAAGTAGACCTATTAGTTGAATTACAATGTTCTATTAACCACACCAAAAGTTAATGCATGGGTTAAACCTGTAATACTTGTTGTGACAGCTAAATCAACATTCAGCTATACCAATTGTGGTAAAACTAGTCATTAATGGAAAACCTATCTTAATAGGAAAAGAGAGGTATTAGTTGTGCCAACCACTATAGTTAAATCTAAAGAACATGTAGCAAGAACTAAAACCCAACTTATTACATCAAGAAAAATATATGTTTGTTGTTTTTATATAATTTGCTTTAGTGTAAAACATAGATCAAGATAATGCCCCTGAAAAATTGAAAGACATAACATGTTTAGAACTAAACCTATTAATTTTAATGCCATAACAACATCTAAACCACCTGAAACTAACAATGTGCCAATTAATGTAATAGTTGTTATTACCACCCGCAGTTAATAGTCAGAAGAACATATGTTCAAGGAGAGGGAGCTATTTAAAGCCAAAGGGGCTGAAAAAAAGTGTCTACAAGATTCATTCATTGAACTTTTAGATAGCTAGAACATAATGGGGTTAAAAAAAACCTGCTACCATCAATGAAGGTTCACGCAAAGTGATTGGGTTGGATTGCCTAATAATCCTCCCACACTTCAACCAATTGAAAGAAATCGAACCAATGAAGCAAATCATGCAACCTATCATTTATAACAAGTTTCTATAAACAAGACTTTATAAGATATTATAAGGGATATCAATAAACAAATCCTAGAGACCAAGTATATATTGAACTTGGGAATATTGTTGCGAGCAATTCTTAATATCAAACACTACATTTTTAACTTGGTACAATCAAAACTTACTTTACCAAAACAATAGTTGCATCAGTTCCCTTTGACCATGAAATGGCAATAATACATGTTCAAATAGGGAAACATTTCATTGAAGATGTGCTTCTAGATGGTAATTCTGGAGTTAATAGTGTTATGGAGAAACTAGTCATCCTTGGTTAAAGGATGCTAGAATGTTTCATGATTCGGGCAACAACATTATCATTATACAAGGAGGCAATATAATTAAAACCATATTTATTACTAAGAAACTTGGAACACCAACCCAGCATCCATAAATATTAATTTGTTATGATTTTCGTTTTGGAATATTTGACGAAAAGGAAGATTTGATGTTTGCCATTGAAGCAGGACTATTTTCAATAGGAACCATAGTTATTCCTACATCAGTTTGGTCAAATCGACATGTTAAGTTGATTACATCAATAGGTTTGACAAAACACCTATTCAAATTAGAATTCAAAACTTTCGCATTATGGGATGGACTATCACCAAAGAAAAACAATTGACCAAGATCAATTTGGGTTCTAAAAAAAACTTATAATAGGTTAAAATTAGTGTAGATTTGGAACCTATTGTCAATTATCAATTGGTTGAATTGCTAAAGGAATTTAAGGACATCTTTGCCTATACTTACAATGATTTGAAGGCGATACCTCCTGACATAGCTAAACATCATATTGAATTGGACACATCGATACCACCTATTCATCAAACAAAATAATAATTAAACCCTAACTATGTAGCCATTGTAAAACATGATATTGATAAATTGCTTGCTACAAGTTTTATTAAACTTGTTGAAGAGGTTACTTGGCTATCACCTATAGTTGTAATGCTTAAGAAAAATGGGAAATTCAGAATTTGTGTGGACTTCAAAAAGCTTAATGTAGCTACCAAGAAGGACCCATATTCTTTACTTTTTACTAATGAGGTTATCAACATTGTAGCTGGACATGAGGTTTATACGTTTTTAAATGGTTTTTCTAGATACCATCATATTTCCATAACATTGAAAGACCATTATAAGACCTCTTTTGTTACTGAATGGGGGGCTTTTGCATGGGTTGTAATTCCTTTTGGGGTAAAAAACAAACCACCTATTTATCAAAAGGTAGTCACCAAAGCTTTTCATGAATACATTACTGTGTTCATGAAAATATTTCTAAATTATTTTACTATTTGTAATGACATGTCCACTCATTTGGAAAAACTCATAAAATGTTTTCTAAAATGCAAAGAGTATTACAGTTGTTTGAATCCAGAAAAATAGGCATTCATGGTACGTTTTATAACTATTTTAAGATTTATAGTCTCCAAAAAGGGGAAGACACCTAATCCTAAGAAGATAAAAGTTGTAATCAAAATGCCAATGCTTAAAACACCCTAGGAGATTCAAGTTTTCAATGGAATGGCCTAGTTTTACAAATGCTTCATTATTAAATTTTGCCTTTATTACGGCACCAATCACCAAGTTACTTAAAAAAGCTGAAGTGTTTGACTGGACTTCTGAATGTCAAACTGCTTAAGAGGACATCAAAAACGAATACATTTAATTTCCTATATTTATGAATCTTAACTAGGGACTAGAAATTCATATTCACATTAATGCGTTTTAATTAATAGTAGGGGCAATATTGGCCCAAAACCCAATAGGTAAAATAGATCAACATGTAATCTACTGATTAGGATTGGTTAATTATGTTGAAAAAATACTGTTACAGAAAAAAAGGTTTTAGGTATGGTTTATGCCTTACACAAGTTTAGGCAGTACTTGTTAAACAAAATATTTACTTTTTATGTGGACCACATGGCTTTAGTATATTTGATCAACAAGCCATTGGTTTCTTGTAGGTTAGTTTTATTATTTTTTGGAGTATGACTTCAAAATTGTTTAGAAACTTGGTAGATCCCATTTAATGGCAGATGCATTGAGGATTTACCCAATCAAACTAAACCTATTGGAGTACCTGATCAAACTTGTGATGCTCACTTGTTTATGTTACAACCTCAATGGTTACTAAGTGTGTATGAGTACCAATTAAAGGGAGTGATGCCTTAAAAACTTACAAAATCCCAAAGGTAGTATTTAGCCCGAAAGGCTAAACCATTTGTGTTTCAAGGAGGAGTATTGTACAAATTTGGACAAGATAATAGGTTTCATTGAGTTCTACAACTAAAACATGTGTCCACATTTTTGCAAGAATTACATGGAGGCGTTGTAGGAGGGCATTTCTGACACGCCCCCAAGTCCCTTGTTAGACTCAAAAGAGTCCAACTATGTCAAAGGCGGGAGTGGATGGGACTTGGTGCCGCTCCCAACTTCAGCACTAAAGGGGGTGAGAGGGGCGTGCTAAAAGCTCCAAGATTAGACTAGGAAGAGGGTCAAGCTACTTAGTTATTCGGTCCTGCATCCAAAACCAACCACAAGTTGGTTAAAACTCATTTTACACCCTTTTGGTGTTGGGACAAGCCACGGGCGACCTTGGACTCACTTGACTCACCACAGCTCGAATTCGAGGGAAGCCACCACCTTCCCCCATATAGTATTCTCTACAACTCTCCGACGCACTTACATCCAAATGGCTTTTTTTCCCGGGACTCCCAAAGTGGAGTCCCGAAACTGTCCTGATTTGGACTTTCGGGATTTTGGGCGTTCATAACTTCTTGCCCCAAGCTCGGATTGGAACGAGGTCTGAACCAAAGTTGTAGCTGTCAACGAGAGCTTTCCAACGGTGTGTGCACACATCGATATTGGGTCGATTTTTTACTTTTAATGGTCAGGAGTCAAACTAAGAGTTTGACTCCCGGCCTTTCTTTCGACAACTTATGCTACAGATGTCCAAATGGCTCATGCGAGGCCATTTTAGACATCTACACTTCACGAACTTTCCAACAGTAAAAGAACACCTTGATGCGAGGTGTTTTGACCCTTGCAATCATGCTCTGAGTTCTCAAGAGTTCCGGAGGACTCCCAAGTCCCATTTTCGGGAGTGTGGGTGGCGACCTCACACTTCCCTCAAAGAAGGGTTACAACAAAACCCATAAGGCAAATGAAAATCTTTGCTTTTATTGTAAAAAACTCAAACACTTTGTGAAGAATTGTTTGAAGAAGAAGAGTGATGAGAAAAGAAAAACAAATCAAGCTTGTGATGATCAAGAACAAATATTTGTTACCGCCTTGAGTGCTAATGATCATGTGAGAAACGATTGGATCATCGATTCGGGTGTAACGCAACACATGACGTTTGAACAAGAATGGTTCACCACTTATGAATCCATTGTTACACGAAAGGTGTACATGGGAGATGACACCATTTTGGAGGCCATTGGCAAAGGGAACATCAAGGCCACAATGCAAGTTGGAGGTAAAATGTTGCTTACAACCATTACACAAGTTCTTCATGTTCCGAAAATGAAAAATAGTCTCATTTCCGTTAGCAAACTCATTTCGGAGGGCTTGAAAGTGGAGTTTGACAAGGATGGTTGTAAGGTCAACAATTCCATGGAACCGTTGTGGCGTAAGCCCGAAGGGAGAAGAACTTGTATTTCTCAACATCAATGTTCAAAAGGAGAATGCGAATGTGGCAAAGTCTTCAACTAAAAGAGCTACGCTTTGGCGCCAAAAATTTGGCCACCTCAACATGGCGAGTCTTAAGAAGTTGGAGAATATGGTCAATGGCATGAATTTGAAAGAAGTGTCATTGCACCATGTGTGTGAAGCTTACATTGAAGGCAAACATCAAAGGACATCTTTTCCTAAAGGTGAAGCAAGTAGGGCTTCCAAGCTTTTGGAACTAGTGCATAGCGATGTGGCGGATCGATGAAAACCACATCTCGTGGTGGAGCACGATACTTTATCACCTTCATTGACGACTTTTTGAGAAAAACTCATGTTTACCTTTTGAAAGCAAAAGGAGAAGTGTTCAACAAATTCAAGGCATACAAGGCCTTAGTGGTGAATTAAACCGACATGAAGATCAAAACCTTACGATCCTACAACAAAGGAGAATTTGTGTCCAAAAAATTTCATGACTTTTTGCATGAATGTGGAATCGAACGTCAAACAAGTGCATGATTCACACCACAACAAAATGGAGTTGCGGAACGAGCCAATAGGACCATCATGGAATGCACTAGAAGCATGATTCATGCACAAAGACTAGACTTGGAGTTTTGGGCGGAGGCGGTGAACATGGCGGTTTACATCAAGAAGCAATGCCCAATTAAAGCTCTTGATTCAAAGACCCCACAAGAAGCATGGATCGGTACAAAGCCCGATGTATCCCATTTGAAAGTTTTTGGTTGTAAAACATTTGCACACATTCCAGATGAAAAGAGAAGCAAATTAAAGTCCAAATCCATACCTTGTGTGTTTATAAGGTATTGTGAAGGGACCAAAGCATATCGCTTAATGTGTTTAAAAATCAAAAGGATCATTAAGGGTTGAAATGTTGTGTTCCTTGGAGGGACGGAAGAAGTAGAAGGTGTTCATGATAAGAGACCCCTTTCAAACCAAATAGAACACCTCGTTGTGGATGAAGTCAATGAACTTGTGAAGGATGTTAATCCTATATCTTTGAAGGCAAGACTAGCAAAAGACGTGGAAGGTGATGAATCTACGACAAACTCTTATTTGGAAGAAGAATTTGCTTCATCACAAGATGAAGGTTTGAATGATCCACAACAAGATGTACCAAGAGAAAGGCCCCAAAGACAATGTAAGGAGTGGCCTCGTGATTGGTGGGTGGCCACCAAAGAGGTGGAACGAGCCACCATGGTATTTTCGGAAGAACCCCAAACCATGGAAGAGGCGTTGAATGGCGAAGATGCAAAGAAGTGGAAAATTGCCATGCAAGAAGAATACGACTCTCTTTTTGTCAACAACACTTGGTCCTTGGTGCCACTCCCCAAGGGTAGAAAGCCCATGACTTGCAAATGGGTGTTCAAAATCAAACATGGGGTCGATGGTGAAGTCGAACAATATAAGGCGAGACTTGTGGCAAGAGGTTTCATCCAAACATTTAGAGTCGATTATAATGAAACTTTTGCACCTGTTGCAAAGTTTGTGTCAATTCGTTGTATCCTTGCACTAGCGACCATTGAAGACATGGAGATTCATCAAATGGACATCAAAACCGCATTTCTCAGTGGTGACCTTGAAGAGGAGATATACATGGAGCAACCCGAAGGATTTACACATGAAGGTGAACATCTTGTGTGTAAGCTTCACAAATCATTGTATGGTTTGAAACAATCTCCAAGGGCTTGGAACCAAAAGCTAGACATTTTCTTGAAAAACATCGAGTTTACGAGAAGTGATGCGAACTTTAGTGTGTATGTTGCACAAGTGGAGGATGTAAAAATTTTCATTGTTGTCTATGTCGATGATCTCATCTAGGTGTCCAATAATAAGGACAAGCTTTTGTAAGTGAAGGAAGAACTTTCTCAAAAGTTCGAAATGAAAGATCTTGGCGATTTGCATTTTTTCCTTAGCATGGAAGCGGAAAGGGATCATTCACAACGTCTTCTTTACATCAACCAAATTGGGTATCTCAAGGAGATTCTCAAATGTTTTCACATGGAGGATTGGAAAGCCATCGGAGTGCCACTTGATCCCAAGACGAAGTTGAAGAAGAATGTGAACAAGGATGATGAAATGGTGAAGGTTCCTTATCAACAAGCTGTGGGATCCTTGATGTATGCCATGTTGTGTACTCGACCCGATTTGGCATACCCAATAAGGGTGGTGAGTCAACATTTGGCCAATCCAAGCTTAAAACATTGGACTGCGGTGAAGCGCATTTTTCGATACTTGCAAGGCACATTGCAATTCACCCCAAGATGTGGTCGGATATTGTGATGCGGATTGGGCCAATGACCTTGAGGATAGGAGATCCACCACAAGGTTTGTATTCATGATGGGAAGTGGAGCCACTTCGTGGAGTAGCAAACGACAAACCATAATCATTTTGTCAACGACAGAGGCCGAATACATGGCAAGTACACAAGCTATCAAGGAAGCAATATGGATGACAAAGCTCATGAAGGAATTAGGTTACATGAAAAAGAAGAAGGTGATGGTGATTCGATGTGACAACCAAGGTGCAATATCATTGACAAAGAATCCCACACAACATGCTCGAACAAAGCACATTGATGTTTAGCATTACTTTGTTCGAGAACGAGTTGAAAATGGCAAAGTTACGTTCGAATATTGTTCAATGGAAGAAATGGTGGCGGATGTGCTTACCAAGGCATTACCAAAAGAACAACATTACAAATTGATAAGCATGTTCGGATTAGAAACTTCACAGAGTGGGAGTGTTAGAAATGTTATTCGTTTCTAATTCCCAATGTTGATGACTGTGTTAAACATTCATCAAAAGGATGAATAGTATTCACATCCTTATAATAGTTAGGTTAGGTTGAATAGTGGTGGTTAGGGTTTGGAAGTGGAGGCTACTTAGGGCTTAGCGC
The DNA here is from genome assembly GCA_963921925.1 of Sphagnum tenellum. Lineage (NCBI taxonomy): Eukaryota > Viridiplantae > Streptophyta > Sphagnopsida > Sphagnales > Sphagnaceae > Sphagnum > Sphagnum tenellum. The sequence goes on from OY998150.1 coordinate 16,782,850, forward strand.
CGGCTAGGGTTTGGGTTTTGGTGGCGGCTAGGGTTAGGCGGCGGCTAAGGTTAGGGTTTGGTGGCGGCTAGGGTTAGGCGACGGCTAGGGTAAGGGTTAGGCGGCAGCTAGGTTAGGGTTAAGTGGTAGCTACTTTAGGGTTAGGAGTTAGTATATAATGGAGTGGTTTTGAGTAGTCTTTCATTATCTCCTTTCATGGTTTTTGAGTGCACATAGAACCTTTAAGCTTTGTTAGTTGTTGCAAGCCATAGTTTTGTGATTATAGCATTTGAAGTAAACAACCTTTGTAATCTTCTTGTTAGTTAATACAATTGTTCCATTTCATGAACCTTGAACCTTTTATTTCTTGCTTGTTTTCAAGTTGTTTCCAATAAACTTGTGGAAGAGGAGGAGCTGAAACAACCTATGAACAGTGGACAAGCAATTTCCTAAGAACTCTTTAAAGAGGGACCTATTTTTCGTATTGTTACTCAAAGCCTAAAATTAAGAACAAAAATTATGATGAAGCAAAAAAGCAAAACGTCGATAGAAAAACAAGTTGATAATTTTTTTAAGAAAAAACTAGTGTCTAGGGTGAAGAGGAACCAAAAGATATTGTAATGGATGAAAATGGACTCCATTGTACTCAAATGGGGTAGACGAGCTAGTTTGGAGATCTCATTCAACCTGTTGTGGACAACATCAAAAGAATACATGTTATGAAATTTCTTATGACCCTGGGAAGCAATGGAGGATAGAAGAGATCTAGGTCAAGTACATGGTCAAGAAATTTTCATTAATCAAATATTAATTCATGAACAACTTGGAATTTCCAAGGAAGGACCAATAGCTGTTATTAATGCAACTTTTGAAGAAGTTAAAACCACCTTTAAAAGAATTGTAGGACCACATGCTTTTGTTGAGATTGAGGAGTGGAGTGTAGTGTGCATGAAAGAGGGATTTCATGCAAGATTTGTAGCTATTCCTCAAATTCTATATGAAAGAGAGAGGTTAACTTATTTCAGCAACCCGATTGCTATTACTTTTGACCTAGCCAACAAGGGGCAACTTGTTAACTAGTGTTCTATAGTGTTAACCTAGTTACTAGTTAAATTAACTCGTTGGATTGAACGTAAAAAAAAGATAACTAACCCGGTTTCTAGTAAAACCAAAGCAGGCAATTGATATTCAAGGCCTATTTTAAACATTTTGTTTAAGAAATGTTTCCCTTTATTTGAGGTGCTTTCATTAAAAACTTCAATTCTAAGAAAACTTGTATCACCAACTAATCAAGAGCGCCAGGTGGTACAATAGCGACAAGTTTCACTTGAACATGTTACTAGGGAATAATTCTTGAACTTGTAGTTTCCATTATAAAACTTATAACTACAACTACAAAATCATTCCGATTTATTCAACTTGTAGTTGAAATTGTACAAATTGAAAACCCAACCTGTCCCAATTTCTAATCATTTCATATAAACTTTGAAACATATTAGCATGTTTTTAGAGCAAGTTGCTCAAAATGCCACAACCTAGGTAGGAACATTGCAAGAACTTTGAAACCTTAGAGTTGAGTTTGAGTAAGTTAAGGAAATTTTGTTTGAGACCCACAACCATCTACAAACCTATAACCTATAGCTAAAAACAGTGTAGAAAACTTTGAAGAACTGTGACAAAGAACTAGTTAGGGTAAATGGGCAATTAAATAGGGTCTAAAATGAAAATTAAAACTTGTCCAATAAGTTGAATGAGGCAAAAAATGTTATTAGGAAAACCAAGAACTTGCAGCAAAAGTATGTTAAGCTCAATGTGAGCCATATTGACACAACCATGTGCGGTAGTCTCAGTTTTTAAGAGTTACATCAGGGTTATTTGAGTGGGGTGAGGTTATTATGGGCTTTTCGCGATTTCATAAGGAATCATGAATGTGCTCGGTGCGAAGGGGGGTTGTTTTCTTTTCTAAAGGGTATTATTGGTGAATAAGGAGTTGGATTAGTCCTTTTCTTCAACAAAGGCTAATAACCATAGTTTTAAGAACTATGTTGCGTAATTAGGGGTGAGAATTCTGTAGAAGGTTGGGGGTAGATGTAGGCACCAAATTTGCGGTGATCAACACAACATTAGTCTTGTTATGGTATTTAGGAGTAGCAAGGATGTTAGAAATGTTTGAAATAGTTGAAGGGATGTTAATGAAAGGTTTAATAGAGATAGAACAATTTTCAAGCCATTGAACATAAGGTTAATTTGAGGCAATTCAACAATCAAATAGATAGTATGATAGTGTGCCAATGGCGATAGGAGTTTGATGATAATTGAAACATTTATTAATAATAGGGATAAGCTCAGCAAGGAATTGCGAATACATGAAAAATCCTGAGTTATGCCATAGTGATAGTTCACAACTGCAGAAAATCTAGGATGCGTCGGATGGTGTCGGATGGTGTGAACTAGGTAGTCCGCCTTGCTATTGGGAGGCAATCAACAAACCGGGCCGCGCAACCAACGATAGTGACCAACGCCAGGAACTGAAGACCATGCAAAGATAGAAGTATCTTCAATTTCATAACAACCTTCGCAAACGGTCTTGGGTTCATCACCAGAAGCGGGGTCGACTTGCAGCAAGATCACTAGGGTGCGGGAGTTCGGAGAAATACGATAGTACCATGCTCAAGGGGGTTCAACTTCAAGACGAGCACGCACCTTTTGAGGTTCGGGTTCTTCATCATGAGGATGCTGTGTTAGGGTAAGATCTAGAGACGACTCTGGAGGCGGTTCTTCATTCGCCTGTGCGGCTTACAGCCCGTAAGATGTGATCGTGCGTGACGCCATAAATTCAAGGAAAGGAAAAAGGTCAGATCTTCAATCAAAATCAAATGGACAATGAAGGTGTGAAAGACTCGTTACATTAAGGTGCGCAATCATAATTTATAAATCGAAGAAAAGGAAAGAAAAGCATGAGTAACGGCTTAGGACCATGGTAAAGTAAAACCATAAGGTCAAAGGAAAAAAATAAAGATTTAAAGTAAAGTTGTTAGGGGGAATTAGAAGAGGTGAAAAGGTGTTTTCCTTTCACATTCCATGACCACCAAGCATGGGATCTTCGATTGATCTCCAAGCATGGATCCACCTTCACCTCCCTTCTCCTTCTCTTTAAAAAGCGAGCTCGGATGATTGGGGGGGCTCTTTCTCTAGCCTCGGAGATAATTTTCATGCAATCTTGAATACTTGTTCCACAAGCTTTTCGAGGAGGCAAATAATGATGAATCTTAGGAGAGGGAGGAAGGAAGTAAAGTAGAGGGAAGATCTTGTAATAGTTTGTAAGGAATGGGGGTGAGAAGTGATAGTGTTAGAAGGTCAGAACTTAGAGAAACCCCAAAAACCCTCTCGGGTTTCATAGCATAACTTCTTGTTAGTTTAGCTACAGAGCCTAGGATTTGGTAGGTAGATGCGCTTTGTTATTAGATTTCCAAGAAGCTAAGGCAAGCCGGATTTGAATAATGTATGTGTTAGAAATGAGGTTTTTAGTGACTGAGGGTCCGCAGTCAAGTGAACGGACTACCTTCACAAAAACCCTCTCGACTTTGGTAGTGTAACTCCTTACTGGTGTAACTACGGATCCCAAGATTTGGTAGGTTGGTGCACCTTGTAATTAACTTTCCAAGAAGCTAAGGCAAGTATGATTTGGATAATGTATGTGTTAGAAACAATGTTTTAAGTGAATGATGGTATGCAACAAGGTTGAATTATCACTTTGTAGAACCCTCTCGGGTTTGGTAGTGTAACTTCTTGCTGGTTTAACTGCAGAGCCTAGGATCTGGTAGCAAGATGCGCCTTGTTGTTAGCTTTATAAAAAGTTATGGCAAGCCAGCTTTGAATAACATTTGTGTGAGAACTAACATTTTAAGTGACTAGTGGTCTGCAGCTATGTTGAACATGGTGTGAGTCTTAAAACATTGGTCTAAATGAATGTCAATTTGACGTGGAGCCCTAAGATGTGTAGTGTGTGAGCTTGAAAAAAATGTATCTATTATTTCTAATCATAAATGTTGCATAGAAGGTGGGCTACTTAATTTCAACTACAAACGCAATCTAACATCTAGAATTACATTTGCATTCTTTCCTTCACTAGTAGCATTTGTGCTTCAAGCATAATCACTTTGTAGAACCAGGAGTGAAGGGACGAAAAGTTACCTCACATTTGGTGCGTCTACCGGGAGGGTGATGCTATTGAATGATTGGGTTTATTTTGCATATGGTGAAGAAGTGAATTTCTTGAAGGTCATTGGTGTTGGAGGCAATTCATGGGGGTTCTTTTGCAAGCTCATGAACTTTTGGCATGGGGTTTAACGAGGAATATTGGAGTATGGATTGAACATTAACTTGGCACAAGTTCATCACAACTCTAGTTACAAGTAAGTTGTTCTGTTTTCCCCTTCTTTGCATTTGAAATTTAGGTGGAGAACAAAGGAAGGAGCGCGGCTAGGCTTGTTGCCTATGAGTATGATCTAAACACTCCTTCCTTTTCTTCCTCTCATAATTCAATTAGGTTCAATTGAATGCCAAGGAAATTTTCCCACTGTATTGGATTGTTGTTTGGGAAATCCTTGAATGTTGTGGTAGTTGCTTTGAAATTCCATAGAAGTTTTTGTTGGTGAAGTTGGGTTGATGACCAACATGACCTGAATAGTGTTTGGTGAAGTCGGGTTGATCACTGGCAGGACCATGTTTTGTTGTTGGACCATGGGGTTATTAGAATGATGACCCAAGAATCTACAGAAGCTTTCTTGGTTGCAGGTTGAACACACAGGTTGCCCATAATCCCGTGTCCCATCAAGTCTAGTTGTCTTAAGTAGGAATGTGTTGGTTCCATTTCTAGATTTAGACTTGATTATTTAGATGCCCGTTCAAACTAGGTTACAAAAGAAACTTTTGGAATTCCAAAATCTAGGCAATAATCAAATTGATCATCAAAATCCAAAAGATTTCCAAGCTTTGATTAGTCCAACATTGTCAAACAACATGGCTTCTCAATCAGCTGTTAATTAGCCAAACCCACCACCCCCACCAATGATTAACCCACCACCGGTAATTAATCTACCGCCTCCCATCGTGAATCCACCACCACCTCCTAATCCAATTATAAATCCCATGATGTTACCAAGGGGGTTACCCATCATTTCCCGCAAGGATTAATGCCAGTTACCATGCCTGTAAATTTGCTTAAATTTTCAGGAACTCGGAACGAAGACCTAGCTGCACATGTAGAACGATTTGTGAAAGTGCTCATTACGAGCTTGGTCGCAGATCCTAACTACTACCTAGTGTGGTTCCCCACCACCTTAGATGGTTCCACGTATGTTTGGTATAGGTCGCATAGTGCTGGAACTTTCGCTTCATGGCAAGAACTCCAAGCAGCTTTCCTACGGCAATTCTGCCCTGAAGTAGGACAACAAAATGCCCTAATGGCCTTGTCAAATATCCGACAAGGTGCTGATGAAAACATAACTTCCTATGTTCAACACTTTAAGGTGGTTTGCACCAGGTTTATGGGCCAAATGCTCACGGATGACACCATAAGGCATTATTTCATTCAAGGGTTTGACAAAAACTCAACCATTCAAGATATTTTGAACTGTCGTGATGCACTCCCAAGTCCCGGGGTGAACCCACTTGAGGGTTCACCAAAGTGTAGTTGCAGAAATTGGGACTCGGAAGGGCGCTCCCGACTTCCAGCACTATAGAGGGGTAGAGGGGCGTGCTAGAAGTCCCGGGATAGACTAGGAAGAGGGTTTAGTAGATCAAGCTTGAATCTGCATCAAAACAAAACACAAAGTGGTTAGTTCACGTTTCCGGGACACCCTTGGGTGTTGGGACAAGCCACGGGCACTTTGGACCACAAGACACACCACAGCCCAGACTCGGGGGAAGCCACCACCTTCCCCCATATAGTATTCTCTACGACGCCTCGCGAAGACTACATCCAAATGGCTCATTTTCCCGAGACTCCCAAGTTGGAGTCCCGAAATTGTCCCGAAACTGTCCCAGTTGGAGTCTCGGGACTTTGGGAGCTCATAACTCCCAACTACTAAGTTTGACCACAACAAGGTCTAAACCAAACTTGTAGCCCTTGGCAAGATCTTTTCAACGACGTATTACACTTTCAATTCAGAGTTTGAGAAGAGGTTGATTTTTGACTTTTAGTGGTCGGGAGTCAAACTGCCAATTTGACTCTCGGCCCTTCTTTTGCCCATCACTTGGGCTACAGATGTCCAAATGGCCAAAGTGGGGTTGCGACATATGTAATGGCCCCAAGTCTTGAGACAATGTATGACCGCCCACATCTCTTTTTCGTGTGTTGGCCACCTTCGCTCCGTCTCACCACTTCTTGCTTTCAAAGGCCACTGGTCTTCCTTCTTGCACTAAGACTCCTCCAATTGCAAAGTCAGAGGCGTCGAAATGAATTTCAAACTCTTTGTCAAAGTCGGGCAACTTCAACACTGGCGCCTTTACCGAAATGCCCTTCAATGTTCCAAAGGTTTCGTCGCATGCTTCTTCCCATTCATAAGTGACGGCGGACTTCTTCAAGAGGTTTGTCAAAGGACCGCTATCTTCACAAACTTCTTTATGAACTTGCAATAGTATGGGGCCAATCCCAAAAAAGATCTCAAGGCGGGAATCGACTTAGGCAACTCCCAATCCAAAATTTCCTTGACCTTTGTGAGTATTTATTACACACCTTCACCACTAAGGTATGCACTCACATGAAACCCGGTTCGAAATGGAACTACTATGTAGTTGTAGTCTAACAAGTAAATGGTTCAAGATAAATAATGATTTTCACTAAGGATTTATTGCGTTGTGTCCAAATCTCATGATTTTATTCATTAATTTTTTTATTTTTTTTATGTCTTTGACCAAAAGTTAAGCCGAAACTAAAAACCACTTGCTTAGATTTAGGAAAGAAAAAAACAACAACTCAACCTCCTCTACTTCCAACACCTGCAACTCCCTCACAGCAAAGCCGATGGTGCTGAAATTTTGTGAGAAGCTTTTGCATCTTGCAATCTAAAACTGATCTAATTTTCACACAAATCCAACGGTGAATTTGAAAGAAACAATTAATCAAACCAAAAGTCCAGAGGCTTCCCCATGGAAATCATTCCATGAAACCCATTTCAACACCCTCAACTTTCAACACCTGCAACTCCCTCACAGCAAAGCCGATGATGTTGAATTTTTGTGAGGAGCTTCCACATCTTGTAAACTAAAATTGATCTAGTTTTGACACAAATCCAATGGTGGATTTGTGAGAAACAATTAATCAACCAAAAGTCCAGAGGCTTCGCAACAAGTACTTGCTACACAAAGTCTTTTCATGCCTAATTCTTACACACACTCCTTCTATGCTTGATTCTTGCACCCATTCCCTCCATGCTTGATTCTTGCACACATAAGAACTAACAACCAAACTTCCTCACACTCCTCCCCTTCCTCCTTCTTGCTTTTCCACATACACATAATGCCCTCTTCCTTGGTGAGCCTCCATGACCCCTTGAGCTTGTTTTCCTTGTCCAATGAGAGCTTCGAAATCCTTTTGCACCAATCAATGGCTTCCTCATCCTTCAATGGCCAATGAGATTTTGAGAATGAATTGCCATCCAATTGAAATTAGGACGAGAATCCTTGGGCCCAATGAACCACAATAGAGATTCCATCCTCCAATCAAAGAGGATGACTATCCTCATGACTAATGGGATTCGAAGATCCATCCTCCCCCTTATCTTGGATATCTTGATGAGGCATCTTGAACTTGATCCTTATCTTTTTCGTCCGTTGACCCTCACATCCTACTTCTTCATCCTAATTACTTCAAGTAACTAACTACTACTAGGATAATTTATTGGTAGTAATAAAGAAAAATCCTTGAGTTCTTACTTGACTACTTCAACGGTTGAAGTAACATTTCCATGTACCACTTACTCCTTTGATAGTACCTACCTATTTACTTTACTATGCACTAATTAACTATGTAGTACATAGTAAATTGGAATTATAATTCGCATCACAAAAAAACTCTCACATATTTCTAGATCCACCGTTGAATTTAGGGTTTGATGAATCCATTGGATCTAGGGTGTTCGAGTTTTCATGAGGTTCCGCCGTCACTCCCACACCTTACGCCTACCCTAATTTGTTAAATAAAAAGGCCTTGACCCCTTCTAAACGCTAGTATCACCTTGTTCGTACTACTTTCTTGGTTTTTGTTGATGCATGCGCAACTAGTCATGGCAGACGACGACGTTACGCCTTCAAATCCTCCGGTCGCACCCGTACAACAAGAACAGCTTGAAGAAGCACTGCTCGACTTGGATGTTTCTCAACGGCCGCGCGAAGAAGAACCGCCCAGGAAAGTGGTGCACACTCGAGTTTCTCGTTCGGTATGGGATCGTCGACTGTCTCCTAACCCACATGCCTTAGCAATTTACCTAGAGTTTGTTCCTGCTCGTGGAGCTGCGCCAGAAAGGTTTGAAGAGTGCCAATGCGAAGATGATGACGTCCGTCTCCATTGTCAATCGTGGGTTCCCGGTGACGGCCATTATCGTTGGCTACGAGGCCCGATCAACCCACTTCCCCCTGGAGCATCGAGCAGAGTACCTTGCTTGCACCATTCGTCGCATCCTAGAATTTTTACAACTATGATCTATCCTTTTAGTCGGTTATTCAGTTGTAATTCACTTGAGGCTACTTAGGCGGAACTGTTGCTACTTAAGTTTGATTTTGATTTTATTTCAAAGTCTGATAGAAGTGGGACTAAATAAATATGTATTAGGGTTACATCCTAAAAATCCTACAAGTACATCATTGGTGCTTGAAGATCATTCTACAGACTAACTCAACCTTGTCATGCGAAATATTGTTAATTATGGGCTTGTATTCCCTATATATCAATAAATCACATTTAATTCTACATCCCCTTCCCCTTCTCTACAAACTGAAAAGGATAATGTACCTTAAAAGGTTTACTAGGTCCTAAACTAATTTAACGTTACATCCACTGAAATAAAAAATTATTCTATGCCTAGAAATATCACAAAAACTAATTCAACTTTTAAATAATCACTACTTGAAAGTTTATAAACATTCAAATCATTAATACTAAGGAAATTTAAGGAACTAAAGCTTAACTAATTGTTGAGCTATAATCCATGGCTCACAACCTTGTGATCATCCATCATCAAACTTTCTTGAGTTATCCTATGCCCAGAGAAGTCCATTTCCGTCACCCCAAATTTGCACTTCTCGAGCTTGGCATACAATTTGTTTTTTCTTAGCCTTCGGAACACCTTGCGGAGGTGCTCCGCATGTTCCTCCAAGGAGCTACTATAAATCAAAATGTCGTCTATGTAGACGACCACAAAATCATCAAGCCATTCGCGAAAAATGTCATTCATGAGAGTGCAAAATGTGGCGGGTGCATTGGTGAGCCCAAAAGGCATCACCATGAACTCATATGAGCCATACCTTGTGCGATAAGCGGTCTTTTCTTTGTCCCCTTCCTCGATCCGAATTTGGTATTATCCCGAACGTAGATCAATTCTACTAAAAACCTTGGCTTCCGAGAGACGGTCAAATAGATCATTGATGCGAAGTAAAGGATACTGATTTTCACCATTGCCTTGTTGAGTGCTCTATAATCAACACACATCCTCAAAGTCCCATCCTTCTTGTGAACAAAAAAGATGGGTGCCCCATATGGTGACTTGCTTGGTTTGATATACCCTTTTGCGAGGAGTTTTTCGAGTTAAACCTTAAACTCTTTCAACTTCTCATGGCTCATTTGGTATGGGGCCTTGGCGGGAGGTTCCACTCCCGGTATCACTTCAATCGCATGATCAACCCGTCTTCTCGGGGGCAAGTCTTCGGGCAACTCGTCGAGCATCACATCCGGGAACTCTTCCAACATTCGCCTTATGCACTTGGCGGAAGTCACCAACTTGGTGACCTCTTTAGGCTCATACTCGTCCAACACCCGCATGACACACATCATGCCAAAGCCTCCCACACATTCTCTTTTGAAAGCTTTTCCTACCATAAAGTGGATGGTTGGATCACCCACACAAGGCAACTCATGTGCCTTGACTCGCACAATCCCACTTTTAGATGGGATTCTAACTAACCTATTGTGCCCTTCTATTAGCACATTGTTTTGGGTGCTGAATTCCATTCCCAAAATGCATTCCATTCCACCCAAGGTGGAAACCAACAAGTCCACCTTTCTTTCCAATTCCCCAATTGAAGAGGCACTCCTTTTGCTTGTAACGTAGTTGGATGGGGAACCCCATCCGTGAAGTGCACCTCAATGGGTGCCTTGAGCTCCTCCAAGTGGAGCTCCATCCTTTCGGCGCTTTCTTGATTTATGAAGTTGTGAGAAGCCCCTGTGTCCAAAAGACATAAAATATCCCGCTTAGAAATCTTCCCCTTCAAGAAGATAAGTCGGTTGCATTCTGTTTGGGCTAGAGTGGCATTGAGAGCAAGTACCTTAGAGCTCCCAACACCCGATTTGGACTTGGGGCAATCTTTGGAGTAATGCCCCACTTCATTGCAATTGAAGCATGCTCCCTTGGGTTTTGCTCCAAAATCTCCCTTGGGTTCGCTCCCCTTGGAAGGAGCCCCTTTTTTCACAAAGCTCCCTTTTGGCTTGAACCCCGAGCCTTGGAAGTGTTTGGGCTTATCCTTGGTTGGGCTTCCTTGCCCCCGATTCCACTCTCCCTCATGCCTTAGCTTCTTGTGAAGGAACTTGTTGTCCTTCTTGAACCCGGATTTGTCACTCCGCCCCACATTTAAAAAGTTTTCCACTTTCGTGATGGCCTCGGATAATGAGGCGGGCCAACTCTCCTCAAGCTTTCGCTTGGCCCAAGTGGGAAGCCCCATCACAAATTGGCATACGCGATCCAACTTGTGCATATGCCAGATCTCAAGCATGAGCTTGGAGTTTGCCCTCACATAATGCCTCAAGTTTTCATTCGTGACATTCACAAGGTCACAGAGTTTGCACCTAGAGATGTAATCGGAGTTCCTTGGAACAAATTTCGACTCGAGGCGTTCCTTAAAGAACTCCCATGTGTAGCCATGGTTCTTCCCCTCCTCTTGTCGGACCGTCCTCCACCATGTGGTGACGTAGCCTTTCAAGTAGGATTGGGCAAGCTCCACGGCGGAATTTCGTCCAACCTTGGCGACATGCAAGTAGTCGTCCATCTCCGCAAGCCAAACATCCACAACCTTGCGGTCGCGGGCACCATCGAAGTTTCCGGGCTTGGCTGGTTGAAACCTTTCACCCTTGGCGGCTCCCGTTTTGAGGGCTGTCACCAACTCACCAAAGTCGGGCCTACCCACCTTGAGGAGTACTTCCAATTGTTCTTGGGTGACTAGGACCGAGCTCCTTTGTTCCTCTTCACTTTCGGGCTCATCTCGGCCCTCCCGGGGCATGGGTTCCTCCTCCCCAATTGATTCCGGCGGGGCTACTCGGTCTTCGACGGGCTCTTCCAACATGGAGTCTTGCGGTGGCTTGCGGGTCTTCTTGGGTGCCATCACCACTCCAAGAAGAAGGTCGAGCTTCCTTGAGTTCTGATGCCAAGTGACGCACTCCCAAGTCCCGGGGTGAACCCACTTGAGGGTTCACCAACGTGTAGTTGCGGAAATTGGGACTTGGAAGGGCGCTCCCGACTTCCAACACTATAGAGGGGAAGAAGGGCATGCTAGAAGTTCCGGGATTAGACTAGGAAGAGGGACTAGTAGATCAAGCTTGAATTTGCATCCAAAACCAACCACACGAGGTTAGTTTCACATTCCGGGACACCCTTGGGTGTGGGAACAAGCCACGGGCACTTAGGACCACAAGACTCAGCACGGCCCAGACTCGGGGGAAGCCACCACCTTCCCCATATAGTATTCTTTGCAATGCTCCGCGGAGGCTACATCTAAATGGCTATTTTTCTCGGGACTCCTAAGTGGGAGTCCCGAAATTGTCCCAGTTGGAGTCCCAAGACTTTGGGAGCTTATAACTCCCAACTACCAAGTCTGATTGCAACAAGGTTTAACCAAAGTTATAGCCCTTGTTGAGATCTCTCCATCGTCATGTTGAATACTAAAATTTGAGCTTAGGAAGGGGTCAATTCTTGACTTTTAGTGGTCGGGAGTCAATTTGCCAATTTGACTCCTGGCCCTTCTTTTGCCCATAACTTGGGCTACAAATGTCCAAATGACCAATGCAAGGCCATTTTTGATATCTACGCTTCAAGACCTTTTCGATAACATCAAGAACATATCAACACAAGGTGTTTTGGGCCTTGTTGTTGAACTCTAAACATTCGAGAGTCCCAGAGGACTCCAAGTCCCCAACTTTGGAAGTGTTGGGCTTCACCCCCACACTTGGCCAAAGTGGGTTGTGACACGTCGCCCCACTACCTTGAACGATGCTATCACTGCAACATTAGAGGTAGAAATCATAGATCAAGAGAATGAACGCATGTGGAGGCATGAAGAAAACCCGATTCCTGCTGTCACTTATGATTGGGATGAAGCATGCGATGGAACCTTTGAAACATTGAAGGGCATTTTGGTGAAGGTGCTGATGTTGAAGTTGCCCGACTTTGACAAGGACTTTGAAATCCATTCCGACGCCTCCGACTTTGCAATTGGGGGTGTCATAGTGCAAGATGGAAAACCAGTGGCCTTTGAAAGCAAGAAGTTGAGTGAGACGGAGAGAAGGTGGCCAACACATGAGAAGGAAATGTGAGTGGTCATACATTGTCTCAAAACTTGGGGCCATTACATAGGCTCCAAAGATGTGGTGGTGTGGACCGACAATGTGACCTTAAAGTACTTCGCCACTCAACCCAAGTTGTCATCAAAACAAGTAAGGTGGCAAGACACATTGGCCTTGTTCAATGTGGACATCCAGCACAAGCCGGGAAAGCAGAACATAGTCCCCGATCCCTTGAGTCGAAACACCAACTTAGAGTGGTGTATTTGGAAGAGTCAGGACTTCAAAAGGAAGTTAGACTAGCGAGCCGTTGGGATGCTTTCGCCAAGGAGGTAAGGCAAAGCATCCAAAATGGAGCCAAGTCCCACTTCCATTTGCGAAATGGATTATTATGGTACAAGCAAAATCGATTCTATGTGCCGGAAGGGAAGAGGAGAGACACACTTTTGAAGGAATGTCATGATGGACCGCTTGCGGGTCATGGTGGTGCAAAACGCACCACAACATTCTTAAAGAAGTCCTATTATTGGCCCAATTTGAAGGATTGTGCGGGCGAACATGTGAAGACTTGTTTAACTTGTCAACAAAACCGGACCCTCAACAAGAAACAAGTGAGTTTGTTGCAACCTTTGCTAATTCCCGAAGGGTCGTGGGAAAATGTCAATGGACTTTATGGTAAGTTTGTCCCCTTCAAAGGGGTTTGATGCCATCATGGTTGTGGTGGATCGATTTAGCAAAATGGCACACTTCATTCTCACAAAGGATGAAACCACGACTCAAGAAACGGGGAGGTTATTCTTCTCCCACATTTTCAAGCATCATGGCCTTCCAAAGGACATAGTGTCGGATCAAGACCCGAAGTTTACAAGTAAGTTTTGGCGAGCCTTGTTGAAGCGAATGGGGTCGAAACTCAAGATGAACACTTCATTCCATCCCCAAACCGATGGACAAACAGAGAAGGTGAACTTGGTGATCCAACAATTCCTAAAGAATTATGTGGCGGCGGATCAACAAGATTGGGTGGACCATTTGGAGTTAGCCGAGTTTTGTTACAACAACTCGACACACTCCGCAACTGGGTCCACCCCATTCTAAATGGTGACGGGCAAGTCACCAATTGTGCCCATGACTTGGGCAGCACAAGGACAACCCTTGAGTGATGCAAATGAGGAAGTGCGAATGGTCACACAACTTGATGAAGAAAGGAAGTGCATGTGGGAGTTGGCAAAGGCCAACTAGGAGAAGGTGCACAAAAGGTACAAGGATTTTGTGGACAAGTCCCAACGAGAGGTGACATTTCAAGTGAGAGACGAACTGTGGTTGAACATCAAGAACTTCCAGTTGCCCGAAGGTTTAAGTCATAAGTTCATGGGCCCATATGCGGGTCCATTTAAAGTGTTGGAAAAGAAATTTTTCGACACTTATAAGTTAGAACCTTCCAAAAAACCTTAGAGTTCATCCCACATTTCACATGTCTCTTTTGAAGCCGGTCTCCCGTGATGCCTCAAGGCCCAATCGAGAGTACAACTCAAGGGCCCCACCCGACTTGGTTCACAATGAACCGGAATTTGAGGTTGACGCCGTGCTCAAGTCAAGGCAACTAAGAGGGCGGGAGCGAGAGTATCTAGTTAAGTGGAAAGGATACCATCCAATAGAGGCTTCTTTGGTGAATGAATCCGACATGGAACATGACCAAGAAGCCATAGGAAAATTCCACACTAGACCGGCAAAGAAAAGACGTAGAGCATGATGAGGACATCACCTTTCTTTTAGTGGGGCGGAGTGTCACATAAAATGTACCACATCAAGTTGCAAGTGAAATAAAGGTTTTAAAACTTCCAAGAGATTGTATCATGAGAAATTTGTTTAAGGCAAATAGGGTTGTCAAATGGCATGGGATCTTGCGTAGGCTCAAATCAAAATCGGACTCCTACTTTGGGGTAGAGGGAACTTGACCCCGAAAGAGGAGGCAAACAAGGTGAGCTTTTGGGGACATGCACAGGCCTTGAAGTGCATCCTAAAGGGTTGGTTGGTAGTGGCGGCCAACGCGGGAAGTCATGACCCCGTTCACGTACTTTCATCGTGTAGTTTGGGACTTGGATTTTTACAAAACCCAAATGTCGCTTCTCATACCTTGATAAGCAAACCTTGTAATTAAGGCTTGGTTGTTGTGACCAAGGTGCGAGATTGGGAAAGGAGTCATGTTAAGTAGCTTAGGTTAAGAGTAGACTTGACTTAAGTTCTTCGTGAAGGGAAGAATGAAAAAATTCTTCCCAAATGAGAAGCTTTGTCAAATTAGGATAATTTAGTCCTCTTTTGACGAAGCAAAGGGAGAGGGTTTTTGAGAAGACCCTCTTGGAGTTGTCAAGAAAGTGTTGGAAACTTGGGGACGCTTAAGTTAACTTGAGACAAGGTCTAGCCACAAAGTTGGCAAACAATGGCCAAGGATTTCAAAAGAAAGCAATTGCAAGTGTGTGAGAAAATATTCTAAGTGTCAATGAGGATAATGACATTTCTTCTAGTGGGGGAGAGTGTTGCAACCCCACTTTGGGCTAAGTGGGAGGATGAAACTCACACTCCCAAAGTTGGGGATTTTGAGTCCTCCGGGACTCTTGAATGTTTAGAGTTCGAGAGCAAAGGCCAAAACACCTTGCATTAGAGTTTTCTTGGTGTCATTGGAAAGGTCTTGAAGTGTAGATATCCAAAGTGGCCTCGCATTAGTCATTTGGACATCTGCAGCCCAAGTTATGGGCAAAAGAAAGTTGGGAATCGACCTCTTCCCAACATCCGATTCCAGAGTGCAACATGGCATTGGAAAGCTTTCCAAGAGCTACAACTTTGGTTTAAACCTTGTCATGATTGGACTCTGCAGTCTAGGAAATATGAACTCCCAAAGTTCCGGGACTCCAACCCGGGACAGTTTTGGGACTCCAACTTGGGAGTCCCGGGAAAAAGAGCCTTTTGGATGTAGCCTCTGCGGAGTGGTGCAGAGAATATTATATGGGGGAAGGTGGTGGCTTCCCCCGAGTCCAGGCCGTGGTGAGTCTTGTGTGTCAAAGTGCCCATGGTTTGTCCCAACACCCAAGGGTGTTGCCGAATGTGAACTAACCCTTTTGTGGTTGGTTTTGGATGCAAATTCAAGCTTGATAATCTAATCATTCGTCCTAGTTTAATCTCGAAACTTCTAGCATGCCCCTCTACCCCTTCTAGTGCTGGAAGTCGGGAGCGGCCCCCAAGTCCCAACTTTCCGTAACTCTACATAGTTGGACCTTCAAGTGGGTTCAACAAAGGACTTAGGAGCGCGTCAAGTTAAGACTCTAATAGGTCATGGATCTTTGTTGTCACCACGTCTAGATAGTTACAAATATTCTATAGGTAATAATGGATGCAACCCATATACCAGTTAAAAGGGCTATGATAAATTCCAACTTTTTAGGTGGTTTGACATGAAGATAGGACTATGGACAATTGCTCCCAATCATTTTGTTTTCATTACCCAATTTTATTAGTAAGGTTCCAAAAACTTTATTTGTAAATCCATTATGTCCATTTCCTTATGGATAATAAACTATTTGATTGGTATATTTAAAAATGAAATGGTTAATAAGGTATATGATCACATCATCAATAAAATGGGTAGTTTGATTAATCACAATGGTTAATGGACATCCAAATCTTGTAAGAATGTGTTCAAATAGAAACTTGGTGGTTATCGCAGTAATATTAGTGCGGAGTGTTCGGGCTTCCACCCACTTTGTTGCATAATCAATGGTTACCATAATGTATTGGTTGCCTAAGGATTTGCTTGCAAGTTTAACAAGTCTAATAAAATTCAATCCCCATTTTTGAAAGGGTTTTTCAAATAATGTGGTAACCAATTTGGCCAAGTTTTGGGTCAATAGTTTACCTATTTTCTGACATTGGTCACAAGTTCGACAATATCCATAAATGTATTGATTCATTGTTGACCACTAATAATTAACATCTAGCAACTATGATTTTTTGCATCGTGATACCATAAGAAAAATGTCGTCCTACAACTCCTTGATGTAATTCTTGCAAAATTGTAGACACTTGTCCTAGTTGCAAAACTCAAAGAAACCTATTATCTTGTCCAAATCTATACAATACTCCTTTTTGAAGCACAAATGGTTATGCTACATTTTGATGTTGTTCATTAACTTATCCCCCTCTATATTGCATTTGGGTTTGGTGCATTCATAGGTTCATCTCCCATAGGTTGTACTTGTTGTTCATCTTGTTTTTGTGCATGTTCCTGAGTAGGTTGATGTTTGACATGTTCTAACTAACTTCTAAAACTTCTAATAACTATTCTTAACATTTTTTTAAATCAATAGGTTTTAGGAAAGCCTTTGCATTATTTTTGAACTATAATGTTTTTTTTAATAACAACCCCTCCCAATAGTCTAAAGGTTTTATATAAAAAATTATAGAGTAGGCGCCTATTTATTTCAAAAACTTTACACTAACCTAACCTTATTATTAAGGTTTTCAAACTAAGTCAAGATCAAAAATTTGAATCATAAAGCTTACACAAAACAAGCAAACATGTGGCAAATCATAATTTGAAACATGATTATTTTTCAAACCTGATGTATCAAAACTATTAAATTTAACCAAATTTTTGAAACACGAATCTTTTTGAATTCTAATTCACTATGTACTCACCAAATGATAACAAGGTTTTTTAAATTCCCATTAAGGTTATTTTACCTTTGGATTTTTCAATGACAAGTTCCTAAAACAACAACAAGTACATAAACACACAAAACAAAACATAAACTACTACAAATCCTAAACTAACATGTACACAAATTGTTTAAGCTTGAAGGAAGTAGGCTGAAAGAAAAATGATCCATGTTCCATAATTGAAAAGTGAAACACATAAACATGAATGAAAATCCAAAAGTTTTTTCAACGGGCCTATCCTTCTTGTCTTATGCCAATTATTTCAAAATACATAGTCATGAATGACCATTATAAATAATCATTAGCCAATACTTAAACTAATAGTCCAAATTTTTGAAAAAACACACCATATTTAATTACCTATTCAACTACCAATTTTGTCAAATACATGTTCTACATATTACATATTGAATAACTTGTCAATCTATCTTCTTAACCCAGTCATTACTTACTAGGTTTAGTGACTAGTTAGGTCAATACTACAAGTGAGGCTAAATAACATGTTAAGACACCTATTAGGTTTAACAACTTGATTACATTAACAACCTATTGTCATTATTATAGGAATTACTAATTAGTGTACATAGTTCTTATCACCATTTGAATTTGAATTCATTGTAGGACTATTTTTTTAAATGATCGTTTTCTACAAGAAAGTTTTCATTGTAGAACATTGAGTTTTGATGGAGTATGGAATAGGTGCATATTTTTTTGGAAAAGCTTCAATTCCATAGCTAGATTTGTTGTTTTTGATGTTTTTTCATACTTTGATAACTAGATTAAAGTTTTAAACCTAGATATGAGTAGATATGAATGAATAAATTTTGTTCATATTAGTTTCATTATATGTTTAAGTCTAGATTTAGATTAGAATATAGAATAGGAATTTTGTATTTTCCATTTCTAATTCTAATATATGACTAGTTAAAATTCTGATAGATTTTGGATCATAAATTTGCCCTCGCTTGGATGGTAATAGGTACTTCATAAATAATAATGGATGTAATTTGTAGACAAGTTGAAATGGAATGTGACTGGTTCTAACCTTAAAAGTAGTTATGTAAGAAAGTAGAACTTACGACAAGTGCTCATCCTAGTCATTCAAGTTTTCATTCACTTGTTTCGTGAAAAAAGTATTAGAAACTTTGTTAATAAACTTAGCTTGTCCATTCCCTTGTGGATAATAGACGATAGAACTAATATGTTTCAAGATGAAATGAATGGTTAAATAATGCATAACATCATTAATGAAATGGGTACTTTGATATGTTATAATAGTAAGTGGATAGCCAAACCAGATGAGAATATGGTCATATAAGAACTTTGCAATAACAACAACAATATTAATACAATGTTATATTTTACTACATGTTGAAACATACTAGTAGTTTTTTTATGTTCATCCAAGTTTGTTTATAGCCCTTGTATAAACCTTGGTATATGAAACCTAGGAGTCCATCCCATGAAACTAGTGTTTCAAAAACCTAAACTTCTTTGTAGGTGCATATATCTCCAAAAATGTTTGTTTGTGTAGCAAAACTTAGCCTTGAAGGTAGCATACCTTCATTATTATGTGGTATTATAACAACTTATTTCACATCGGGCAAATTTGGTTCCACTTCATGAAATATTATTTTGTTTCCTCTTGGGCTTAAGATTGTGGTTCCCTTTTCGGCCATTTTTAGTGCTCCAACCCATTATATATCTTTTCTTGTTTTAGAGAGATTTGTGGTCTTACATTGGATTGAAGATACGTTGGTTTGTCCTTTTGTTTTTACTATTGTTGTTGTTGTTTTTTGAACAACTCTACTACATGTTGAAGGTTAACGCTTCCCTTCATTGTGGTGTCCTCATGTCTTTTTTGCCTCTTCTAATTTCCCTCTCCTCATCATCATCAAATTGGGACATCATAACTACTCATTTAGTTGACCTTGTTTTTGGTTATTAATTTTTTTTTTCGGAGTAATATGTGTAAGGTTCAGAGGTCTTTTGTTTTTAATACAACTCTCCCTCAAAGTCTTTTTCTTCCTCTTGTCCTCTTATGGTTCTACTCCTTGAACTAAAAACCATTTCTAAAAGATTTTTTTTAGGATAATAATAGAATGGCATAAATCCTTATTGGGTTCTCTCTTGGCAATTCCCTCAATCATGTCCTTTTAACACTTTTTGCATCTAGTCAACTCTTTGACCGATTGAAAATACGTGATTGTAGCCCAATTAATAGATTTTCCGTGATCTGTTTTGGAGATCATCATGGTAGATTTGTTGCTAAAATATTGTACCTTATCTTTATGATAAATAATGGGGAAATTTGCAACAATCCTATTAACATACTTTGGTTTCATTTTCTTCACAACCCATCCTTTATTGGTGTTGTAAATATCTAGAACCCTAACAACTATGTTTGTTAGAGTTACTTTAGCATTTGACATTTTTGCCTAATTTGATTTTGTTTTAACTATAGGGCAAATTTTTAAAATTTCTGCCATGAGATGTTTATATATATTTTTCTATTTTTTGCCATCGTGACCTTGATTTTGTTGTGTTCATAATCAAATTTCTAATTGTTCAAAAATTCAAGTAGAATATTATGATAAGGAGTCTTCCATTCAACCTTAAACAAACCTATTAAATCGTGTTTGTTTGCCCATTTTTTCTCCTCCTTTCTAGAATTTGTCCAAAGCATATAATGTTCTTCAAATTGTTACTATAACTTTGTTTTATGGGAGTAAAAGTCCTCATCACCTTGTTGAGTCTAGACCTTCTTTCCTTGAAGATTAAAATCCATTACTTGTTGAGCTCTTCTCTTGTTGCGCTTCCTATTTGGAATTCAAATACTATTCCTATGTAAGCTCCTCTTGTTGTGATGGTCCTTCTTGATGTTGCAAAATGTCTTGCTATTGCTCCTTTTAAATGTTAGAAATGAAAATCAAACCAACTTGTTCATTTGCGCTTGCCTCTCTTCTAAGCTTTCTAAAATTGTACTTCCTCAAAACAATTTAACAATTTCTATAATTTTTAAAAAATTACTTCAAAAGCTTTTAGATTTAGACAATAGGAAAGATCTTTGAGAATACGAAGAATAACAAACAAGAGATGGAAATGGTGGACCTCTTTCTAGAGACTTAGATTGCAAAGGCAAAATATTTTCTAATATTTTGTTGTTTTCTTTCTTTCTCTTGTTTTTTTTCTTTCTATTTCAATAATCTATTTCTAGATTGTCTTTGCAACTTTTCAACAAAGTTTTTTTTTGCACTCATTTTGAAGATAGAAATAGAAACTTGTTTGTAAAGAACGAAAATGAAAAGGTGATTTGTTCTTTGCCAATTGTTGAAACGACATCATTTCATTTCATGTAGTGACGTTTCACTTTCCACTTTAGGGTTAGTGTTTCAATGATTTGTCCTTTTTATGGGTTTTTAACACCTATGGACTTCTCTTTGAGTTCATACTAACAACAATATGGGCTACATTAATGCCTATTGATCGAACAACTTTGTAGATATGGCACTGGGTTGTTCTAATGGCACCTCTAAATCTGATGACCTGATGTTGTCTACACTATAGATTTTTTTAATCATGTGTTGAGTCAATAAATCAACAAAGTCTTTATTATGATGTTATAGACATATCTGACTTATGGTCCATTGATTGTAAAAAAGTGTAATTATGGTCTTTGAGTAGTATCATACCTTATTAACTCATCAAATTCATTAAGGCTTCTTTTGATGTGACTATCTAATCAATACTTATGATCTTTGTTGTTTTTTCATCCTTTGAATCTTCGTCATATTCCCTTTTTTGTGGTCCAAATCTATAAAATTTAAGGACTTCTAATTCTCTGAACTCTGAATCCCTTTGAATGTCTGATCCACATATCTATATGGCTTCAACTTGTCAATATTGACCAATATTGGGTTCAACTCAACATTATTAACAAAAACAAAAAGAACAATGCCATTGGGTAAGCAATATTATACCTTGAATGGGCCAAACCATCTTTTCTTGAATTTGCCCATATATGTGTTTTTCTCCTTTGGAAAAACACAAAACATAATCTTGGAATTGAAACTTTTTTTCTATGTGTTTCTATTGACTTAAAAAAAACTTTGCTTTTTTAATTGCTCCAACGAAGCCTCCAATATGTCATCATGTAACTTCTCCAACTTTGTAATTATAGCAATTAGTACTTTGGTGGATGATGCATCTACGTGGTCCCTAGTAATAGCTAGTAAAACATATTATGTTGGCATTAGAGGATGCATACCATAAACTAACTAATAAGGTGTATATCCTATTGCCAC
This sequence comes from Sphagnum tenellum, assembly GCA_963921925.1. Lineage (NCBI taxonomy): Eukaryota > Viridiplantae > Streptophyta > Sphagnopsida > Sphagnales > Sphagnaceae > Sphagnum > Sphagnum tenellum. The sequence goes on from OY998150.1 coordinate 16,804,609, forward strand.
CTTGTAAGTTGTCCTATATGAAAAATAGAATTGTGGACAAATGTTCATCCCATTCTATTTTTTTTTTCATTGACTAACTTGGTCAATAATCTACCAATAACTTTTTTAGTAGACTTTGTTTGTTTGTTTCCCTATGGGTAATAAGTAGTAGAACTAACATGCTTTAATAGAAACTGTTCTATAAGATGTTTGATTATATCAATGATGAAGTGTACTCCTTAATTTATAATTATAGGACATCCAAATATAGTTAGAATATACTCATAGAAAAATCTAATTGTAACTATTACAATATTGGTTTTGAGTGCCTTTATTTCTACCCACTTGGTTGCATAATCTATAGCTACCAAAATATATTTGTTTCTTGTTAGTCTTCTTGTTGGTTTAATTGGACTATATAATATAAACCCCACTTCATTAAAGGTTCCTCTATAACCGTTGTTATTAATTTGGCCATATTTTTTTGTTTTTAGTTCAATTTTCTAACAGTTGTCACAACTTCTATAAAATTCATGAGCATTTTTCAATAAAATTGGCAGTTAATAACATGCATCCAAAATTTTCTTTGCAATAATATCTACAACAAAATGTCTTCGTGCCACCCCTTCATGAAGTTCTTTCAATTAATATATTTTTATGAGGGGGTCAAACATTTGCGCACTATGTTGTCTTCTTCCACTATGTACATTTTCTCCTCTTTTAGAGTAAAGTGTTTTGCCTTTCTAGCTAACTTTTATTTCTAAGCTAAGTCCAAATTTTTTGGCATTTGACATGTCTCTAGATAGCTCCCTACTTCGTTCATCCATATAGGTTTTACAAAACATAGTGACTATCTTCCAGACACATGTGGTTTGTTGACTAGATATACAAGAGCCATGTGGTCTACATAAAAGACAAATTTGTTTCCCAATAAAAATTTATAAACTTATGCAAAGCATAAACCATTGTTAACGTTTCTCTTTCTATAGTAATATAATTTTGTTCTACTTTATTTAATAATCTAAAGGCATATATTAAAAGTTGATCATACTTACTAGTTGGGTTATGTGCCAACATTGCACCTATATTTTAATTTAAATCTAGATTAAAACAAACCTGATAATACAATATGCACTGCGGCCACACCTTCATAACTATCATGAAAGTAATTTTAATAAATTATGTTCATTCAAATCTAGTCATATCTAGGTTCAAAACTTTAATCCAGTTATGAAAGTACAAGAAAAACATTAGAAACAACAAATTTGGTTATCGAATTGAAACTTTTATAGAAAGAAAAAACTCTTGTTCCATACTCCATCAAAACTCAATGTTCAAACAATGAAAATAATCTCTCTTTTCTTGCCAAAATGATCATCTTGAAAAACAATCTTATGGTCAATTCAAATTCAAATGGTGATAAAAACTATGTAAACTAATTAATAATTCTTAGAATAATGACTAAGTAAGTACATATAAACTAGCTAACTATTTATAATGATGAATTTTTTTTTTAATAGAGAAGTTGTAGGGAAACCGGTTAGTAACACATGACCTAATAACTTATAACTAGTGGAAAAGGTCATTATGGTTTCAAAATTGGTATATTGAAACAAAATACCAATTTGGGGATTATGTTTTATGGCTACTAGGGGTTGTCAAAGCACATACCCTTAAGTTCTAGAGATGATGATTTGGACCATATAAGATCTAATATTGTTTACCCAACAATATAATACTACTAGTAACTATTGATAATTCAATCCTGACCCAATACTAGTCAACACCAACAAGTTGAAACCATGTAAGTTTATAGAAGGTAGAACATTTTAACACGTTTTGGCTAAGCTTGATGATTTTTTATTATAGGAAGTTATGGAGGTGAAATATTTTGACAACTTGTTTAATCAACAACATGTTGAGGAAACCTATTATGATAACTTGTCAAAGGAGGAACTAGTTGAAGTTATTCATTATGATAATTTGTCGAAGGAGGAACTAGTTGAAGTTATTCGTTATGGTAAACCATTTCAATCTAACATTAGAGATTTGGCAACAAATAATTTGATTGAAAGAAAATCGGATAGTGACTTGTGTGAATTAGTTCAACTAGGTGATAACGACTTGTTGATAAAGTAATTGGTTGAGAACCAACTTGTTACTCCTAATTGTGTGCAAAGTAATGATATTTTAGTAAACTTAACTACAAGTGTCAACTTTTTAGGGACAATGTGCCCTAAAAGTTGCATTGTTCTCCAAATGCTACCACTTTCCACTTTTTAGTTATAGTAAAAAAACCAACATGTCCTTTAGAATGTCTTTTCATTTTTTCACTCTAGATTTGCTTATATTATTTGTTGCATGAAAATGAAGCAATGAGTGCCTTAGATTAGTTGAGAGAAAGAGAGCAAGCGAGAGGGAGGCAAAATTGAGAAGATAAAGAATAAAATAAAAACAAAAGGTAGAGGAAAGATAATTGTAGAGAGTTAGAGATGAAGTTTTTAGAGTAACTAGAACAATATACATTGAACTACTTGCATCAAGATTGCCTCCTACATTTTGTGAAAGTAGTGAGAATTTTGGAAAAGATAGAGACGTAAAGGAAGAAATTTTTGAAACATTAATGCATGCTACCATTATGGGAAGACTTGAAGAAATTTTGACAGACCTTCGAAAACAAGTTGCACTGCCTACACTTGCATTCATCATTATTAATGATTATGAGGAAGAAGAACATGTTGAGAATAAAGTGACAATGAAAGAAGAACAAGTTCAACAACATGTTGAAGTTGAGCAATAAACAAAATTTTCGTCAAAATTGGTTGAAGGAGGGTTTTTTTACGTAAAGGGTGGTTCTCTTGATGTACCTATTACAATACCTACCAAATTTTGGTCTAAATACATGATGAAACACAAGGGGGAAAAACATGTTGAGGATGGCAATTCACTTACCAAGGTAACTTGAAAGTGGACACTTGTTGAATCAAAAGAAATACAAAAAATGCTTCAATGGATTTGAATGGGATTTAAAAAGTGGTAGTGGGCACAGTGAGTTGATTTGGGAGGTTTGTTTATTGTTCATTGGATAGTTCCACGATTGGACCTATTCAAGGATTTTTTGCAAACTTGGGAGTCCATAGAGGATGGATGAATTCAAACAATCGTTAGTGGTGAGAGAATCACCATTGATCAAATGCTAATTGCAAAATAATTAGGCAAAAGTGTTGAGGGAGTAGTGGATGCAACCAATGCATTAGTCAAAGAAGTTCAAGTGGCCTTGAAGAACATCGTTGGACTGGATGCATTTGTTAACAAGGAGCAATGGAGTGTCATTCAGATTAAAAGAAGAATATCATGCCAGGTGTGTAGCAAATTTGTAATTCATTTATCAACAAGAAAGGTTAACATATTTTAGCAACCGCACCACCATCATTTTAAACCTAGCAAACAAGAGGAAGACGATTAATTAACATTCCATTATGGTGACACAAATGTCCATAAAATTGACCAAGTGGATTAAACACCAAAAATAAATAGTAGCATGATTAACAACACTTGATAGGAACGCAACAACCTATTACTTTGGACCTGTTATAGAGGTCTATTTATGTCACTAGTTTTCCTTGTCAAAGGAGGGTACACCCATTGATTTTCCAAGACCACAACCTATTCAAGGGAGAGAGGAAAAGAAGATTGTTGTGGAATAATCCAAAGAAACCTCTCTTGAGGTTGTGACCAAGGAACAATTCATAAGTTCGTGACAATCAATATGTTTAGCCAACATATGGCCATGACTAGTTTTGCAGTCACAACATATGAAGGTACGAATTGAACCATCAACACCCAAGGACTAGTTGAGTCCAAAACCAACCAATTCACCATCGAAGAAGAAACCTCATCCCCGTCAACAATTTGTGGTGATGGGGGGAGGTGATGAGGACATGGAAGCTAATGTCACCACACAACAAGATGATGAGGACATGGAAGCTAATGTCACCACACAACAAGATGATGAGTTAATAAGGACAAAAAGTGACAAGTTCATGGAAGAACAAAGTGAACTTGATTTTAAACAAGTATTCATTCAAGGACCTTTACATGTTCAAGAAACTTCTACTCCTACATAACATGCTAATAATTTGTTATTAATAGGTGTAGATCGGTTCAACTAATTTAGCCCAAACCTTTTGAATCAATTCATGTTAAACATGTTTATATTTTTCCTAAAACATCAACAACTTATGCCCAACATGAAAACATAAAAAAGGTTACCAATTTCTTTGAGCAAGCAGCTTTATTTGCTCATACATGGCCTAAGACAATAAATAGTTTAGTTGATTTGATATCCAAGTACAATAATGTTAAAAACCTATTAGAGGATACAAACAACCAATTATAGGCTCATTGTTTAAAACTAGTTAGTCATATGCAAGCCTTGCAGAACAAAGATAAAGACTTAGCTATTGTGAAAGCCCAGCTCCTCAAGCAGTAAACAGAGAACAAACATTTGGTTGCTAAAGGCGTTGAAGTTGAAAGAACAATAAAAAAAGCTAAAACCATGTAGTCTAAATATAATGAGTTAACTCGAGCTCATTTCAAAAAATGTAATGACCTTAAAACCCTATAGATTTATCTTGATTGGTTAATAAAGGATTATGTTAAGATGGAGGCCATTAGTGTACAATAGGAAAAAATTATGTTGGAGTTAGAGAATACATGTTTGCAACATAGAAAGAGTTGATGGAAGTGGTGAACTGATAATTTACATTGTTGTGGTTGAAACAACTGTGGGCAATGCACTACAATGCTCCATTGAAATAAGATTACCTTCATTTAAACAAGGTACCTTGGAACTCATACCTTGAAAAGTTTATGTGAGTGATGTATAGAACATTGCATTGGCTCGTGCAAGTGAGAATAGGAAGAAAAATAGGGGCTAAAGTTTTACCCACATAAAGGTGGCATGACATTGCAGTCCTCAATTAATACTTCGAATCAATGGCAAATTTTGATGCTCTCCCACATAACATGCTTTTTTCCTTGATACTATGAATGGATATATGGGTTTGAATCACCATTGCTTGGACCAAAATATAATGTCCGAGCAATTCTACTATTTTTGATGAAAATATTGTAACTACTGTTACTAAATTCAAATTGGCCAAGACCTTGCAGTTATTAAAACTGTGCAGAGTTCCTTCATTTTTTTCTCAATTTTTTAAATTTCTTATTTTAAACCTTCATTTCATGTGAGTTTTTTTAATATGTGTTTTCAATTGTTGGAAGACTTCATGCCACATTTTCCATTTTATCAAGGGTGGCAGACCCTGGTTTTTTGCAATCGGGTTATTTAAGATTTTAATATAAAACCCGATTGTCGGAGATCGCACAAAATCGGGTTTTATTTTGAAAATCGGGTTTTAGTAGGGTGCGGACTACGAAAGAGGGCAACGGTAACCTGGCAACCCACTCCGTGTTCAGATTCGTTCCCCATGCTCACCGTGCGGGAATCGTTGCTCTTCGCGGCTCTTTTGCGACTACCCAATTCCATGACCCGGATCCAGAAGATCCAGCGTGCAGACACTGTGCTCAAGGAGCTTGGCTGGAAAGGTGATTGACGCAAACCCATCATTTCTCTTGATGGAGACAGCATTGGGTTGTAGACAGATTCTCAAGCTGCTGCTGCTGCTGCTGCTGAGCTAAAGAAGAAGAAGAAGAAGAAGAAAAGGGTTGTGTTTTTTTTGCTGTTGAATGCAAGAATTATTCACGTGAATTCGTGTATGTTTTCTGGCATCTTTTGGCTCTCTCCTCAGGTGCAAGAACACGATTATTGGAGGAACGTTTGTGAGGGGTGTTTCTGGAGGAGAGAGAAAGCGCACAAGCATTGGGTATGAGATTCTTGTGGATCCTTCTCTTCTGTATCTGGATGAACCCACTTCTGGCCTTGATTCTACCACTGCTCTGCGCATCCTGAAAGTGCTGCAAAAAAATGCTCAGGTACCAGTACATAACCCTCTGATTTTCTTTTTGCAGTGCGCTTGAGAGTTTACAGCTGCTGCCAGAAAGTCTAGCAAATCTGATCACTGTGTCAAAGCTCTAGAACATCATCTGCTGCACTGGCAGAAAGTGTAGCAAATCTGATCACTGTGTCAAAGCTCTAGAACATCATCTGCTGCACTGGCAGGAAGTCTAGCGAATCTAGTCAGTGTATCAAAGCTCTAGAACATCTGTTGCTGCCAGGAAGAGCAATTCTGTTGGAACTCTTGAAGATCTGCTGCCAGAAGAGAGGAAATCCCATCATTCTGTTTGCAGAGCTCAAGAACATATGATTCTGCTGCCAGAAGAGAGGAAATTTTGATCCATGATTCTATGTTCAAAGTTTGAGAAACCAGCTTTGATGGTGGAAGAAGTTCAGAATAACATTGTAATAAAACCCTGGTTTTGATACAAAATCGGGTTTTATTCATTTAAACCTTAAACCCGATTTGTCGAGCGGGAAAAATCAGGTTTTTACCACCCTTGATATTTCTTCATATTGTCCTTATGCCTCCTCCTCAGGGCCCTAGGCCCTAATGTCTCGTTCAGGGTCACCGGGTAAGACCAGAACGAAGGGGGAAGGGAGCGAGGAGCTCGCGAGAAAACCTGGGCGGGAAGGCGGAGAGAGCGTGGCGGATGTGTGCGGAGTGTCGAAGATCGGGCTGAGTGGTAAGGGAATCTGCGGTGCGGGGGAGGGAGATGACTGAGAAACATTCATAGCCGGCGCTCTCTGAATTCACCTCGTTTTCTTCTTACGCTCCATCGCCAAAAACAACTGCATCAATTGTCTCGCACTCCTCTTCTCGCGATTTGCATTTCCCGGAAACCAAATAGGCGTCTTGCTGCCGGCCATGGTTCTGTAAACCTAGTTTCGATAATTGCGGAAACGCGGCAGCCGTAAGGCAGACTGTAGTTGCAGTAGGTTCAAGGAAGCAGAATCGGCAAGAGTGGGAGTCATATACAGGCTAAGAATAAGGCGATAGAGACAGGAAGGACAGAGCGAGAGTGGAAGGGGTTCGAGAAGATAGAAGAGAAAGACAGAGAGTGTGTGTGTATGTGGGAGGAAACACTGGTGGGGTTGAATGCGGTGACATGGTGCTGCGGCGGTGGCGGGGCACGCCTCCCTTTACCGGGTCCTGGCGCTTTCATTACCGGAAAAAATTGTTTTGGTCATTCGGACACAGAGCTTCTTCAGAAAGACGCTCATCAGCATCATGTCTCGCTGCTATCCATACCCGCTCCGGGATACGAAAAGAAGGTTCGGCAAGTCCCCGATCTAGCTCTGCCCACTACGAAGGTTTAATTCCGTCTTTGTTGTCTTTTCTTTTTCTCCCGGGGACTTTCTTCTGTCCCTATTTTTGTCAATTGTGAAATGTAGTTGCGATGGTGCTGTGTTTTTTCCATACAAATAGGTTAGAATCGTGCGAGCATTGGCATAATCATCGCAGATGATCTGTTTAGAACGATAGGTACCTCAGGGTTTGACGATTGCCGTGGCGATGTATATAGAAGAAGGATCTTTTCCATGTGGTTCCACCATACCATACCCTATTTTTTCTCTCCTTCTAATCCCTCTGTCTGTGAAAACGATGATGTATATACTCTTGCATCTCTGGGGCAAGGGGAGACAGAAGGAACGGCACAAACATAAAGACAAGAAGAAGAAGGATAAGGCTGGTGACTTGAATGGGGAAGCTCATGGTGAGTTTTCTCCTGACCCTGCTTTTTTCCTAGGTTACTAACTTTCCTTCTTTCTTTCTTGTATCCGTTCAGTAATACTTGCAATAAAGCCTCAAATCCTGGGATGTCTGGTAGTGTTCACATTGTACATTGGACCAGGAGAAATTATACTATGATTTTCAACAGCATCTGCCATGAATGCACCTTTCCTTTTTGTTTAGCAGATGGAAGTTTGTTGTGCTTTGAGAGTGGTCCTTAATAACAGTTGAGCTTGGCACCCCCGTGTTGTCTGAAAAAAAGGAGTAAAGTCTGATTTTCATGATACATTGTGGTCTTCTTCCACAATCTTTGAGCTGCTCTCAAAGGCGTTGCTGCGATTTCCTGTGTTCTTCTGTCATTACTATAGTGCAATTTTGGGGAACCTTCTATGAGAAAATATCAAAATGAGAATCCTTGTATTACAATACAATTGGGAGATTTTTGAGAGACTGTCGATGAGGAGCCACACACAGTGAAAGAGAACTTCTCAATTTCTCTGCTCTCATGTGGTATTTCTTTCAAAATACACTTAAAATACTAAGTGTGTCACTACTACCCATCCCTCTGCAAAAGTCATGCAGTGATAGATGTGTGTGATTAACCAAATACATCGGGATTGCAACCTGGGTTTGGGGTTGGATCTGCTACAGACTCCCAATGGTCCAGTAAGCTCCAGCGGACTGACCTGGTCAACAACTCACTCCATAAAGAGAAACAGAATGGAAGAGTGCAGAGTGAGTCACATCCATCAGCTGCTTTTGAGCAACCTTTTGGCAAAGGGGAGACTTGGGATGGAAGGAAGGCCTTGGTCTTGTCTGAGAGGACATCCACAATTTCTCCCCTCCCATTGTATAATATCAAAGGACCCAATGGCAATGCTGTTTCCAAACCACTCCTAGTTTTTCCTCTTAAAAAGAACTCCAGTTTTCCTAGTAGACCCAGTGGAGAATCTAAGATACAGTCACTATCATCGGATAGCAAGGATGTAGTCTCACAAAGACAGCAAAAGATAGCCAATTTGGCTACTACTTCTTCTTGTGAAATGCCACCTCTTTCACAAACCAGCTCTTGGGCAGAGACTGCGATGAGGATTGGCTCTTTGTGCAAAGGCCTCTGAAGACCCACTCCGAGCCTAAGGCTGAGGTGGACAGGGATGCAGAGGAGCCCATGGTTTGGGCCAAGGCAATTTACTTGCCAGTTGTTGACATATATGCACTGCCCTATGTGGTTCCCTATTGAGATTTAACTACAGTGCTTAAATCTCCCATTTGTCAGTGGTTTCTTCCCCTTTTATTTTGTCTTGATGCACCGTATCCTCTGATATGATCTGCAGTAGCGTATCATAAAAAGAAGGGCAGTTCCCAACTTGATGCCTTTTGGAGTCATGACACAGTGGATCCAGTGGATCCAGAATCAGATCAAGGTGTTGCTTTGAAATGCATCTTCTTGCCGACTTACACTCTCTGTTCACAAGGAGGGTTAGAGGCCTTCTCCTCAAATTGGAGTTGGCTGGTTGTGAGGAATTTCTCTTCCCAGGATGCACTATTTCATAAACTTATTGACACTCAAAACTTGCCTAAAGTTGAATGACAAGGGGGCTCTATTCATCAACATGCACAGATCTCTCAACTTCCCTCTGAAATACTCATTTTGAAGCTTTGGTAAAGCAAGGACTGTGTGCAGAGCATTTGGCATTTGTTTCAGGGTCAATGCAGTGTCCAGAACAAATACCACTAGTGAGTGGAATTTTGGCCATAAGCTTGGGTATGTCTTGTAAAAACTGAATTTGCAGGAAATGAAAACAAAAGGAGAATTAGAGGACTAGGGTACATTTGTGGAAATGGGTTATCTGCCCTATTGCAGCTTTATTGCAGGTACAATAGTTGATTACATTAGTGCTTTCTACATATTGTTTTTCTTGTTCTACAGTTCTGGAAGAGAGTAGAAGGCTGCTGGCCAAGAAAAAGGAATTGCTGCAGCAGGTAAATCTTTTGCAGATTCTCTCTCTTTCTTTTTTCTCTCTCTCTATCTCTTTGTGATATGAATGTCAATTGGAGGATTGGATTTTTCATTCATTTGCTTTATGTCCAGCAAAAGGAATTGCTGCAGCAGGTAAATTTTTTGCAGATTCTCTCTTTCTTTCTCTCTCTCTCTCTCTTTGTGATATGAATGTCAATTGGAGGATTGGATTCTTTGTCCAATTGCTTTATGTTCAGCAAAAGGAATTGCTGCATGGATTCTTCATTCAATTGCTTTATGTCCATTCCTCTTGTGCTGTGTTTTTGTATGCTTCAGCACAATCTGCAATGTGGGAAAATATGTCAGATTGCATTGGAGCACATTTTAGGTCAATGAAAATACAATCTGCAATGCACTTTCGTTTTTTTTCCTAATGCATTTGCATGGGGACCTTGCATCCTTTACAGATGCCATACAAACTTTCTCTTATTCTGGAACCACTGTCAGGAATCAGTGTTTTTTGACCTGATGAGATTCGGATGCTCATAGTTTAGGGATGCAGAGCCCACTGAAATTAGCATGATGAGTGCATTATTTCTGATTTCTTCACAAAAATGAATGCCCCTGTTCTGCTGTAGATAGAGGAGTGTCAAAGGACTTATTCAGACTTTATGAACCAAAAAGATGAATATTCAGAACCTCCAACTTCAGAATTGAACTATCTGGTAGACAATATTAGAATTCATGGTTTATCATACCATACAACTTGACTAAATGATCCTTTTTAAAAAATTCAGGACAAAATTATGAAAATTTTAAGTCATAATTTTTTTCAAGCATTGTTTTTTTAATTTTAAAAATCAGTTCAAATTTTATTATAAAAAATACATATATAGGTGTACATAGTTACATCTCCAAAGTATGGGATGAAATTTTGTGTTTGAATTGTTATTAAATGATAACATTCACCCTTTTTTATTTTATGATTTGAAATTTTGGGTTTCCATTTTTGACGAATGTGTAGATTTATGAAAGATCTCAAATTTCACATTTTTGAGAAAATATGAAAAAGAAATCACATTTCAAAGTTGATTTTTAGCACAAATTGATACAACTAGTGGGTGCCTGTGGCCTTCGGCCACCTTGGTTCATGTTTTAGAAACTTTTAACTTTTTTATTTTTATTTTTATGTATTTTCTATTTTTAGTATTGTTTTATATATTTTTATTTGGATGCAAGTTTGAAGTTTGGAGAAAGAAGACACACCTCATTTTTTTTTCAAGTAAGGCTTTTCTTATTTTTTACTCTTTATTTGGTTTTTTCATTTTTGGAATTTTTTTCTTTTAAATTTTTTAATTGTATTTCCCTTTCCTTGTTTCATTTGTTTCCATTCCTTTTTTATAGTTTTTTATTTGTTTCATGTTTTTATTTTTTCTAATCTTATTTTGTCTATCTTCATTTTTTTTTTAAATGTATTTATTTATTTATTTATTTTCTTTTTTCTTTTAAAAAAGATTATAGTTTTCTTAATATGTTCTATAATGAAAATATTTTTTTTTAAAATTGTATTTTTGTTTGATTAGATACAGGTCCCCCCCTGCCCTCCCCTGCCCTGCCCCGCCCGATCTTTCTCCGCCCGTCCCCCCCCCCCGCCCAAGTAAAAGATAAGTAAAAGACGGACAGATACACACACACACACACCATGTTGTAATTATATAATAGTTGTCAAATAAGTTTATTACTTGGCTTCATATGTAATAACATGAGTGGTAGTTGGGTGGCAAAGTTCTTGGTGTGCCACTTTGGAGACCAAGGTTATGAACCTTGATCCCATCAATTCAAATGTTGACTGCCCATTGATTAGTCAACGCACTTTGTTGACTGATGTTGAGTTTTCTATATGTATAAATACAGATTGGTCAAAATATGTACAAATATTTAAATATTTAAATATACGAAATAAATATTTTAATAATAATAATAATAATATTATTATTATTATTATTATTATTACTCAATTTAAATTAATTAAACTATTCAATTTGAACAGTAGTCAAATGATCACAGGTCACTTATGAACATTTTCATACCTAGTTATTAATCTTGAGGAATTTTAAATTCGCATTAAAAACAAAATTCATTAAAAATCGCAATATACGTAACCATAGGTTTATATATATATATATATATATATATATATATATAATAAATATGAAAATATTATATGTATTGAAATGGATCAACAGTATAACTCCATAATATGATTATTTATATATTATGTGTTACAAATAACAATATATTTGGACCAATTTTTAAACCAATATTATACATCATAAAAAATAAAATTTACATAAGGACTTGTGTTATATATGTATAAAATATAAAATATTTTTGACCCACTATATGATTATTTTAACCAATAATTTATTTATTATATATAAAAAAATATAAAATAAAATTTCAATCAAGCATAGGTTTAATATGTGGGAGAGATCATTTTTATTATTATGTGAAACAAAAACAAAGTAGAAAATAATCTGCTTTGATTTTTTTCAAAACATTGTTTAAAATCTTATAACACATGTTATATATTTATGTTTTTTGAAATGAGTATAAGAGGAAAAAAATAATATGAACATCTTTGAAGCAATTTCAAGCTTGAACTTTTTAATTTTTGATCTCAACAAACTTTGTATTGCATTCAGGGTTGGGTTTTCACATTAGGTTTGGTTCTTACCTTTGTGTGATAACTCCAACCTAATTTTCCTAATCTCTTTGAAGAAAATATAAAATAAGATTGTATTGTTTCACATATGTCTATAATAGACCATTATTTTAGATAATTTAAATGATTAATTATCAAGAATTAGATAATCATTCATTTATTTAAAATAATTAACTAATCATTTGGCTTAACTTTATTTATTTGGATTAAAAAGTTGGATATAACAATCAGATTGATTAATTTGATATTTGATTGATTAATTTAAATATATTTTTGTTTTAATAAGTGATTGAAATCACTATTTAAGATAATTATTACATGTTATAAATTGCAAATTCAGTTTTTTCATGAAAAATTCATACACCAAGATAAGTTTGATCACAATTGTCATTGTACTATTTGTTCCACAAACAATACAACCTTTTTTCAAATTCATGAAACAAAATAAGAATCATGGTACTCCTAATCAACAACCCCAACCTCACACCTTTGTTAGCACATTATTCTGAAATTAATTAATTATTTTGGAGTGACCCAAAATGTAGGTATTACATTTAGGTTAGGATCTTCACTTAAAGAAGCTTAAATGCCACATCCGTACTTTCGGAGTGGCCCAAAATGCAGGTATTGCATGTAGGGTAAGATTTTCATATAGAGAGGCTTAAACCCCCCATGCGTACTTTCGGAATGACCCAAAATGCAGGTATTGCATTTAAGGTTTAGTTATATCAAAATGACTTTGCATGTGCATATTGTGTTTAGGGCTAGGTCTTCACTTAAAGGTATCCAAACCATTTAGATGGGTCTTTTTGAAAGGTGGGTATTGCATTTAGGGTTGTTTTTTCATTTAAACTTGCAATACCCGAACTTATACTTACTTTTACCGACTGGATTTTTGGGCATTCATTGCAATACCTACATTCGTACTTACCTTTACGAACTAGAATTTTGGGGCATAATTGCAATTACTTGCACTTGTACTTACTTTTACCAACTGGGATTTTGGGGCCTAGTTACAATACTACAATTAACACTAATATTATCATTCTCCTTGTGTTTGTGCCATATTAGACTTCATGTGTGTGTTGAATACATGATGTTCAAAGAATTTAGGGTGTGGTTTCCTCCATACAAAATTTATTCTAAAACAAAATTCTTAGTGCCAATGGTAACAATCTTGATTAGTAATTGAAACATTTTTTCGTGACATCGTTTAGTATGTACATTTGTGTGATTGAGCATTGTTTCATGCTAATCTTTGAACTGTTTTACACTATTTCCCAATCCATCTTCTACACGGCGTAACACCAATCCTGGGTTTGAAAATGCATTTGCCTTTGTGAGGCGTATGTTATGAATATTACATGCCAATACCTTCATGTGTGAGGTGGCATGTTCACAAAGTGTCACATCGCCTTCTTTACATTCATTTGTGATCTCTTGCATTGTAGTGGCCAATTGTGCAAGAGCCCTTTTCATTGGGGTTGATGAATTTATTGTGTCATTAGACCCTACAATGGCACCCATAGGGAGATCATTTTGCTTCATGTTCATGATCCCATCATCACCTTCAAGATGATCATTTTCGTCATCATCATTGGACTCCATATCATCTGGAATATGTCGCGGGTCTGCAAACATGTGACCCAACCCTCCACGATGTGATCCATACCATGTTCCACAGTAATGAATGATATCCTCTTGAGAAATGTGTGTGCATGTGAGAATGACCACAATTTGGTGTTCACACATGTTCCTTCACAATGCCCATTTGCATGTGTAACAAAACATTTCAGTGAATGAGAATTTCACCATGTAAATAACATTGGGAAGGCGTTGGCTCCGTACAGCCCAAGCTCCATCATTCTCAAGGGTTGGTTGGTACACATGGGTGAATGGAATAAGGGCTGCCTTTTCCACACTTCATGTAACAATGGTCTCCATAACCTTGTTTTTTATGAAACCTTTTTTTTTCATTTCCAATGTGTGCATGTAGTGGTGTGCAATGGTTGTTGTTAATCACCACACCAACCAGTCAAGCTTATGCCCTCTAAAGCCTTTTGTGTCAAGAACAAGCCAACGTTTCAACGCACCATGATATGATTCGATGCTCGCTTGGGTGTCTTGGTTAGAATGGGGCACTCTTCGAACACCCACCATCCATAATTTTGCAAGCATAAACACAATACATAAGGATGAAGAACATTATACAAACTAATTTTGAATGTTAAACCATGATAAATATTATCACTTACCAAATTGATGGTAATAAGTCCAAAAATAATTTGTCCACACATCACCAGGCTTCTGTTTATGAAAGTTTTCTCTCACAACAACCCTCCCACGCTCTTTGAAGTCATCAATTGTTTCTCCATGATTGATGGACATGTACATCACATCATGAAGGTCTTGGAGGATTCCACCCCACACTTCCACATCTTTGATTTTTTCAGTACCACGTAAGCGCCATGCTTTGAGAACATGCCAACAACAAAGGTAGATGGGAACCTTGTCCATACCCCATACGACCCTAATAACGACACATATGCAATAAAATCTCCATGAGTGGATGGGGTTAGTACACCATAAAATGCATTTGAAGTAATCAAGAATTTTATGAAAGATATTAAAAAACATTTAAAGAAATAAACACAAAGTCAATACTAGGTATAGAACTAACCGTAATGCCTTCAATTCTTGAGGTGCATCATCAACGATAAAACATGATGGTTTCCAATGTGGCATGTGTGATAACATCTTCTCTTTTAATGGTTTTAACCATTTGATCAAATCCAGGCTAAAGGGACACTCGTGCGATGATCATCAAACCCCATCAAGGTGAATAGATGGAATTTCATGTCATTTGTGCCAAATGTGACATCCATAGAAAATTGCACCATTGTGACCATATGATAGCATGGACTCACATTGAGTTGGTGTTTGAATACCTATGGTGAATGGGACTTAAGTCTCGTTGATTTCACCAAAATCTTGAAAAAGAACACATCTTCCAGATGTTGGAGAGCCCAAGACCGAATCGAAGTTACAGGTTGGTGTGTAAACGTCAATTCCCTTTCTTATGTTTCCGATCCAAATATGCAATGTCTTGAAGCCAAATGAAATCATCTCATGTCATGCTTTGACTCGCATTCACACATTCCCACCAAATTGCTTTATGCTTGTCGTATATTTGTTTGGTCGTGTAACCTAAGCTTAGTTGGGCCCATATGTGGTCCTCCAATGCTTGTGACATGTGTGGAGGATAACGAGACATACGAGAAATGGACTCCGGGTCATGCTCATCATGTGCGAATGACCCATCAATTCGTGTATGGGCTTTATGATAAATTGTGATCTCAGCCACATCAGGTCGTGTGTATAGATGTTTGATTGAAATGACACCAGGCGTCTTCGTTTAATAGATCGAATGTGGGTTGAATTTTTTCGATAGTCTTTTGGTCCATAACCGCATTGATACCTAGACCAAAGTACTTTCAAAATGTAAAGATTACATCTTTGGTATATGAATTAAAAAAATTAAAAAGGTTAATGTCATAAATGTTTACCATGTATGCCCGGGGTGGTTTTTGATAGTTGGTTGCTTGACATCCATTTGGCTTGGAAAGTTTTTGTAAACATTCCATTCCATAGGGGTGCTCATATCCCTTCGTTCACCTTCGAAGAATACCAAGATGCAAGCATATGGAACATAAGCAAATTGAATGGTCACTTTATTTTGCCCTCCATGGCGTATCCCAGATGTCCACACCAAGTCTTTGTTTGAGAAAGGGGATTTATATATATATATATATATATATTCAAATATTCAACCTCTTTTCATTTCCTAGTTATTGAATATGAAAAAGGCATCAAGTTTCATGAAGTATACAACCCTAAATAAGGTTTTATACTTTTACACTGATATTTTGTATTCAATATCTCTTTGTATTTTTTTTTCATACCCATATCCGAATAATGCATTGACTACCCATAACCAGTGTGGGTTTTATGGCTTAAGGCAGGTATTGAATTTTGCACCTTTTAAACAGTGTGCATTAATTATCATTATGTGGGTATTGTTACATGGGGTTTTCAGACATTATGGGTTTAAGGTACAATCCGGGTATTGCATATGTGAACATTTTCAATGATGGGAGGTTTAATTGCTCAATTTGGGTATTGCCAAAGTTTGTTTTAGTAGATGGGTTCATTGTGCAAGTATTATACATTATGTACATTGGAACAATAGGTATTTTAGTTAAAAACATCACCCTAGGACTAGTAAAAAAATCATCTTGATCATGCTAGATGTGTACAAAACGATGTGTGCAAAATGACTAGATTACCTTTTAGTGACTCTTCAAAATGGGTTTTTTTTACTAATTTTCCTAATCTAATAAACCGCGAATTCTAGTAGTGTAGAAAAAGTTGGGAAGCCTATCAATGTGACTCCCAAAAACACAACTGGCCTGGAGATTAGCATGCACCCTCCACACAGAAGTCAGGAACTCAAGCTCACAACTGTGTGAAACCTTTTTCTCCCTCATCTGTTGCCTCATCCATTTGTTGGACCACCCCTACTCCAGCAAAGGTAGACCCAGCCAATGGTTCAGAAATTGGACAAACTACAAGGACTAAAATGGGCCTTGACCTAGCCCCAGATGTGGGTGAAACAAACAGTGTACAGGTTGTTGCCTGTCCACCCTTGGCAAGACCTAATGTGATGAATGTCAATGTCATTGCGGCTGAATGTGCACCCTGGTCTAAAACCAATACAGTGCCACCTATATAATCATTCAAATTTCTAGGTTGTATAGCTTTATGTTGTTATTTGTCAATACTGTCTTCTATATATTCATCTCATCATTCGAAGAGGAAGCTGCATACTTCTTTGGATTGTTTCAACTGAAGCTCATAGATGATTCTTGACAATGTCACAGGTCAGAGTGAAAAAGTAACTAACTCTGAGTGTTTGATTCTGCAGGTGGTCTAGGTGATGTGGTGGGGGGCCTAAAGCATTGTCACGCTATGGTCATCGTGTAACTGCCACATTGTGTTGACTCCCAAAGACAGAAAGCTTTGTTGTACACATAATAAGGCTGTAAGAATATGGCAAATTGGATTCACAACTTGGGCCAGCTAAAATGTTGGTCCAGCTGGAAAGCCCATGGGATCCTACACTAGTCGTTCAAATTAACCTGTGCTTGTAACAAGACGTGATGGTAGAGCTTATGCATATGAAAAGCAATCAATTACAAGCCTAGACGTTTTTGTAACTTCATGATGTTTCATGTAATCTTGTGAACCATTGTCTGGACACTCCAGAATGTATGGAAAAGGATGATGAAAGAATTCTACACACCGATCTTCCATGCATATGGGTAGCTTGCAGCATGCAAGATGTGGTAGTATTCAAGATTTGTACTAGGTGCAAGTTATAGCTCCTCAATACTGTAACTATTAGATGCTTGGGAAACTGGCATCCATAAGAGATACAATGTTTCATGACAAGTATCGGATCTCACTCTTACCTGCTCCTCATGGCCATGCAGGATGTTGTTTACTTTTTGTATTGAAACCTGGTTGCCTGCAGCTTCTCTTAACAGTTTCACCTATGTGAACTTTCCTCCATGTCCAGGTCTAAGGTAGTCTGCGTTCTGATTGTCTCACCTTTCAGGTTTGTCATTCTACAATATCTTGTCATTGTCGCATAGTCAGCTTGCAGCCTTCCTTCAGCTTTCTAATCCTAAGCAATTTGGGTGGAATGCTGAGTAAATGTGGCTGTTTATGGGTGGTAGGACCTTGAGGTCACCTACTTTCACACCTACAAGGATGTTTGACTTTGTGTTTATTGATTCATCAATCTTCCATGTTGTTGCTTCAAACATTTATGGTAGTTCTCATGAGGTATCACCATACCATCAACCCCGTCTTTCAACAATGTCATTCATAAATTTATGATCAACAGAAGTTGCAGCTGATTTTGGTGGCAATCTATGTAGCATTATTGCCTGCCAATTAGTCATGCATATGACTCAGTTTGAGTTTTTCAGAATATGCCTTCCAATCTACACCTCATCGAAACCTAGGGAAACCTAACATTTGCAACATTGTCTATTGGCATATATATTACTTTTGGCAAGAAGATGTTCAAAGGGTTGTGCATGCTTAAACATACATTATAAGGTTTAATCATTACATTCCAAACTTTAGTTTTGAGCAAGGGAAGAAGAATTAACCATGGAGCATTACCAAAATGACATGGAGGTTGTAATGGTCATGTTATAGTGGGTCCATGAGCAACCACTCCCACATTCAACCCACCTTGGACAGAAGTGATGATGACCACCTATGGTGACTTTGCCACCTTGGCATTATGCAACCATGAATTACACATGGCTGGTTGCCAAGGTTCTTTTCACAAGTTGTACAAGCAAGGTTGCTTGGAATGAGATGACCTATAGATGCAAAAGCAATTGGAAGCACAACAAGGTAAAAGAATTGGAAATGTAACTCAAAGATGTCTACTCAAGTTGGCAGCTACAATAACATTTCTAACATTAGCATTGCTCACATTTCATGAAGATCATGTGATGCAACATTTAGTCACATGGGCCATTGAACATGAATTGAATGATGGCCTATAGTGTAGTGTTCAGTCACTTAGACTATTGAACATATTTGAAAGCAAGCTTAGTAGTGATTTGGTGGCTTGGGATTATAGGATGTGGATCATGATGCCATAGTTTTCTATCTTACATAGTAATTTTCTAATGTAATTAACAAAGGTGACTAGTAGCATTTTTTGTTTTTTCTAAGACTGCATCAATTAATCAATTCTCTTCCTCCTCTAGCTATCTTCTTTTGGACCCAAGCCCACTATTAACTTATTCACAAGCTTGGAGTCCATGTCCACGAAAGATGTAGACCTTCAATTCATTGTAGCAAGGTTGCTTCACAAAGTGTCCAAAAGAAAAGAATGTGAGAGTTCCAAGACTACCGCATTAGTGAACAAAACTCACAAGCCAAATGAGAAGCTTTGCTTTTATTGTAAGAAACCCGGACATTTTGTGAGAAATTGTTTGAAGAAGAAAAATGATGAAAAAGAGAAAGTTAATCAAGCTTGTGAAGATCACGAACAAATGTTTGTTGCGGCATTGAGTGCCAATGATCATACCACGTATGATTGGATTGTGGATTCAGGTGCAACGCAACACATGACATTCGAACAAGAATGGTTTACCACGTACGAGTGCATTTCCCCAAGGAGGGTGTTCATGGGGGATGACACCGTTTTGGAGGCCATTGGCAAGGGGAGCATCAAAGCCACATTGCAAGTGGGAGGCCAATTGACACACACAACCATCACCCAAGTTCTTCATGTTCCAAAAATGAAGAATAATCTCATTTCGGTGAGCAAACTCATTTCGGAAGGTTTCAAAGTGAAGTTTGACAAGGATGGTTGTAAGGTCAATGATGCTCAAGGAGTTGTTGTGGTGCAAGCACGAAGGGATAAGAATTTATACCTTCTTAATGTGAAGGTGCGTAAGGACATGGCACACATTGCAAATTCTTTGGGGGAAAGTGCCATGCTTTGGCATGAAAGACTTGGCCATCTCAACATGGCAAGCCTTAAGGAGTTAGATGCCATGGTGGATGGCATGAATTTGAAAAAAGTGCCGTTGCATCACATTTGTGAAAGATGCGTCAAAGGCAAACATCAAAGAACATCATTTCCCAAGGACGGAGCAACGAGGGCTTCACAACTTTTGGAGATTGTGCACAGGATGTGTGCGGGCCAATGAAGACTACATCGCATGGTGGAGCGCGATACTTTCTCACTTTCATTGACAATTTCTCAAGGAAAACTCATGTCTATCTTTTGAAGGCCAAAGGAGAAGCGTTTGAAAAGTTCAAACAATACAAGGTGTTGGTGGAGAACGAAATTGGTCACAAAATCAAAGTGCTACGTTCCGACAATAGAAAAGAATTTGTGTCTAAGAAATTTGACGCATTTCTTGTGGAATGTGGGATTCAACGACAAACAAGTGCGCCCTATTCCCCACAACAAAACGGTGTTGCGGAACGTGCCAATAGAACCATCATGGAATGTGCAAGAAGCATGATTCTTGCACAAGGGTTGGAACTTGAATTTTGGGGCGAAACAGTGAACACGGCGATGTACATCAAAAATCGATGTCCAACCAAGGCTCTTGATTCCAAGACCCCTCAAGAAGCGTGGAGTGGTAGGAAACCCGATGTGTCCCATTTGAGAGTTTTTGGTTGTAAAACCTTTGCACATGTTCCCGATGAGAAGAAGACCAAATTAGAATCCAAGTCCATGCCTTGTGTGTTTTTAGGATATTACGGAGGCACTAGAGCGTATCGCTTGATGTGTGTGAAAACCAAGAAAATCATCAAAAGTAGAAATGTCGTGTTCATTGAAGGGTCAAAGGAAATAGGTTGTGTACCTCATCTTGAGAAAGAAGAAAATGTAGTTGTGCATGAAGAAGTTGAAGGAGAAGAACCATTGACCTTTAGTCAAGATACACCTTTGAGTGCAACAAGAATGGAAGGAGTGCAAAGTGAATCCACACCAAGTTCTTCTTCGAAAGAAGAATTTGTTGTTTCCAATGATAACCCATCTTATGAAGCTTCACAAGATGTTGCGAGGGAAAGACCTCAAAGGCAACGAAGGGAATGGCCTCGGGATTGGTGGATTGCTACCAAGGAGGTGGAGCGCGCCACCGTTGCATTTTTGGAAGAGCCCCAAAATGTTGAAGAAGCATTGACATGTGAAAATTCCAAAGAGTGGGAGTGTGCGATGCGAGAAGAATATGATTCCCTCATGACAAACAACACATGGACTTTGGTACCACTTCCCGCGGGCAGGAAACCCGTTTCATGCAAATGGGTGTTCAAAATCAAACAAGGCACAAATGGGGAGGTGGAACGCTACAAGGCTAAATTAGTGGCAAGAGGTTTTACCCAAACCTACGGAGTGGATTACAACGAAACTTTTGCGCTCGTCGCAGAATTTGCATTTATTCGTTGTATTCTTGCATTAGCAGCCTTGGAAGACATGGAGATCCATCAAATGGATGTGAAAACTGCAATTCTCAATGGCGAGCTTGAAGAGGAAATTTACATGGAGCAACTTCAAGGGATCGTGCACCAAGGAGGTGAACATCTCGTGTGTAAGCTTCACAAGTCCTTGTATGGTTTGAAACAATCTCCAAGGGCATGGAATCAAAAGTTATATGCGTTTCTCAAAAGCATTGAATTTATCAAGAGTGAGGCGGATCCTAGTGTGTATGTTGCACAAGTGGGAGATGTGAAGTTTTTCATTCTGGTCTATGTGGATGACCTCATTTTGGTGTGCAACGATCAAAACAAACTTTTGCAAATCAAAGAGGAATTGAGTCAAAAGTTTGAAATGAAGGACCTCAGGGAGTTACATTTATTTTTGGGGATGGAGGTCGAAAGGAATCGTGATGAAAGACTCCTACGCATCAACCAAATCAAATACCCCAAGGAAATATTGAAGCGGTTTTAATGGAGGAATGTAAGCCCATTGGATCCCAAGGTGAAGTTACAAAGGAATGTGAATGGAAATGATGAATTAAAGGGATTTCCATATCAACAAGCGATTGGGTTTTTGATGTATGCCATGTTGTGTAGACGGCCCGACTTGGCATACCCAATAAGCGTGTTGAGTCAACAAATGGCGAACCCTAACATGGAGCATTGGATGGCTGTCAAACGAATCTTTCGATATTTGCAAGGTACATTGCAAATGAAATTACAATTTGGTGGAACACCATCCAAGGAAGTTCTTGGATATTGTGATGCGGATTGGGGTTGTGATCTTGAAGATAGGAGGTCGACCACAGGGTTTGTTTTCATGATCGGAGGTGGAGCCATTTTTTGGAGTAGCAAACGACAACCTACAATAGCATTGTCCACCACGGAGGCCGAATACATGGCAAAGACGCAAGCCATAAAAGAAGCCATATGGATAACAAAATTATGATGGATTTAGGATACATGGAGGAGAAGAAAATGATGGTGATTCGATGCGACAATTAAGGTGCGATATCATTGACCAAGAATCCCACTCACCATGCACGAACAAAACACATTGATGTACAACATCATTTTGTTCGAGAACGAGTTGAAAATGGAGAAGTTCGATTTGAATATTGTCCAACGAAACACATGGTGGCGGATGTCCTTACCAAGGCATTATCCAAAGAATGACATCATAAGTTGATAAACATGTTGGGATTAGAAACTTCATAGAGTGGGAGTGTTAGAAATACTATTCGTTTCTAACTCCCAATGTTGATGAATGTGTTAAACATTCATCAAAAGGATGAATAGTATACACATCCTTGTAGTAGTTAGGTTAGGGTTTAGAAGTGGAGACTACTTAGGGTTTGGCGGTGGCTACGGTTAAGGTTAGGCGGCGGCTAGGTTTAGGGTTTGGTGGCGGCTAAGGTTTGGCGGCGGTTAGGGTTAGGGTTAGGCGGCGACTAGGTTTAAGGTTTGGTGGCAGCTAAGGTTTGGTGGCGGCTAGGGTTAGGGTTAGGCGGCGGCTAGGTTTAGGGTTTGGTGGCAGCTAGGTTTAAGGTTTGGTGGCGGCTAAGGTTAAGGTTTGGTGGCGGCTAGGGTTAGGCGGCGGCTAGGGTTAGGGCTTGGCGGCGGCTAGGTAGGGTTAAGTGGCGGCTACTTTAGGGTTAGGAGATAGTATATAATGGAGTGGTTTTGAATTATCTTTCATTCTCTCCTTTCATGGTCTTTGAGTGCACATAGAACCTTCAAGCTTTGATTAGTTGTTGCAAGCCATAGTTTTATGATTGTAGCATTTGAAGCATACAACCTTTGTAATCTTCTTTTAGTTAATACAATTGTTCCATTTCATGAACCTTGAAGCTTTCATTTCTTGCTTGTTTTCAAGTTGTTTCCAATAAAAAAGAGATGTAACTCCACAAGGTCTTTCATTTCAAACTTTTGACTCAATTCCTCTTTGATTTACAAAAGTTTGTTTTAATCGTTGCACACCAAAATGAAGTCATCCACATAGACCATAATGAAAAACTTCACATCTCCCACTTGTGCAACATACACATTAGGATCGGCCTCACTCTTCATAAATTCAATGCTTTTGAAAAACACATCCAACTTTTGATTCCATGTGTTGAAGATTATGATGTAGATGAAACATAGATAATGGTGTTATAGATATTAGAAACAATGTGGTAGATAAGTGTTGCAAGCAATCAAAGACATAGGTAGATTTGAGATATGTTAGTACCACCAACATGTTAGAATAAGGAGGGAGAGAAATATTTATCCCATATGCTTTGTCAATGTGGTGGTACATGGAAGGGAATAAAGAGCAAGGTTGGAGAAGAGTTGGATATCTCACTCCAAGCATTGTTCACATACTTGTGTGTTCGATGTGCTTGTGATTGCTCTAATACCACACAATCTCTCCTCTATCCTAATATTCATCACGATTCCTTTCCATTTCCATCCCCAAAAAGAAATGCAACTCCCCATTTCAAACTTTTGATTCAATTCCTCTTTGATGTGCAAAAGTTTGTTTTGATCGTTGCACACCAAAATGAGGTCATCCACATAAACCACAATGAAAAACTTCACATCTAACACTTGTGCAACATAAATTCGGCCTCACTTTTCATAAATTCAATGCTTTTGAGAAACACATCTAACTTTTGATTTGATGCCCTTGGAGATTGCTTCAAACCATACAAGGACTTTTGAAGCTTACACACGAGACGTTCACTTCATTGGTGCATAAACCCTTGAGGTTGCTCCATTTAAGTCTCCTCTTCAAGCTTGCCATTGATAAATGTGGTTTTCACGTCCATTTGATGGATCTCCATGTCTTGCAAGGCCGCCAATGCAAGAATACAACGAATTGATGTAAATTTTACGACGAGCGCAAAATTTTTGTTGTAATCCACTCTGTAGGTTTGGGTAAAACCTCTTGCCACTAATCTAGCCTTGTAGCGTTCCACCTTCCCATTTGCACCTTGTTTGATTTTGGACACCCATTTACAAGAAACAGGTTTCCTACCGGCGGGAAGTGGTACGAAAGTCCATGTGTTGTTTGTCATGAGGGAATCATATTCTTCTCGCATGGCACACTCCCACTCCTTGGAATTTTCACAAGTCAATGCTTCTTCAATATTTTGGGGCTCCTCCAAAAATGCAATGGTGGCACGCTTCACTTCCTTGGTAGCAATCCACCAATCTCGAGGCCATTCCCTTCGTTGCCTTTGAGGTCTTTCCCTTGGCACATCTTATGAAGGTTCATAAGATGGGTTATCATTGGAAACAACAAATTCTTTTTACGATGAACAACTTGGTGTGGATTCACTTTGGACATCTTCCATTCTTGTTTCATTCAAAGGTGTATCTTGACTAAAGGTCAATGGTTCTTCTCCTTCAAATTTTTCATGCACAACTACATTTTTCATCTTTCTCAAGATGAGGTACACCACCTATTTTCTTTGACCCTTCAATGAACACGACATCTTTACTTTTGATGATTCTTTTGGTTTTCACACACATCAAGCGATACGCTTTGGTGCCTTTGTAATATCCTACAAAAACACACAACGCATGGACTTGGACTCTAATTTAGTCTTCTTTTCATTGGGGACATGTGCAAAGGCTTTACAAACAAACTCTCAAATGGGACACATCAGGTTTCCTACCACTCCTTGAGGGGTCTTGGAATCAAGAGCCTTGGTTGGACATCCATTTTTTATGTACACCGTCGTGTTCACTGCTTTGCCCCAAAATTCAAGTTCCAACCCTTGTGCAAGAATCATGATTCTTGCACATTCCATGATGGTTCTATTGGCACGTTCGACAACATCGTTTTGTTGTGGGGAGTAGGGCGCACTTGTTTGTCGTTGAATTCCACATTCTACAAAAAATGCGTCAAATTTCTTAGACACAAATTCTCCTCCGTTGTTGGATCGTAGCACTTTGATTTTGTGACCAATTTCATTCTCCACCATCGCCTTGTATTGTTTGAATTTTTCAAACGCTTCTCCTTTGGCCTTCAAAAGATAGACATGAATATCACGCTCCACCATGCAATGTAGTCTTCATTGGCCCGCACACATCGATGTGCACAATCTCCAAAAGTTGTGAAACCCTCGTTGCTTCGTCCTTGGGAAATGATGTTCTTTGATGTTTGCCTTTGATGCATCCTTCACAAATGTGATGCAATGGCACTTCTTTCAAATTCATGCCATCCACCATGGCATCTAACTCCTTAAGGCTTGCCATGTTGAGATGGTCAAGTCTTTCATGCCAAAGCATGGCACTTTCCTCGAAAGAATTTGCAATGTGTGCCATGTCCTTACGCACCTTCACATTAAGAAGGTACAAGTTCTCGTCCTTTTGTGGTTGCGCCACAACAACTCCTCAAGCATCGTTGACCTTACAACCATCATTGTCAAACTCCACTTTGAAACCTTCCGAAATGAGTTTACTCACCAAAATGAGATTATTTTTCATTTTTGGAACATGAAGAACTTGGGTGATGGTTGTGTGTGTCAATTGGCCTCCCACTTGCATTGTGGCTTTGATGCTCCCCTTGCCAATGGCCTCCAAAATGGTGTCATCATCCATGAACACCTTCCTTGGGGAAATGGGCTCGTACGTGGTAAACCATTTTTGTTTGAATGTCATGTGTTGCGTTGCACTTGAATCGACAATCCAATCGTATGTGGTATGATCATTGGCATTCAATGCCGCAACAAACATTTGCTCGTGATCTTCAAAAGCTTGATTAACTTTTTTTTTTTCACCATTTTTTTTCTTCAAACAATTTCTCACAAAATGTCCGGGTTTCTTACAATAGAAGCAAAGCTTGTCGTTTGACTTGTGAGTTTTGTTCACTAATGCGGTAGTTTCGGAACTTTCACATTCTTTTCTTTTGGACACTTTGTGAAGCAACCTTGCTACATGAATTGAAGGTCTACATCTTTCGTGGACATGGACTCCAAGCTTGTGAATAAGTTATCAAAGGCTGGAGGAAGGCTCATGAAGAGTATCCTGAAAACATCTTCATCCGTAATGTTCACCTCGATAGAACGTAATTGGTCCGCAAGGGCTTTCAACATGCTGATGTGCACAAGCATGTCATTTCTTTCTTGCATTTTGATGGTGAGGAATCTTCTTCGAAGGAACAACTTGTTGCCAATGGTCTTAGCTTCATGCACACCACAAAGAGCCTCCCACACACTTCTCACATTGTCACAATATTGAATGTGTGCAAGTTGGGCATCCGTAAGATGTTCACAAAGCAATGCAAAAGCCTTAGTCTTTTTTTTGTTGTAATTGGCCCTTGCAACTTCTTCACTTGGCAAAGTGGCACTCCCATCAACAAATTTCCAAAGCCCATGTTTGGAAAGCATCATGCGCATTTTGAACTTCCAAAGGTGAAAGTTGCCACCATCAAACTTCTCCATGACTTTCAAGGACTCCATTTGAAAAGAAGACATTTTCAACACAAATGCTACAACAAACACTCTCAAACTTGAAAGTTGAAGTTTTCAACAACTAAAAGAACTATCTTCCAAACACTTTTCACTTTGAAACTTGATACTTTCAAAAATAAGTTTTTCACACTTGAAAAACTTATAACACCTTGAAAAAATATCTTCCACACCTCCCACTCACTTGGAAAGACTATTATTCTCTTTGCAACCTTGCAAACTAAAAGCCTTCCCTCAAAAGGATTCTCCCTTTTTATGTTTTATAAGCAACACTTTCAAAAACTTAAAAGACAAGTTTTCCTAAAACCTTTCACTACTTCTTGTTCTAACACAATGTCGTTTCTCTTGCTTGGTGTGGGCCCATAACCTATTGGAAACAACTTGAAAACAAGCAAGGAATGAAAGCTTTAAGGTTCATGAAATGGAACAATTGTATTAACTAACAAGAAGATTACAAAGGTTGTATGCTTCAAATGCTACAATCATAAAACTATGGCTTGCAACAACAAACAAAGCTTGAAGGTTCTATGTGCATTCAAAAACTATGAAAGGAGAGAATGAAAAACAACTCAAAACTAGTCCATTATATACTATCTCCTCACCCTAAAGTAGCCGCCACTTAACCCTAACCTAGCGGCCGACAAACCGTAACCGTAGCCACCACCAAACCCTAACCTTAGCTGCCGCCTAACCTTAGCCGCCACCAAAACCTTAACCCTAGCCACCGCCAAACCGTAAGTAGTCTCCGGTTCTAAACCCTAACCTAACTACTACAAGGATGTGAATATTATTCATCCTTTTGATGAATGTTTAACACATTCATCAACATTGGGAATTAGAAACAAATAGTATTTCTAACATTGATATGTGTACAATCCAAGAGAATCATCAAAAGTAGAAATGTCGTGTTCATTGAAGGGTCCAAGGAAATAGGTGGTGTGCTCCATCCCAAGAAAGAAGAAAATGTAGTTGTGCATGAAGAAGTTGAAGGAGAATAAGCATTAACCTTTAGTCGAGATACAGCTTTGAATGAAACAAGAATGGAAGGTGTCCAAAGTGAATCCACACCAAGTTCTTCATTGGAAGAAGAATTTGTTATTTCAAATGATAACCCATCTAATGAACCTTCACAAGATGTGCTGAGGGAAAGACCTCAAAGGCAATGAAAGGAATGGCATCGGGATTGGTAGATTGCTACCAAGGAGGTGGAACATGCCACCGTTACATTTTTAGAAAAGCCCCAAAATATTGAAAAAGCATTGACATGTGAAAATTCCAAGGAGTGGGAGTGTGCGATGCAAGAAGAATATGATTCCCTCATCACAAGTAACACATGGACTTTCGTACCACTTCCCGTCGGTAGGAAACCCGTTTCTTGTAAATGGGTGTTCAAAATCAAACAAGGCGCAAATGGAGAGGTGGAACGCTAAAAGGCCAGATTAATGACAAGAGGTTTTACCCAAACCTACGGAGTGGATTACAATGAAAATTTTGTGCCGGTCTCAAAGTTTACATCTATTCGTTGTATTCTTGCATTGGCGGCCTTGGAAGACATGGAAATCCATCAAATGGACGTGAAAACGACATTTTTCAATGGCGAGCTTGAAGAGGAAATTTACATGGAACAACCTCAAGGGTTCGTGCACCAAGGAGGTGAACATGTTGTGTGTAAGCTTCACAAATCCTTGTATGTTTGAATAAATCTCCATGGGCATGGAATCGAAAGTTAGATGCGTTTCTCAAAAGCATTGAATTTATGAAGAGTGAGGCTGATCCTAGCGTGTACATTGCACAAGTGGGAGATGTGAAGTTTTTCATTGTGGTCTATGTGGATGACCTCATTTTGGTGTGCAACGATCAAACCAAGCTTTTGCAAATGAAAGAGGAGTTGAATCAAAAGTTTGAAATGAAAGACCTTGGGGAGTTGCATTTCTTTTTGGGGATGGAGGTGGAAAGGAATCGTGATGAAAGACTCTTACGCATCAACCAAATCAAATACCTCAAGGAAATATTGAAACGTTTTTGAATGGAGGAATGTAAGCCCATTGGAGATCCATTGGATCCCGAAGTGAACTTACAAAGGAATGCAAATGGAAATGATGAATCAAAGGGATTTCCATATCAACAAACGGTTGGGTTTTGATGTATGCCATGTTATGCACATGATCCGACTTAGCATACTCAATAAGTGTGTTGAATCAACACATGGCAAACCCTAACATGGAGCATTAAATGGCCGTTAA
Organism: Sphagnum tenellum; assembly: GCA_963921925.1. NCBI lineage: Eukaryota > Viridiplantae > Streptophyta > Sphagnopsida > Sphagnales > Sphagnaceae > Sphagnum > Sphagnum tenellum. Next base: position 16,833,816 of record OY998150.1, read on the forward strand.
ACGAATCTTTCGATATTTGCAAGGTATGTTGCAAATAAAATTACAATTCGATGGAGGAGGGTGGTATATCCACATGAATAAAACTTGTTGCCTTCTTATGAAAATTGGCTTCCACAAGCTTTATGTTCAGCATACGAAAATGGTCAAAATATTGATCCTAAGACCATTCAACTATGTCTACCTCCTACATTGAAAACAACATCATATCAAACTATGTATGCATATGGAACCATATATGTGTGAAGAGTGCAAAGAAAATTTTGGTCATAATTGATTTTGGATTAGCTACTATTTTCACAACAATTTGTAAATCAAGTGGACAAGATAGTAGTCCCATCAAAATAGATTTGGAATATGTTAGATGGGTTGAGGAAATCTTGGAACTAAAATTATGGAACAACATGTGTTGTTCTATAATTGGAAAAGGTTAATTACAAGGGGACAACAATGACAATGAAATAGGATGAAAATAGATTTCCATTACTGAAATTTAATTGAAATGCTTCTTTTTATAAAGTTTCTTTGCATTTGATATACATGCGGAGCAAATATTCTTCTTTGATGACCCTTCTAAATTGATGTGGAACGTGTTAGACTATTTGTTTCTAATTCTCAATGTTGATGAATGTGTTAAACATTCATCAAAAGGATGAATAAGATTCACATCCTTGTTGTAGTTAGGTTAGGGTTTAGAACTGGAAACTATTTACGGTTTGGCGACGGCTAGGGTTAAGGTTTGGTGGCGGCTAAGGTGAGGCGGCGGCTAGGGTAGGGTTTGGTGGCGGCTACGTTAAAGTGGCCGCTAGGGTTACGGTTTGGCGGTGGCTAGGTTAGGGTTAAGTGGCGGCTACTTTAGGGTTAGGAAATAGTATATAATGAAGTGGTTTTAAGTTGTCTTTCATTTTCTCCTTTCATGGTTTTTGAGTGCACATAGAACCTTCAACCTTTGTTAGTTGTTGCAAGCCATAGTTTTGTGATTATAGCATTTGAAGCATACAACCTTTGTAATGTTCTTGTTAGTTAATACAATTGTTCCATTTCATGAACCTTGAAGCTTTCATTTCTTGCTTGTTTTCAAGTTGTTTCCAACATAAGGTAGTTTTGAAGAGTGAACCTCGAAGGAGATGAGCTGAAAATTCAAAGGTTGATGGACTAGAAACTAATCTACTAACATTTCGAAGTGATCAAAATTTTCCTAGATTATAGGCCCCTTTACCACAAGGGAATGAATTTACAATGATGTAATGGAGTTTTGTTTAATGAAGATGACATTAATGAAAAAGAATTGGAAATAACATTCCTTGAAGATGATGATGACTTCCTTGGAAACTCATAAAATGAAGAGTATAATTATACAATAATACCACCAAAGACAAAAATGTACCTACTTTCTATTACAACTTGAATTTCTTTTTCATATGCAAGTTGTTCATGTAAATTGTTTACTATTGTTAATGTGAAACACATGTTTGAAACATAGTCTAAAAAAACATAAGGTTAATCAAAATAATTCCCTTTTTTCTTACAAACTTGGGCAAATGAATATATTAAACCTATCATTGTCAAATGTAGTGATATTAGAGGACATAGTTTTGTTGTAGTAATCCTAGGTATGATCTTTTCACATATACAGTAGATTCATCTAAGAAGAAGCATTAGGGTAAGAAACAGTGCCACACATGCTTCCCCATACTTATCATGCTCAAAGATATTGCCTTATATAACAAGGTAATCCTTTGTTGCATGCAAATACACTGGTGTATGAAAGGGTAAAAATTGTGCTCTCCCATCATCTTCAGATCAACAAACTTCAGACACACAAACTAAGCATACCAATAAGCAAAACCAACACAGTTAATGCAAGCCCTCTTTAAGACATTGCTTTCAGATAAGATAAATAGCACACCAATTAGGCAGCAGCCTCCTGCTTTGAAGCTTCCTCAAAGCTCTCCCCCTCTACTAGATCAAGAACTTCATCATCGTCTTCATCTTGTGCACTTGCCCTTTCTTGTCTTTGAAAGTGTTGTGCTATCTTCTTCAAATTGACAAGATTATCTGGGCCTGCATGTCAGTGTAATGTGAGCCATGGATTATAGCTTAATAATTAATTAAGCTTTAGTTCCTTAAATTTCCTTAGTACAAATGATTTGAATGCTTATAAACCTTCAAGTAGCGATTATTAAAAAGTTGAATTAGTTTTTGTGATATTTCTAGGCATAGAGTAATTCTTCATTTTAGTGGATGAAACGCTTAATTAGTTTAGGACCTAGTAAACCTTTTAAAGTACATTATCACTCCAAAATGTCCCAACTCCTCATGGGCATGCCAAACCAGTCTAGTTCTCTCTGAAGGGTGTGGCACTAGACGTACCTGTCCATCCTTCAATAACCTGAGCATATGTGACCCTTCCCACTTGAACCTCTTTGCTCTTTGGAGAATCCGATCACGCTCCTTGGCACCAATTGTGCCTGCCAAAGTACCACTGCGTAGGTACTCCACAACAGAGACATCATTGTAGATGTCACGGCCTCCAGTCAAGTCCTCACTGGACTCTGGATCTGCAGCATCTGGCTGCACACTCAAGGATTGAGATACCTTCACCCCTCCTCTTGTGATGACAGCACATGCAATGCAATCTTCGCCTGAGATTGGAATAAAGTCAACACCATCCTCCTCAATCAACATGCAAAGATATGCAGATGCATGCCAACCAGGTACCACCTCCTGGTCCTCTCCATGCCATCTTGCACCAGTAAGGTCTTGCTGACTTGTGCATGGATTGCGGCTCAAACCATCCGCATCTTGGTTCAGTCGGCCTGCCCGATGAACCACTGTGAACTCATACTCCTGAAGTATCAAAGCCCACCTAGCAAGCTTCCCTGTCAGCTTGTCATTCTCCATCAACCACTTCAATGGTTGATGGTCTGTAATAAGAGTGAATGGATTGCCAAATAGATAGCACCTAAAATGTGCCACTGCCCACACTGCAGCCAAGCATTCCCCTTCATAAGAACCATACTTTGCCTCTGCAGCATTGTTAGAACGGCTGGCAAATGCCACAACAAACTCCTTTCCCTCATCATCAAACTGAGTGAGTACTGCTCCTAACCTAAGCATACTCCAATCAGTATGCAACTGAAATGGCCGCCCACGGATAGGTCTCCGCAAAATTGGCGCTGTGGACAGCTTGTCCTTGAGCTCTTGGAAGGCCTTCTCCTGGGCTTCACCCCATACCCATGGCTGGTCTCCCTTGGTCAACATAGTCAAAGGACGTGCCAATGCACTGAAGCCCTTCACATACCTCCGATAGTAGTTTGCCAGTCCCATGAATGCACGGACTCGGCTTACATCAATAGGCTGCGGAATCCGCCTTATAGCCTCTACTTTGGTTTGTTGAACCCCCAAGCCACCTGGATAAATGGTATGTCCCAAATACTCAATCTGCTGTTGGAAAAACTTACATTTTCCAGGGTGCAGCTTCAACCCATGTGCCACTAAGTGCTCAAACACCTCTTTTAGGTGCTGTTCATGCTCCTCCACAATGTCACTATAGACTACAATATCATCTATATAACATCGCACAAAATGTAGGCCAACAAGTATCTTGTCCATCACCCGCTGAAATTCAGCAGGGGCATTCTTCAATCCAATGGGCAAGAACTTCCACTGGTACAAGCAATCCTTCATGAAAGGATCAATCCCCCAGAATGCAGTCTTCTGCCTATCCTCTCACCTAATAGGAAGCTGATGATATCCAGCTCGGAGATCCAATGTCCTAAAGACCTTTGTATGCCCAATAGCATCAAAGATCTCCTATGGAGTGGGCATGGCATACCAATCTGACTTGGTCTGCCTGTTGATAGGGCGGTAGTCTCCACACATCCGCCTCTCAGACCAATTGCCATGCACATCCTTCTTGGCTGGCATTCCAGTGGCAGAAGCATATTCACCATATGATTTTTCCACCAGCCCTGCTGCAAGAAGATCTTGGCATCTAGCTTGGATCAATGCCCTCCTGTAAACCACCACCTTGACCTGCCGTAGATGACCTTGGCATGGCCATCCAGCAATCACCAAGTTAATTTCACCAACTCTTGTGAGATCTTGCGCCCCCAGCAAGGAAATATCTACTGGCAATTGATGCTAATAAGCTCTTACTACAGTATTAGGGAGCAAATTAGGGTGCCTGTATACCAAGCTTGCAACATGCCTGAGAGAGGCCCTCCGTGAAGCTTCATCTTTCTCAACATATAAGTACTGGTGCACGCGAATGCCTGCCTGCAAAACCGCTGCCAATCCAGTACTAATTCCACCAAAGATATCCAACACTGTCACACCTTGCTCTGGATACTTCCAGGAAATTGGTGTTGTGTTCAAGGGTGCATGCAAAATTATGTTAGCACCACTCTGATCTTCTGCAGATGTGCCAGCCATGGGAGCAAAGGCTTTCTTCCAAGCCTCCTTCACATGCTTGTCTGTTGCACGTTGGAATTTTGCAGGGTCACGAGCACACTCACCCCAACCATGAGTGTGCCGATAAGAGGCAGCACCCACCCCCAATTTCATTGAGGCCATAGCAGGTTGCTCCTCTACCAAGGGAATGTCTACCTCTGGAATATCTGATGCCAAATCTCTTGGCCATGTCAAATCTGAGAGTGCAGCAAAGGTTGCCAGGGAGGAAAGCCCACCTTTTCTCCTATCCTTGGAGCTTACAAAGAAGCTTGATGGCAGCTCTGTTGTCCTTGCTTCACCAAACTGCCAACCAGGCCGAAAGCATACACTTTCTCCCCAATAGTCCAACACAAATCCCAAGGGGTATAGGACTGCACTACCCACAAGAACATCATATGATTCTGCTCCAGTCACAACCGTTGGAACACGTTGGAACACGTGTTGTGGTCTCATCAAATTGATGCCCTGGTAAAAATGTCAACCGTAAAGGATTCCGAGTCAACCACTTAGTTGATCCAGCACCAACTAAAGTCTGGATCTGGAATGGACACTTATCTAAATCAGATTTCTTCATGCCCAAGCCATGGAATGTTGATCTGCCCAACATCAAAGGCTGAGCACCAGAATCCAACATAACTCGCTCTGGAAAGTACTCCTTTCCTGCAGGTCCAACCATCCTAAGAACCTTGTTGCGATTATCCAACAGAATCACATTTGGTCGTATCAAGGTTCTCTCAATAGCAGGTCTAGCTGATAAGTTCACCAGCCTAGCAGCTACTGCATGCCATGTGGGCTCCTTCTCGTTAGGCAGATCTTCTACTGCCTTCTCACAAGAAGGTGTTGTAGAATTGTGATCAAGTTGACCCTCTACTGCATTTGCACAAAAACTTGCTGCCAGCTTGAACACTTCAGCAACCTCAAAGCCCACAGTTTGCATCTATGTGGCTGAAAATAGTGGCACTTCACATAGTGCCTTGGCTGCTCCAAGGTTGGTATTGGCTGCCGCAACTGCAGCACCAAATGGCCTTCCTTCAGTATCAGGGTGAAGGTTATCTTGACCCTCTCTCTTCTTCTGTGCTCCTGTAACAGAGTCAAGGTTATTTTGACTGTTAACACTTGTCAAAACCACATCAACAGCAGGGGTGGGCACCATCACTGGTGTCCTCACAACTTCTGACAACAAGAAGGACTGTGGAAGCCTTGCTTGTCGGCCTCCTTCTCCTCTTTGTGGATCTAGTTCCACTGCTGCACCACGTGGTTCTTGGGCCTTTGCCTTTCCACGGGTCACTGCTACACGAGCCTCGACTGGCTCCACCTGTGCATTTCCAGCCATCATCCAACCTTTTGTCAAATCAAATGATGCATTGGAATTGAGTGCCAAAGCAGTAGCCAGCTGCTTCTCAAGCGCCTCAATCTTGGCAGCCATATCTGCTTGGGAGGAACCACTGGCATCCTTCTTGCCTGGTGTTCCTTTCCTAGCAAGCTTCTTCTACTGCTGACGGTCTGCTTGTGCCTGAGTGCGTAACTCTGGAAACAACTGAAAACACCTATTTCGTGTATGGCCCCGTTTCCCACAATTGTCACATTGGACAACCTCCTGTTGTCCACTTGCTGATCCTTCCTGTCCCTTCTTTGGACAGTCTCTAGCAATGTGACCATATCCACCACACTCATAACAAGCTCCATTTGAGCTTGTCTGCCCAGCATAAGAGGGAACAACTCTGGCATTAGAAGGCTTCTCTGGTTTAGAAGTCTTCCCAACAAAAGCACCCTTCTGTGCATGTGAGGCAGCCGTACTTTTACTCATAGGTGCTATTGCACGGACCTGCTCCTCAACAATATTGAGCTCTACTAATTCAGCCAACTCAAATACAGCCTTCAGAGTAGGAGTTTTTGACTTAAGCAGCATGGAACTTCTCACTCTATTCCTTAACTCTGGTGAGAGCATAGCATACCAAAATTGGACGGATTGTGCTACAGTCACACCTCCTGTAGCCACAATCAGCCTCCTCATCCGAGAGTATGCTTCCCTCAAGCTCTCACCACTCTTTCGCTGAAAGTCTTGCAAACTCTTTAGCTTGTCAACCCGCACTCCTTGGTAGCTCTTTTCCAGCACCTTGAAGAATTCCACAATTGGGTTAAAATAAGGAGCCATAGTGGATGTTGAAGCACCATCTCCCTTCTCAGCAGCCTCACGCCTAGCTTGAGGCGTCTTGTATGGTTCTGTAGTTGAAGACTTACTTGATGCTTCCTTGTGCCCTCCTAGAGTGAGCGGCACATAATCTGGTGAGTAAAATGCCCTCCACTGCTCTATCTCAGCAGCATGTTCTTGGGCAAACTCCCTCCAGTCATCCATAGGTGCACCCTCTAGGTGGCTGAACAAGGCTTTCCATGCAATGAACGCTGAAAACCCCTTTGGGTTCTTCAAACTTTGCTGGTCACACCAGCATTCAAACTCTTGCATAAAATCCTCTAACTCAATGGTGCCGATCCTGCTAGAGAACCATCGCGGGCCTCTGGTGGCTCCATATATTTCCTCCATGTCCCACCCACTTGGGACAAAGTTTGCAATGGGTTCTTCTGTTGCCACAGAATCCTCTTCGCTGGATTCCTCTTCAACTGTCTCAAAGTCCACCCTCCGTACAGGTGATGACACTTGGAACCGCTGCCCACTTTTGGTGTACCCACCACGATCAGGTGGGCTGAAGTTGGCCGTGGTGACTACAAGAGAATCAAGCCGCAGCCCAAGGTCTTGGCTATGGTGGTCAGCCTCTTCAAGCAGCAAAGTTTGAAATGGAATTACTTCTAAATGGCTCAACCAAATTGCAAATTTCTTTCACCAATCTGCAATTAGACCTTGTGGCTATCTGCACACCAAAAATCAACAACTAAATCTGATCACAATCATTGAAAATCCAGCAGCGCTTCCGCTGGCTGATTTTCTACCAAAAATTAGACCTGAGTTCAACAACTCCAGCAGTTTGCTCCACACAAACTACCCAACACTATGATTGCTCCACACAACCATACAGCTGCTCCACACAACTCAGTTCTGCCACAAAACAATCACTTTAACTAGCGACTCAACTATTCCACATAGCAGCTTCGATTGAATCACTCTCCTAGTGATTTCCATCACCTCATGTGACAACTCATTCTGTGAAGTAATCAATGTTACCAGTCAAGCCAACCCAACCTCCAACTCCAGGGACGACATAAGGGCTTGGGAGCACCTCACACACTAAGCACACACAGAAGAGGCTATGGTAGAGGCACTCAAGAAGGCTCAATCTCACAGAATGAACCCTTTTTGCCCTGGTGGCTGAGGTATACCCCTTGGGCCTCAGCCTGGCCTAAATCCCTAAGCTCTGATTAGAGGAGCAAATCTGATCTGATCTGATCTGATCTCTACCTCTTCAGACGGTGGAACTAACGGCAACGGTGATGATGACGGTCACAGTTAATGCTGTCCAAAATCTGACTGCACATCTGTCTAAATATAGAACACAGTCACATAAAGTCGAGATAAGCTTGAGTGTCACTTGAATTGTCATGACATGAGCCTTGAAGACCAAAAAAGGTTTTTGGAAACCTTGGTAATAATCAAGTTCCCTCATGGACTTGTAGGATCTTTTCAAATAAATATCATTAAAAAAAATGGGAGTGTATGAAATCACGTGATTTCCATCTTCTTGTGTAACAAATTTGACATGTTTGCCTTTGTCATAAGATGTCTAATCAACCATGGATTGCAATAATGTGAGTATGTCGAATATTCCAATGGATATGTGCAAAATTATGGGATTCAACTAACATTCAATCCTTACGAAATGAGTATATAACTTACTCTCTCAATGACATCAAGGCATTTGTATTTATTATTGTAGGTAGTTGCACCACACATCATCAATTTGGTGTACAATAATTGTACTCACCCAATATTGTCCCATAGTTTGATAATGAATGGAATGCAAGTTCAAGGTTTAAAACTTTGTGATTCATTCATTTTAGTGAGTGGTTGTGTCCATTGTTTTACAATAAACACAATCAAGAGTAACTACATCTACAATTGGAAGGAGATTCCTATGAAAGAGAGTCGACACAAACTCATCATATGCATAGGCAACCTATCAAATATCTTGAGGACATTTGTGAATTGCCTCCACTCCCAATTTAGGTGAAAATAGAAGTTGAATTGCTTGTTTCCATGGGTGAATTAGTACATATGAATTTGTTGCATTTGTCAACTACCCTTGTGTTGATTGTAGAAAGTTATAGGTCTACGGAAGCCTATGGCAATCATTATAAGGTGGATGATGCAAGCTCTAAAAAAGTAGTGTCATTTTATAGTGGAGTTGCATGTATTTTGAAGAAGAGGGTATAAGTAATGCCCAAGGTGCAAATCTTATTATGTTGCACATCAAATATGTTGGGGTGATCAAAGAGATATTGCAGCTTGATTATGGACCGCTACAACTAGTAGTATTTCGAAACAACTATTAAAAGGGATAAGGAAGGATTTCTCTTGGCCAATTTTTGATATATGTTCCTAGAAAATGAAAATCCGTTTAATATTTCCATCCTAGGGATGGAAAGTCGTATTACACAAGGACCTTCAGGCACGACAAGTGGAAGTAGAGAGACATGAAATCAATAGTGGGCATAACATAGAGTTTGATGGCCTATGATAACCACGAATGTTCCTTGAAACACAATGTACATTGGAGGGTGCCATGCCATTAATCCCAATGAGACTCGTAGCCATTTAATGTACATTGGAAGAAGACACATGTGTAGATGGAGGGCATGGAAGAAATGAGAGAATGGGGATTAGCATGGATGACTAACATGCATAAGTGTAGGATTAAGAATTAGAATATGGGAGACCTAATTCAAAGTTTTGGAATTGGGTGTGCATATGGAACTTTGAATTCATATGCCAAGGTTGAATTGGATGGCCAAATGATTATTGTATGTGCAATTGCTAGTAGTAGGCAAACCATTATGTCCAAATTAGTCATTGGATGTTTTACATGTTGAAGTGAGACATTAACATTTTAGTCTTCTTTATCAGATATAAATTCCCAATTATTATGTTATTACACACTGATGAATTTTCAAGCCCAATTGAACGTGCTTTGACCAATGTTAAACCTATGTAAAGTCCATGATGTGGAAAAATTAGCTATGTTTATGTTGAAATCTGAATGAATTTGATAAATATATATGAATTTTCCTAAAATGGTGTCATGAAACAATACAATTAATTTTTTCTTGTGTTGGATTAGATGGATTATTGTTTTACATTTTGTGATGTTGCCATGACTAATATCATCTAGAAGGAAATTCAACCATGTCTACCCATAGATCAAGCATGGATGAATTTTTAAGTCAAATATCTATTTGTAATTATTGGGTATTTGTTTGAATGATGTAAGTTTGCATGGATTCCACAAATTCATTTGAAGGTTTGTTTTTTAGACTTAATATTTCATAGAATATTATATGCATTTATGTCATACAATAATATTATGGCATTGTGGATATGCGGTTGGATTCACATTAGTCACACCTGGTGTAAAATCCAGATTCACATCAATGGTGGATTGATGTGACATGATGTTTGTGTAGTGGGATTCACCTTTGTTGTCGCACTAAGCAAAAGTTGGAAGTTCATCATTTCAAGTGACTTGGTATGACGTGAATGGCATTTAGCAATATAACCTACCATGACATGGAAAATTGAAAGACATGAAAACTAAAATGAAATACCCTACATGGATGTGCCTCTTCTCCGTTACAAACCTAATATGTAAATTGTAAATCTAGGATAATCCACAACAAGCGTGGATTTTGATCTCCCTAAGGAGAAAAATCTTATTATAAAATTAGAGGGATGAAAATAGGGAGAGATGAATGGCATGCGCATCCTCCACTGGGTAGAGGAAAACATCATCCACATCCATTGCTGAAGTAGGAGAAGAAGAGGAAGCAACAACTTTCGGAACTTGCATGAGCATGGGTGTGTGCACAAGCTTATTATCTGCTGTAGTGTTTATCCTATTGGCATCAATCACGCAATTCTATTATCTATTGGGTAGACGATATTTGCAAGGATATGAATTGTAATAATGTAAGAACAACAAAGAGATGTGGTTTCATAATGGGAAAGGAAGATGAAGGAAAGGGAGGAGGATTATGGGGTTGTTATATTTGTACACACTCATGTTGTTGAGTGTGTTGCTTGTGGCTGAGATCCTAGTTGTGTAGCGAGTGCAAAAAAATTGGATTATGTAGATTTCTTTGAGGAAAGGAAAAAGGAAACGAAGTTGGTGAATGCAGCAACAAGTGGGTTGATGAATGCCACCACCACAAAAACACACCGTCCACCAAGCTCTCAGGAAGGTGGCTTTTCAAATGTGTGATATGAATTGTTAGAAAAAGAGTTTTTTGACAAGGAAGATCCAAAAGAAGGTAGGGCTCTACTTGATTTACTATTTCGGATTTTCTTTTTTGGAATCTTTGAACAACAAATGAAGGATTGGTGGCTAACAACTTCAAATCATGATTGGATTTTTTATTGCAAGGTGTTCATAACAACTAAATTTCTTTCTTCTTTTGTTCTACTATTGTCATTGTTGTTGTTGTGCAAGTTGTATTGGAGATGATGGTTAGAGGGGAAATGACATGCTTTAAGGCTTGAACATATGTCATTTGACTTGAGTTTTTTGTATGATGGTTTGTAACACAACAGGTTAGTGGACCACAATAAAACCTAATCTTCAACTTTATTTGTTGTAGCAAAAACACCATTAGTATTACTAGTTTACAAATAGCTTTCTAGAGGTTATATTTGTTTTGAATGACTATTGGTCACATTCAGATTTCAGCCCAACCTTTCCAACCTTTGAAAGTGAACAAAAGTTGTTTCTCTAAAGTTTTTTTCATTCTTTTTCTACCATAAATATTAAAGAGACAATAGTTAATATTGCACTCACCAATATCAATGATCTATTAGTGATTTCCAAGGTTTTGATTGTTGATTTTATCATTTACTTTCAATGCATATCACTATTGATGTACTCTAATTACAAACTTTGGAGGTGCTTGTGTTCTTAATGCATTAAACAAACTAATGGTTGGTATCATGTGGCTTGAATTGTAATGGTTTCATTGTTTGTTGTAGAAGGAATCATGAAATAATGTACAATAAACTTATGACAATATATACTGCACTATTACAACATATGGCTTTTGAACATTTGCAAGCCACCTCAGCTAAGCTTTATGTTGAGCATGTGCATGTGCAACTAATGTGTTCTAGACTTGAACGATGTTAATGCACATGGTGTGCTTCAAGTTGTGAACCATCTACAATTTGTAGGACTATTTGCATGCAACATGGAAGAACCAAATTGTTATGGTGGAATTAATTTGAGCCATTCCATATGAGGACCATTTGTTTAGTGATATCTTCGTACCACCTACTTCCCTAGCCATTCTAATTGGTTCTAACTAGTGTTTCATTCAAAATGTTGGTTAGAATGTACTTGAATTCCTTTTTTTGTGTTTTCACAAGAGCCTTGGCGTTTATTATAATAGGCATCAATGGTAGCTCATAAATTGGTTGTGTTTTTCATACCTAAATGTGTACACATTGGAACTTTACATGCAATGCTTTTTAATAACAATGATGTTGGAGGGGAAAAACCTTAAAAGTGGCCTTCAATGTGATGGCCATGAAATTATCTATGAGATTTGTTGTTGTGCTCTTCATATGCTTTTGGCAATCATTCCTAACCTCACATAAGAACTTTTGGTAATCATTCCTATTGTGGATGTCACTTTTTAATTTTTATGTGTACATTGCTTTTTTAAGTACACACCTAATTTGAAAATGTTTTGGACTCTGGTTTTGTGTGGTTCTACAAGCAGATCAAGTAGATGTGTAGTTCATGGTTGTCCAATGTTTGGGCTAGTTGTTTGCTAATATTGGTTGCCATGCAGCACAAGAAAATAGGTTGTTATTTTCAAAAAAATTGAAGAGTTTTGGTGACAAAGTTGTGGAGGTTTGCATTATTGTTGTGAAATGTGTCAGAATGGGTCGAAAGGTGAACCCATTTGGCATGAGGTGTCAAAAAATTTAAGTGTTTGTGTTTATCTTATAAGCTTCCATTCCTCTTGGGTTTAGTTACAAAAATTAGAAGGGCATTGTTAGGTTTAGAACATACTTTATGGCCATAGCTTATGTAGTTTGAAAAAATGTTTGAAGAAAATTTTGGATTATGAATAAATTTATTATAAGTCTTTTTTTTTGTTTTTTTTCGTTTACCTATTTCTTTTTCCTGGTTTTTTTTCCTTTTGCATTTGTAAAGATTTATTTCCAACTAGTGGGTACCCGTTAATTGTTTCAACCAATTAATAACTCTTGTTGTTGTTCTGTCTGTGTACTCCAGTTATAAAATATTTTAGAATCTTTTGGTGCATTCAATCTTTTGCCTTCCAACATGTTATATTTTTAATATTGAATAAAATCTCATTACTTTGCAAATTAACGATGTTTTTAGAGATCGAAAAAGAGCTTGGGGTTGAAAGAAGCCCCCCCCCCCCCCCCTCGAGGGATCATTTTGACGAATATTTTTATTATATAAGCATAATTATATAAGCAGTGTTGGGCATGTATTTGATATGTTGAATAACCTCCACGTATGGGTATCTGTAAAATGGGAATTAAAAGAATTAAAACTCGGAGTAAAAGAATCACAAGTTTTGGGTATTTGAAAAAAATTCAAAATCAAAGAACCACTGTCGGTTCTGGTTATTTCAAAAAAACCTCACAAAACTGTCGGGTTTCACGAAAACTCGGAAAAGAGGAGCCAGGCAGGTTTTTGGGTGGTTATTTTACTTTTACAATTTGGGATCTGGGTTTCAGGACCTTGACAGACAGACTAACTGCTTCATCTGCTACTTCACCAGCCTCTCCCTTCCCCCACCCCCCAAAACCTCTGTCATAAACAGAGAGACTTACTGAATTTATATATATATTTCCAATGAAACCCAAAAGTCCACCAATTTTGCAAAGAACAAATTCCTCCATAGGCTTTTTAATAACCTATAATTATCACAATAGACTCAAGCTTTAGCCCAAGCCATGGCTTATTTGCCTTTGTTGCCCTCCTATAAAGGTTATTCTTAATACGATCATGTAGTTAGAACTTTCATTGATGATGAGACTTTGGAGTGAATTAGGATTAGTTTTAAGAGCTTGAAGGTGGATTACAATTTTGTAACAACCATTGTGTGGTCCTTTGGTTGGGGGGGGGAAACTTTAACAAAATATTAATGTGTCGAATCAACTTTTGGTGCATTCTTGCCTTTGAAAAACATTCCAAAAAAAAAGTCTCATTGTAACTCACTTTGGCTTTCATGCTTGCAAGTATTATTTCCTCCAAACAAAAGTTCCATCCTCTCCAAATATCTTCAAGTGTTTGTCAACCTTGTAAACATCCTTGTGTCCATTATTGACACCATCGTTTCCATGCATGTCTCCAAAAGATTGAAGTTCCCTTTGCTTGGCAAAAGAAACAATCTTGATAGAACTTTATGAACTTCATTATGTTAATAACTTAGGATTTTAGTACATGTTGTTCAAGTCCGACATGTGTTGAATTGGTTTTGATGGACATATTGCAATTGTCATGCCCGTATATGGCCTCATACATGATGGCCAGTTACGGGCACGCCCATGTGTGCTTTTAGGGTTAATGCACAGTCTTAGGCGATTGTACGCCATTAGGTACTTAGGGTTTCAGTTGTTGGCGACGGTATAAAAGGTCCAACCCTTTCTTTCTCTTCTTAGTTTTTCTAGAATTTCTTTGCCAGGAGTTTCCTCCATCATAAGCTAGGATTTCTAGATGCTCACGGTGGCCATTGCACGACCACCGTCTACATACACTTCCTTTCTTTCTTTCTTTGCATTTCAATTCTAGAAAAATTGTATTTTCTGTGCCTCATGTTGAAAGTCACAGATTTCTGTTTGCTTGAAAAATTTTGAGTTGTTGTTGCTGTTACTATTTTGGCTGCTATTGTTGCCGGAGCTACTGTTGCCGGAGCCGGAGGACGTTGATTTTGTTGCCACCCGAGGAAGCTTGCGTTGGTATTGGAGAGCGCTTGCATGTTGGAGAGCGGTGGCCTGTTACAGGTTTCTTTGAACAGGTTTCAAAGTCTCTCCCTCCCTTTCTCTTTCTGTTTCTCTTGAAGTTGTCTAAAAAAAAACAATTTTTTTTTTCAGCAGTTCGTTGTAGCAACAGCGCTGCAACGCGCAACAACAGCAAAGCGCCGTAGCAGCAGACCACCGTAGCGCCATCGCTGTAGTAGCAATGCCGCAGTAGTAGAACGCTGCAGCAACAGCAGCGCGGCGGCAGCAGAACGCTGCAGCAGCAGCAATGCCACGGTAGCAGAACGCCGCAGCGACGCGGCAACACAGCGTTGCAGCAGCAGGAGCAGCGCCTCAACGCCGTGCAACAGCCGCGCCTCAGCCATTGAACGTCGCGCAGTAGCCGCGCAGCAATAGCGCCTTAGCATCGCGTAACAACCGCGCAACAGCAGCACTTGAGCGTCGCGTAGCAGCGCCTTTGTGTCGTGTTGCAGCCGTGCAATAGCAGCGCCTTAGCGTCGCGTAGCAGCAACAGCAACAGCGTTGCGAGCTGTTGCAGCATTCCAAGCGGCAATGCTGCCATCGCTGTGACCTTGGTTCGTTCGACGTCCGTCGGACTTTCGTCAGACTTTCATCGGACGTTCGTCAGACGATTCGTCTTGCGGCATGCCTACGTCATCGCTGACGTCATTGCATACGTCATCGCTAACGTCACTGTTGGCGTCATCGCTGACGTCATCATACTTTCGTCCGACGTTCGTCAGACGATTCGTCTTGCGTCCTGCCTACGTCATCGCTGACGTCACTGCTAACATCATTGATGATGTCATCATAATTTCGACTTTCGTTCGACGTCCGTTCGACTTTCGTCCGATTTCCGTCCGACTTCCATTCGACTTCCGTCCGACTTCCAGCCGACTTTCGTCTGACGTCCGTTCGACTTCCGGCCGACTTTTGTTCGACGTCCGTCCGACTTCCGGCCGACTTTCGTCCGACGTCCGTCCTGCGTACTGCGTACATCACTACCGACGTCACTGGTGACATCATCGTCTTGCGCCATGCGTCCTGACGTCCTATGTGCTACGCCCTGACGTCCTGCCGCCCCTGCGTCTTGCATCATTTACAACAACACATGGTACTTTTCAAATTCTACGTTGTGTTAGAATTTTGTAGTTAGTGCTGCGTACTATCATAAAAAAAATGCGGGGCATGGGACAACACCATGTCCTCGGATGATGAAAGTAGTACTACTCATCTAGAACCAAGGTATCAATTACGAAGTAACACACAACCCTTTGAACCAATATCTTTGAGTTCACGATCTTCACGACGTTACCATCAAACATCCACAGCACCATCATCATCTAGTACAACTCCTACTAGGAATTCAGGTTACACTACATCAACAGTACATCAAAGTCCATTTGGAGGGGCTAATCAGTGGGGTACGCCTATTGTTGCACCTGCTTTCACACCATCACCATATACTCCGTTGCAAGCTGTGACTTCAACACCCATATACACCATGGAGGTCAACAGCTCCTCTGGGAGAATTGAGAAGTTCAGCGGAAGGCCAGGTACTATTTCTTTGAGGGAGTTCAAGGCAACCTTCTCAACTGTGGTTTGTGAATTAGAGCTCAAGTACGGCACTAATTACACCGAGGCATTTGCATTCAAACAATTGGCTCGTTATGTGCATTATGAGGCACTGGATGTCTACGAGCAACATTCTACAAGAATTTTGGGTGTCACCCAGATTCCCAATCCAGCTTACGCCATGGCCATTGCCACTGCCTCTCAAGTTGCATTGCAAGCTGCAATTGCTCATCACGGGACTGTGCCGAATAATCCAGACCCAGTACCTACCTCAGTAAACCTTTCTCCTCAACAACTCATTGCTGCGACTACAAACATTCCTCCCACCACCGATGCGCCAGCTTTTGCTGATCCAGTGGGGGAATTCTTTCGAATTCTTGAGCTGGAATTTCCAATCAAAAGTTCTTAAAAAATTCTGCAACTCGCCACCTTCTCTCGGCAGAAGGATGAAACCCTCAAGATGCTTTACAGGAGGCTTCTCAAACTCAAAGAGGATACCCAGAGCATCACCGACTTGGAAGCTGCCCACCGGTATCTTCGTTCTTTGGAAGGTACTCCAACACTTCATGCACAGGTTTTGCAACGAGTCTTTGCAGAATTTGGAGACTCGTACACTTTATTGGATGTGTACAACATTTCCGAAAAGTTGTAGCTGGCTCATGCACACTATGAGGCTAGCACTATGAGGCCTCCATCACGTTCAAGGCCTCAACCTACACAAGCTGCGCCAACTAGATCATCACATTTTTCTTCAAGGACTAAAGCGGTGCACTCGGCTACACCCATCCTACCTTCTTGTAACTACTGCGGCAATCCTGCCCACAAAGCTAGTGAGTGCAACATTCCTTCCGAGGATCTCTTTTGTGATTATTGTGGGAAAGAGGGACATCAGGAATTTGTTTGTTTTGCCAAGTTCCCAGAGCGGAAGCAACTCCGATTACAACGGCAAAATCTGCCAACATCTTCTGCTGTCTCTCAACCAGAAGCCAAGGCACCTCAGCCTTCCACTCAGGCTTTGCCCACCAAGGGCAATTCCAACAAGAATACTAAGAAGAAGGAGCACAATGCTGACAAGAGGGAGGTGCTTCAAGCCCATGCCATTTAAGTTCAGACTTTACAAAATGAACTCGAATCATTGAGGGCTCAATTTGCTAATTTAAAAGGCAAGTCCTCCCAACCAGCTAGCGATGCCCAACCTGTACAAGGTTCAGGATCACACGAGGGACCTCCTAGATCATTCTATGGCCTCCCACACGATGCCATGGTTGGGGAATATGTTCTTTCTACTCCACACAACTGTAGTCTCACACCAGAATTTTCTACTTCATTCTACCCTTCATATGTCGCGGCACAAGAAGCTAGTGTGGCACCTAGAGTTTCTGCCACTAGGCAGATAATTCAGATTGATGGACTTGCATCTGGTTCAAGTCCTATTACCAGGGCTAGAGGAGCTTGAGCAGTCATGCCACAATCTTTTCGTTCTCTCAACATGGAAGAAGAACGCACCTTGTTGGCGAGGGGGGAGGACACTACTACACCACAAGCTGTTAGGGCATCAAATTCTCGTGTCCGAGGAGTACATGTACATCAAGAAAACACACAATTTTCCATTGATCAGCTTATGGAATGCCAACTTCAAATGCATGAAGTGGCACAAAAGCTTGTGAGTACACCATTGTTTAGTTTTCAAGATTTGAAGCTAAGCACCAAGGACATAATTGCAATCTTAGAGGATACCTTGAACACTACATCAGGTCCTTTACCAATCCCTTAACCACATGCTACAGAGATTCCATCCAACACCTTGGAGAGACATTTGATTGGCTCACGTGTTGCAAATGGCGTTCGTAATCTGGTCACTAGTTCTAGCATGGCTAAACTAGTGGGTTTTCCTACCTTTGATTCTACATTCACATATCAGAAGGGAGTTCAGAACACCTCCCTTGTGGATTTGTTACTTAGCAAAGGTGTTGTGGATAGCCATTCTCTCCACAAAGTCTCTCACTCATTTCCGAAGGTGGTGCCTAGTGAGAGAACTTCCATTGCCACTAGAGTTGCCATAATCGACAATATCAGGCCAGTAATCCAAGTGGGAGGACATACACCCAGAGTCGTACTTCTTGACACAGGTGCCCAACCAGTGATTCTTGGAATTCAATTCGCCAAGAAGATGGGCATGCTTGATTCCAATCTACGGAAATCTATGTGGCAGATTCGCACTGCTAGTGGGAGCGTAGAGGAGGTACTTGGGGAAAGTTCAGATTTGATTACACTTAAGTTCAATGAAGGTACAGATCAGGAGCTTTGCTTACAGGTCAGATGTTTAGTCACCAATGCCACCAGTTATGATGTGCTCATTGGGCAAGAGGCCCTGTTTCCACCAGGTTTCACAATTGACAACTGGTTTGAACATGCATACTACCGAGTGGATTGGGAGACCAATGGCCACCACTTGGGATACATACCCCTTGATTTGCATGGGAACCATAGTCCTATGGCTCACCATTGTATGCTCAAGGAAGCACACACCATTTCCTACATCCAATAAGCTAGCCACGAATGGATAAAAGGAGATGAGGAGGAGATAGCTTACGCTCAAGCTACTGAAAACTTGAGGGTGGTTCCTACTGACATACAACATGGACCAGAGGTTTTACAAAGGTTCAAGGTAGCCCACCGGCCTTTGGTCAAAGCTTTGTCTAGTTTTGAAAGCATGGAAAGCCATGGCAAACCAATTAAGCCATTACTTCGTCAGCCAGTCACCTGGACACCACCTAAGGAAGGGATTACATTATTAGAGCTCTTTGGTGGTATTGGTACAGGTCTCGAAGCCCTACTGCAGTCAGGGATGGTGGTTCGGAGGTATTTTTACGTAGACATTGATCCTATTGCAAGGCAAGTGGCGGCATCAAGAATGAAGGAGTTCACAACAAGATTTCCACAACAATTTGCAACCACTGCATGGAAGACTAGTTTCACATTTTTGCCCTCTGACATACAACTAATTCAGAAGAAGCATATGGAATTACTTGGCCCTGTCGACCTCATCATTTTAGGTTGGGAGTGTCAAGGATTTTCAGCAGCTGGATTTGGAAAAGGCTTGAGTGACACAAGATCTGGTCTTTTCATGGACATGATACGACTGATCACCTGGGCTCAATCCATTTCTCCTACACTTGGCTATGTAATTGAGAACACTCCTTCCCAGCTTGATCAAAGGGAGAAAGTCCAGGAACACTACACATTGGTCAAGCATTACCTTGGAGAGCCGCTCCTATTTGATGCAGCACAATGCGGTTCCTATGCGCACCGGCTGCGCAATTGGTGGACCAACTTGGCACCACTTTCAATTCTGCAATTAGCTCTGAAATACACTATCAGAGACCCCAACTTATAGGTTTCTCACATATTGGATGATCAAAGTTCTTGCCAACCAGTTACAAGGCAAGAAAAACCTCCTTGGTTTCCTGCGAACACAATAGGAAAACCAAGAGGTGCTTGGCCCACCTTTGTTTCCTTCCCAGGAGTGCATGCTTTTCAAAGAGATGGACCAGGCCTGGTGTATCGTCATGCTTCAGCCACTTGGGATGAACCAAGCCCATAAGAAAGAGAAAGGGCTATGGGGTTCCAAGCTGGCACTACTAGTCACACTAAGGTGACTAGATTGGAGCGTAATGCTCTACTAGGGAGAGGCATGGACCTAAACTCCCATACCTGGTTGTTGGTAACTTGTGTACTCTTTCAAATGTACACAACACCAACACTGATTCAATCAACTTGCAGTTCCAGCGATGCATCCACATGGCACCCCGACCAAGTACACTTGCCTATCTTCAACACTCTACATTTCATTCTCAGTGTTGGGGGGGAGGAGGTACCATGTAATTTGACTCAAGTTATGTCCAATACACCTGGAGGTACATCAACTTCTGGAGAAACAATTACAACCCTCTACGAATCTACGCAATTGGATAATGGAGAACCCAATACACCAGGTTCTTCAAACACACTTTCCAACTCCATTCTAGGTGTCTCCAACTACCCTTTCATTATGGGGAACCAGCTCACCAAGAAGGAGAATGACCAAGTCACAAACTTGCTAATTAAGTATGAGAATGTGTTTGCATTCTCAATGAAAGACTTAGGTAGGTGCAAGACCATGCAATTCTCTATAGACCTTACAGATGAGACACCTGTCTATCGAAGAAAGCATAGGTTGAGCAAACATGAATGGGAATTGGTAGATGAAAGATGCAAGGAGCTCCATGAGGCTGGTCTCATTGAGCCATCACGTTCTGATTTCGCAGCTGCTACAATAATGCTAGTAAAAAAAGATTCGGCTGGATTATGGATTGAGAAAAGGATGTGCGGGGATTATAGGCCTTTGAACCTAGTTACACCTCAGGATAGGTACCCCATGCCCATCCCTGAAGAATTGTTTGATAGCATTGGAGATTCAAACATCTTCACAATTGTGGATCTAAGGCAAGGTTTCAACCAGATTGTGCTCGCTGCGAAGGATCGCAAGAAAACAGCATTCCATGGAAGCAACAAGCTATGGGAATGGCTTGTGATGCCTTTTCGATTGAAGAATGCACCTGTCTTCTTTCAACGAGTCATGGACCAAGTTCTTGAAGGGGCAGATTTCCTGAAGTGTTACATAGATGACGTCCTAGTGCATAGCAAGGGACTCCTGCAGCATTTGGCTCATCTTGAGGAGTTATTCAAGAGGCTCCACGAAGTCAACATGAAGATCCATCCTAAGAAGTGTGAGTTTGCTGTCACCTTAGTGGTCTATCTTGGACACAGAATCCTACCAAATGGTATTATGGCTCATTGGGCCAAGTAGTAGCCATTTTGGAGATGCCCAATCCTACTGATGTTCACACTTTGAGGAGTTTCATCGGACTTTGTAATTACTATAGAATTTATGTCCAAGACTTTAGTACTATTGCTCATCCTCTCTATGCATTGTTGAAGAAGGATGTTGTTTGGACATGGAGTGATGAAGCTCAGGAAGCTTTCAACACACTCAAGGAAAAGCTTTCAGAGTTCCCCATTATGAGAAGACCTGATTTCAACAAGGTTTTCATTTTACACACTAACTGGAGTGCTCTTGGTATTGGAGCTATTCTTGGCCAACTTGATGAGGAAGGCAAGGAATATGTTATCGCCTATGCATCTCGAAGCAACAACAAGGCTGAGAATAACTATTCGTCATACGAGGGGGAGTGCCTTGCTATTGTATGGGCTGTCATACATTTCAGGCCCTATCTTTATGGCACCAATTTCACTTTATGTACCGACCACCAGCCTATCAAGTGGTTGATGACCAATGACAAACTTACTGGTAAGTTAGCTCGTTGGGCGCTTATACTTCAAGAATATGAGCTCAAGGTTATTCACCAACCTGGTATTACACATCAGAATGCGGATACCATGTCACAAAGACCCCTCACTACCTCTGAAGATTTTTCAGAAGCCAGGCAAGATTTTGACCAGATTCCAGCAGTACCTGTATCTGAGGCATCTAGTTATCTTGCACTACTGCAATGTAACTTGGTTGAGCATCCCATTCTCGATATATGGGAGGACTTGGACACTTTAAGGTTTCTTCAACATGGGGAATACCCTCTCCAAGTTACATCAAGTCAGCGAGATCACATACAACAACGGTCTAAACGCTATTCATGGAGGGACAATCACCTCGTCCGATGCTTACCACAAGGCGACAGAGTGGTTCCACAACTCCATGAACGACCTGGTCTTATTCAAAAAGTACACTCGGAGCTTGGACACTTTGGAGTTAAGCGTACTTATAGCCTTCTCGTTCCTCATTACCATTGGAGAGGTATGTATGCTCAAGTCCAAGACATCATTGCTAGGTGTGAACAATGTGATAGAGTGAGAACTTCTTTCTCCTCTCGACAGCTCACGCTTTCTCCACTCCCTATTCAGGGCATGTTTTGTCGTTGGTCATGTGATTTAGCTGGAGAGTTACCACAAACCTCCAGGGGTAATGTTTACATCATGATTATGATTCAACATTTTTCAAAGTGGATTAAGCTTGTTGCGCTACCGGACAAGTCATCACACAGCACTAGCCAAGCCTTCTTACAACAGGTTTTAAGTAGGTTTGGGGCTTGTGCTGAGTGCCTTACTGATCAAGGATAAGAATTCAGGGGAGAATTCCAAGACCTGCTTGACCATGCTCTCATTGACCATTGTCGAACCTCAAGAGATCATCCCCAAACTGATGGCCTTGCAGAAAGGATGGTTCAAACATGCAAGAAAGGACTTCGGAAGATTTGCCTCACTAAAAACAAAGAGGATTGGGACCTGGCCCTCCCATACATCGCCATGGGTTACAGGATGTCCAAACACGCTTCTTTATCTCATTTCTCTCCTTACATTTTACTTTTTGGGAGACATCCCATTCCACCTTCTTCTATTGCTGCTCAAATGGACCAGGTTATGGAATTGGACTCCCCAACCACTTGGGCTAGGGTCATTGCAAAAAGGGCTGCTCTATTCAGGAGGGTTATGCCCATGGCCATGGAAAACCTGTCCATTGCACAACATCGAGACACCTTACGGTATGCACACACACGAGGTGGCAGTTACAAACCTAAGGTGAGACAATTTGATGTTGGTGATTTTGTATATCTCCAGCGGCAACCAAATGACACTCTAGACACTTCTTCTGGTCATACTATCCTAAGGATTAAGGCGATCAGACCTTCAGGTGTGTTGGAATTACAGGGAGCTGACGAACGCACAATTCGGGATCATTCCAAAAATTGTGCGCTTTGCCACCTGCCGAACTTGGATCCTACCATCATCACGGCAACTTGGATTCCTCCACTTGATTATCCATGTCAGGTATGTCAGAGGACGGATGATGCTGATCAAATGCTGCTTTGCGACAACTATAATGGTGGATACCATCTTTTCTGCCTCAAGCCGGAGCTCACTCAAGTTCCCGCTGGCAATTGGTACTGTCCATCATGTTCTCCTACAACACCTTGATTCCTACTCAGACCATGCCATGCTTTTTTCGGCTTAGGTCTGGGGGGGGATACATGAGAATTTCATTTCAGCCTCCCTCTTGCATTGTATATATGTGTGTGTGTGCATGCATTTCTTTTTAGTTGATTAGCTTATACCTTTGACTGACTTTAGTATTTTTGTTTAGTATAATTTACTGCGTATTTACATCCTTACGACACTGTACGTCACGACTCTACACGTCACGACAGCTGTCATGCCCGTATATGGCCTCATACATGATGGCCAGTTACGGGCATGCCCATGTGTGCTTTTAGGGTTAATGCACAGTCTTAGGCGACTGTACGCCATTAGGTACTTAGGGTTTCAGTTGTTGGCGACGGTATAAAAGGTCCAACCCTTTCTTTCTCTTCTTAGTTTTTCTAGAATTTCTTTGCCAGGAGTTTCCTCCATCATAAGCTAGGATTTCTAGATGCTCACGGTGGCCATTGCACGACCACCGTCTACATACACTTCCTTTCTTTCTTTCTTTGCATTTCAATTTCCCTCTTGCATTGTATATATGTGTGTGTGTGCATGCAATTCCTTTTTAGTTGATTAGCTTATACCTTTGACTAACTTTAGTCTTTTTGTTTAGTATAATTTACTGCGTATTTACATCCTTACGACACCGTACGTCACGACACTACACGTCACGACACAATTTAATTATCTATTATACAAGTATAGCAATGCATTCCCAATTCAATTTTGGACTTAATTCCATTAGTCTTGGCATTTTCATTCACATGTTTTTTCTAACCTTTTGCAATAATCTATGGGATTCTTTGTATAAAGCTTGTATGAATTGTTTTAAATGTAGTTAGTTTTCATGCGAACTTTTCAATGTAATTCATGCTTCACTATATGAATTCAAATTTGCTTTGGATATTTTTTCTTGCTACTATAATCACTAACTTTTTCCATATTGTGTTTTCAACTATTATGTCCTACACTCAAATATTCACATCAGACACTTGCAATTGTATAAATGCATTTATTTTATTCAATTTCTAGTCATGTGAAGCTCAAAAGTGATTTGCAATCTTCTATAAAATTCAAAGGCAAAACACAATCTTCCTTAATGCTTGGTTTTGTCCATATCTTTTTGTGTTATGCATTTTTCACCTTTAAATAATTTTCTCTCCACATGTTAAAATTGTTCACACATCAATAGACACTAATTCACCTTTTGTCAGAAGACAAGAGAAGAGATAAACAAAGTGTCCAATTTTGTCTTTTTGTTCCACAACCATTCTACTTCTACATTGGCATCCAAAAAACAGCAAGCAAGATCAAAATGCTACCCATGACCTATTTGAAGGTGATACAAACATTTTTTGTTAGTCTTTTGATCTACCACATCTTCTACAACATCTTGCTTTTATGGACTTATATACCTTTTGTATTGTGATAGCTCTCAGACTCTTTGCATTATGAACTATATGAACATCACATACCCTTAAATTCATATCAAATTACAGCATGCATTGGATAAAAATTATTGTTGCTACTTTCAATTAGAATATTTCAAAATTAATTCATGTTTTAAGTGTACAGTGTATAGATCATTCTATTGATCTTAGTAAGTTGAAAGAAATTTTAAATATGTTATCCAAAGCACCAAAATCTTGTCCAACACTCATTATAGGAGATCTTAATGTGGACATATTGAAGTCTATGGGTTTAGGGTTTAAAATCTGAAGACCTCACACAATTTACTCAAAATCATGATCTAAAAAGTTACAAAATCAAATAAATATTTTTAAAAATCTCCCTTTATCACATTTGGACTGATGTTCCAGGTAACGAATCAATTGCGTTAACAAACTCCAAGAGAATTCCAAGTGTATTTATAGGGCAGATTACATTCAGTAATCAGACTTTAAAAAAGAGCCCTGGGGCGGAGGGTGCGAGGTTGTAAGATCCCTAGGGCGCAGGATGTAAGCCAATATGATCTTTGGAAGGGAATTTAAAAAAAAAAAAAAAAACCATTGATTACCTTGGTTGTTACTCAGGGTAAGGCCCTGCCTGCTGTAGGGAATTACTGCATGGACCTCGGGCTCACCCTCCGTGCTCACACAGTAATTCCCTGATAGCAGGTAATCCCTATACAGAATGTACAGATGATTATCATAAACTCGTTTATTTTGCATTGAAATCACCTAACCATGTTCCAAATTTCACTCACGATCAAAATAGATTCTGTTTCATTTGAAATATGTGTTAAAGTCAAAAAGTGTGACACTATGATCTACGATAACAACCTTGTTATAACGACAGAGTCTGTCGTGGTCACACCATCTTATTCTTTACGTGGCTATCTACAGTTTGGAGCAATTGGGCGATTTCTGAATTTGGTCCTTTGTTGCTTTTAGTGTTGGCTTCTTGTTGTATGTTGTTGTTGGTCTTAGTAAAACTTTCATAAGTTTTTGTTGTCGGTTTGTTGAATGTTTTTTTTGGTTGGTTGGGTTGCATCTCAAGCCTTTTAATATCAAAATTTCCCAGATAAATGAGAGAGTTTGAAGCTTAAAGAATTGTCGTGGTGGCGGTGGAAAGCTCAAATGCAAATTCGAAGTTTGGGTACAGAAAAGGAAGGTCGAATCTTGGATGCAGTTATAAGGGTTTGAAGGTTGTGCAGTTTGGGAAGCTGGGAAGGTTATGGTGGTGGAGACATGCTTCTCTTGCCTCCAGAAGTCCACTTATTGACATAGGTGGTGGTTTTGTCCCTCCTCTCTGTATTGTCCATTTTCGTTCTTTCTCTTCTCAGAACCAATTTCCGTGGATATTTTTGCTCAAAGCCTTTCTCTTTTTTTTCTCTTAATTTGTTGCATGCACATTCACATTCTTTTCTGGAGATGACTTTTTGATCCGATGTCCCTGCGAATTAGGGTTACTCTGGAGCTGCTTTTTTTTGGGATGCATTGGGAACAGTGATGCAAAGGGGGGAGTTGAAGGAGAGTTTCATCATATGCAAGACTTTTCAGGATCGGGGTTTTCAGATCTTGGACTTCTGGAATTGAATCTCTACTGCTTTTCGTTTTTCTGCAGATTGGAAGAGAAAGGAGCAGCTCTCCCTTTGACGTGTCTGTAGATGAGGATCTTCCTCCATCCTTTGTTGAGGCACAAGATCCGGGCACACCCATTTGGTTGTGTTGGCATCACCTGTAAGTTGAGAATTCCCATCCGCCTGTGTCAGGCTGCCATGATCTTCATGTCAGAGGCGCTGGGGAAGAGGAGAGAGAGGGAGAGGGAGAGAGAAGAGAATGTTATTGGGCATTCTCACCAACAAGTATGCTATATATGCAACAGAGAATGGCTATTTTGTTTCAGGTTTAGCTGAAATGCAGAGTTATCTCAATGATTTGTAGTGGTCCAGGTGGTGCTCAATCCATTTCAAAGGGTATTCTTCCAGCTAGAAGCAGTGCACTGCTCAGAGACACAAGCTATCTTCTTGAATATTTGGGCATTGCCAGAGGCCAACTCCACCTGTACAACTCTACACCATTTCAGTTCATTGTGTCTACTGAAAGTAATTCTGCACCTATAGTGAGCAGAAAAAGTTGTCAAGCTGGCTTGGCATTTAACATTATGTTTCTATCTTGCCAGCTGCTCTGTGGATCTTGATATCATTCACAAAGGAAACTAATGAAATAATTGGTGCCAACAACTTAATTGGTGATGGCTTCTTTCATTTGCCTCAGATTTACATCTGGCAGCATTCATGGCATTCACTCAGCAGCACAAGAAGTTTGGAGTCCTGCAAAGTGGGATAGCTATGATCCTGTGGCATTTGGAAAATATTATCAATACCGGCCCTTCTTAGTGGCACACCGAGTTATGTTGATTGTTGCAGAAGTTTTCATGCTCACCATGTGGCATTGGGCTGAGAAAGACATTCACAAGAGGGCAGCCAAAGTAAATCACTTTCTCTTTGGTGACTTACTTGCAAGTGGTTACACAATCAATGGTTTGTTGTCCTGGTGGCTGTCTTGCATTAGTTTGCAGGGACTTAGAAGGATTGTGATCTGAGCATTGCCTTATCTTCTCTCTTTGTCTGGCTTGTCTTGAGTTGTTTCTTGTTGGTGCCATGGTTGTAGTTACGGCACAGTCTCATTCGCCTAGGTCCCTTCTATATCAAGGTCAGTATTGATCCCTTGTTCCCCAAGTGCAAACATGGTTCAGTAATTTATCCAAAAGCTGCAATTACTGTGATTTAGTGCCTGGGATAATAGCCTAATCCTTGTTGGTTTTGACTCTTACTTTTTGTTATCTGGTGTAGCTTGCACAGGCACTGAGTACACGCCCTGATATTTTACCCAATGCCTATTGCCAGGAGCTTGCAAAGCTGCAAGTATGTTCTATCACTCAGTCTATTCACTCATGTTATGTTTGTTAGGTTTAGTGATTGAACAGTTATTGGCTTCATTGTAGGCTGGGTCTTGATGTGTCAATGTGTAAAACGAATTGGGCTGTCAACAATGTCATCCATACAGTTGTGATTGAGTGCCTTTGGACTTAAGCTTCAGCTTATGCTCCTTGTCAAAGGTTTTTGCACAAATTTCTCCCTGAATGACTTGGAAGCAGTTTCAGAATTCAGATTTTTTATCAACCCAGTTTAAGACTTTGCAGCTGTGTTGACACTCATGGTTAGAATGCATCTTGTGGCAATTCCACCACAACCACTCACAAGGTGGTTTCAGTTTATGCTCTAGGTCTCATAATAATAGTTTTTTGGTTGGTGGATTTTGCTTGGCACAAGGATCGGATTCCACCTTTTCCTACACCAGACGCATTAAAGTTTATGGAACATGAGCTTGGTTCATGTGCAAAGAAGTTGTTTGCAGAGATCTCAGATGAACCAATAGCTGCTGCATCTCTTGGCCAGGTGTACAAAGGTAATATTTCTGCCAAAGCATTACCTGATTCATTTAGTCTCCATTTTTGTACATGGATGTGAATGTGAGCTGAACGAAGAAGTTGCCTGCAACTTTGTTGATTGAACTAGGGGCCTAGCTCAGTGTTGAGGTGAGTGCATTAGTATGTAGTTGACAATTCAAAACTGTTCAGGATTTTGACATCTCCTCTTAGTCAATCCTTGAAAAGTTGATGTCTGTAACTGAGTGTGAATGAAGGGCTGATTTTTGTAAACAGCACGACTACATTCAGGTGAGGATGTGGCTGTGAAAGTCCAGCGGCCAGGTGTTTCTGAGCAATTGGCACTTGATGCTCATCTTCTGCGTTTGATTGGAGGTCAGCTGCAGCGATTTGCTGGAACACGTGGTGACCTTGTGGCTGTTGTGGATGAAATGGTCAGTACTACCTAAGCATTTTGCTTTATATCCCTTGCACTCAAGTGCATATCTTTAACATGTGATATGTTATTACTGTGTGGTTTTTGTTAGCCCAGCACTCTATGGGGCTAGTTTTGGTACAAGGAAATCAGGCTTTTGCTTACAGTATCCAATTTCACTTTTACAGACCATGTGGTGGGTTGTACAACACAAGTACAGGTAGGGCATATGTTTGAGGAGGTGAATTACATTCAAGAAGGTCAAAATGCAGAGCGATTTGGTCGCCTCTATGGCCTCCATGCCCCGTACAGTAAGTGACACGTTTGCATCAATTAATTGTTGTACTCACTCAAAAGAAGGGGGCTAATCTTATGTTCCAAGTTTCACAATTCACAGGAAACCAGCACCATGTGAGGATGTCAAGATGTCAACACTTGAATTTTGATGCATGTTTGCATAAATGACATGAATGAACACAGAGCACAGCCATGGCCTCAACCAAGCTGACCCTAGGACACACACTAAAGCAATGATGGAGGGGACCAAGGCATACATAGATTCATCTGTAGATCCTGGACATGGGGTTGTGAAGGTCCCCAAGATATACTGGGAGTTTACTACAAAGGGGATCCTGACAATGGAATGGATTGATGGCATTAAGCTCACTGACAGAGATGCTTTACACAGTGCCAAGCTTGACATTCAACAACTTGTTGACCAGGTACTTCCCCCTCTTTACAATGGCATTTGTTTACAAGAAGTCACTGTCCAGTACTTCAGCATCTTTGCAGTATTTTGCCCCATAATATCTCAGAGTAACCTGCATGTGGTGGTTTGGCTCTTACAGGGAGTATTATCATCACTCAGGCAGCTTCTTGAAGAGGGCTACTTCCATGCTGATCCTCACCCCGGAAATGTTGTTGTGACGAGGGAAGGAGTCCTTGCATATTTTGATTTTGGGATGATGAGTGAATTCCGCTGGGAGTATCGCATTGGTCTCATCCGTACGGTATGTTTTATCACCATTTCTGTCTGGAACACAGTTTGATGCATACAAACCATCATCTATTAACATCATCTTGCAGCTTTCCTGTGGAGGATTGTGTTGCCGAGCAGTAATTTAGGTAACTGATGCTGTAATAGCAAGGTTTTGTGTCCAAATGCAGTTGGTACATTTTGTGAATCGGGATTCAGAGGGACTTGCCAAAGACTTCGTAATGCTAGATTTCATTCCACCAGGTACAGATTTGGGTCCAATAGCACATGAACTTCAAGCTTCCTTTGGTGATGAGGAGACAAAATCACAGCTAGATTTCCAGGTCAGTATATGTCCACTGAATTTGCAGCCTCTATATATATAGTACATACAGTTAGGACTTGACAGGCAAGCAGCTGTCAGCTCTTCATTTCGTTTGCAGTTTCTACATTTTTGGTATGTTATTCCTTGTCTCTGTTTAAGGGTTGCATTATTGATGTTTTGAGTGGTTATTGGTGGGCCACCCAGGGGATAATGAACCAGCTCTGGACTGTGATGTATAAGTTCAATTTTCGATTATCTCCAGAATATGCCATGGTGGTACGAGCACTGGGGTCTTTGGAAGGAACAGCCACAACCCTTGATCCTGGTTTCAAAGTTGTGTCAAATGCATACCCTTTTATTGTGGGTAGACTGCTAGCAGATCCTGATCCAAAAATGCGAGAAACATTGAGAGAATTGCTAATTCGAAACAATGGTTCAATTCGATGGCATCGACTGGAGCGCCTGGTAGTTTTCAGACTCTGTATCTGAAACAATTCAAAATCTTCAATAAACATACGATTTGCATCTTGGTTGTTTTGCTATTGGCAAGTTTGTTAGATCATAATACTTTTTTGGGAAGTTAACAGCAGAACTGTCAAGTTAAGTTCATCCACAGTCCAAATAACATTCAGACAGACATGGGAAGTTTTAGAGGAGTTTTAAGAGGCAATTTCTTCTTGCAGGTTGTAGCTGTAGCAGATCAATCTGCTCCAGCAAGTGGATCATTGTCAAAGGATGAAGCTTGGAATAAGGATGATGGATCATGCCATCAGAGATCAAGGGGTATAAGGGGAACCTTTGATACACGTGCAGTTGCTTCTGCAACCATGGATGTAATTAGCTTCATCTTGTCTGGAGAAGGATTAAGGGTTCGGATCCTACTTGTGAAGGATATTGTGGGGACATGTGATGCACTTCTGAAGTATCACTATGCAGATGCATTCAAGCTCAAGAAAGAGGATGTTTATGCAAAATGGTCTGGAAAGACTGTGAAAGCAGATGTAAGAACCCACACTAAGCAGGCTGAGCAAGTGCACCACTCATTTTCAAAATGGGGGGCACTTTCCTGGGGGTTATATGGGGACAACATGTTCGCAAACCCATTGTCTCAGAGTAGGGCTTGGGTGGTGAAACTGTGGGGCTCTGAGCCTGGGCCCTGGAGCTCCAATAAGAAAGATACAGAGTGTAGGTCAATATTTTCAACTGAAGGACCTGAGTTAGCCAGTTACAGGTCTCATTCACAGGCTCCTGAAACTCCTCTGCCTGTGGGATCCCACAGGAATAATGAGACCAACTGGAGACACGCAGATGATTCCTCCTCTGAACCTCTTCAGGTAATGTGGCAAGTAGCACAATTTTCAGCAGATGTATTCTTTTATAGAAGATGAATTTTAGATAATACCAAACTGAGCAGGATTTGAAAACTCAAGTTGTCTTCGTAAAAAGGATTGTTGGAGATGAAAATGAATAATCCTACAGATCAACAAATTTTCAAAGCATCTTGATATGAATTTCATGCAGATATTCCGTCATATGTAAGCTCTACTACGACCCACTTTATGTCCAGATGGTTCTATAAGTAGTGCAGGGAATCATTTCATTACTGGACTAATGAGTTTTCTGAGTTTGAATCTGGACCTTATCTGTTGGATGCAGTTTGATGATTTTCCTGAAAGGTTGCAAGTTGGGCTCCTTGCATTTACAAAAGCTGTGGAATCGGACCCAGAAGTGTGGATACCTCTGTTGGCTTGTCTGGCAGCAAGGCCTGAGGCTAGAGCACTTGTCTGTGATATTGCATCTGCACTTTCAGACTTTTATTGCAACTACACTGCTGAAGCTGCCATTCTTTTCATGTCAAAACTGTTGCATGAACAGAAGATTTAACTGATAATAGTGCTCGTATTGTGAGGGTTCTGTCGGATGTTATTCCCTCAGCAATATGAATTGAGCCTTGAAAATTGTGTATGCATTGAGCATTGAGATTGCCTTTGTGTTCTTTTTCAGGATGAGGCAGCTTTTTGGTAACCACAGTGTTCTTTTAACAGCTGTCTGCAAACAAGCATTACATTTTTGCTGTGACCTGATTTTGAGCAATAGGAGTCAAGGCAGCAACCTCTCTGAATGCAACAATGTCAAATAATTGTCAAATATATTTGTCTTTGGGATGAGCAAAGTGTAGGAACTCACTGGATGTTAGCAAGATGTTGTGAAATACAAGCCATTGAGAAGGCAATGAGGGTCCAATCCATGGTGAGATTTTTGCTCTTGTTAGTGGTAGTGCTCCAAGATGGTATACTCTATCAAGATC
This sequence comes from Sphagnum tenellum, assembly GCA_963921925.1. NCBI lineage: Eukaryota > Viridiplantae > Streptophyta > Sphagnopsida > Sphagnales > Sphagnaceae > Sphagnum > Sphagnum tenellum. The sequence continues at coordinate 16,865,969 of OY998150.1, forward strand.
ATATTCTTTAATCTTGCATATGCATCTTTCACAAGGTTCAATATAAATATTGGAAGTGATGAACTCCTAAATGAGTATGACCCATGATAGTAGGGTTTGAATTTAGATTTAAGAAAGAAACACTTGATGCTAAGTGTATTTAAGAGCCTTTTCCCTACATTGCAAGAATGCTTTCCTTTGTGTTTTGATGTGTTCATGAAATGATTTCTAACTGATTCCAATAAGGTTTTGACCCTAATTTGTTGACTTCAGAGGTCACAAAGGTTCCAATGTGTCTGTGTGACCTAAGTTTGCTGCTGTATCAAATGGGTTGTCTGTTACCCCAGGTCACTTCTACTTTTTTTGGGCATTTTCTGAAGGTTGGCTTTTCATGGCCTTGACAAGTTAGTTTCCTCAATTGTCAGAACTTGGGCTTTATTGTGGAAATGTAGGGATGCTGTGAAGCGTTTTATTCTTGTTCTTGATGTGTTCTTTATTGTTTTCTATTTGTGCGGTGATATGTATTGCTGGAGTTTGCAGGAAGGATGTATAAGTTCCAATGTTCCTGGTGATGGGGGACAGCTTGGAGATTTGGAGGAAAGCTAAGTACTCTAGCAACGAAGGACAGTAGTCTATGCCACCATTCATTGCCACATAACTATAAGCTTGCAAATGATTCAAACAAGACTATAGGGCTGCATACAAAAATCCATGTAGAAAAAGACATGATGGTAAAATTATGTGTGGGTATTTAACATGTGATGCTTCACAAACTTTCACGTAGAAGTTCGTGTTGCTGAAGAAATGTCTAGGCTTAGGTCAAATGCTAGATGGGAGCTTTTAGTTCCAAAGCTCAAGCAGAAACTCTACCAAAAAAGTTTATGGATCTACAAGCTGGCCATAACCTTCAAACATCCCCTATTTTGTATTTACAAGGAACTCAAATTGACAACAATTTTCAAGAATTTCCACATTACATAACTACCACTAAATATAACCATGTTACTTTTGATAAACATGGAAGCACGATATTGTATGACCATCACATACCACTAAATTCATGTCAAATTACAACATGTAATGGATAAAAATTATTGCTGCTACTTTCAATTTTAATAGTCAAAAAACAATTCATGTTTTGGTCTCATTCTACTCATCTAAGCAAGTTCAAAGAAATTTTAAACAATGTGCTGTCCAAAGCACCAGAATCTTGTCCAACACTTACTGTAGGAGATTTTAATGTGAACATAGTGAAGTCTATGGGCCCAACACTTGATTCCTAATCTGAAGACCTCATACAATTATGCAAAAACATAATCTGAAGTTACAAAATCACATAAGTACCACAAAAAAAACTCCCTTCTTTTAACATATTTGGATTGATGTTCCAAGTAATGAATCAATTGCATGATGTACAAAAAGCTTACTGGCATGATAACCATAAACCTATTTACTTTGCATTTAACTTACCTAACCATGTTCCAAATTTCACTAGTAATCAAAATAAACAACTATCTTGTTGGACACGACTAGAAGGAGGATTCACGTTCATAGAGAATTATACAAACATATATCAATGCTAGTGTTGAATGTAGTTAACAAGGACTTTCAAACATAGGTGTGAAGGAGTTTCATGAAAGGGCAAGGAGAAAGCACTAGTGTTGATGTAGGAGCTTGTTGAATGTTGTAGCCCAAATTGGTAGACAAGTAGTTCTAGACCTATCCACATGAAAAAGTGTCATAATGAGGTGAATTTATTGCAATAGGATTGTTAAGACATTGTTCAAACCATAGAAACAATTTGGATGCATTCACAATTGCAAGATCCTTAGTTCTAGCAACACTTGAAACTGATCAATTAGCTTGCAATTGGGAAGAAAAATTAGTTATACATGATGGCCCATTGGACGTGATGTTTACTACTAGAACATGAGTTGTTAGTGAAAGATATTACAAACTTTCTTAGATATGATTGATGATGAGGAAGCAATTCTTTCAATAAGTATTATACTTTCCAACCCATTGGCAATGATGTCAAACACAAAATCACTATAAGAGAATGGATAAGCAAAAAACACAATTTAGATGCTTTGCAATTTTGTCTTCAATGCAACAATTGATAACATGATATTAATTTGTGCAAATTAGGCATGGAAGGGGAGGTCAACAAGGACATTTGGAACATGACCATGTGCTACCAAGTATAAAAATCAAGTTGCAATTGCCATGGCTTTTGCCACTTCATTTAACACTAAAGACTAAAATGCATTAGGCATGGGGACAAGAGCCATAGTTGTTTCAATATTCATTGATGATGAAACATTAAAAAAAAAGGGGCACAAAATGGCCACCTTTTATAATAGATACATTATTTGAGAACCACACTAATGATAAATTGGTGCAATCAATACTAGCAACATGATTATTCTATTAATGATATTTTTTAAAAATTAGTATATCCAATAAGCATGATTATACTATATCATAAAAGGGGGGCCTATAAAATCATTTCAACTTGGTCATGGCAAAAAAAATAAAATCACATATTAAGGCATAACAATAGGTAATAACAAGGAGGAGGGATATTTAGAAGTATATTCAAGTAGAAACAACAATCATTCAAAAATATAACACCCATGTAAAAAAAATTGTTTAAAAATATTTTTCTACATTGGTTCCAACAAGTGAAAATTATATGTTCTTCATTATTAAAGTTGGAACTCAATGCTCCTATCCATGATAAACAAAAAATTATATTTACTAAATTGCAAATAACTAATCACAACATGAACTAATTCATCAATCACAATAATGCTTATGGATCCAAAATTGTTGTTCACACAATGACAAAATCATTAATAATTTAAACGATTCAATGGCATGAAAGAAAAAAGGAAATGCAAATGGGGATTAAGGTTAAGGTCAAAAATATAAATATATTGATAGCAAGTATCCAATTTTTTGCGATAAACAATTATTCAATATTTTTCGGACTTTATGCCATGAAAGAAAAAAACAAAGAACTAATGGCCACTAATAATGAAGATTAAGGTAAAATGAGAAAGACCATTGATTGTGAATGTCTAAACATGTACACATATAAGTTTCAGGGATCAAAAAATTGCTTTAAAAATATGCCACATCAAACACAAAAGAACCCAAAAATGAAAACATTCACAATACATTTTAACTCAATGCCATGAAAGTTAACAATACGCTAGTGATGGCCATTAAGGATTAAAATTAAAGTGCAACAACAAAGATCATTGATTATGACTATCCAAGAATGTACACGAACTTTTTTATGATTAAAAATTTGATTAAATAATACACCTCATCAAACTCAAAAACATTACACACTCATTAATAAAATTGGGTTCTATGCCAATAATGAAAAAAGAGGATGCATGGTGGCCACCTAGATTGGGGTTCAAATGCAACAGAAAAGATTATTGATCATTAGTGTCCAAAAATATACCTAAATTATTTGTAACATGAATAAATTGATTAAGTACCATTAAGATCGATTTAATCATATAAAAGGCTTTGAAAAATTAGAAACACAATTTCTTCCATGTCCAAAACATCTTTCACACATTGTTAGATGCATTAGAAACATCAATATTTACTTTATCCCTCCTAACACAAGCAGCATGAATAGAAATTTGACTCTTGTTTGATATAAAATTTTGAGCTAGAAATGAGAAAATAATGGATGAAATATCAAGCCATTATTTTGGATATGCAATATTAAATTTCCTCTTGTCATTCCAACAATCTTCATAGAGATGTTGTTCATCCAAATTTCTAACCTTCTTCATAGGAACTCACCATTGAACCTTCACCATTTTGAAAAATGCATTTTCCTCATCTTTCACAACATCACCTTGTGCTCTTCCCATCTAAACAAGAAAAAGGCTAGGATCATGCGACTTAATGAAAAAAAATTCCCCATCATTAAGATCTCTAAACAAGGTGTACACAATTGAAGGCCTCATGTTCTTTGGCCCACAATAAGGGCATTGAATTGGGTCCTCTAGATCAACAACAACAATAGCAATCAACAATGAAACCCTATAATAGTTGGATCTCCAATTGCTTAATGGCCAAAACCCCTCTAAAAGAATGGCACTTTGATGGGGTAAGCATTTTGACAAATGTAATAAGATATCCTCCCAATCTCAACATACGACTTCATTTTCATTTCAGAAGTTGCATTTTGTGCAATGTTAGCCTTCCAAAAATCCATGTATTTTGATAGTTTGGCACGCATGGACTTTTGTTTCTTAGCAAAATTGGAAGGATCAATGCCCCAAATGGGGCAGTGAGGAACATGGCTAGGTACACCCATAGGCAACTTTGGTGGCCCATCAAGATTAGTTTTCCATAATTTGATTAAAGGCACATTTGTAGGATTCCATGTAGGATCTACGGGAGAAAATTTATATTGCATAACTGGCTAGCCCATTGAATCAACAAAAACCTTAAAAAGATGTGTATCAATATGCCCTACCAAAGTCTCAAAGCCATCCTTCAAACAATCTACCACCCAAGACTTGAAATCTAGAATCTTTTGGATCAATTGAAGAATAAACGATCACTTTTGGGAGGACCATGGACACCTTCATCAAATCAGCCAGAAATATATATTTTTTCTATTAACTTCCTTGACATATAGCTAAAATATCCATCAATATCTTCATGTGTATGGCCAACGATAAGAAATCCTAGTTTCATTTCTTCAAACACATCCCTCGTAGTTAATAATGAAAGAAATGCCAAGAAATTTCAATTTTTATTGTCTTTCATGTAGTTATCCATTTGGAGCAACAAATTTTTCAACAAAGGCTTGGGGCCAATATTTTTTCCAACGTGCATAATTCATGTACACAATGCGATTCCCCTTGCAAAAAATGAGCATAGAATGAGTTATGTGGGGTTCTTCAAACACAACCACGGCTATTTCCAAAGTGCAAAAAAACCACAACAGACATTCAATTATGAAATTTGGATAATTTGGCCACGACTCATTCAAATATGGAACATATCTTTTGTCCTTGTGTCCATGGGTTGTCATACTTGTAAGAGTAATAGATAATTGTCCAAGCCTAAATATCATTTTGTTGCACATTTGCAACCTTGGAATTATAGTTTTCACATGATCCATTTTGTTATGGATAACACATAGAGATTCATCCTTTGATTGAACGGACTTTATCCCCCATGTATGATATAAATTTTTACATGACTTTTTATTGTAGGATTTGTTTTTTTAACTTCATTCCATACTCAATTGCACTACTGCTATGCTTTCCCAATTTGAATATTAAATCCTTGAAGGATTCACAAACAAGACATTTTGAAAAAATGACCCTTGTTTTCACACATCAACATTAAGATGGTGTCTTTTCCTCAACCATATGATTGGGAAATACTTCAATGTTTCATCCTTACTTATTTGTGACAATGTAAACACGAGCATAAGTAAAATGAGGCTTCAAGAAAAGATATGTCAAAACAATTAGACATCTTTAAATATATGATCACTTTTAATTCATTACCAATTCAAATGATAATCCATCAATCCAATTACCTAATCACTTCACTCCTAAAGACTCTTCCAAGATTCAGGTAATAAATGTCACACATCTTGTCGATCATTTCCAATGCCCTTCATTTGATGTGGCATAATATACGCCATCAAATCAATCAATGATTGAACATTTGATTCCACTTGATTTGTTGACATTTATAATTTTTGTGTACCCTTATTACCATGTCATAGAAATTGACAACCTCATTTTCTATTGATTTGTACAACATATACATTGACCTGGACACACCAACAATCTTTTACCAAGCAGTTTCACAAATATCCACATTGTGCATAATGAGACTTCCGTTGCCTGATGTTTATTCTTGTATGAAACCTTTTTGGAATATCTAATCGATAAGCTCTCTAATCCTCAAACGACAAGCTCCAATACTTTTGCCTCAATAACAATGTCCTTTCCCAAAGGAAATGTTAACAACAATTTATCCCATAACATGTCCAAAAGTTCACATTTTTCACAAACCCCTTTGACAAAACCTTGTCCATCTTGGAGGTTGCACCTTTAGAATCACATGAACCTTGTTTTCTCTTGTGAAAAGTATATTATTTTTTCCTCACACTAACTATTCCCACCTCATCAACATTTGGAACAATGCCTTCATCATACTTCACGAGATGTTTTCACAAAAAATAGCCATCAAGAATAGTTCAAGACAATGGCCACTTTTAAATTGTCATGACCACTAACACAATACCAAGATAATATAGAATACATAGCCCAACATGATCCTCACCAAACTGATCATCAAGAACTACTTCCATAGGGTCACAAGCTATCATTTGACCTTTTGCAATGAAATTGCCATCATCGTTTAAGAGATCACATTCAACTCCTCTCCACTAAGACCTACATCTTCTTGCAAAATTTGGATTACCCACACCCATTTACTTCGCATATCCTTCATCATGGTTGTCCTCATTTTGTTGTATATTCATGTTGCTTCAAATTTCTTTTCAAAATTTCCTCATTTTTTTTCTTGGCATATCTTGCCTCAATTTCTTCCTCAATTCCTTTTTTACTATCAAAATCAGATCCAGACCCCTCAATAGAACATTCCACATGATCATTCGAGCTATAACACATTTTCAAATTAATTTCCATGTCATGAAAACCATCTCGCATGTCTCCCAAATCTTCAACTTCATCAACATTCTCCGAAAGAATTTTAAATAAATCCCTTTAATGACACAAAACTTGTTTCTTCCCCAAATTATTACAATTGTTTGTGGTAGCACAACATTGTACTAATTCCGTAGTAATCACTACATTACCCATAGATAAATTCTTCAAGGGCCAAAATACTTCCATTCCAACAATTTACTCAAAATATGTTGCAGATGGCATCCACATAGTCACAAGCTTTGATTTCTTAATCCCTTGATAAAAGGGCAATATTGCCTCTGGTAATGTCCATTTATCCATAGCAGTTTTTGTACTTGGTTGGTTTACCAAGTTGGATGGTCCATCATCTTGCAAGGATTGCTCCAATTTTATTTTAAGCTCATATGCGTCAATATTTGCATTTGTATGCAAAACTTGAAAAGTTTCTTGTAGCATTCTGACAACATCAACACCATCATCCATGATTGGGCTTCCATTCTTGTGGTCAATACAACTCCCATGCATAGTTTGGTTTTCAATCCCATTTGCTTGAATACCTTCGTCCATTAACACAATAGGTCTTGAGCCTTTTTGTGGGTGCATCCAATTAATACACATGCATGTCACCCCATGAATACTTGAAATTCCATCTCCAACAAGTAAACAAAATGATGTCCCTTCCCCAAAAGCCTATTATCATTAGTAGAGAACCCCCCTTTTTTAACCAAAAAGTTATAAACTAAATATGATTTACAACTATGTTTCAATTGGAATTTTTTAATTTAAAAATAGAATAATGACAATTACCAATTAAATGGACTCATCTAGTTAATTGGTATATAGTTGAAAGTAGCTTTCAACTAAGTGGTATTTTGCCAAATATTCCACTGAATATTCTAAGCATCAACAATGTCTCCAAGTTGAAATGTCCACTACATTGGTAAATAATGAAAAACATGTATTGATTAAAGTTTTCTGAACGGCACATAGTCAAGATGTTAACTAATGTTCAACTATTTTGGTGACACCATCAACACATGTATGGATGATAAATTTTATTTTAATGAACGGATGAAATACAATTTCACTTGCAACTTTATTGCAATTATCTCTCAATTCAACTAAACAACTAATGTGACTTTGTTTTTATACATATGCAATATGTTAATATTTATGCTAAATTATGACAACATTAAATTACATGTAAAACTAATATGTATAAATGAATAAGTTATGCGTGATATAAATTTTGTAATGCATATAAATTTTGAATAATTTTTTTTGAATATGAATTAATAATTTAAGCTTGTACATGTTCATACATGTTCATACATTTAATATTTGATTTTTACATAGACCAAATTTATTTTAGGACATCAAATAATGGTATATAATCAAGGATTAAATTGTGGAATCCTTTTTTCTTTTTTTTTCATGTGATAGTTAATGTTTATTGTAAATTATGATCAAAATTCATCAAAGATTAAAATACATGTAATTTTATTTCTAAAAATGAGTGGTTATGTACGATCATTGATGTATATATTATTTGTGTGCATTTAAATAATAATATTTCATAAATTGAAATAAAATTAAACAACACTCTGAAATATAAGTCGAGAATAATGCATATGTTCAATAAATGTGATTTTTATTTTTTTTGTTAAGCAAATTTAATTTTCAACATATTAAGTAATGATAGATAATTAATATTCTGAGCAACTTTATTTTTTAGTCATTTTTATACATATAATAGCTTTATACTTGTTTAAAATGATCAAGATTCATTCAATTGAAATTACTTGTAATTTTTATTTATAAAAATGAAAGGATTTGTACTATGCAAATAGTTTTTTATTTAAATATTAACTTAAATCTTAGAATATTTTTTAATAAATTTGATTACAAGTACAAAATAATGTGTATTCAAATATAAGTTAATAACAATTTGTTCAACACATGTAAAAATAATTATTTATGTGTAATATAAAATTCCATTTACAACATAAATAGTAAAACATAATTATCATTATTTAAAATTAATGTACTAATCATTATAATTTAATGAAATTATCATTTGAAATTAATTTAGTCTAATGCTACAATTGGTTTGAATATATCTTTAAACTATTTATTTCAGTGTAAATATATTTGATAGTAAATAATAATAATAATTGGCATAGTTAATAGGAACATTTAGTTTTAAAAATTATAATCTAAAAAATATTTTCATTTTAACACTATTATATTTACCTTTATATATTTACTATATTATATATTTATTCAATGTATATTATTAATATATATTAATTATAACAAGTTGGTTAATTTTAACTAATATATAATTTTATTATATTTAATTAAATTTTAATTAATAATAAAGGTTGTATAAATAAAAATTATTAAGTTTTTGTTAGAATAAATGTAATTAATTATAAAATTGTTGCTAAATATTTATTTTATGTGATTAACATAAGAAATAAACCTAGGCTAGGTAAACTATTAATTTAGATCTAGGTTTAACCAAATTAAAATTAGGAGTAACTCTGTTGCAACAAGGTTTCAACTAATTAAACTACAATTACATTAGCACAAGGTTACAATTAGGGTAAACTAATCAACCATCGTACATTTAAGTTATTAGAGAATTTTGAATCCTAATACATCCTTCCTTTGCTTTTCAAACTCAAAATGATGTTTTAGAATTTGAGTTGGCGCGCCCATGGCCATTTAGATCATTCAAAATAGATTAAAAATGAAGAAAATATATCCATTAAAAGTAGGTGAGGAAGTGTTCAATCGTAGGTTTAATTCATACACTAAAATTTAGTACATTTGTTCTCTTTGTGGTTCTTCTATGGTCGTCCTTTGCCTTTGAAACTTAAAAAGTAATGTAAAACTTAGCTGCTGCACCCATAGCTCTTTAGATCACGCAAAATGAATAAGAAATGAAGAAGATATGACATTTTAAAATAATGGGTCATTTTTTGAAAAAACACATTATTTCATATTTACATGTTTTATGTTTCTCCTTTGCTTTTGGAGCGTAAAGAGATAATGTAAAGCTTACATTAGTGCTCATGTAGTTTTTTACATCATTCAAATTAGACAAGAAATGAAAAAGATCTATGAATGTTTAAGCTATGTGTGTTTCTAAGCTTGTCTTCCCAAGGTGGCAACTAAAATGTTTGTCTCATATTGTTTGGTTTCCATATAAATAATCCAACCTATATATTAACAAGTGCATTAGAATGATGGACTATCAAAGTAAACATGAAAATGTAATAGCGATTTGGGACGAGCCAATGAAAAAGGCTCAACCTTAAAGGTTAAGTTAAATAAAATAAGACTTTATTTGTGATTTAGGTCTAGGCCTAACCTAATGTTTAGGTCTAGACATAGATTAAACTAAATGGCTACTTATGTCTAGGCCTAGTTTAAGTGCCTAGGTTTAGTTTTTAACCTAAGTTTAGATTAGGGGGCCATGTTTAGATCTAGCCCTTGCTTAGGTAATTAAATGGTTGCCTATGATTAGGCACCATATACACAGATAGGCCTAGGTTATGCCACATGTCATTTGATTATTCATTCATCCCAAACCTTATTAAATCATTGGACACATGTCATCCCAACATTGGCCAAATTGACCATCTTAGTTGCAACATAGTTTACTTCTTGATTTAATGTTTACTATTGTGGATTATTTTGGGTGTGCCATGTGTCACCACATCATTGGTTAAACATTTAATTCACATAGTTGAAATTGCAATTGAATATTTTGTTGATGTCATACATAGTTAGCTAATGAAGTTCATCCATTAATCAAGGGAAGTTGACAACATCTTGCAACTAAGTTGGTAAGAGAGTTTGCAACTAAAATGGTTAATGACGACTATTGATTTGGTGTTGACATGTAGTAAACTTTTTCAACTAGAATGTCATTGTTGATTTGTATTGGTTAACTTTTTTGGTTTGTAGTTGATAAAAACATTTTCCAATTGCAAAAATTAGTTCATAATTATTTTTGTTACTTTCAACTATGTTTTATAGTCAAGATGTAGTTGAAAAAGGGGAAAGGGGGGGCGGGGGGGGGGGGGGGGTGTTCTACTAATGTATATACACTTATGTTGAACCTTTGAATTAAAACCCACAATATAATGAAGACCACACATTATACAAATTAGTATATATTATAACATCACATGTAATATTCAAAGCAACGAGCAAAATAGTTCGCTTAATTACTTAATTTATCACCATATTTGATATTATGTTCAAAGTTATACAATGTTGATTTTTTCAAAAAGTTAACATTGTAATTTCATGCTTGTACCTTGTAAAGGTGATTGAGATTGGGTATGGCTTCTTGTTACAAGATATGCATTAGGTGGCATAACAATAGATTCCCAATATATGCATATGGTTGCTAAGAGCCATTTTCCTTCCATACTTGGCATGTTGGGAACTGGCCTTTTAATCAAATGATTGCAACATGTATTAAAATGTTGATTTACAAGTCCTTTACATATGTTGTAGGGGCAATGCATGTGAAACATTCCATGAACTGGAGCTCCAACACATTTTCGACGCCACAATTCATCATGTTGTAAAATTAACATTAGATCTATGATGTCCATTGTTGGGAATGTTGAATTCATGGCATATGTCTATCAAATTGATGTTGTGCCCCTAATCATATCCTCAACACTACATACAAGTGAAACATTTAGTCCACATTAGCACATTATCACCCAAATTTTGTTTCAATGTGTGCTTATTTTTTAAATAAATACATATTTGTAATCTTACATCCAATTGGCACCCTATTAACGTGTTTTTCTATTCCCATTAAGGTTCATCTTCCAAATTCTCCAACAATAAATTTTTTTTACAAGAACAAGTCCAAGTAAAAAAAACAAAAACTAACTAAAAATCCTAAATTAACATGTACAAAAATTACTAAAAACTTGAAATTTTTTGGCTAAAAGATAATGATTCATGTTCCAAAATGAAATAATGAAACGCACAACCAAAAAAATGAAATCAAAAGTCCCTAAAACAAGTATGTTATCCTAGGGCTTCATTTTTTTAGTTTATTATTACCGATAGCCTTATACTAGCTATTTCAAAATATAACAATTATAATTGACCATTATAAATAGTCATTAGTTAGTACTTTAAACTAATAGTCCAGAATTTCAAAAAACTACACCTTGTCTAACTATTTGTTCAACTACCTACTTTGCCAAGTACATGTTTTATAGACTACCTATTGACTAACTTATCAACCTATTTTCTTAACCTAGTGTAATTACCTATTAAGTTCAATAACCATTTAAGTTAATGCTACAAGTTAGGTTAAATAATAGGTTAAGTCACTTATTAAGTTTAACAACTTATTTACATTTTCAACCTATTAGGTCACATGTTGTTAAATATGGGTAACATTATCCTCCCTTGAAATGCTAGCTCAAAGTCTTAGGTTAGCTTGATCTTCTACAATTGGTTGGTTAATGGCTCCTTCAACAGGTCTAGCTTGGTTCAAAATCTAAAGACCTATTAATGTTGTAGTCTTCTATCGATTAAGTGTTTTTTCAAAGGTTGTGATGGGTGTCATGAACACTCACTAGTAGAAATTGGCCAAAATGTAACCACTATATTTGCGACTACATGTGACTATTAGTTATTTGCAACTACATTTGGACATTTTTGCAACTATTTTTTGTGTTGGTCATATTTGCAACTACATTACAACTAATTTGCGACTATTTTGGTGTTCATATTTCCATGTAAACAACATTTAGTTTGGTTTTCATCCAAGTAAAACAATTTATGTCCCTTTAGTCGCAAATGTGACTAATTTAGTTGTAACCCTATGAATATACAAAGTTGTATTTTGTGAATTTTAAGGAATATAATTGGGTATATTAATATTTATAAATGTATATTTTGAATGTATTTCAACAACCATATTACATGTGTTTTCAAGTAATATTATTAACATAAATAACCTCAATATAATGGTTACATTAATTAGTGTATATTTTGAGTATATTAAAATTTTATGTAAAATATTTACTAAATACTTTGTGCCCATATTACAAGTTTATCCAAACCATCTTATTATACTTCTTTAAATTATTACAAATGACATTTATTAATATTAATAATATATTTTATATTAATTACATATTATAATAAATTAAATTTTAGTATAATTTTATTACATAATGATCATAATGATGACGATGATGATATGATAGGAAAAATAATTATATAATTACTAAAGTAATTAATAAAATTACAACATATTATTATTATTATTATTATTATTATTATTATTATTATTATATAATTACCCAAAATTATTAAATATTTATATTCTTTTTATATTTTCAAATTTATAGTTAATTTTAATTAATTAATTATTATTCAATTATTATAACTACTTATTGATATATATTTTTTATTTTTTATTTTTTTATTTTATAATAATTGTTGTAGTAGTTAGAATGGAAATCTAATAAAATTAATATGCAAATGCAAAAACAATTTTCGAAGGAAAACTATAATTGTTTAAAATGTAAAATATTTATTGTAATAATTCATAAATAGCTATAATGAATGAAGTAACAATATGAATAATAAAAATAAAATAATAAACATTGGCTACCAACTAGCTACAATAATATTTTTATTAATTTCATTTTTACTAATAAATATTTACATTTATATTTATTATGAATCATAAAAATGAAAATAATAGTGGGATAATTTTAATAAAATAAATAGCCTAGGATAGGTTTTAATTATATTATTAGATTAAAAAAAACTACTACCTAAATTTTATAATCCTTAATTATTAATTACTGAATATTTCGGCTATTATATTAATTTATTTGGTTATGAAATAATAATTATTTAATAATTTCAGTATTAGCCACTACTACTTAATGAAATTGGTTGATAGATATTATAGTTCATATATATTGAAAAATAAATATTATTACTATTTATCTAGCCAATAATTTAAGTAAAATTTAATAATAATTAATAATATAATTAATTCAATAATCATAATATATTGATTATTATTATAAATACTAAATTAGTTGGATAATTTATAATTTTAATTAGTTAAATTTTAAGTTAAATTTTAAATAAATAAATAATTAACTAATTTATTAATTTATTTGTCTATATTTGATTCACTATATAATTAATCATTTTATTTATTAATTAATTAGTTACTTAATTGTGACTTACCTATTTAATTATATACTTTTCAAATGGAGATTAAAAGCCAAAACATATGGAATAAACTTTTTAGTTGCAAGTCATTTGCAACTAAAAAATGTTTAGTCACAAGTGAATTACAATTAAAAAGTTTATCCCATATGTTTTGGATTTCATTCTCATCTTGAAAAGTATATAAACAAGGTGTTTTGTCTTTATAATTTCATATTTAGAAACATGAACAAATGGGATGAGCTAATGAAAACGACTTAACCCAAAATAAAATATAAATATTCATGTATTTACACCTAACTACATACTTCCCTAACTTACTTACCTACTTTTCTACCTACCTACTTAAGTAGATATTTGGTCTAGGTAACTAAATAGGTCCCATCTAAATAGGTGTTTAGCCTAGATCGGTAGGTAGGTATATAGGTAGGTAGGTACCTAGTTCAACCTACATACTTAATATTGATTTAAATTGAATTTAAATAAATTTAATTAATATTCCATGTGGCAAATTTATACTGCACCATGTGTCACAATCTAAACCATCCAAGCATAAAAATTAAATGTCTTGGATTATTTCAAAAAAATAAAATAAAATATTAATTATTAAGAGTTGGGACACGTGGCAACACATAAGTTGTTCCCATTGTTCACCAAAAAAGTTGGATCCTAGTTGCAAGCGACAAAACGTATATGACAAGTCAAAGGATGAAGGCGTTGTTTGCGACTAGTGTCAATGCGACTTGTCCAACACGACTATTAAGATTTTAGTTACAAATGTCGCTTACAACTAAAAATTAGTCAGAAGGACTAATTGCAAAATGGCCATTTTCTACTAGTGACCTCCAAGGCATGCAAGGTAATTGAAATTAGAGTAATATCCATACCTATACCTATTTGGTGTGGGGTCAAAAGTAATTTAATAGATAAGAACTCCAAATATTTGATTTTATTGTCTAATACAATGAATGAAGGATCAACAAGTTCAACTTGTTCCTTAGCAAATATCTCATTACCTCTCACATGTTCATTAGTAACAGTGGCAACCTGAACATGTATGGAAAAAAGTCTGAACATGTAAAGGTATGAATTTTAAACTTGTTCACCTCTTAATGGGTTAACTGGTTTGGTAATGGCAACAACAGGTTGTACCATAAGTGGCGTTGCTGGAATTTTGTTACTAATTTTAATTTCCATAGATACAAAACTAGGAGGTAACTTTGTTCTATATTTTCTTGAATTTGTTCCTCTATGAACTCTTGAACAATTTGCCACCACTCTTTTCACTTAGGGTTTTTATCTCCAAGGCTTGCTTGATTTTTCATTTTGAGTAGTGTATCATCCAACACTAACTCCTCAAACTCCTTTAACATGTTATTCATCCTAATGGGTATAATGGGGTTGGGTTTACTCAATTGTACCTTAGCTATTTCATACTAACCTTTCCAATCTTGGATTTGGGCATTCGCGCTTTGTTTTTCCCTTTTAAACTTTATGTGGGCAGCTACCTATTGTTCTCTAAGGTCTTGATAGGTTTGCTCCAAACCGGTTATGATACTTTGTTGTTGCATATTGAACTCCTCCATTTTGGTGTAGTCCCGCATCATTTGTTCCAAATCAACTTGGAAAAGCTTTAAATTGTTGTGGGTTTTCCAATTGAGCTAATTGAATTCAACATATTCTTGACGTAGGTTTTAAGTATTCCTAACAACATGTTCTACCTCTTTCAATTTATTGAATAAGTTTTGGTTCCCATGTTGGACCTTATTCATTTGCCCCTTGAATGTGACCAATTCTTTGTCACGATTCTTTAGAGTTTTTTGCAATGTTTTTAGCTCTAGGCTATAGGTTTACAAGTGATCATGGGTCTCAAACAAGATTCTTTGACTTGCTCAAACTCAACTCTAAGGCTTGAAAGTTTTATAATGTCCCTAACTAGCTTGTGGCATTTTGAACAACTTGCTCTAAAAACATACTAATATGTTTCATGTTTTTTGTACAATGACTAGAAACTGGCACACGTTGGAATTTAGAAAACTATGGGTTTTCTATTTTGTACAAGTTCAACTACATGTTGAACAAGTTGGGATGATTTCGTACCTATAGTTACAAGTTGTGTGGGTTTTGCAATAGGTATTATAGGTTTAGCAAACTCAACAAGTTCAACTTAAATGTTGTTAATGACCTAATCCCAATTGCGTTCAAGTTCTTCCTTGATGCTACCTTATGCAGTTGTCGCATAAAACTTTTTCCTCCTACACCCCCAATATCATTTGAACAAGTTCATTCTTCATCCTTTTCTAAATCAACAATTTGTGACTTGAAAATAGTTATAGACTTCTTTCTCAATGGTAAGGTAACATATTCAAAACTTAGTTTGTCTTTTGGTGTAAGGAATTTTGTGCGCATCTTCGATCAATGAGATTAATGTGTTGATAAAGGTGATGTAATGGTTGAACGTGTTGGTTTTCTTTCCTTCCAAAACTACCCCCTTGTCACAAATTTAGGTGAAACTTGTTGCTGTTGCACAACTTGTCATTCTTGGTTGGTTGGTGACATGGGTTTTTACGGGGTTGTTGTTTTTGGTGAAGGCACTTCAAATAAATGGAACCACTTCTTGAACAAAGTATCTAGGATTAGTGTCTTCAACATAGGTTGGATATTATAGCTTCTTGTACGGTAACTTGGTTATTAGTTTTGATACAGGTTGCACAACATGTGGTTGATACCATGGTTGTATAAACATACATGGATAAGGTTTTAACCATCCATAAGATCCAACAAGTGGATTAAAAATGGTCTTCTAGGTGGATCTCCTCCAAATGAACTTTTTTATAGGTGAGTATTGAGGTTGTCCTCCATCCAATGGTTGGTGAGCAAAACCTCTAGGTACATAAGTTGGTAAATTAGCAGTCACATGTATAATGGTTGGAACTGGTGCAATTATAGGTTGTTGAACATGTTGTTTATCCTTGCTAGTCATTGGTTGAACCATTGTAGGAAATTGATTTCTGATAGAATATGTTGTATATGTTGGTGGTACAATAGGTTGTTGAGGTACTAGGTACACATTCCTAGGTACATAAGCTATTTAATTTTTAAAGATTGAGGAATCAAATCATTTTGTTCTAATTAAATATATGTTGGATACAAATTAGGATCTAAATGTTATAATATTATTTGTTTCCAATTCCTAATGTTGATGAATGTGTTAAACATTCATCTCATCCTTGTAATAGTTAGGTTAGGTTGAAATGTGGAAATTACTTAGGGCTTGGCAGCAGCTATGGTTAGGGTTTGGTGATGGTTAGGGTTAGGGTTGGTGTTAGGGTTAAGCAATGGTTAGGTTAGGGTTAAGTGGCGGTTACTTTAGGATTAGGAGATAATTTATGATGGAGTGGTTTTGAATAGTCTTTCATTCTCTCCTTTCATATGCATATAAAATCTTCAAGCATTGTTAGTTATTGCAAGTCATAGTTTTGTGATTGTAGCATTTGAAGCATACAACCTTTGTAATCTTCTTGTTAGTTAATACAATTGTTTCATTTCATGAACCTTGAATCTTTCATTTCTTGTTTGTTTTCAAGTTTTTTCCAATAGGTTATAGGCCCACACCAAACAAGAGAAAAAACATTGTGTTAAAACAAAAAGTAGTGAAAGGTTTTGAGCTTGATGTGTGTAAAAACCAAATGGATCATCAAGAATGGAGATGTTGTGTACCTAGAAGGGACAGAAGAAGTAGAAGGTGTTCATGATAATAGACCCCCTTCAAAGCAAGTAGAACATGTTGTTGTGGATGAAGTTGTGAATGATGATGAACTTGTCAAGGATGGTAATCGTATATCTTTTAAAGAGAGACGAGCAGAAGACGTGGAAGGTGATGAATCTACATCAAACTTTTCTTCGAAAAAAGAATTTGCTACACCACGAGATGAAGATTTGAATGAACCACAATAAGATGGACGAAAAAAAAACCCCCAAAAATAACGTAGAGAATGGTCTCGTGATTGGTGGGCTGCCACCAAAGAAGTGGAACGGGCCACCATAGCTTTTGTGGAAGAACCTCAAATCGTGGGAGAGGCGTTGAAAGACGAGGATGCCAAGAAGTGGGAGATGGCCATTGACACGCCCCTAAGTTCCTTGTTAGGCCCAAAATGGGTCCAACTATGTTAAAGAGCAAATTAATTGGAACTTAGTGCCGCTCCCAACTTCTAGCACTAAAAGGGGTGAAAGGGTCGTACTAAAAGCTTCAGGATTAAACTAGGAAGAGGGACAACTATTTAATTACTCGGTCCTGCATCAAAACCAACCACAAGTTGGTTAATTCACCTTTGGAAACACTCTTGCTGTTGGGACAAGCCACGGGTAACACAAATTCACTTGACTCACCATGGCCCGGACTTGGGGGAAGCCACCACCTTCCCCCATATAATATTATATGTGTTGCTCTGCCGCACCCACATCCAAATGGCCTTTTATTCCAGGGACTCCCAAGGAGGAGTCCTGAAATTGTCCCGGTTTGGACTCTCGGGACTTTGGGAGCTCATAACTCCCGGCTCAGACCTTGGATTGGGATGAGGTCTAAAGAAAACTTGTAACTGTCCTCAAGAGCTTTCCAAGGGTGTGTCGCACTCTATCTACACACACAAGGATCGGGTCAATTCCTGACTTTTTATGGTCGGGAATCAAACTGCTAGTTTGACTCATGGCCTTTCTTTTGACCATAACTTGTGTTGCAAATGTTCAAATGACTCATGCAAGGCCATTTTCGACATCTACACTTCAAGGCCTTTCTAATGGTATAAAGAACACTTCAAAGTGAATGTTTTTGATCACTGCAATTGAACTCTGAAGTTGTGGGAGTCTCGGAGGACTCCAAATTCCCACTTTTGGGAGTGTGAGTCTCATCCTCACACTTGCCTCAAAGTGGGGTTGCGACATCCATGCAAGAAGAATACGAATCATTTGTTGTCAACAACACTTGGTCCTTGGTGCCACTCCCCAAGGGTAGGAAGCCCGTTTCTTGCAAATGGGTGTTCAAAATCAAACATGGGGTCAATGGTGAAGTTGAACATTACAAGGCTAGACTTGTGGCAAAAGGTTTCATGCAAGCATTTGGAGTTGATTACAACAAAACTTTTGCACCCATTGCAAAGTTTGTGTTAATTCATTGTATCCTTGCATTAGCGGCCATTGAAGACATGGAGATTCATCAAATGGATGTCAAAACCACATTTTTAAATGGTGACCTTAAAGAGGAGATTTACATAGAACAACCTGAAGGATTCACACAAGAAGGTAAACATCTTGTGTGGAAGCTTCACAAGTCATTGTACGAGTTGAAATAATCTCCAAGGGCTTGGAACCAAAAATTAGATGTTTTTATGAAAAGCATCGAGTTTGTGAGGAGTGATGCGGATTTTAATGTGTACGTTACATAAGTCGAAGATGTCAAAATTTTCATTGTCGTCTACATCAATGATCTCATCTTGGTGTGCAATAATAAGGACAAAATTTTGTAAGCAAAGGAAGAACTTTTTCAAAAGTTGAAAATGAAATATCTTAGCAACTTTTATTTCTTCCTTAGCATGGAAGTGGAAAAGGATCGTGTAGAACTTTTGCTTTACATCAACCAAATTGGATATCTCAAGGAGATTCTCAAACACTTTCGCATGGACAATTGCAAAGCCATCGACTTGCCACTTGATCCCAAAACAAAATTAAAGAAGGATGTGAACAAGGATAATGAGATGGTGAAAGTTCCTTATCAACAAGTTGTGGGATCCTTGATGTATGCCATGTTGTGTACTTGGTCGGATTTGGCATACCCAATAAGCATGGTGAATCAACACATGGCCAATCCAAGCCTAAAACATTAGATTGCGATCAAACGCAATTTTTGATACTTGTAAGGTACTTTGGAATTCAAATTATGTTTCCAAGGATTAGCACCCCAAGGTTTTGGTTGGATATTGTGATGCGAATTGGGCCGGTGACCTTGAGGATAGGAGATCCACCACATGATTTGCATTCATGATGGGAGGTGGAGCCATTTCTTGGAGTAGCAAACGACAACCCACAATCATTCTATCAACGATCGAGGCCGAATACATGGCAAATACAAAAGCTACCAAAGAAGCCATATGGATGGCAAAACTCATGAAGGAATTAAGGTACATGAAAGAGAAGAAGGCAATGGTGATTCAATGTGACAACCAAGGTGCATTATCGTTGAGGAAGAATCCCACGCAACATGCTCAAACAAAGCACATTGATGTGCAACATCATTTTGTTCAAAAATGAGTTGAAAATGGCAAAATTACCTTCAAATGTTGTGCAACAAAAAACATGGTGGCGGATGTGCTTACGAAGGCACTACCAAAAGAAGGACATAACAAATTGATAACCATGTTCAAATTATAAACTTCATAGAATGGGAGTGTTCAAATAATATTCATTTCTAATTCCCAATGTTGATGAATTTGTTAAACATGCATCAAAAGGATGAATAGTATTCTCATCCTTGTAATAGTTAGGTTAGGTTTAAAAGGTGGTGGTTAGGGTTTAGGAATGGAAACTACTTAAGGCTTGGTGGTAGCTAGGGTTTAGGGCTTGGTGATGGCTAGGGTTAGGATTTGGTGGCGGCTAAGTTAGGGTTAAGTGGTAGCTACTTTAAGGTTAGGAGATAGTATATAATGGAGTGATTTTGAGTAATCTTTCATTATCTCTTTTCATGGTTTTTGAATGCACATAGAACTTTCAAGCATTGTTAGTTGTTGTAAGTCATAGTTTTGTGATTGTAGCATTTGAAGCATACAACCTTTGTAATCTTCTTGTTAATTAATATAATTATTTCATTTCATGAACCTTGAATCTTTCATTTCTTACTTGTTTTCAAGTTGTTTTCCAATATTAAAGGCAAAAAAAGGGGGTATGACATTATACTACATTACGTATGTTGAGATAGGTAAACATACCGGTGTTATTTAATACAATTGGTGTAACAGGTTGTGACTGGGTTGGTTGATGGTTAACAAATATTGTTATATGACCTATACTAGGATTCATGGTTTGAGTTCTTAACACAAACACATTGGGTACTATTGTTGTAGTGGTTGGAAGAACATGTTGATGAGTATTCATATCCTCTTCCGTTGATAACTACTTTAATTAATCATCAACAAATGGGTAGCAATTGAACAAGTGTTCCACATGTTGACAATATGAGCAGGTTACAATTCCAACACCTTGGTTTCCTCCTAAAACCAATTTGTGATCTTTCACCTGGACTAGGTACTACTACAACAAAAGGTGTCCCTGTACTCCAAGTGATTTCATTGGATTTTGAGTGAATTCATTGGTTGTAGTGAACCAGGACTAGTGAAAAAGTAATGAATGCATTGGTCTAATGAATGGGGACTAATGAACTGCACCCACATTTTGTAGTAATGTATTGTTTTGATAGGTTGGAAGTGCCTTATGGACATGTGACTCCTTGTTGAACAATTGTGGGTGTTAATCGAGGTTCAACAAGTTACAAATGTGGTATGGAAACTGATTGATTAAACGACCTTTGGTGAATGTGAAAAACTACTCCAACTTATTGAGTAGGTGAAATTGTTCCATCTTTGAATTAGTGGGTACCAAATTGATGTTGATGTTTGTTGGGTGGTTTTGAAAACTAACAAGTGTTACAATTGGTGCAAATGCACCAATCCTAGGTAAATTGTAACATGGGGTTGTAGATTGCCATCGTTGTCGTGCGGAGACAACTTCATCAAATGGCCAAACATGTTCATGATTGCCATCATAAAAAACATTCACTACTTGTGGTTACACTACTAGAAATTTTGTCATATGCAACCACCATGTTTGCAACTGGGATGCAACTACCATTCACATGCAACTATGTAAGGTTTTTTATGCAACTAGAATGGATTTTGGCCCCCTTTTTGGGTGTGTATGCAACTTTGGTGCAACTATGATCACCTTCATCCCAACCTTTGGATGATTTCTGTGATATATCATCGTATATATTTGATATGCATATACTCATAGTTGCATGTGCAACCAAAATAGGCCAACTATGGTGTAATCTTAATATGATGTAAAACAATATTGTTGTAATCTTAAGATGATGTAAAACAAGAACACTTTGAGGTAGTGTGTTTTAAAAAAATTTAGGGGTGAAATTTCACCAAATTTTGACCTAAAAAATATGTTTTCAACATATACAAGGATTTTCCATGAAAAAAAATAGCCCAAATTCCCCACATATGGGAGGAATTTTTTTTTTCCCAGATCACCAGATTTCAATTATCCAGTACAATAGTTTCCCGCTTAAGTACGCAACTTGAACCTACATGGTTTGTGCGTACTTAGCCAGTAGGTGCGTACTTTAGATTTGCAGCTCCCAAGTCGCTTACTTTTGGTAATCTACTTTGCAACTATACACTACCTATTGAGACACAATCACATTACCTTGTCCCTTATGGCAAGTTCAGTGAAATGTTTCCATGAAGTCTCAAGTTATGACACGTGGTGAACATTCCTAAAAATGTGGGACCAAAATGAAAACTAGGTACATTATTGGGTAGTCCCTCCTCCCTCAGAGACAGAACCACGAAAGAAAAAAACTACTTTACTTGAACTAAGTTGACATCCTGGAACTTCTCCATTTTCCTTTTTTAATTATTCCTTTGTACATTTTCGAAATCTAGTGTGTGTTTATTAATAAAGTTTTGCAGGGTTCCAGCACTTTACCTGATGTTGGGGGTGATGCACTTGTCGTGAAGCATTTCTATTTCTTAAGTGGGTTTTGTCTCTTCTTCTTTTTGTTTTTTCCATTTTGAGTTCTACAAAAAAGATCCCACTTGAAATCTGTGTTTTTTTGGTCCTCCATATTAAACTAGTGTTGGGCGGTTCTCTCCTTTTTCAAATAAAGAACTAGTGTGTAGGGTTGAGTACGCGGGACCCTTGACAAGCGGTTCCCAGAAAATCAAAGAACTAGTTCAAATCCTTGACCAGTAGTTCTCAAAATAAACCCAAAACTAGAGGTTCTTCTGATGATTGTATGTTTTTGCAAAAAACTGGAACTAGAGCTTCTGTGATTGTGTCAATTTTGTGAAATCTTGAACCAGAACTTCTGCAATTCCAAAAAATTTCAGAAAATTGGAAGCTTAGATCATTTTATCTCTAAGATTTATTAAAAAAACATACACTAGAGGTAATCAATAATTTTGAACCCTAATTTTTTTGCTAAAAAATGCTTACTTAATCAGGATGCGTACTTAAATGGGTGCGTACTTAAGTGGGAGACTACTGTAGGTAGCCAAGACTGTAGAAGAATTCTGTTTTTAAAAATTAATTAATTAATTAGTTAATATTTAATCTGTAGCCAAATCTGGCTAAATCACCTTATGAATGATCATCAGTTCAACTACATCACAAAATTGAAAAAAAGAAAAAAGAAAAAAGAAGGTAAACCCTAAAACCTTGGAGCACTCTAAACCCTATACTCTTGGATTCAAAACCCTAAAAAAATTCTGCTCTGAATTGCATGAAGAAGATCCAACCGTCAAAGGTTTTTCGATCCGATGACACACGTTGAATCCACGAGCTCGAACCGTCAGATTCTATGTGCTGGATCCGACAGAGCCCACATATAAATTACCCAAGTCAAAACCCTAAACCCTAAACCCTTTTGTAAAACTCTTATCAGAAAAATTGCAGATGATTGTTTTCTGGATTGCTCTTGTTGTTCTTGTTCGGATCCATTCTTGATCCCTGTTTTCAGTTTTCTTGTCGTCGTTTTGGGTTTTGTGGGTTGTTTCCGTTTGTGGTGGATTGTTTCCCATTTGACGGGGATTGATTGCTTCTGGGGTTTTTGTGGGATTGTGTACTTGTGGGTTGCTAAGGAAGTTTGAGCAAACGCTCCTGCTGGGTAGTGGTGGAGGGGGGTGGGGGATTTGCAGTTCCACTGTTGCAAGCAGAGTTTGTGTCTGTTAGGGCTGTGTAGAGTAGTCTAACAAGAACAAGAAGCTAATACTCTGAAGTGATGACAACTGCGGATTGATTTCAAAGAAGTAAGTAGAGTGAAGCTCGGCATTTTTTCTCCTCTATAGTTCCTTTGCAAAGTGTGCGATATCATTGCAACGATTGCTTTGCTTTTGTCGCTGGACTATGCAATGCTTTGTGGTGATGAGCTTGGAAACGCAGAGTCGAAGAGGTGGTGGTGAATGTAGTCTGTTTTGCTGGAGGTGTAGAGTTATGATGAACTTCCCTTGTTTCTGATTGATGGGTTCTTTCGTCTTTTGATGAATGCAGTAAGAAGATGGTGTACTTTGCTTTGGTCCTGAGCGACAATGCAATTCACTTTCGGTGCAATGCTGCTGTTGCTCCGGGTCTCCTTCCGAGAGGAGGAAGAACAAGAAGAAACTGCAGCCATGCCTCCGGAAGTTTGCTTTATACATCTTCTTTCTTAGATCCTGCACTCTTATGAAACGAAATCTGGCGATGGGGTTGATGACGGATCAGCGCATCAAAATAGACTGCAAATGGAAAGGCACAAGGGCAAGTCTGGATGCAAGAAATGTTCCCTCAGGAAGAGTTTTGGCTGCTGCTGCCTCTTCTTCTGTTTCAGAAGGAGCTGTGACTGTTGAAGAAGTTCCAGGAGCAAGTCCTCCTACTACTACAGGAGGAGAGAGCTTAGTTGAAGAAGAGAATGCTGCTGCTGCAAAAGAAAACATTAGTGTAGGTGATGCTCCTACGTCTTGTGTGGAGACAACAGATGATGAAGAAGAAGCTACTGAAGTTTCTTCAGTTGACACCCAACAAAACCCATGATGCAACAGACTAGTAAACTGAGTGGGCGGAGTAATGGCCATGCTACTGCTGCTGCTGCTGCTGCTGCTGCAAAGAGACTTAAGACCAGAACCGTTCAGAAGGAGGAGCTGATCCCGGGAGCTGTTTTTACAGGCAAAGTAAGAGCAGTGCAAGCATATGGAGCATTTGTGGACATCGGGGCTTTCACAGATGGGTTACTGCACATCTCCCAGCTGAGCTCAAACTATGTGTCACAAGTCCAAGATGTGGTATCGGTAGGACAGGAGGTCATAGTAAGATATGTGGATGTCGATGAGATGGCAGGGAGGATCTGTCTCACGATGCGGGATGAGACAAAGGTGGCTGAGGATCATCAGCAAACACAAACCCTGAAAGAGAACCAAAGCAGAGATGCATCTCAGGGATGCCAACAGGAAGATGCAGTCTCCAAGAGAGGAAAGATCACAGGCAAGAAATCCAGAGAAAGGGGAAAGCGGGATGAGCAAAAGCAGAAGGTATATATTGTACACTCTTTCTCTGCTGGCCTGATTTGCTTGTTTTTTGCATCTTCATTGGTGGGTGGGTTGGCTGCACATTCTTCTTCTGTGAAGAAAATCATCATCTGGTTGGTTTTTCTTGTGGATTTCTTAGTCTCATATAGATCACCACTGCTTTGATATGAAATTTGAAGGTGGGCAAGCTGCGAAAAAATCAAGAACTGCAAGGCAAAGTGAAGAAAATTATTAGGAGCGGGGCAATTGTGGAGCTTCTGGATCATGGTGAAGAAGAAGGTTTCATAAGGAGTTCAAGTATTGCTGTTGGAGGTGATGAGAATGTTTCTGCAGAAACTTTGCTGTTGCATGTTGGCCAAGAGGTGAAAGTCAGAGTTGCAAGGATTGAGAAAGGGAAAGTTATCCTGACAATGATGCCAGAAGTAGAAAAAGAAGCAGAAGAAGTTGTCATGAAATCTATTGACAATTCTTTCAACAAAATTGCAAACGTTGTGGATGCATCAAAGGATGATGCATTTCAGCTTGATTTCCAAATGGAAAACTCGGTTGGAAATCATACCCAGGTAGTGGCATCTGAAGAGTTATCAATTCAGAAGAGTGCACTACCAGAAGAGCAAGCTTCCCCAGAGATTCAGGAAGCACCGGCAGAATATCAAGTGAAGGATGTGATTTCTGAGCAACCACCTCTGGCATCTGACCTTGTGGGAGCAACAACAGAAGGGAGTATTATCAATAAAAATGGAGATGTGGGTGTCTTGAACCCATTTGAGCTTGATTCTTCCATGCCAACAAAATTGATTGGCTATGCCACCCAGGTTGCATCTGCAGCAATTGAGAAGTTATCAAAGCTGGTAGAAGAGTAAGCTTCTGCAGAGCTTGTGGAAGAAACAGAATTTCAAGGTGAGGATGTGGTTCCTGTGCAACAAACTATACTAGGAGACTTTGTGGAAGCAACAGCAGGGATTGGTATTGTACCGGAAGAACCCCCAGCAAAGCTGAGTGACACAAACAAAGAGTTTTTCAATCCAGCTGAAGATGCAATGGGTGCAGAGCTTGTGGAAGCAGAGGAAGACGGGATAGAGAAGGTTGCTTGTGAAGAGTCAGCAAATGGGAAATTTGTGCTGCCAGAAGAGCAAGCTTCTCCAGAGCTTGAGGAAGGAACAGAAGATAAAGCTCAAGATGTGATTCCTGAACAACAGCCTGTAGCAAACCTTATGGAGGCAACAGCAGAAGGGATTGATGCTGTATCTGAAGATAAACTGGAGGCTACCCTAGCCCCTGATGAGGAATCCAGAGCAGAGTCCTGGATTGACAAAAACAAGGAGCTTCTTGATGCAGGCAAAGATGAAATTGGTGCAGCACTTGTTGATGCAGCAGAAGAGATTGAAAACCAGGTTGCATTTGAAAAGTCATTTTCAATGGAGAAGTTAGGGTTGTCTGAAGAGCAAGCTTCCATGGAGTTTGCGGAAGAAGAAACGCAAGATAAAGCTCAGGATGCTCTTCTTGATCAACAACTTGTAGCAGACCTTGTGGAAGCAACAGAAGGGATTGATGTTGTAAGTGAATATGAACGTGAGACTGGAATGAGCCCAGATGAAGAACCACCCATTGCAATACTCAGTGACGTAAACAAGGGGCTTGTTGTTGATTCAGCTGCAGACAGAATTGATGCAGAACTTGTTGATGCAGCAACAGAAGTGAGTGAAAATGATGAGACCCAGGTTGTGTCTAAAGAATGGTTGCAGCAACAGATGGGATTTATGTTATGATGGAAGATGTATTGAAGATGGCTGGAATGACCATTGGCAAAGAACTTGGACCAAAACTCGATGCCACAAACGAGGAACTTACCGATTCAGCCGAAGACAGAATCAGCACATCACTTGTTGAAATGACAGTAGTGATTGAGAATGATACCAACATTGTATCTAAAGAGCCACCAGTTGACAGACTAGAGATGTCAGAAGAGCTAGCGATTGTGGAGCTTCATGAAGAAGCAGAAGATGAAGCTGCTAATGTGATTCCTGAGCAAGAACCTGTAGCAGCAGAGCTTGCAGAAGAAGGAATAGACAGGATTGATCTTCTGATTGAAGATGAACTTCAGGCTATAATACCTCATGATGAAGAATTCAGAGCAGAACTGAGTGACACAAACAAGGAGCTTGTTGATTCAGCCCAAGATGGAACCAGTGCAGATCTTGTTGGAGCAACATCAGGGATGGAGAATCATACACAGGTTGTATCTAAAGAGTCACCAGTAGACACCAGATTAGAACTGCCAGAAGAGCAAGTGTAACCAAAAAGAGAGGGCGCCATCAAACAACAGACACCCTAGATGTACAGCAGACACTCTTGCAGACCATAACTCCGAGTTCCGACCTCAATCGTGATCTCAGAGTTCGCTCTCCCTCAATGCTTGACAGACACCTTCACGATACTAAGGCCCAGAATCTCATACAATTCACAGCTCCACACATAGATTCAATTGTGCATCTGTCTCTCAAAACACAACTCCGGCTATGGCTGCAAAGCTCAGATTTTATTCACAAAAATATACAGAGGCATATCATTCTGCCTCGAATGCATCTGCAATGACATTGTTCAGTTCACCCAACACTCAGCTATCACAGGTTCACGGCTGCAAATCTGATAGATCAACTGCACCTCATCCATTCGACTTCTGGTACTAACCTCTCAGGCTCACATAACAACCTAACTTCTGTTTCCAGACATCTGATCATACTCTGATGACTAGCCACAAGCGCAGCGGAAAATTGATCAGCTAACCAACAGCCCAAAAAAAATGAATCTCCTCCCTGTCTTTCTCCTCTCTTCCTTCCTGCACTTCACTACTTTCTCGAAAATCCCACACATTCTTGCCTTCCATCCTCCTCCTAATCTCCTTGCCTTCTTCACGCTCCAAACCGCCATTTTTCATAATTTGCAGCACCGACCCAAGTCATAATTCCGAGCCGACATTCAACCTCCATACCCATTCAGTGCAGCCGCCATGCAAACCACTCAGTAAAACACCTCACACACAAATTAGCAAAGCTTCCCATGTAGAAGTAATGTAAAGCCAGCTGCCATAAAAACAAACGGCTCAATTAACACACAATTCAACTTCCCTAATCAGTGCCGTCCAGAAGTTGATGTAACCTAATTTCGGGTTACATATGTAACCCCTCCCTTCTTTAAAAGCTGAGTCCCTCAGTTATGTTCAATCTGGTTGCATGTGGTAGATCTATAGGTCCCTCTGAGATATCTCCCACTGACTTCCATTAGCGTCCTGAACGATACACAGGCGACAGCCTTCTTCAAAGTCATAGTTGCCTTTCCCATCCACATGCCCAACAAACCGGTATGGGCCTTCCCAGCTCGTGGCCAAAACACGCTTCTTGCCTGGTCTTCTCATTTTTACCATGGTCTCTCCTGCGACAAGACCTTCAAACAGGTGCTTGCCCTTCCTGCTCGCATATGTACTTCTCTGTTTCTTCTATGCTTGCTCTATGTTGAGCAAGACGCTCTCATGTATGCTTGCTATGAGCCTTACCTTCTCCAGGAATTGTGCTGCAATGTGCTCGATATCAACTCCATCATTAACGACACTAGTCAGAGCATTTAGACAGTTGTCAACTCTGAGACGCAGTGATCAACCAGTCAGAATCATGAACGGCGAGAATTTTGTACTCGCTTGGACCCCACATCTGTACCCAAACAATACCTTAGCCAGATGTTCATCCAAGCAGTCAACATTTGCAGGATTCGTGGCCAGAACCGTGATACCATGCTTGATGGTCTTAATCATACGTTCTGTCATCCTGTTGCACTGGGCCATTGTGGTGCAGTGCGCTGATGTTGTATAGCATAGTCCTTGCACATGGCTTCAAACTTTGCACCCCACTCACCTCCATTGTCAATAAGTATGAAACTAAGCACTCCATATCTACAGATCAAATCATCCTCTAGAAACTTAGCTGCTGTCCTTGCACCATGATCAGCCACGACCTTTGCTTCACACCATTTGGAGTAGTGGTCGATGGCCACCAGGATATACTTGTTTCCTGCCTTGGTCTCAAGCAGTGGCCCCGCAATATCCATTGCCACCCTGTAAAACAAATCACAGACAGGGATGCTCTTGAGCTTCTCATCCCCTGAGTAGACACTTCCTTCACTATTGGCCAGCTGACACTGCTAGCAATTCCTGACCACCGATTTAACATCCTCAGTTCGACAATGCCAGAAATACCTCCGACAGATTTCAGCTAAGAGCCTTTGTTCGCCAGAGTGTCCCAGGTCCTCATGCATCTGTAGCACTAGTGATCTTCTTTCCTTAGGTCTGGGCACATACAGATCTTTGAAAAAGAGCTTCTGCTCTTTCCAACAGTAGTGCTCTGCCCGCTTCCTGGCCCTCTTGCCTTCCTCCAGCTTAATCATTTCTGGCAGCATTCCTTCTCTTAGGAGTGCCAGACAGGTTGCATCTTGCCATATGTCAGAGCCTTTCATTTCGACCTTGTCCCCTTTTGCTGTTGGTCCGTCCTCCGTCCTCACAGCCT
Organism: Sphagnum tenellum; assembly: GCA_963921925.1. Taxonomy (NCBI): domain Eukaryota; kingdom Viridiplantae; phylum Streptophyta; class Sphagnopsida; order Sphagnales; family Sphagnaceae; genus Sphagnum; species Sphagnum tenellum. The sequence goes on from OY998150.1 coordinate 16,895,804, forward strand.
CCGATCTCAGATAACTCTTGAGCAACCAAAACCAGCTCCAGCTGTTGCCGTCTGTTATAGTACCTGATCTGGCCTCCCTTACGCCTCTTCTCACCATCAACTTCCATTTCTTCATTCTATGCTGCCTTAACCACTTCTATGCTTGGGTTAGTCTCCTCTGCACCAGCCGCAGTCACAACGTCAATCATAAATAGGTGGTGAGGATCCGAGCTGCGCTAATGGTTGATTCCAAAACAACACCCGCGATGCTCAATAAGTCCTCTCAACTGCCTCCTGTTCCCAAACCACTCCATATGCTGGCCATATCGAACATCCAATACTTTCTTAGCAATCTCGGCCATGCCATGCTGTATGTTCGAATCATCCTGGATCTCCTAGTGGAAATCTTCATCATCCTCAGCTTGTCCCACCGGATTTCGACTCAGGGCATCAGCATTTGCATGCCTCATTCCTGATATCGATCCACCTACCCCTCCTTCAATGCGCATCTGACACAGTCGCCAACCATTCGAACAGCTTATGGTCCGTCCTCAACGTGAAGTAGGTTCGGTGCAAGTATTGCCTGAAATGTAAGATTCCCCAGAACAAAGCATAGCACTCTCCTTCCATGGGGTGGAACTTTCTCTGTACATCTCTCAAGGCCTTGCAGGCATGAGCTATGACCTTTTCGAATCTACCCTCCTTCTATGATAGGATGGCGCCAACACCCCTGGTCGACCAATCCACATCGAGACAAAATGGCTCCTTGAAATTCGGTCTTATCAGGATTGGAGCTTCCACAAGTGCCTTCTTCAAATCCTCAAACGCCCTCTTGCCACCTTTCAGGATTAGAATATCCCCAAATGGGGGCTGGAAAGTCACAGACCGAAGCTTATTGATAATTGGGTCGTGCTGAAGGAATATTATGCTCATGGTACTCTCAGTGATGTTTTCAGCTAACGCTTTATGTTTGAATCTCGCACTGACATTTACTAGGCTGCTAGCAAGGGAGCACTGAAGCTAATATGCTTGCTCACATGCATGGTTTTCTAAATTGACAACTCCGAAGGAAAATCTTCTTTTTCAGGGAACAGTTGAAGCTCCTGAAGAGAGTGAGTAATACTCTTATTCGTCCCTCCTAGGAACCAAAACTGGTATATTGGCATCATACTAGCACCAACTGATACTTTGATGTTGTGAAATTACCGTCCCCAAAAATGGATCCTATTGATAAGCTCATCGGAATTGTGTTGCTCTCAGAAGTTCTGTTGGTACTTCTGCTGAAGATTCTGGAGCTCAAAGAATCATGATCACCAAATGGGGCTGGAAAATCACAGACCGAACCTTATTGATAATTGGGTCGTGCTGAAGGAATATTATGCTCATGGTACTCTCAGTGATGTTTTCAACAAGCGCTTTATGTTTGAATCTCGCACTGACATTTACAAGGCTGCCAGCAACGGAGCACTGAAGCCAATATGCTTGCTCACATGCATGGTTTTCTAAATTGACAACTGCGAAGGAAAATCTTCTGTTTCAGGGAACAGTTGAAGCTCCTGAAGAGAGTGAGTAATACTCTTATTCGTCCCTCCTAGAAACCAAAACTGGTATATTGGCCTCTTACTAGCAACAACTCATACTTTGATGTTGTGAAATTACCGTCCCCAAAAATGAATCCTATTGATAAGCTCATCGGAATTGTGTTGCTCTCAGGAGTTCTGTCGGTACTTCTGTTGAAGATTCTGGAGCTCAAAGAATCAGGATCAGAATATCCCCAAATGGGGCTGGAAAGTCACAGACTGAAGTTTGTCGATAATTGGGTCGCGCCGAAGGAATATTATGCTCATGGTACTCTCACAGATGTTTTCAGTTAGTGCTTTATGTTTGAATCTCGCACTAACATTTACTCAGCAAAGGAGAGCACTGAAGCCAATATGCTTGCTCACATGCATGGTTTTCTAAATTGACAACTTCGAAGGAAAATCTTCTTTTTCGGGTAACAGTTCAAGCTCCTAAAGAGAGTGAGTAATACTCCTATTCGTCCTTCCCAGGAACCAAAACTGGTATATTGGCTTCTTACTAGCAACAACTGATACTTTGATGTTGTGAAATTACCATCCCCAAAAATGAAACCTATTGATAAGCTCATCGGAATTGTGTTGCTCTCAGAAGTTCTGTCAATACTTCTGCGGAAGATTTTGGAGCTCAAAAAATCAGGATCGGAATATCCCCAAATGGGGTTGGAAAGTCACAGACTGAAGTTTGTCGATAATTGGATCGCGCCGAAGGAATATTATGCTCATGGTACTCTCACTTATGTTTTCAGTTAGTGCTTTGTGTTTGAATCTCGCACAGACATTTACTCAGCAATGGAGCACTGAAGCCAATATGCTTGCTCACATGCATGGTTTTCTAAATTGACAACTTCGAAGGAAAATCTGTCTTTTTCGGGGAACAATTGAAGCTCCTGAAGAGAGTGAGTAATACTCCTATTCGTCCCTCCCAGGAATCAAAACTAGTATATTGGCCTCTTACTAGCAACAACTTATACTTTGATGTTGTGAATTACCGTCCCCAAAAATGAATCCTATTGATAAGCTCATCGGAATTGTGTTGCTCTCAGAAGTTCTATCGGTACTTCTGCTGAAGATTTTGGAGCTCAAAGAATCAGGATCAGATATCCTCAAATGGGGTTGGAAAGTCACAGACTCAAGTTTGTCAATAATTGGGTCGCGCCGAAGGAATATTATGCTCATGGTACTCTCTCACTGATGTTTTCAATTAGTGCTTTGTGTTTGAATCTCACACAGACATTTACTCAGCAAGGGAGCACTGAGGCCAATAGGCTTGCTCACATGCATGGTTTTTTAAATTGACAACTTCGAAGAAAAATCTTCTTTTTCGGGGAACAGATGAAGCACCTGAAGAGAGTGAGTAATACTCCTATTCGTCCCTCCTAGGAACCAAAACTGGTATATTGGCCTCTTACTTGCAACAACTGATACTTAGATTTTGTGAAATTACCGTCCCCAAAAATGAATCCTAGTGATAAGCTCATCAGAATTGTGTTGCCCTCAGAAGTTCTGTCGGTACTTTTGCTGAAGATTTTGGAGCTCAAAGAATCAGGATCAGAATATCCCCAAATGGGGTTGGAAAGTCACAAACTAAAGTTTGTCGATAATTGGGTCGCGTCAAAGGAATATTATGCTCATGGTACTCTCACAGATGTTTTCAGTTAGTGCTTTGTGTTTGAATCTCGCACAGACATTTACTCAGCAAGGGAGAGCACTCAAGCCCATATGCTTGCTCACATGCATGGTTTTCTAAATTGACAACTTCGAAGGAAAATCTTCTTTTACGGGGAACAGTTGAAGCTCCTCAAGAGACTGAGTAATACTCCTATTCGTTCCTCCTAGGAACCGAAACTGGTATATTGGCGTCTAACTAGCAACAACTGATACTTTGATGTTGTGAAATTACCGTCCCCAAAAATGAATCCTATTGATAAGCTCATCGGAATTGTGTTGCTCTTAGAAGTTCTGTCGTACTTCTGCTGAAGATTCTGGAGCTCAAAAAATCAGGATCCGAAAATCCCCAAATGGGGCTAGAAAGTCACGGACTGAAGTTTGTCAACAGTTGGGTCGCGCGGAAGGAACATTATGCTCATGGTACTCTCTCACTGATGTTTTCAGTTAGTGCTCTATGTTTGAGTCTCGAACTGACATTTACTAAGCCAGGGAGAGCACTAAAGCCAATATGCTTGCTCCCATGCATGATTTTCCAAATTGACAACTTCGAAGGAAAATCTTCTTTTTCAGGGAACAGTCGAAGCTCCTGAAGAGAGTGAGTAATACTCTTATTTGTCCCTCCCAGGAACCGAAACAGGTATATTGGCGTCTTACTAGCAACAATTGATACTTTGATGTTGTGAAATTACCTTCCCCAAAAACGAATCCTACTGATGATAAGCTCATCGGAATTGTGTTGCTCTCAGAAGTTCTGTCGGTACTTTTGCTGAAGATTCTCGAGCTCAAAGAATCAGGACTAAAATATCCCCAAATGGGGCTGGAAAGTCACGGACTGAAGTTTGTCGATCATTGGGTCGCGCGGAAGGAACATTATGCTCATGGTACTCTCTCACTAATGTTTTCAGTTAGTGCTTTATGTTTGAATTTCGCACTGACATTTACTCAGCAAGGGAGAGCACTCAAGCCCATATGCTTGCTCACATGCATGGTTTTCCAAACTGACAACTTCGAAGGAATATCTTCTTTTTCAGGGAACAGTCGAAGCTCCTGAAGAGACTGAGTAATACTCGTATTCGTCCCTCCCAGGAACCGAAACTGGTATATTGGCCTCTTACTAGCAACAACTAATACTTTGATGTTGTGAAATTACCTTCCCCAAAAACGAATCCTACTGATAAGCTCATCGGAATTGTGTTGCTCTCAGAAAATCTGTCGGTACTTCTGCTGAAGACTCTCGAGCTCAAAGAATCAGGATCGGAATATCCTCAAATGGGGCTGGAAAGTCACGGACTGAAGTCTGTCGATAATTGGGTCGCGCGGAAGGAACATTATGCTCATGGTACTCTCTCACTGATGTTTTCAGTTAGTGCTCTATGTTTGAATCTCGCACTGACATTTACGTAGCAAGGGAGAGCACTGAAGCCAATATGCTTGCTCACATGCATGGTTTTCCAAACTGACAACTTCGAAGGAAAATCTTCTTTTTCAGGGAACAGTCGAGCTCCTGAAGAGAGTGAGTATTACTTGTATTCATCCCTCCCAGGAACCGAAACTGGTATATTGGCCTCTTACTAGCAACAACTGATACTTTGATGTTGTGAAATTACCGTCCCCAAAAACGAATCCTACTGATAAGCTCATCGGAATTGTGTTGCTCTCAGAAGTTCTGTCGGTACTTCTGCTGAAGATTCTGGAGCTCAAAGAATCAGGATCCAAATATCGCCAAATGGGGCTGGAAAGTCACGGACTGAAGTTTGTCGATAATTGGGTCGCGCGGAACGAACGTTATGCTCATGGTACTCTCTCACTCATGTTTTCAATTAGTGCTCTATGTTTGAATCTCGCACTGACATTTACTCAGCAAGGGAGAGCACTGAAGCCAATATGCTTGCTCACATGCATGGTTTTCGAAACTGACAACTTCGAAGGAAAATCTTCCTTTTCAAAGAACAGTCGAAGCTCGTGAAGAGAGTGAGTAATACTCTGACTCGTCCCTCCCAGGAACCGAAACTGGTATATTGGCCTCTCACTAAAAACAACTGATACTTTGATGTTGTGAAATTACGGTCCCTGAAAACGAATCATATTGATAAGCTCATCGGAATTGTGTTGCTCTCAGAAGTTCTGTCGATACTTCTGCTGAAGATTCTGGAGCTCAAAGAATCAGGATCGGAATATCCCCAAATGGGGCTAGAAAGTCACGGACTTAAGTTTGTCGATGATTGGGCCGCGCTGAAGGAACGTTATGCTCATGGTGCCCTCTCATAGATGTTTTCAATTAGTGATTTGTGTTTGAATCTCGCATAGACATTTACTCAGCAAGCGAGCACTGAAGCCAATAGGCTTGCTCACATGCATGGTTTTCTAAATTGACAACTTCGAAGAAAAATCTTCTTTTTCGGGGAACAGTTGAAGCACCTGAAGAGAGTGAGTAATACTCCTATTCGTCCCTCCCAGAAACCAAAACTGGTATATTGGCCTCTTACTAGCAACAACTGATACTTTGATGTTGTGAAATTACCGTCCCCAAAAACGAATCCTATTGATAAGCTCATCGGAATAGTGTTGCTCTCAGAAGTTCTGTTGGTACTTCTGCTGAAGATTCTGGAGCTCAAAGAATCAGGATCAAAATATCCCCAAATGGGGCTCGAAAGTCACGGAGTGAAGTTTGTCGGTAATTGGGTCGTGCTGAAGGAATATTATGCTCATGGTACTCTCACTGATGTTTTCAGTTAATGCTCTATGTTTGAATCTCGCACTGACATTTACTTAGCTGCCAGCAACGGAGCACTCAAGCCAATATGCTTGCTCACATGCATGGTTTTCTAAATTGACAACTTCGAAAGGAAAATCTTGTTTTTCAGGGAACAGTTGAAGCTCCTGAAGAGAGTGAGTAATACTCTTATTCGTCCCTCCCAGGAACCAAAAGTGGTATATTGGCCTCTTACTAGCAACAGATGATACTTTGATGTTGTGAAATTACCGTCACCAAAAATGAATCCTATTGATAAGCTCACCAGAATTGTGTTGCTCTAAGCAGTTCTCTGCTGGTACTTTTGCTGAAGATTCTGGAGTTCAAAGAATGAGAACTAGAATAACCCCAAATGGGGCTGGAAAGTCACGGACTGAATTTGGTCGATAATTGGGTCATGCTGAAGGAATATTATGCTCATGGTACTCTCACTAATGTTTTCAGTTAGTGCTCTATGTTTGAATCTCGCACTGACATTTACTCAGCTGCCAGCAACGGAGCACTTAAACCAATATGCTTGCTCACATGCATGGTTTTCGAAATGGACAACTTCGAAAGGAAAATCTTCTTTTTCAGGGAACAGTTGAAGCTCCTGAACAGAGTGAGTAATACTCTTATTCGTCCCTCCCATGAACCAAAAGTGGTATATTGGCCTCTTACTAACAACAGTTGATACTTTGATGTTGTGAAATTACCGTCCCCAAAAATGAATCCTATTGATAAGCTCATCAGAATTGTGTTGCTCTCAGAAGTGCTGCTGGTACTTTTGCTGAAGATTCCGGAGCTCAAAGAATCAGGACTAGAATATCCCCAAATGGGGCTAGAAAGTCACGGAGTGAAGTTTGTCGATAATTGGGTCGTGCTGAAGGAATATTATGCTCATGGTACTCTCTAACTGATGGTTTCAGTTAGTGCTCTATGTTTGAATCTCGCACTAACATTTAATCAGCTGCCAGCAACGGAGCACTCAAGCCAATATGCTTGCTCACATGCATGGTTTTCGAAATGGACAACTTCGAAAGGAAAATCTTCTTTTTCAAGGAACAGTTGAAGCTCCTGAAGAGAGTGAGTAATACTCTTATTCGTCCCTCCTAGGAACCAAAACTGGTATATTGGCCTCTTACTAGCAACAGCTGATACTTTGATGTTGTGAAATTACCGTCCCCAAAAATGAATCCTATTGATAAGCTCATCGAAATTATGTTGCTCTCAAAAGTTCTGTTGGTACTTTTGCTGAAGATGCCGGAGCTCAAAGAATCAGGATCAGAATATCCCCAAATGGGACTGGAAAGTCACGGAGTGAAGTTTGTCGATAATTGGGTCGTGCTGAAGGAATATTATGCTCATGGTACTCTCACTGATGTTTTCAGTTAATGCTCTATGTTTGAATCTCGCACTGACATTTACTCAGCAATGGAGCACTCAAGCCTATATGCTTGCTCACATGCATGGTTTTCGAAATGGACAACTTTGAAAGGAAAACCTTGTTTTTCAGGGAATAGTTGAAGTTCTTGAAAAGAGTGAGTAATACTCTTATTCACCCCTCCCAGGAACCAAAACTGGTATATTGGCCTCTTACTAGCAACATTTGATACTTTGATGTTGTGAAATTACGGTCCCCAAAAATGAATCCTAATCTGCACCTCTCCACAAGGCCCACATCCAAATGGCGTTTTGTCTTAGGATTCCCAAGTGGGAGTCTCGAAATTGTCAAGGTTGGGACTCTTGTGATTTTGGGGTGCCATAACTTTTTGTGCAGGCCTGTGATTGTGATGAGGTCCAAATCAAAGTTGTAGCCCTTGTTGAGAGCTTTCCAACAATATGTTGCATGCCATCTACACACACGAAAATCGGGTTTAGTGGTCGGGAGTCAAATTGCCAATTTGGCTCTCGGCCCTTCTTTTAGCCATAACTTGTGTTTTAGATGTCCAAATGGGCAATGCGAGCCCATTTTAAATATCTAAGTTCCAAGAACTTTCTCATTGATTTAAAAAACTCCTCAAGCCATTGAGTTTTGACCCCTGCAATCGCCCTCTGAAAATTTGGGAGTCCACGGGGACTCTATCTCCCCAAAATGGAACTTCCTTGGGGTGTGAAGGTTCATTGTCACAACACATGCATTGGGCTCGCAACCAAGGCCAAGGGGTTGCAAGGGTGCAGGCCAAGAGAAAGCCCGAGAGTCAGATCACATACTTCTCGGAGTGTAGAAAAATGTGAAGGAGTGAACCTTCATACTCCCAATTCCTCCCACTTTGGGAGATGGAGTCCTGGTGGACTCCCAAAACTTCAAAGAACAATTTTAGGAGTCAAAACTCAATGACTTGTGGCATTCTTTATATCATTAGAAAGCTCTTAGAACGTAGATAATTAAAATGGGCTTTTATTACTCATTTGGATATCTGAAACATAAGTTATGGTCGAAAGAAGGGTCGGGAGTCAAACTGCCAATTTGACTCCCGACTAGAAAAAGTCAGGAATTGACTCGATTTACTTATCTATAAATGGCATGCAACATATTGTTAAAAAGCTCTTGATGAGGGCTACAACTTTGCTTTAGATTGCATCTCGATTCGAGGTCTTCTGGCAAAGTTATGAGTCGCAAAAGTCCCAAGTTGGGCGATTTCGGGACTCCCACTCAGGAGTCCCGGGACAAAAAACCATTTGGATGTGGGCCCCATGGAGAGGTACAGAGTATACTATAAGGGGGAAGGTGATGGCTTCCCCTAAGTTCAAGCCGTGGTGGGTCTTGTGTGTCCGTGTTGCCTATGGCTCGTCCTAGCACCAAAAGTGCTCCAACTATGCACTAACCACCTTGCGTGAGTTTTATGTAGGCCCGTGTGAGTGAATGAAGCTTGTTAACTCTTTCTAGTCCCATCCTGGAGTTCTAGCACACCCCTCTACCCCTCAAAGTGTTGTGAGCTAGGGAGCGTGCCCTGACTCCTCCTGGATTCGTTGTTTTATACTTGGACCCACATTTGAGTCTTTCAAGGAGTTGGGAGTGCGTCATTCATTCTCTCACTCCCGGGAGTATGTTGTGTAATTCTTGGCTTCCCTTTTGGCCGGCAGCCTTGCAAACCCTTGCCTTGGTCACGAACCCAAAGCTAGGGTTGCGACAACAAGTTGTAGGCCAACAAGTTACATCAAATGGCTTCACAAGGTTATGACAACTCATAGCAAGCACATGGGAATTGCTTGAACTAGAAGATTAGAAGCCAAATAAACTTTGAACATTGTTTTTACGTAGGCAATAAAAGGAAAACCATGCCTTTTCTAAAGTTGTTACTTTTTTTGGGGTCAAATTAGTACCTTCTTGGATGGGCCATGTAGTTGGAACTACAAGCCTAGTAATCGCAAATTTTTAACTTGTCCCACCCACACAATGGCTCAAGTCATAAAGAAAAAACCAATGTTTATGGTGCTTGGGTGATCTGTTGTGGTATTCAACCAAGAAACCTAAATAACATGGAGCATGGATTCCATTTATTAATTTGTAAAGGTTGAATCTGCATGCTTTGCATTTGTACACCATGGTTTTTTGGAGTGCAAAACATTGAATTGTAGATTTGGGTGGGCAAGGTTCAACACAAATATTTTCTTTCAACTTTAGGCTACCTTGAAATAACAAAGGTAGCAAACTGGGACTAGATGGCAATTGTTGAATGTGTACATCCTCCACAATATCATGTTCAACATTGGAATGGATACCCATGGACGAGAAAAATTCACATGGTTAGGATGATGGAAATTTTTGTCTACACCTAACGGACAATCAGTAGGTTGCTTGGGAGACCTAAACACCATTTCTCCCTCAAGGTGTGGAAGGCGATTTGTGAAAGATGACCCAAATGTGTGATTTGCCACAATAATCACAAATTTGGTAGGATCATTCGATCCTTGTGCCCTCCTCAACAACAAATCATTTTTATCAAATCCATGACCAATTAAACCACCTTACAAGTATTGTCTACACAATTTATTTAGGTCTACATAATATCCAACAACATATCAAACTTCAAAGATAACTACATTCCAAAAAGATTAAATTCTCTTGTTCATTTTACCACTTATATAATTGACCTATATGGCTCATTACTTGTTCTAATATCATCCAATATATGTCTTAAGCTAAAAACAAACATGAATTACAATAATCTGGAACAATTCTTATTGCTTTGGCATGTCTTTCATTTATGTCATTACCACTTGAAAATCCCCTATTAATGAGTAATCCTACAACCCAATGACCATGTTATACTATATTTGACAAAGTTCAATTACTTACAAATATAATTGACAATGAAAATAAGATAAACAATTCATCAGAACACTCCATTTGCCTTGTGATCCATTTAAAAAATCCCTAATATGATTCAAAATAAGAAATAAAGCTATAAAAATTCAAATGTCTACAAGTGTCACCAAAGATGACGCGCTCCCAACCCCTTGAAGGACTCAAAGGTGAGTCCAAGTGAAAGACAACGGAAGAAGGAAAAGTCGAGACGCGCTTCTTAGTTCACAACACTTTAAGGGGTAGAGGGGCGTGTTGGAGCTCCGGGATGGGACTAGGAAGAATTGATAAGCTTATTCACTCACACGGGCTTGCACACAACCCACACCAAGTGGTTAGTGCATAGTTGGAGCACCTTTGGTGTTCGGAAGAGCCATGGGCAACATATACACACAAGACTCACCACGGCCCAAACTTGGGGGAAGCCACCACCTTCCCCCTTATACTATACTCTGGACCTCTCTAAGGGGCCCACATCCAAATGGATTTTCTCTCCCGGGACTCCTGCATGGGAGTCTCGAAATCTCGCTCGCCTGGACTCCGGCGACTTTGGAGTTCCATAATTGTGCGAGCAGATCTCGAATCGAAGTGCGATCTGAAACAAACTTGTAGTTCTCATCGAGAACTTTTCAATGGTATGTGACATGTCGTCTGCAGCTAATAAATCGGGTCTATTCCCGACATTTTCTAATCGAGAGTCAAACTGGCAGTTTGACTCCCAGCCTTTCTTTTGGCCATAAATTGTGTTTCAGGTGTTCAAATGAGCAATACGAGCCTGTTTTAGACATCTACGTTCGAAGAGCTTTTTTATGTTATAAAAAACACCACAAGCCATTGAGTTTTGACCCCTCAAATTGCTCTTTGAAGTTTTGGGAGTCCACTGGGACTCCATCTCCCAAAGTGGGAGTTGCCTTGGGATGTGAGGGTTCACTCCCTCACCCTTTCTTACACTCCCGGGAGTATGTGATGTGACTCCCGGGCTTCCTCTTGGCCCGCATCCTTGCAACCCCTTTGCCTTGGTCGCAAGCTCAAAGCTAAGGTTGCGACACAAGATGTCAAAGAAATCATCATAAAGCTAATGAAAGGTCAATTAGTAGGGTATGGGCACCATCTTGCCTAACTCAATAATATTTTGGAAGGATTGCTAAAATAATGGTTCAATTGTGTAGGTTTTACATGTTTTGAGATAAAAACGTGATGATTTTTAACTAAGAGAACTTGTGATGAGATGGGACAATCACAAACCATGGTGCAGTGGTTGTCATAATTCTTCAACTACATTGATTAGTTTTCTATTGCAAGAGGATCCCTCCCAGCATTTAGTGTAATGTGAGTAATGTGTTTTCATGGCATAGTACGTTCTTCTCAGCCATATCAAGGATGACTATTGACTTTGGTGTGGTTGTCTTCTTTGGCAATCTAGAATTATGCTTGAGTGTAACAACCATTGCTTTCAAGTAAGTGTTTGATATCCATATGAAACTTACTAGTGAACTTTTTTAATTTTAGGTGTAGGAGAAGGGTAGGGTTGGAAGTCTTCCTTGTTTTGAAGTGCCTGGGCATGATGGGCACCAAAAACCAATGAAACACCTTTGGCCTACTATTCTCCATTATAGGAACTTGCCTTAATTTTTAAAAGGTGTGAACTTCCATTGCAAAAGATATTTTCCATTTAAAAAATATGTTGGCTGAATTCTTGTACATGACAATGGTTATCAAAATATTCTACAAATATTAAGGTAGTTTTTTACATCATGGTTGAAGTATGGTTAAGTGTATTGAACCTATGCTAGCAAGTCAATTTTTTGTAGTCTACCTTTTCCTCTCATTTGTATGGGTATTGTTAAAATTAGATGTCCTTGTGTAATTTACACTTGATGGGGCCTTCATGTGGCTTAGTGTTGTGATCCTAGTCAATGGAGGTGTACATGGAAATGAAAACAAAAGTGAAAGATTTCGTAATTACCTTAATATGGCTTACTAAGTTGTGTTATAAACAAAAACATATCTTTGCATACTTTTTTGGCAAAGCTATATAACATATTAAGGTTTTTGTTTACTTTTTTAATAGGCTCTTGGTATGCTTTAACTATCTTTACTTTGCTACCAATCACAATACATGATGCACTTGTGCGCTATCACACATATTGATTGTGAACATGAAGGGGAACAAATTGATTGTGCACTCTTAAAGAATGTGCTTGAAATCTTTGTGGAAATTGGAATGGATGCATATGAAAATAATTTTGAAAATTCCAGGCTCCAAAATACTGTTGCTTATTACTTTCACAAAACAACATCTTGGGTTGAGGAAGATTCCTACCCATATTACATGCTTAAGGCCAACATTTAAATCCTCTCTTTGTGAAAATCTTCTAAATTTCTAATGTGTTCCATTTGAATATTGATACAAATCATCATTAATGCAAGTGTTGGTTGGTTGTAGGCTGATAAATGTTTGCATAGGAAGGAAACCATTGGCCATTATCTACATGCAAGTTGTGAACAAAAGTTGCTGAAAGCATTTAAGACCATACTTTTTGGATGGAAATCAAGCATAACCTTTGTAATCTTGCAGTCATTTGACATTGGTTTTTGTATGCATTCTCTGGCCTATCTATGCACACTAGTAGTGATTTGAAAGATTTGAGGTGATCCATTAAGTCAAATCTTTGCAACTATGGCCTCTATTGATCCCTAACCTAGTTTCAATGGTTGTTTATAAGTGAATTATTCATGAAAAATAATCTCTATCTATTAGGACATGATTGCAAAATGTCCTAGATCCCTCCAAGATATGAAACTTGTAATAAGTATATTTAACTACTATCAAACATTTATCATTGAAGGTTGCATCTCATGATCATATAAAGGTTTAGTATTGTAGTTTTCCTAAGAATTGTTATGTTTCCATTTGGTGAGGATTTGACTATCTTGTTGAAATCATTTTTCCAGATAGTTTTAACTAGTAGAGACCCCCCCTTTTAAATTATTGTCTTCTTCTTATGTCCATGTACAAGTTGACATTATACTAAAAGAATGGTATTCTTCACCTCAATGCAAAGTTTCCATCAACACTACAAAAAATATTTTCATATGTTCCAATGGCAAGGAACACATCAATGAAATAGTAGTGGTTTACTAAGGCCATTCAATTTTAGACACTAGCAATATCATTATGTAATGACAATGTGATTTCCTAAGTAGACATGTGGGATAAAAATGTTCAACTCCTTTGCATCTCATTGTGGATTTCCAATGCTTGTACTACAAAACAATAAGAAACCCAAATTGAGCAAGTTTGACCATTTGGTAGCTTATATGGTTGAAGGGTAGTAGCACACTCAAAGGTTAACAAGTTTGCAGAAGCAATATCTAATTGTGAAAATGTTATCCATATTGACTTTAAGTACAACAAAGCATATAGCTGCTTGGGCTAGGTGTACCATGCTCAAGGCCATTTCAAAGAAGTAATAGAAAAGCAATTTTAAAAAGGTTAGTTACAAACTATGCAATCTTTTCTTTTGTTTGTTTCAACTAATAAGCTACCATAATGTTGTGTGAACATCATGAAAATTTGAATTCAAGAAATTGTAGACATCAATGTCAATATTGTGTATCCTAATTGAGCCTATGGTAAACTGATTGTGGGTTGTATCACTATATCTTGATCTAAACAATGTCACTATAAAGGAAAAATTGATGTACTATATTCACTATTTTAGATCATGGCAACGAGTGATAATTCAAACATGGTGCCACCACATTGAACTAAATGTGCATCATAATGTCCATTTGGAATGATCATCCATGATTAATTTTTTATTTGCTTTCGTGATTGTGTATGAACTTGCCTCTTGAATTTCTTATGTGCTTGAACACCTAGGCAGCTTAATAAAAACTTGCAAAATAGCAAAGGGATCTTATATTAACAACATGGTCAAAATCCATTTAGTTAGGTATGTGAATTGGTTTGGGGAAGGGAAAAGATGAAAGGTTCAAACCTCATAGTTCTTTAGGAAAAAAAAAGGCATATAAGTTGTGTGAATATTTTATCCTTGTATTATGCAATTTATTCTTTTCAACACATTTTGATTATTATTGCAATAGGGATACCTAGGTTTGGTGAAGCAATTGCCCATAAACATACAATTACCTCTAAAGATGGCAAAGTTGATTTTAGTGATGATGAACGTGTATACCCAATTTAATCAAAAACAACAACTGTCGCAACCCTACTTTGGCCAAGTGTGGGGGTGAAGCCCAACACTTGGAAAAAGTGGGATTTGGGGTCCTCCGGGACTCCTGAATGTTCAGAGCTCGACAGCAGGACCCAAAACACCTCGCATCGGGGTGTTCTTGGTGTCATTGAAAAGGTCTTGAAGCGTAGATATCGAAAATGGCCTCGCATTGGCCATTTGGACATCTGTCGCCCAAGTTATGGGCAAAAGAAGGGCCGGGAGTCAAACTGGTAGTTTGACTCTCGACCACTAAAAGTCGAGAATCGACCTTTTACCGAAGTCCGAATTGGGAGTGCGATACGTCTTTGGAAAGATCTCGACGAGGGCTACAACTTTGGTTCAGACCTCATCGCGATCCAACTCCGCAGTCGGGAGTTATGGCCGTTCAAAGTTCCGGGAGTCCCGCCGGGACGATTTCGGGACAACTTCGGGACTCCATTTCGGGAGTCCCGGGAATTTGTGCCATTTGGGTGTAGTCCCCACAACGTGGCGCAGAGTATACTATAGGGAGTATGGTGGTGGCATACTCCCGAGCCAAGGATGTGGTGAGTCCAAGTGAGTCCGGGTCCCCGTGGCTTGTCCCAACACCAAAAGAGTGCAAATGGATTCTAACTAACCCGTGTTGGTTTGTGATGCAGGTTCGTGTGATCTAAAAGCTTGATCTCTTCCTAGTCTAATCCCGGGGCTCCCAACTCGACCCTCTACCCCTTTTTAGAGTTGGAAGCCGGGAGCGTGCTACCAAGTCTCAATTCCGCAACTTGACTTTGTGAGACCCTCAAGTGGGTTTCACCCCCGTGACTTGGGAGCGCGTCAACAACAATAACAGTAGGAAAACTTGACATGTAAATGGGTCATGAAGTCATGAAAATGGTGCTGAATAAGATGTTGATGATGGTATCAACTATCAACTTACTATAAATGAATAGAAATTACCTCTTGAATATGTAAAACTTATGGGTTATATCTTGCAAATTTTGGTGGCATGAATGGAGGAGCTATAGTTTCAAACCCTAATACTCCAAAAGGAGGTATTTATCCATTTTACAAAATAAAGTGTTATCCCATTGAACATTCCATTTAAGGTGTGTGTTGTTCTAGTTGTCGTAAAAACTATATGTATACTGATAGTCTACAATAGTTAATGTCAAGGTTGTGTGCATAAAAATGAGGCAAATTAGTCACTACATCTTCATGATTTTGAACTTTGTCTTGTCATTTTGATTGCCTCAAATTTTTCTTATGTGGTTTATTTTACTTGTTACTTCATGAGTATATTGCACAACTTGCATGCAATTCCAATGGGGTCCTATTAGGTCCATCAACTACATATGGTATTATGTTGATTGTTGTCGCAACCCTAGCCTTGGGCTCACAACCAAGGCAAGGGCTTGCAAGGTTACAGGCCAAGAGGAAGCCCGTGAGTGAAGGAAAGTGTGAGGGAATGAACCCTCACACTCCCAAGGGAGCTTCCACTTTGGGAGTTTGGAGTCCCGTTGAACTCCCGAATCTTCAAAAAGCAATTGCAGGGTTCAAAACCCAATGCATTGAAAAAATTTTATATCATTAAAAAGCTAGTGAAACATAAATGTCCAAATAGGGCTCACATGACCCATTTGGACACTTAAAATACAAATTATGGCCAAAAGAAAGGTTGGGAGTCAAATTGGCAATTTGCCTCCCGACCATTAAAAGTCAGGAATCGACCCGATCTCCTTGTGTGTAGGTGGTTTACGAACTATTTTTGTAAAGCTTTCAATGAGGGCTACAACTTTGCTTTAGACCTCATCTCAATCGGAGGTCTACATGCAAAGTTATGGGGCTCCAAAGTTGTCGAAGTCCTAACTTTGGGAATTTCGGGACTCCCATTTGGGAGTCCCGAGACAAAATGTCATTTGAATGTGAGCCTCGTGGAGAGGCACAAAGTATAACATAAGGGGGAAGGTGGTGGCTTCCCCTAAGTCTGGGTTGTGGTGAGTCTTATGAATCCAAGTTTGCCCGTGGTTCGTCCTAGCACCGAAAGTGCTCCAACTATGCATTAACCAACTTGTTGTCTGGTTTTGTGTAGGTCTATGTGAGTGATGAAGTGCTTGTCATTCTTCCTAGTCCCATCCTAGAGCTCCAACATGCCCCTCTACTCCCAAAGTGCTACAAGTTAAGGAACGTGTCTCCCAACTTTTTGCTCTTCCAATATTTTCACTTTAGACTCACATTTGAGTCTATCAAGGGATTGGGAGCGCGTCATTGGGGGTCCATTACGAATGGACAAATTGAAACAATGAACTTGGTTATCCAACAAATCCTAAGGAATTGTGTGACTACGCATCAACAAGATTAGGTGGACCATTTGGAGTTGACTTAATTTTGCTACAACAATTTGGAACATTCAATAATGGGGGCCACTCCCTTTCAATTGGTGATGAGCAAGTCACCAATTGTGCCTACAACTTGAGGCGCACTTGAGTAATCCCTAAGTGATGCAAATGAGGAAGTGCCAATGGTCACACAACTTGATGAAGGGAAGTGGCGCTTATGGGAAATGGCTAAGGCCAATCTTGAAAATGTGCATAAACAGTACAAAGATTTTGTGGACAAGTCCCGACGAGAGGTGATTTTTGAAGAAGGAGCTGAAGTGGGGTTGAACATCAAAAATCTCTAGTTGCCAAAAGGTTTGAGCCACAAATGTTTGGCCTATATGCGAGTCCATTCAAAATGTTGGAAAATAAATTTCTCGACAATTACAAATTAAAATTACCGAAAAATCTTTAAATTCTTCTTATATGTCCATTGGAACTCTAACTCCCAAAGTGGGAGTTCACTTACAATACTAGGAAATGCATCTTAGTTCATTTTTATTTCATTAGTTTTTAGTGAATTTGGACATTTTTACTTAGTGAGATTATTTAACCCCCTAGTGAATAAGGACCAGTTGTTACGGACAATGATTTGTTTCACTAGTACCCACTAAAACAAAGTTATTTTCAAGTGAAATACAAGTTTACCAAGCCATTCACTTGTTAATTAATTAATCAATCAACTTGAAAATCAATTAAATTTTAATTACTCAATATATAATATTATTGATGATTTCATGATTTTTCAAGCTTATGATTTATTGACACGTGTAATTATCGACGCTAGGTTAAAAGCCTAACCTAGGTAGGTAAGTAGACCACGTAATCAACCTAAGCACCTATTTTAGGACTTCGATAAAAGAATATTCGATCAACATACCATAGTTGACCACACATAACACCACCCATAAGGTTTGATCCCTTGACCTTTGGAATGGAGGCAAACACCCTTACCATCAAACCACTCCACTTGTTATGATAATATGTTACATTACATTCTATTTATCAGATATTTCATTTTAAACATTACAAAAACATAAACTTTGAAAATTCATATATTATTGAGATTTTGTTCAAATGAAATGATTAAAAAAAAATCAATAATGTACATAATTTTATTTATTTCCTTTTGAAAGTTAAAAATCATTTCAACAAAAAAAAAGTTGAATATCATTATTCAAAAACATTTCAATGACCATTCTTTTGAAAAAAAGAAGTTTAATAAATGGATTTTTTTGTTAATATAATAATACTACCTATGTTAAGCTACTTTCACTTACTATATGAAATATTTTTCATTAATTTAACTTATTTCACCATACATTATTTACGGCTATTTATGGTTATTTTAAATTAATTCTGGTTTTTTTTTGCTATTTCACCTTCGGTTACTTTTGTTTATTCTAAATTACTTTTGGCTATTTAACGTTATTTCACCTTATGTTATTATTGGCAATTCTAATTTATTATACATTATTTCACTTTAAGTTATTTTTGTCTGTTATAAATTATTTCACTTTAGATTATTTTTGGTAATCTTAAACAATTAAAATATATGGTTATTGGTTGTTCTTTTATTAGTGTTATTGGTGGTTATTAGTGGCTATTGGTACCTATTCTATTTGAGATTATTAACATTTTTAGTGGTTATTTTATTAATAGTTATTGGTGGTTATTGGTGGTTATTGGTGGTTATTCTATTGGTGATTATTTTCTTGTTGGCTATTGGTGGTTATTCTATTAATCGCTACTAGTGGCTATTCTATTAATGGTTAATGGTGATTATTTTGTTAATGGCTAATGGTGGTTATTCTATTAATGGTTAATGGTGGCTATTCCATTAATGGCTACAGGTGGTCATTTTATTAATGGTTAATGGTGGCTATTCCATTGATGGTTATTTGAGCCTATTCTATTAATGGCTATTGGTGGTTATTATACTAATGGCTATTGGTGGTTGTTCTACTAATAATTATTAGTGGCTATTTTATTAATGGATATTGGTGGTTGGTGGTGGCTGTTATATTAGTGGATATTGGTGGTTAGTGGTGGCTATTATATTGGAGGATAGTGGTGAGTATTAATTGGTATTATATTAGTGGCTATTGGTGGCTATTAATGGCTATTGTATTAATGGATATTGTGGTTATTATATCAATGGCTATTGATGGCTATTTTATTAATGGCTATTGGTGATTATTTTGTTGTAAACCATTGGTGGTTATTTATTAGTGGTCATTGATGGTTATTATATTAATGGTTATTTTATTATAAGTTATTGTTGGTTATTATATGTTATATTACAACTATTGGTGAATATTATATTATAAATTATTGTTTGATATTATATGTTACAATATCAAAATTATTAATAATTATTATATTTAGGATAAAATAATTTATAATAACATAAAATAAAATGACCTTGAATAATTTAAAGTATAACTTGAAATAACATATGTTAATTTAAAATAAAATAACCAAAGGTATAACTTAAAGTTAGTTGAATAATTTAATTTATAATAACTTAAAAGCTTGTAATAAACTAGTTAAAATACCTTAAGGTAAAATAACAATTTATGATAACCTATAATAACATAGAATATAACTTAAAATAATATAACGTATATCATAAAATAGCATAGATAAAATATTTTTAAAAAACATAGAAATAAATTTATTTACTATAGTAAATCATAATAGTGAATTATGTTAATTAGTAATGAAACATGATGTCTACATAATGATATTATAATAAAATAACTTTCACCGGGGTGAAATCAATAAAATGCAATGAAGTTATTTCACTTTTAAGGTCCCATAGTGATTTAAGCTATAAAATTGCACCCCAATTTGGTAATAATGTTGGGAGTTCATTCCCTCGCACTCTCCTACACTCATGAGAATATGAAATGTGACTCCCAGGCTTAGCTCTTGGCCCACACCTTTGCAAGGCCTTACCTTGGTTATAAGCTTAAGGCCAAGGTTGCGACACCATTTATGAAAATGTGTTTCACACATAAACACACTCTTAGCCTAATGGGCCCTTGGACTTCACACTTAGTCGTGAACCTAATGTTAAGGTTGTAACAATCTACAAACGATTTAGCATTCTTGTACTAGAAGTAAAGAACCTTGTGCTCATCTTGTAACTTAGGTCTAGTAAATTGTTTAGTGTGTTTATTGAATGAATGATTCCAATGGAATAAATAGGTGTGTTCATTATCAACCATCATGATGGAAGGGTCCCTAAAACCATAAACAATTCTAACAGTGTTCCATTTGGCTTGTGTGTTATTAACCATGAATCCATTGAAATTGGGTTTTGGAAACCCGTGCTTCAACATCATTTCATTAAGCTTTGTCCACATAAGTCATTGAACTCTAGTGTCCTCAAATTGCATATCACAAACAACTATGGTCAACACTTGACAATAGACAAGATTGTACACATGATAGCGATAATCGTTTAGCTAGCAACATGCTTCACATGATCAAACATGATCCAAATATTTTGCAAATCCCTTGCAAGTTGCATTCATGTGACGAAGCTGATTCCATTCCCGAGACCATTTATGGACATCTTGAAAATGAACACCTTATGCCCATGAACTTTTCATGGGAAACATCATTTGTGGATGTAGTCATACCAAATCTTAAACTTCAATTGAAGTACATTATCAATATAATCACCTCCTAAATGACACTTGAAAAAGGTAACAAGGTTACAGACATTGGAAAAACTAAATTCATAGAACCTATCCTAGATGTGCTCTAGTTGCTCACCTTTTAGGAGCTCCAATGTGTCATCATTAGAATCATTAAACAAGTAACTTGCCAAGAAGGTCTTGCTAGCACTAAGGAAAATCGAAAAGATCTTTACATTAGGCATGCGATTAACCTCCTAGTCTCCTTGACCGACTCTCGTCACCTTCCATTCGTAACAAGATGGTTGTGAACACCAAGATAAATCACTACTCTTACATAGATTGAAGTCTATGCACAACATAATAGATTCACCCACCATAATCAACAACAAAGATAGGAGGAGAATGACAAAATTCACATCCAAGTAAGGAAGAGGAAGGAATCATTATCATTCGACCTAAGATTGGAATATGAGTGCACTCCCCACACCATAATGTTTCATTGTGAACGGTAGAGCACAAGAAGTTTTCACAATCATCCTGCACACATCGCAAGTGACCCAATCAATGAGCCTTCCTCAAACTAAGCCCAAATGAATTTTTTATATTGGTTGTGACCAACTCATTCCAAGCATGACCATTGTACTTTCTATCCATGCCTTACATTTGGGAAGGGTTGTGAACATTTGAATAGATGGGCGACAATTAAACAAAAGGTACCCATTGAAAGCAATCAATCATAATTGGATTTTTTATAGAAGGATTTTGTCATAATCCAAAGTTCGTTATTCATTGGAGGTTCATCCTAGCAACACCATCGTGCGTAAATAAGAAATAACATACTAAATCCTCCCTACAAGGGTGGATGGCTTTGATGACAAAAAGTCTCCAAGCTGAAAAATGCCTTTTGACAATTTTGTTAATGAAGGAGGTGTTGTCAAATCTCACCTTCTGAGGAATCAAACAATTTAATGAAAATAAAGGATGTTAGGTTATCAAAACATTGAAGGAGAGTATCATCAATTTCAAGTTCTTACTTCACAATCTTGACCACAAAACCTACAATTCTTGTTGTTAGGATGGTCTTTTGAGAATTATGAACCAAGCTATCACCAACAATGTGATAATAGCCACCATCAACCACCCATTATCTCCCTTGCAAGGAGGTCATAGGAATTTGGTACGGAGAACTTAAGATAAAGTTTGTAGAATCATAGGAGACATCTTTAGATATATGTAAATAACATGGCTAAAACACAAACATAGTGTGAAGACAATGTTTAGAGACAATAGTCATCCTTGACTTGTCTACCATGATGGCGAGGTCTAAACATCTAATAGCATGAAATGTCACCATGTTACAAAGGGCAAAAGAGTACTAGTGAAAGAACTCCATCAAATTTGAATCAACAAGAGCATAATCAAACACCAAAGTAAATTAGAAGAATCAGAGAAATCTACTCCAAATAAAGAGTGAGTGGAATATGCAATACGACAAAAAATAACAACAATGAAACCAACAACAAGAAAGTCAAGTAATGTAATAACAAGTATCAAAATAAAATTGTAAAACTTTTGTGATTATAGCCAAACATAATTTCTTTAGATGAAATATGGCCCAGATAATAAAATTTGGGACGGAATGATCAATTTGAAAGTGGAGAGCTAACCTAAAAGTTTTACAACCTTTGATTCATTATGTGAATTACTTAAATGTGGTGCAGGCTTTGAAATAAAGGAAAAGAAGGAGATTATAAAAATTCGTTAGAAAACAAAAATATGTGTCATTTGAATACGATCAACTTTTGGAAGGATAGAGTGATGAAAGAAAATGCACAAAAACCAAAAAAAATCGATAGATGTGTGGTGGAAAGACATTAAAACCATAGGAATATCATTTTGGAACTGGCACTTAAATTATCCTAAACATGGTTGCGGTTTGTGTAATATGGAAAAACCCAAAAAAAAAATGTAAAAATACTAAATGTGTCATAACCCTAACATTGGGTTCATGACTAAGTGTGAAGTGCAAGGGACCATGAGGCTAAGAGTGTGTCTAGGTTTGAAACACATTCTCATAAATGGGGGAAGAATGGAAGGGATAAAGCCCAATGACTCCCAACTACACTACCACTTTGGGAATTGCATTTGTGTAAGAATTACAAATGTTCAAAGCCTTGGTTGGAAATGAAAAAAAAACACCAAATTGGGCCCCTAGGACACCATTAGAAATGTCTTGAAACCTAGATGCTAGTGCCCTCGCATTGTTCATTCAAACCTAAATTACATAAGTTATAAGCAAAAGAAGGGGCGGGAGTCAAACTGGGAATTTGACTCCCAACCATAATTCCCTTGAAAGTAGGAGTCAAATGAGGTCTAGTTGGAACGCATTATACACCATTGAAAAGATATTTTGAAGGGATATAAGATATTGTGCTTGCACTTTCAAAAAAAACTTGATTTGAGAAAGATTTGAACATTCAAAGTTTTGGGACAATAAGAATCCTGATTTTCGGATTCCCGCTTAGGAGTCCCAAGGAAAAGTGACATTCGGATGTAATTCTTGTGGAGAGGCACATAGTATACTATAAGGAGGAGAATGGTGCTTCCTTCCAAAGGTTGTAAGCCATGTAAAGGTTATGCTTGAAGTTGTCTGTACTGAGTTCATTGCACCACTTCCATTCGACTTGCACTAACCGACCTATTTTCTTGGTTGTGCAGGTTGATCTCATCTTGAACTTTCGCTTGCGAGTTTGTCCTAGTCCCATCCTAAAGCTCTAGCATGCCCTCCTAGCCAGTTAGAGAGCATGTCTCAACTCTTTTCTTCTTCCATTGCTTTGTTTTAAGACCCACCTTTGGGTCTCTTAAGGAGTTTAGGGGTGTGTCAAGGTGGAACTAGGCATAGTGCAATAGGGTTTATAATCACGTGCACATATGTGAAGGACTATAATTACAACCTATGTCAAAGAAGACTCAGACATGGGATTAAATGTTAGATTAATGATAAGATATGCAATCCATATGTTGCATTATTCAAGTCATGTGAAAGACAGTCGTGATGAAACATTAATAGGAAAAGAAAAAACCATAAGGAATAATTATAATGCACAATTGGAACATGTTGGAAACAATATCTAATTAATGCTAGTAAAAAAGATTCCATCATGTGTCAAAGACTATGGGCAGTATTTTCAAGAAAAAAACCAATATATTGAGGTCACAACATTCCCAAAAACTTTCCTATTTTGGATAAATCAATAACATAACAAACATAAAAATTCATTAATATGCATGTGAATGTTTGAATTAGGAAATATTAAAAAAGATTTAAAGAAAAGGGGCAAAAACATTGGTATTTAAAATGTCATTTTCAAATTGGTGGATAAGAAAAATAATTTAGAATAGTTTAGAAATATATCTCATAAAATGGAAGTTGTTATAAAAAAAGAACTAAAATATTTGCTTTAGAAATTGAGTACATTTTATGATAGATATTTATGGGCCATGATGAAATCCCTTGAAATGTGATGTGCATGATAGGTGCTTAATTTTATTTTTAAGGAAAAGGTAAAATTAATTTACTAGCATCATGAACTTTTTTTGGACTTAGATACAAGATAATAATAAGATCTTCAAATGATGGAAATGTTGTGTTTAAAATATCAAAAAAAATATTTAACTAATAATGGGAGGAAAATTAGAAACCATTGGGCCAATACAACCGTGTGTATAAATATGTTGATGTGAGGTTTTTGGAAATCATACATTCACCCAAAAAGGGTATAAGATTTAACACAAAACTCCATTAGCATCACTTTTTGTAACACGATATTAAATACAACACTGCATGTCAGTGGAGTTCAATATCATGAA
This sequence comes from Sphagnum tenellum, assembly GCA_963921925.1. Taxonomy (NCBI): domain Eukaryota; kingdom Viridiplantae; phylum Streptophyta; class Sphagnopsida; order Sphagnales; family Sphagnaceae; genus Sphagnum; species Sphagnum tenellum. The sequence goes on from OY998150.1 coordinate 16,920,183, forward strand.
GGATAATTACAGTTATAATTAAACCTCGTAGTTACAGATAAAAAGATGGCAACATGCAAGTTCAGTGAAATTCGTTGCAGTGAAAAGGTTCATATTGAGCAATGAAATAGGCCCCAATTGTTTTCTAATTCATTATTAAAACATTGAAAATTTTGAGAACACATAACAAACATGATGTAACAACCTTTCAAAAGCGGCTTTCATCTAGTGACTCAACATATAAAATATTTGGAACAATAATAATTGCAATAGAAAAATGTAAATTCAAAATCTTTAAGAAGGAATTTATTAGAAGAATAAATATCTAATTCTGAATATTTAGCTGTACATGTGATTTATATCAATTAATCGAACCTTGATTACCTTTTCCAACAAATATATATTTCTTTCTTTCGCTATAAAGATGTGTGTAAAAGTCTATAAAAGAAGATTCTAGATGTAATTTTTTGCAGCAAACGTTGAAGTTTGTAGAAAGGGGAGAACTTGGTTTTCATCAAGTTATATTGTTGAAAAAACTAAAATTGAAAATTTAAATGCAAGAAGAGGGTGTTCTTCAAAAAAACTCCAAAACTCCAAGATGAAGAAGGTAAAAGCAAAGTTTCCAGTGAACGAACCCAAAGTAGCAAAGGTGAATCATTAAGATGTTAACCAATAAGAAACTACAACTAACAAAAGATACGTGGTGTAGAATCTTCTATGTGACAACTAATCTGGTTGAAAAGGTAAGAACAAAATCTTTGAAATGAAGTTTGCATTATAGTTAGTAGAAATGCACAATTTTCCTGGTTTTAGTATAAACGCATAGATCTTTTGTTTAAGAGGCCCAAATGAAATGCATTTTATCCTCTAATGCAAAATAAAACATCCTAGAACAACTTGAAAGAAATCAAGTTATCTCCATTTGGCCTTGCAAAATGTTTAAATGCAAAATGTGTCTTGAGTAAACCGGAGATAGAGTTGAGCTTGAAATTGTGTTTCCAAGCTTGCTTGTTTGAAAAAGGTGTGTTGGAAACCCTAATATCCTGATTAAACCCTATATATTCTTTTTTTCTTATTCTTGTAGGAGGTTGAGGACACATAAACACAACTTGAGGTATGTTTCCAAGCTTTTTCGATTACTCTTGAAAAACACTTATGCTCAACATGTTATTGAGCATCCAAGCTTGAAGCTCAAAAGCTTAGAAGCTCAAATAAGGGCGAACGCAAATTTCTTTGCATTTGACCTCTTTTGAATTTCTATGGATCAGCTGAGGTAAAAAATGCGCTTAGCCTCTTATGGATTTCCTAAGGAACTTGCTTAGGAGATCAATGAAAGGGTGTGGAATTTTTTTTCACTCAACCTCTCAAGTAAATCCCAAGCTTCGAGCTTGAGGTTCCATAAGAGGTTGAACAAAACAAATGGTTTCCTTGATCTCCAAATTTCGACACTAAAAGTTGGAGGTTGAGCAATCAAATATTTTACGAGCTTTCGAGAAAACAAGAGCTTCGAAGCTTGTAGATTTCAAATTTATAGTTCTTCATTGTACTATTACCTAATTCCCATCATATCCTTGTGTTGTGAAGTTCTATAGAGAGTCCATCTATAAAGGTATTTCAGACTCTTTTAAGCTCTTTGATTTTTTATTTGTAAGCTCTGAATTTCTATAAATTTTTTAAGTTATGTAGTTTTTTTTTCTTCTTTGGAGTTTGGCCAAGGCAAGAATTTGCCTTGTCCTACAAAATGATACATCTTTCTTTATTTCTCAATTGATTATCTCCTATAGGATTTTAAGGAGGTATTTTCACTCTTCACTACACATTGTATTGTTCATTTTTTACTAGTTTTTGTATTCCTCAATTTAAGTTTGTCTACACTTTTTGGATTTGCAAACCTTTGATTCACGAAGTATGGAAATGGATGTCCATGAATTTCAATTTGTGCCACCAACCACCTTTACACATGTACTTTTTATATAATGTGTTCTAAAAATAAACTTGCACCATCTTCTTACTTTATTTTTATTTTGAATTGCTTCAAAGGTAACCTAACTCAGCCATGACATTGTATACTCATGAGGTGGGCTTGACTAGTGGGCCTTCTTTGTAGTTGGAGGCAATGAGAACACCTAGAAACAAGGAAGTCCTCATTGCTTCAATCTAAAATACAAGAGCCATATAAAAAGTAGATTATAATATAGATAGTTTAATCTATAATGTAGCAATATTAACATCAGATTTAACTTTCTTGACATACTTTTTGATCCAAAATTATAGGATATAATTCAAAGTATGGGTGGGGTAATGTTAAAGGACTAATTTCACATGATAATAATTAGTTAGTATATTTTTACTTATCTAGTTACTATTTTAAGAAATACTAGCTATTTTACATATTTCTTGTCACCATTTAAATTTGAATAGAACATAAGATTTTTATTTTTTTAGGAATATCTTTGGAGAAAAGGAAGAGAAGGTGTCAATACAGAAGATTGAGTTTTGATTGAGTATGAAACAAGAGCATTTTGTTTTTTGAAAAAACTTCAATTCCATAACCATATTTGTTGTTTTGATGTTTTTTTCATACTTTCATCATTGGATTTTAATTCTAAAACTAGATACAAGTAGATATGAATGAACAAATTTATTAATATTAGGTTTATGATGTCTTTCAATCCAAATTTACATCAGAATATGGAATTAAATTTTTTATTTATTTAACATTTGTAGCTTTGATGTTGGATCAATCTAATCCTCACGTACTTCTTGAATTATGTGTTTTTCAATTTGTATATGTTATCTTATTTCTATAGTTGTAGATCCATACTCTTAAAAATTAACTTCATGTGGAATAGATTCTAATGGTTATAGAGTGTGTTTTGATGCATATTTCATACTGCTAGCTTCCTTCTATAAACTATCCCTTCCTCCTTTGATGTATGTCGACTCCTCCTTTTTTATCAAGTCCTTGATGGTCTTGCACCATCAGTATGCCCTCTTTCTTCTTCCTCATTTGAAGATTCTGGTTCTAGAGTTAGGACTAAAGGTTCATACTAAAATGATGGTATGACCTTTTTCATCTAAGATATTTTATGCATGTAGAGCTTCACATTTTTTCCATACATTCTACAAACCTTTCCTATATCCTTTTGGATTATATCCTACACTACATCCCACCACAAATTTGCATCCTTCTCTTTTGTTGTTAATGCCTTGAATTTTACTTTAATCGAACTATGGTGCTTTTTGAATTCATTGATTTAAAAAAAATACACTCCATATTCCGTTTTTGGATTGGTATACATTACCAATATCTTTTCTGAATTCCTCTAGCTCCTTTTGTTGCTACAAGAGAGTCTGTTCCATATTCTTATAATGTGTTTGAAGTTTATTATATTCCACATTCAAAGAATCCTTTTCTATCTTCAACTTTTAGTAATTGGCATTCATCTACATTAGAGTTGCCAACAAGAAACCCTCATTACTTTGATCTTCTTCAAATCCTTGTTGTGTTTTTCCATGTTGTTGAACTTTTTTCTAGTTGTTTGGAGTTTTACAAATACCTCATTATTCTCATCCTTCTTGACTTGCAACTCTACTTTGAGCTTTCATTCCTTCTCCAAAGCCCCTTGCAAATTTTGAACAAATTTGTTTTTCTCCTTTGTGATATGTTTATTTATGATTTCCAAATTAGAAAGTTTGAACATAATGTAGGTCGTTTGTGTGTTATACTATGTTGCTTGTTGAAACATATTAGTAACTTTCCTATGTTCATCCAAGTTTGCTCTAACCCTTGTATAAACCTTGGTGTATGAACCCTAGGAGTCTATCTCGTGGAACTAGTGTTTGAAGAACCTATAATTTTTTGTGAAGTCCATATATCTCCAAAAATGTTTGTTCTTATAGTAGAATTTGGCCTTAGAGGTAACATACCTTCATTATTATGTGGTATTAAAGCACATTGTTACACATTAAACAAATTTGGTTCCACCTCATGTACTTGTTCTTTTGCTTCCTCTTAGGCTTGAGATCGTGGCTCCCTTTTGGGCCATTTCTAGTGTTCTTGCCCATCTAATCTTTACTCTTTCTTTGGAAAGATATGTGGTTTTACATTGGACCTAGGAGACGTTGACTTGTCCTTTTCTTTCTTTTGTTTTTTCAGCAACTATCCTACTTGTTGAAGGTTAACACTCCCCTCATTGCGGTGTCTTGATTTCTTTTCTGCCTTTTCAACAAACTTTCCCTCTCCTCATCATCATTTGATTGGAATTTCATAACTATTCTTCTAATTGTCCTTGTTTTTGGTTTTTTATGTTTTTTAGGAAAAATATGTGCAAGGTTCATAGGTATGTTGTTTTTAATAAAACTCTCCCTTAGAGTCTCTTTCCTCCTCTTATCTTCATGTGGCTGCTTTGTTTGATTCTTATTCTCCTATGGTTATGTTCCTTAAACTAGAAATAAATTTTTTAGGGTAATAGCAAAATGGCATTGATCTTTCTTGGGCTCTTTCTTAGTAATTTCCTTAATCATGTTCTTGTGACACTCTTCACATCTAATCAACACTTCGATCAATTGAAAAAATGTGATTGTAACTCAATTGATAGATTCTCCATGAATTGCTTTGGAGATCATCATGGCTGATTTGTTGTTAAAAACTATACCTTATCTTTCTACTAATTAATGGGCAAAATTGCAACAATCCCATTAACATACTATGGTTTCATTTTCTTCACAACCTATCTTCCTTGGTGTTGTAAGTATTTAGAACCCTATCAATTGTGTTTACCAGAGCTACTTTTATTGGAAACAACTTGAAAACAAGCAAGAAATGAAACATTCAAGGTTCATGAAATGGAACAATCATATTAACTAACAAGAAATTACAAAGGTTGTATGCTTAAAATGCTATAATCATAAAACTATGGCTTGCAACAACTAACAAGGCTTAAAGGTTCTATGTGCACTCAAAACCATGATAGGAGAGAATGAAAGACAACTCAAAACCACACCATTATATACTATCTCCTAACCTTAAAGTAGCCGCCACAAAACCCTAACCCTAGCCGCCGCCTAACCCTAACCCTAGCCGCCACCAAGCCCTAAGTAGTTTCCACTTCTAAACCCTAACCTAATTACTACAAGGATGTGAAAACTATTCATCCTTTTGATGAATGTTTGACACATCCATCAACATTGGAATTAGAAACGAATAGTATTTCTAACAACTTTAGCATTTGACATTTCTACCTTATTTGCTTCTATCTCACCTATATGGCAAAATTTTAAAACTTATACTAAGAAATGTCTATATATATATATATATATTTATTTATTTATTTTTAAATTTTTTTTTCCATCATGAATTTGATTTTGTTATGCTCAAAACCCAATGTCAAATTGTTCAAAAGTTCAACTAGAATGTTATGATGGGGAGTCTTCCATTCAACCTTAAACATACCTACCGAACCAAATCTATTTACCCTTTTTTTTTCCTCTTCTCCATAATTTCTTTAGAGCATAATGTTCTTCAAATTGATATTATAACTTTGTTCTGTGGGAGTAAAAATATACTTAACCTCATCATCTTGTTGAATTTGGAGATCCTTAATCCTTCTTTCCTTGAAGATTAGGAGCCATTACTTGTTGAATTATTCTTTTGTTACATTTCTTATTTGGAATTCAAACACTTTTTGGAATCTGCTCTTGTGTAAGCTCCTTTTGTTGTGATGGTCCTTCTTGATGTTGTTGCAAAACGTCCCATCCCCCCTCCTCTACATTGTTAGAAATGAAAATTGAACCAACTTGTTCACTTGTGCTTGCCTCTTTTCTAAACTTTCTGAAATTGTAATTCCTCAAAGTTTTTTTAATAATTTTTATCATTTTTTCTAATCACTTTAGAAGCTTTCAAAGTTAGACAATGAAGAAGATCCTTGAAAATAATTCTTAAAAAAAATACACTATTACAAAATGTGGGTGCAATTCACTAATCCTCGTTCACTAGACTAGTGAATTCACTACTTTTTCACTAGTCCCCATTCACTACAACCAGTGAATTCAATCAAAATTTAGTAAAATCACTTGGCATACAAGAACACCTTTTGTTGTAATGATAGGAGATGGAAATGGCGAACCTCTTTTCTAGAAACCTAAACTGCAAAGGCAAAATATTATAAAATTATGTTGTTTTCTTTGTCTTTTTTGTTTTTCTTCTCTTAATTTTAGTAATTTCTTTCTGGATTGTCTTTGTAACTTCTCAAAAAAACTTTCTTTTACATTCATTCTGAAAAGAGAAAATGGCACAAACTTGTTTGTAAAGAACAAAAATGAAAAGACGTTAACCTAACAACTTTACATATATGGCATTTATGTTGTTTCTATGACACTTCTAATTCTAATGACTTGGCGTTGGCTACATTACAAATTTCTTTTATATTGTGTTGAGTCATCATATCGACAAAGTTTTGTTATGATGTTATAAATGTGTCTAACTTATAGTCAACGGGTTGTGAAATTGTGTTATCATAGTCTTTGAGTAGTATCATACCTTGCTCACTCATCAAATTCATTGAAGTTTCCTTTGATGTGATTATCTGATCAATATCTATTATTTTTGTTGTTCTCTCATCTTCTGAATTTTTATCATGTTTATTTTTTTTGTGTCAAAATCTATAAACTCCAAGGACTTCTAATTTTATATTCTTTGAATCCCATTTAATGTCTAATCCACATATTTGTATGGTTTCAACTCCTTAATATTGACCAACACTAGGTGTGGTTCATATCAACAAAAACAACAATAAGAATGTTATTGGGTATGCAATACTATACCTTGAATGGGCCAAACCATCTTTCCTTGAATTTGCCCATATGTGTTTTTTTCCCTTGGGAAACCACAAAACATAATTTTCAAATTGGAATTTCTTTTTGTGTGTTTATGTTGATTCCACAAAAATCTACTCCACTGGTTTACTCCAACATTATTCTAAACATCCAATTTGTTTTCCTATAACTTCTCCAACTTTGTAATTCTAGAAGTTAGTATTTTAGTGGGTCTTGCAAATTATATGTTCTATTAGAGTTAAAGGATGCAAACCATAGACTAACTGATAAGGTGTATATCATGTTACCACCTTGTAAATTGTCTCATGTGGACATATGTTCATCTTAGTTTGTTTTTTTTTCATTGACTAACTTGGTCAGTAATCTACCAATAACTTTGTTTGTAGACTATGCTTGTTCGTTTCCCTATGGGTAATAAGTAGTAGAATTAACATGTTTAAACAAAAGTTGTTTTATTAGATGTTTGAATCTATCATTAATGAAATGTACTCTTTGACCTATAATTATGGTGAAAGGACATCCAAGTTTGGTCAAAATATACTCATATAGAAATATGGTTGTAACTATTATAATATTGGTTTTGAATGCCTTTACCTCTACCCACTTGGTTGCATAATCTATAGCTACTAAAATATATTTGTTTCTTGTTAGTTTTCATGGTGGTTTAATCACACCGATAAAGTCTAGACCCCACTTCATAAAAGGTTCCTCTAGAAGTGTAGTTACCAATTTGGCCAAAAATTTTGTTCTTAGTCCTCCTATTTTCTTACATTTGTCATAACTTTTACAGAATTCACAAGTGTCTTTGAATAAAATTGGCCACTAATAACTTGCATCCAAAATTTTCTTTGCAATAATATATGTAGCAAAATATCTTCATGTAGTTCTATAATAACAACATGTGTTTATGAGGTGTTCAAACATCTATGCATTTTATTGTCTTGTCCCACTTTGTACATTTTCCACTTTTTTAGAATAAAAGGTTTTGCTTGCCTTTTTGGCTAGGTTTTATTTTTTAACTAAATCAAAGTTTTTGGCATCTAACATGTCTTTAAATAACTCCTTACTTCTTACATCCACATAGGTGTACAAAAAATAGTGATGCATCTATAGTCTAATATGGGACTCCTAATGGTTTTGAGCTACATAACATACAATTGACTTAACATGGCAGAAAGGGCAAAATTGAAAAGTTACATAAACATGCAAGGAAAATAATGAATGTAATAACAATGATGAAATCAAAGCATTGGAAATGATGCAAATTTATGTGAAGACCTATTTCTTGGAATAATACACCATTATCCATCAATCCGTCTCCTCGATAATCCGAATAATTGAATTGCAATCACAGATTCATGTTTGGAAATAGGAACAATCCAAGGAGAAGAAATTATGACATCCTTGCCTAAAAGAACTCAACAATTTGATCACAATTCAATAAAAAAATAGATGGTGGTGTGCATCTAGAATTAATGGATGTAATCTCTGACAAAATTTCAAATTATTAAACCTTTTATACATACTAAACAATGGCCACTATAAACCATTGCCCCAAGCTAGAACCACGATCCAATGGAATCATGTAATCCCATTGGTGAATGCATAAGAATGGTCCCAAGGTATTTAGACATAATCCAATTCAATTTTGATTCAAATTAACAAATATCATAATGAAGCATGCCATGTCTAATCTATAATCACCCACCACCACCTCAAAACACACATTGAAGCAATGCATCCCATATTGTGTGTCCAAATCCTTATTTTTACTAAGGTAGAACCCTCATGTTAACATCTTGACATATCACAAAAAAAACAATTTTAGTTTCACACTCGGTCACTTTTGCATGTTTTAGTATTCTAGGAAAGACAATTGACAATGTGGTTATTTTTCACCATCATTCTACATGGTCTACTACAACTTATACAAATTGATTTGGAGTTCAGATTAGGGTTGTCTTCTATAAGTAATCCTAAACCCTAACTTTGGTTATTTTCCTATAATTAACATCTCACATCCATATTTGAAATACTTTATTAATTGAGATGGAATTGGCATCCAAAAATTACCTTAGCATGGCTACATCCATAACATTTACCATTGTGCAAGGCAAGATGAATATTGGCACATGGGATGAATATGGGTACTCCTTATTTCACCCTAGGTGCATTGATGAAAAGGAGTTGGTAGATATTGAAGCAATAGGGTTGCCCAAGGTGTAGATTATGGGAGATTATATATAGTTTTTCATTTTCTTTTTAATCCCCATTTTTTAATCATGATACTAACTAGAGAATTTTGATTACTATTGTCATGATGGTGATTGAAACTTTTATGTTTGGATTTTCTTGATTATTCACTACCAAAAAAAAACTTAGCAAAAACAAAGTTATTGGCATGAGGCAAAATGAAGTCAAAATGTGTTGAGTCCTTTTAGGTCACATGGTGGTTCCATCAAGCTACTACAAAGGAAAGGAAATTCCACCATGGCACAATATTCCAAAGTTCTTTCAAGCTACTATCGAAATGAATATTCTAACAAAACTGACGCACTCCCAACTCCTTGTAAGACTCAAAGTGAGTCCAAGTACAAAACAACTGAAGGGGGAGGAGTCGGGGCACGTTCTCTAGCTCATAACACTTTGAGGGGTAGAGGGGCATGTTGGAGCTCCGAGATGGGACTAGGAAGAGTTGACAAGCTTCACTCATTCACACGGGCCTACACACAACCCACACAAGGTGGTTAGTGCATAGTTGGAGCACCTTTGGTGCTATGACGAGCCACGGGCAACACAGTCACACAAGACTCACCACGACCCGAACTTGGGGGAAGCCACCACCTTCCCCTTTATAGCATACTTTGCACCTCTCCACGGGGCCTACATCCAATGGCTTTTCTCTCCCGGGACTCCCGCGTGGGAGTCCCAAAATCGCACCAGCCGGGCCTCTTGCAACTTTGGAGCCCTATAACTTTACAAGAAGACCTCAGATCAAGATGCAGTCTAGAACAAAGTTGTAACTCTCGTCGAGAGCTTTCCAACGGTATGTTGCACGTTGTCTCTAGCTAAGTAAATCGGGTCGATTCTTGACTTTTTTTGGTCGGAAGTCAAACTTGCAGTTTGACTCCCGGCCTTTCTTTTGGCCATAACTTGTGTTTCATATGTCCAAATGAGCATTGAGAGCCCATTAGACAACTAAAGTTCCATGAGATTTCCAATGATATGAAGAAAGCCACAAGCCATTGAATTTTGACCCCTCAAATTGAAGTTTTGAAATTTTGGGAGTCCACCAGGACTCCATCTCCCAAAGTGGGAGTTGCCTTGGAAGTGTGAGGGCTCATTCCCTCACACTGTTTTACACTCCCAGGAGTATGTGATGTGACTCCTGGGCTTTCTTTTGGCCCGCACCCTTGCAACCCCTTGGCCTTGGTCGGGAGCCCAAAGCTAGGGTTGCGACACTCTCCCCCATTAGACGAAGAGGTCAATGTCCTCATTGACACTTAGAAATTATTTCTTCAATGCTATTGCTTTCATTTGGATCCTTGGCCATCAAATGCCAACCTTTGCGACAAGAACTTGCCTCAAGTTAACTTAGGCGTCCCCAAGTTTCCAACACTTTCTTGGCAAGTCTAAGGGGGGTCTTTAAAAAACCCTTAACCCTTGCTTCGTCAAAAGACCTAAACTAGCATAATTGACAAGAAGCCCTTATTTGGGAGGCAATTATTCCATCCTTCCCTTCATGAGGAGCTCAAGTCAAGTCTAATTTTGACCTAAGCTACTTAACATGACTCCTTTCCCAACCTTGCGGCTTGATCACAACAATTAAGCCTAACTAAAGGTGAGCCTATTAAAGTATGAGAAGCAATGTTTAGGCTTTGCAAAAGCCTAAGTCCCAAGCTACGCAATTATAGTACGTGAACAAAGTCATGACTTCCCATGTTGGCCGCCACTACCAACCAACCCTTTGGGATGCACTTTGGGCATGTGCATGTCCCCGCAAGCTCACCTTGCTTACCTTCTCTTTTGGGGCCAAGATTTCTCTTAGCCCCCAAGTCGGAGTCCGATTTTGATTTGGGCTTACGCAAGAGAGTTCCATTTGTCCATGCCACTTGACAACCCCTTCTTATAATCCTCACTATGTTTGTGATGTAATCTCTTGGAAGTTTTAAAACTTAGCCTTTATTTCACTTGCAACTTGATGTAGTACATTTGTGTAACTTTCCGCCCCACTAAAAGAAAGGTGATGTCCTCATCATGCTCTATGTTTCCTTTGCCTCTTTGCCGGTCTATTATGGAATTCTTCTATGGCTTCTTAGGCATGTTCCATATCGGACTCATTCACCCAAGATGCCTCTATTTGATGGTATCATTTCCACTTGACCAAGTACTTCTGCTCTCACCCCCTTAATTACCTTGACTTGAGCACAACTTCCACTTCAAATTCTAGTTCATTATGAACCAAATCCGGAGGGGGCCTTGAGTTGTGCTCTCGATTGGGCCTAAAGGCATCACGAGCGATCGGCTTCAAAAGCGAAACATGAAATACGGGATGAACTTTAAGATTTTATAGTAGTTCTAATTTGTAAGTGTCGGGAAATTTCTTTTTCAACACTTTGAATGGGCCCGCATATGGGCCTAAGAACTTGTGGCTCAAACCTTTTGGCAACTGGAAGTTCTTGATGTTCAACCACACTTCATCCCCTTCTTCAAAATTCACCTCTTGTCGGGACTTGTCCGCAAAGTCCTTGTACCTTTTATGCGCCTTCTCAAGATTGGCCTTGGCCATCTCCCACAAGCGCCGCCTTTCTTCATCAAGTTGTGTGACCATGGGCACTTCCTCACTTGCATCACTTGGAGGTTGCCCAACCCATGAGAAGGAAATGTGGGCCGTGATACATTGTCTCAAGACTTGGGGCCATTACATAGGCTCCAAAGATGTGGCGGTGTGGACTAACAATGTGACCTTGAAATACTTTGCCACTCAATGAAAGTTGTCATCAAAACAAGTGAGATGGCAAGACACATTGGCCTTGTTCAATGTGGACATTCGGCACAAGCCCGGGAAAGAAAAGCTATTTGGATGTAGGCCATGTGGAGAGGTGCAGAGGGGGAAGGTGGTGGCTTCCCCTAAGTCTAGGCCGTGGTGAGTTTTATATGTCTGTGTTGGTCGTGGCTTGTCCTACCACCAAAAATGCTCCAACTATGCATTAACCACCTTGTGTGGGTTGTGTGCAGGCTCATGTGAGTGAATGAAGCTTGTCAACTCTTCCTAGTCCCATCCTGAAGCTCCAACATGCCCCTCTACCCCTCAAAGTGTTGTGAGCTAAAGAACGTGCCTCGACTCCTCCCCCCGCTGTTTTGTACTTCGACTCACTTTTGAGTCTTACAAGGAGTTCGGAGTGCGTCAAAAACTCAATATGTAATCAAGTGGCATAGAAGTGAGAACTCAAATTCTTAGGAATATTAAACTCTATTCGGTTTTTGTTGGGTTCAACAATGAAATGTATTCAACATATAACTTGGGAATTGAAGGTGTATGCAAGCCTTTAAAGAAGTAATGATAAGAAGCCTAACAACAATCTTGGTGCAACCAAACAACTTTGAATTTCCATCATCTTTTCTCCAAAGGATGAATGACACAATGTTGTGGTGTGTGGGAATATAGATAGCCTCTCTTTTAAATATTCCTTCTTTTGCTTCAAATAATTATCGTTACTTTGTGGAGGTGAATTTGAATAACCTTTATCACCAAGATCACTTGTGGGTTGAATTGATTAACTTTGAAAAATCAGAGCATGATTTCTAGTAAGATTTGAAACAAATGTCAATTCTAGATTTGGATTGATTGAATCACATTAATTCATTGATGTTGATTAGAGTGAAGTTGCAAGTCTTAGCCTTAAAACAGAAAATGCCACCTCACAATTTAATGAATGATAAAATACAAAAATACTATTGCAAACTACACATAGATTATGGAGCACATAAAAGATTGCAAAAGATTAATGCAGAATTCCACTCTAATTTAAAAATATGCATTTTTTCCCATCCTAGACAATGACTCTACGTTGTAGACCTTTTGTTTTTTGGCTGTCGCAACATTATGCATTTTTATTGTTTATTTCATCTCTACGACCTCCATTTCTTTTATTAATGTGAAAAAACCATTTAATAATGAAGAAGTTCAAAATAACCTCCAACGTATTTAATTACCAAGTTGCGTGTAGTTCATAAAATTTATACTACGTAGATTCAACGTGTAGCATGTTACTCCTTTTTATAAAGTATTTTAACCTAATTTAATTACTTTAGTTTTATAGAATATAGGCTTAGTAGGACTTGAACCTACAATATCATCGTTATGAGTGGTGCATTTGAACCAATTAAACTATAAGCCCTTCATTTGATATGCTAGTAAATGTCACAACCCCACTTTGGGCTAAGTGTGAGGATGAAACTCGCACTCCCAAAAGTGGGGACTTAGTCCTCCGGGACTCCCAAAAACTCAGAGCTTGATTGTAGGGCCAAACAACTTGCATTGGGGTATTCTTTATATCAACGAAAAGGTCTTGAAGTGTAGATGTCCAAAATGGTTTCGCATGAACCATTTGGGCATATACAGCCCAAGTTATGGGCAAAAGAAGGGCCGGGAGTCAAATTGGCAGTTTGACTCCTGACCACTAAAAGTTGGGAATCGACCTCTTCCTGAGATCTGCAGAAGGAGTGTGACATGGCATTGGAAAGCTTTCGAGGAGCTTTCCAATGTTGTAACAAGTAGACCTCGAATCAAGATGTCATTAAAAACAAAGTTGTAGCTCTCGTTGAGAGCTTTCCAACGGTATGTCGCACATTGTCTAAAGTTAAGTAATCGGGTCAAATCCCGACTTTTTCTGGTCGAGAGTCAAACTGGTAATTTGACTCACAGCCCTTCTTTTGGCCATAACTTGTGTCTACAATGTCTAAATGAGCATTGAAACTCATTTTACACATTAAAATGTCAAGAACTTTCCAATGATATAAAGAAAGCCACAAGCCATTGAGTTTTGGCCCTTCAAATCGTTCTCTAAAGTTTTGGGAGTCCACCGGGACTCCATCTCCCAATGTCGCAACCCGAGCTTTGGGCTTGCAACCAAGGCCAAGGGGTTGTAAAGGTGCGGGCCAAGAGGAAGCCTGGGAGTCACATCATGTACTCCCGAGAGCATAAGAAAGTGTGAGGGAATGAACCCTCACACTCCCAACGCAACTCCCACTTTGGGAGATGGAGTCCCGGTGGACTCCCAAAACTTCAGAGAGCGATTCGAGGGGTCAAAACTCAATGGCTTGTGGCGTTTTCTATATCATTGAAAAGCTCTTGGAATTTAAATGTCTAAAATGGGCTCGCATTATTCATTTGGACATTTGAAACACATGTTATGGCCAAAAGAAAGGCCGGGAGTCAAATTGCCAGTTTGACTTCCGACCAGAAAAAGTCAAGAATCGACTCGATTTATTGGGCTATAGACAATGTGTTACATATTGTTAAAAAGCTCTTGACAAGAACTACAACTTTGCTTTAGACCGCACTTTGATCTGAGGTCTGGTTCCAAAGTTATGGGGCTCCAAAGTTGCGAGAGTCCTGACTGGCGGGATTTCGGGACTCCCACTCGAGAAAAACCATTTGGATGTGGGCCCCGTGGAGAGGTCCAGAGTATACTATAAGGGGGAAGGTGGTGGCTTCCCTCAAATCTGGGCCGTGGTGAGTCTTGTGTGTCCGTGTTGCTCGTGGCTCGACCTAGCACCAAAAGTGCTCCAACTATGCATTAACCACTTTGTGTGAGTTGTGTGCAGGCCCGTGTAAATGAATAAGCTTGTTAACTTTTCCTAGTCCCATCCCGGAGCTCCAACATGCCCCTCTACCCCTCAAAGTGTTATGAGCTAGGGAGCATGTTTCGACTCCTCCTTCTTCTATTGTCTTTCACTTGGATTCACATTTGAGTCCTTCAAGGAGTCGGGAGTGCGTCACCCAAAGTGAGAGTTGCCTTCGGTGTATGAGGGTTCACTCCCTCACACTTTCTTACACTCTCGGGAGTATGTGATGTGACTTCTAGGCTTTCTTTTGGCCCGCACTGATGCGCTCCCAAATTCCTTGGTAGACCCACTTAAGGGTCTAACTATGCAGAAATGCAGAAAGAGTTGGAACTTGGAGCTGCTCCCAACTTCCAGCATTAAAAGGGGTGAGAGGGGCATGCTAGAAGTTCTGAGATTAGACTAGGAAGAAGGACAAATTACTTAGTTATTCGGTTCTGCATCCAAAAACCAACCACAAGTTGGTTAGAATTCATTCTACACCCTTTTGGTGTTGGGACTACCCACGAGTGACCTTGGACTCACTTGATTCACCACGGCTCGAATTCAGGGGAAGCCACCACCTTCCCCCATATAGTATTCTTTGCAGCTCCCCACCGGGCCTACATCCGAATGGCACTTTTTCCCAGGACTCCCAGGAGGAGTCTTGAAACTATCTTGGTTTGGACTTTTGGGACTTTAGGCATCCATAACTTCTTATTGAGACCTCTGATTGGGATGAGGTCTAAAGCAATCTTGTAGTTCTCTTTGAAAGCTTTCCAACGTCATGTTGCACTCCTTCTGCAGACGTCGGGATCGGGTTGATTCCCGACTTTTAGTGGTCGGGAATCAAATTGCCAATTCGACTCCTGGCCCTTCTTTTGCCCATAACTTGGGCTAGAGATTTCCAAATGGCTCATGCAAGGCCATTTTGGACATTTACACTTCAAGACCTTTTCAACAGTATAAAAAACACCCCAATGTGAGGTGTTTTGACCCCTGCGATCAAGCTCTGAGTTTTTAACAGTCCCAGAGGACTCTAAGTTCCCACTTTTGGGAGTGTGAGTTTCATCCTTACATTTAGTCCAAAGTGGGGTTGCAACACGCACCCTTGCAACCCCTTGGCCTTGGTCGCGAGCCCAAAGCTAAGGTTGTGACATAAACATCATGGAGTTCCCATTTGATTAAATCAACTCAATGGTAATAGTAGCATTTCCATGTATCATTTATTCTTTCAATATCCCTTAATTATTTCTTATTATATATTAATTAATTGTGTGGTACATAGTAAATTAAAATTAAATTTTCTATTATAAGAATTCCCATGTACTTTTATATCCATCGTCAAAATTAGGGCTTCATGAATCCATTGGAACTAGGATGTTTTGGTTTTCATAAAGCTTCGTCGTCACTGCCACACATTACACCTACCCTAATTTCTTAAATAAAGGTTTTGACCCCCTTTGAATGTAAGTACAAAATAATTTTAACTATGCCTTTGGTTTTCTATGATGCAGGGGAAGATTTAATCATGGCAGATGATGTTGTTACGCCTTCAAATCCTCCAATTGCATCAGTAGAAGAAAAAGAGCTTGAAGAAACACAAATTGACATGAATGTTTCCCAACGGTTGTGCGAAGAAGAACCATCTAGAAAAATGGTGTGCATTCGAATTAATCGTTTAGCATGGGATCATTGATTATCTCCTAACCCACATGCCTTCACAAATCTACTTAGAATTTCTTCTTGCTCAAGGAGCCATGCCAAAAAGGTTTGAAAAGTGTTAATGTGAAGATGACGATGTTTGTTTTCATTGTCAAACTTGGGTTTTCGGTGATGGCCAATATTGTTGGCTATAAGGCCTAATCAACCCCCTTTCCATGGAGCATCGAGCCAAATACCGAGTTCACACCATTCGTCACATTCTAGATTTTCTGCACTTGTGATTTATCTTTTCTAAGTTGTTTATTGAGTTGTAATTCACTTGAGGCTACTCAGGTGGAAATGCTAGTATCTAAATTCAATTTTGGTTTTATTTATGAGCTTGATAAAAGTGAAGATTAAATAAAGATGTATTAGGACTACATCCTATAAATCTTACAAGTACATCATTAATGTATGGAGATTATTTTATAAAAATAATTTAATATTGTCATGGCGGATGTTAATGTTAATTATGGGCTTGTATTCCCAATATATCAATAAAACCACATCTAATTTTACATCCTTTTTCACCTTTCTACAACATAAAAAAGATAATGCACTCTAAAAGGTTTAATAGGTTCTAAAATTAATTATGCATTACATCAATTTATATAAGAAATTTCTTTACATTCGAAAATATCCAAAGGTTAATTCAACTATTAATAATTATTACTTGGAAGTTTATAAGGATTCAAATCATTATTACTAAGGAAAATTATGGAACTAAAAGCTAACTTGCTAAATTGTAATCCATGGCTCACACCCCCAAAAACATTGTTTAACCAATCAGTTAAAAAATATTCGTGGGGCTTCATTTAATAAGATCATAAATTATACATGTAAATGAGCCCATATTGAATTGAATTTCTAAATTTATTCCTTATAAATTATTTTTTACAATGGGCAGCAACGATATAAATAGAACAATTACAAACTTTATAAACATGTATAACATTTCAGATCATAAATGAACTTACAAATTCATTTCCTTTATATATGTTTCTGAATAAACAATTTAATAGGTCTTTATAAGGTCTGATGTCCATTAAAATTTTAGAAATCCATTTCATTTGAGCATCAATTTGGTGAGGTTAAATTACATGCATGATGTCACAAAATGAGTTAGCTAATGACCAATGAACCAACCATATTATCAGCAAGCACTAAATAAAACTTAGCCCCTAGAAAAATTATTTAACCAATCAGCTAAAAAACAATGTTTATGGGGCTTCATCTTATAACACTAGAAATTATACATGTAAGTGAACTCATATTGAAATGAATTTCTAATTATTCGTTGTAAATTATTTTTTATAATGAACATTACAATAAACTAATAAATATAATAACATAATTCTAAAATTAAAAACAAATTAAGAAGTACATTTACATGGCATTTACAAACGTTTACAATTATTTAAAAAGGCTAAACGAAAGGGCGTTTACATGATAAATTGAAGAACTTGACAATTCTCCAAAAGAACATAAAAGAAAGGGAAGAAAAGATAAGACCATGTCCTCTTTCACAACTTACTCTAGTTTAAGAGACACACTTCCATCACATTCACCCATGAACTTAGCACTAGGTGATGCTGAATATGGTTCTTTCCCTACACTTGGTTATTACATAGAAGAAATGATGACAAAATATTATTTAAAGCATGAGGATTCCATGGAGGTACAACTTGTAGAACTCGTTCATGCATCAACCAAAAAGATGAGGGATATGAAGTGGTCCTATGGGAAAAGAATTCAACAACTTTCCTTAGAGTTGAAACATTTGAACAACATAATATTGTATGAGCAAAAGCACATTGAGTGCCATATTGATTCCATTGAATTTGAAGCACATAAACATGAATGGGAATAAAAAGACAATATTAACTTATAAACCTCAAATAATCCCAAAAAAACAAGAATGTACTATACAAATTATCATAATGTTGAAACATGTAGAGTCAAAAGAAAAAAAGACCCTATTCTTATAGTCTCTAGGGCTACTACTCAACAAATTCAAATATAGAGGCTTGTGAGGTATCCTTGTCATATTTGTGGTGACATTGTGACATAAGATCATAGATTGTCCCAAGTACAATGATATGTAGAATATGTTTAAGAACAAAGGAATGAAGCCAACAAATAAACAAGTTGTGGTAGAACTCAAGGTTTCAAATCATTCAATCCATATGGTGGATGTGAATATGGCCATCACTAAGAACAAGGTTACTGAAGAACAAATGTTTAAGAATAGAAAGCCAATAAAGAAAAAGTCTATGACTGAATGCAAAGAAGAATAAAAATTATAACAATCTTTTGTCAACACTATACATGAGATGCCTTAGAAGACCCACCACAAAATTTGATTTCGAAGGAAAAAACATAATGGAATACAAGTTGGGTGAAATTGCCAAAACCCTAGATGTCCACAGAACCAATTGTATCACAAAGTTTGTTCATTATTCCTATCAACAAAGTTATGTTTATGGACCAAATATTTGAAATAACAATAAATAAACGTTAGAGATTACTTATACTTTGAGGTTAGGTTAATTACCGAAGATAACACCAAATCTTAAAAAGTATATGTGGTAGAAATTAAATCCAAAAAAACCTAATATAGTTACTAAACAAATATTGGAGCTTAACATAACCATAGTCATTGAAACACATTTTGAACTAGACACAATAATCATAGATGATGCACCCCCAAGTTCCTTGATGGATTCAATTGTGAGTCCAAAAGTGAAGACAACGGAAGGAGAAGGGGTCGGGGCACGTTCTTTGGCTCGCAACACTTCAAGGGTAGAGGGCATGCTAGAGCTCCGAGATGGAACTAGAAAGATTAACAAGCACTTCATTTACTCACACGGAACTACACAAACCAAACAAGTTGGTTAGTGTGTAATTGTAGCACTTTAGTGCACGGATGAGCCATGAGCAAACACGGATTCACGAGACTCACCACGACCCAAACTTGGGGGAAGCCACCACCTTCCCCCTTATAATATACTCTATGATTGGCCACAGGGGCCAACACCCAAATGACATTTTCTATCAGGACTCCCAAGTGGGAGTTCCGAAATTCTCAAAGTTGGGACTCCTTCAAGTTTGGGGGCCCATAACATTGTGTGCAAACCTCCAATTAAAGTGAGGTTTAAAGCAAAGTTATAGTCCTCATTGAGGGCTTTTCAATGGTATGTGGCACACGACCTACACGCAAGGAAAGTGGGGTGATTACTAACTTTGAGTGGTCGGGAGTCAAATTCGCAATTTGATTTCTTACCCTTCTTTTGGCCATAAAATGTGTTTTAAGTATCCAAATGGCTCATGTGAGCCCATTTTAGACATCAACGTTTCAACAAATTTCCAATGATATAAGAAAATTTTCAATCTAATTAGTTTTTGCCCCTTAAATTGCTCTCTGAATATTCCAAAGTCCATCAAGACTCCAATTGTCGCAACCCTACCTTTGGGCTCGCGGCCAAGATAAAAGGGGTTGCAAAGGTGCGGGCCAAGAGGGAGCCCGAGAGCCACATCACATACTCCCGGGAGTGTAGGAAAGTGTGAGGGAGTGAACCTTCTCACTCCCAAGGCAACTCCCACTTTGGGAGATGGAGTCCCAGTGGATTCCCAAAACTTCAGAGAGCAAATTGAGGGGACAGAACACAATGACTTGTGGCATCCTTTATATCATTGAAAATCTTTTAAAACGTAAATGTCTAAAATGGGCTCGCATTGCTCATTAGGACATTTGAAACACAAGTTATGGCCAAAAGAATGGTTGAGAGTCAAACTGCCAGAAAAAGTCAGAAATCGACCCGATTTACTTAGTTGCAAACAACATGCCACATGCCGTTGAAAAGCTCTCAATGAGAGCTATAGCTTTGCTTTAGACCGCACTTTGATTTGAGGTTTGCTCGCAAAATCATTGGGCTCCAAACTCATGGGAGTCCTGGCTGGTGCGATTTCGGGACTTCCATTCGGGTGTCGCAACCCTACTTTGGGTGAAGTGGGAGGATGAAACTCCCACTCACAAAGTTAGGGATTTGGAGTCCTTCGGGACTCCTGAATGTTTAGAGGTCAACATCAGGGGCCAAAACACCTTGCATTGGCATATTTTTGGTGTCATTGAAAAGGTCTTGAAGTGTAGATGTCCAAAATGCCCTTGCATTGGTCATTTGGACATCTATAGCCTAAGTTATGGGAAAAACAAGGGCCAAGAGTCAAACTGGTAGTTTGACTCTTGACCACTAAAAGTCGAGAATCGACCTCTTCCTGACATCCGAATCAAGAGTGCAACATGGCATTGGAAAACTCTTGAAGAGAGTTATAACTATGGTTGAGACCATGCCTTGATCAGACTTGGTAGTTGGGAGTAATAAGCTCCCAAAGTCCCAAGACTCCAACTGGGACAATTTCGGGACAATTTCGAGACTCCAACTTGGGAGTCCCGGGAAAAAGAGCCGTTTGGATGTAGCCTACATGGAGCGTTGCAAAGAATACTATATGGGGGAAGGTGGTGGCTCCCCGAGTCCGGGCCGTGGTGAGTCTTGTGGTCCAAAGTGCAAGTGGCTTGTCCCAACACCCAACGGTGTCCCAAATGTGGATTAACCCCCGTGTGGTTGGTTTTTAGATGCAGAATCAAGCTTGATCTTCTAGTCCCTCTTCCTAGTCTAATCCCGGGACTTGTAGCACCCCCTCTACCCCTCTGTAGTGCTGGAAGTCGGGAGCGCCCTTTCGAGTCCAACTTCCGCAACTACACTTTGGTGAACCCTCAAGTGGGTTCACCGCGGGACTTGGGAGTGCGTCACTGTTCATCTTAAGGAGGACTTCCAATTGTTCTGGGGTGAATAGGACTGAGCTCCATTGCTCTTCTTCACTTTCGAGCTCATCTTGGTCCTCCCGGGTTCTTGGTTCTTCCTACCCCACTAATTTAGGCAGGACTACTCGGTTTTCAACGGGTTCCTCCAACATGGTCTCTTGAGCTTGCTTACGATTTTTCTTGGGTGCCATCCGAGACTCTTAAGAAGTGAATCGAGCGCAACCGGAGCTCTGATACTAAGTGACATGCCCCCAAGTCCCCTTGTTAGACTCAAAAGAGTCCAACTATGTCAAAGGCGGAAGTAAATGGGACTTGGTGCCGCTCCCAGCTTCCAACACTAAAGGGGGTGAGAGGGGCGTGCTGAAAGCTCCGGGATTATACTAGGAAGAGGGTCAAGCTATTTAGTTATTCAGTCCTGCATCCAAAATTGACCACAAGTTGGTTAAAACTCATTTTGTAACCTTTTGGTGTTGGGACAAGGCACGAGCAACCTTGGACTCACTTGACTCACCACGGCCCAGACTTGGGGAAGCCACCACCTTCCCCCATATAGTATTTTTTGCAGCTCTCTGCCGCACTTGCATCTGAATGGCTCTATCGCAACCCCATTTTGGGCTAAGTGGGAAGATGAAACTCCCACTCCCAAAGTTGGGGATTTAGAGTCCAACGGGACTCCCGAATGTTTAGAGCTCGATAGCAGAGGCCAAAACACCTTTCATAGGGGTGTTGGTGTCATTAGAAAGGTCTTGAAGCGTAGATGTCCAAAATGCCCTCGCATTGGTCATTTGGACATCTATAGCCCAAGTTATGGGCAAAAGAAGGGCCAAGAGTCAAACTGGCAGTTTGACTCCCGACCACTAAAAGTCAGGAATCGACCTCTTCCCAACATCCGAATCAAAAGTGCAATATGGTGTTGGAAAGCTCTCAAAGATAGCTACAACTTTGCTTTAGACCTCACCTTGATCATGTTAACAAATAGGAGAACTACTCAAGTGCAAACATAAATCTTTATTGAAAGGAAACAACAACAAAATGCTCACAACACAAAACACAACATCAAGAACTCTCCAAGGTTCTTGTCACAAGAAATACACAAACTTGTGTAATGAAGAAAAGAGAACCAAACCATCAACACTAAGGTATTTAAACTAAAAACCAAACCACAAATGACCAAACTAAAATAAGTAAGGAAAGTAACTCAACCTTGTGAAAGTAACCTAGTTACTTTCCTACTCCAGTAACTAATGAAACCTAACTAGTTGAGCTTGAATTCTCAACACTCCCCCTCAAGCTCAAATCCACTTCTAGTACACCAAGCATTTTTCTAAACTTCCTTAGCTTGTCTGTACCTAAAGCCTTTGTGAAAATGTCAGCAACTTGACCTTCGGTACTGACATGAATAAGGTCAATTTCTTTTGCTAGAACTTTTTCTCTAATAAAGTGGTAGTGCACCTCAATGTGCTTTGTCCTAGCATAATAGACCGGGTTGTTAGCAAGTAGTATGCTACTAATGTTATCACAATAGATGACAACAGGAACATCCACTGACTGTCCCAAATTTGAGAGTAGTTTGTAACCAAACTACTTCACATGCAGCAATTGCTGCACCTCTATATTCTGCTTCCGTGCTTGATAATGCAACTGTTGGTTGTTTCTTACTACTCCAACTAACAACACCACTTCCAAAAGAAAACATGAAACCACTAGTTGATCTTCTATCTGAAACGTTGCCAGCCCAATCAGCATCCGTGTATCCATGTACTTGTAACTGGCTCTTGGCTTCATAAAAAATTCCACACTGCAAGGTATGTTTTATGTACCTCAGTATGCGCCTCACTGCATCCAAATGTGGCTTTCGTGGTGTTTGCATGAATTGACTCACCACTCCAACTGCATAACTCAAATCTGGCCTTGTGATGGTCATATAAATCAAACTCCCCACTATGCGTCTGTACATAGTGGTATCTTCCACGAGGTCTCCTGCATCTGCACTTAACTTCACATTTTGCTCCAATGGAATTGAAATGGGTTTACAACCCGTCATCCCATATTCGGACAATTTGTTCAAGGCATATTGCCTTTGTAATAACCATATCCCTTTTGGGGAATGGATTACCTCAATGCCAAGGAAATAACGTAACTCTCCCAAATCCTTCATCTCAAACTTTTGCTTCAAAAGCTTTTTCAAATCAGAGATGTCTACATCATTATCTCTTGTGATGATCAAGTCATCAACATAGATGACTATGACTACAATCCCATGCTCTGTCTTTTTCACATATAGTGAAAAATTTGCATTGGATGTTTGAAATCCACTTGTGACAAGATACTGACCAATCTTGTCTGACCAAGCTCTAGGAGCTTGCTTCAAGCCATACAGAGCTTTTTTCAACCTACAAACCAAATTAGGATGTGCTTGGTCCACATAACCTGATGGTTGTTCCATGTACACTTCTTCCTGTAAATCTTTATGAAGAAAAGCATTCTTTACATCCATTTGATGTAAAGACCATCCTTTTGCTGCTGCCATAGCAATGATTACTCTTACAGTTGTCATTTTAGCAATTGGACTATAGGTCTCTTCATAGTCTATGCCATACTTTTGGGCATAACCTTTGGCAACCAATCTTGCTTTGTATCTGCTCACAGATCCATCTGCATTGTGTTTAACTTTGTACACCCATTTGCACCCAATTGCTTTCTTGTCTTTTGGTAAAGCTACCAATTCCCAAGTAGTATTCGCATCCAAAGCCGCCATCTCTTCATCCATGGCATTGTCCCACTTAGGGTTTCCAACTGCTTGTTCAAAACAAGTGGGTTCAACCTCTTGTATAACTCTCACCATGTATGCGTAATGATGAGCTACAAAGCCATCATATGTGAATCTTTGTACAGGGTACTTGACTCGTGTGGATCTTCGTACTCCACTATTGTTGTCAGGTGTTTTCAATGCTTTCTTGACCATCCGAGCTCCAGGAGTAATAACTGAAGTGATTCTTGATTCTTCACCCTCACTCTTCTCTGACTCACTTGATTCGCCATCTACATGAGAATTTCTAGATGATGTTTGAGAACTACCATGTACAATGTTTGAAGATCTTAATCTTCCTTTCCATGGAGTGCTACTGGACCCACTAATTGAAAACTCTTGTGGTCCACTAATTAATTATGATTTTTGTTCCACATTTGATGAAACATCACCATTTCTAGCTTCTCCATCTTCTGCTACCTTCAGTGATGAGTACCAACTAGCCATCTCATCAAACACAACATCTCTACTCACTTGCAACTTCCGAGTGGAAGGACTGAAACATCTATATCCCTTTTGTTCTGAAGAGTATCCAATGAAGATACATTTTTCAGCTTTTGGGTCTAGTTTTGATCTCTTTTCATCAGGAACATGCACGTATGTAATGCAACCAAACACTCTGAGGTGTGAAACATCGGGTTTCTTGCCTGTGAATTTTTCTTCAGGTGTCATGCCATGAACTGCTGTTGTGGGTGTTCGATTCATGATGTAGACTGCAGTTGCTACAGCTTCAGCCCAAAAGTAATTTGGCAAATTCTTTTCATTCAACATGGCACGTGCTATTTCTGCAATGTGCCTATTTTTCCTTTCAGCAACTCCATTCTGCTGTGGGGAATAACTACATGAGTATTTCCTTGAATCCCATGCTCCTTCAAGTACTCACTAAATTCATTTGAAAAATACTCTCCCCCTCCATCGGACCTTAGGCACTTGATGCTCACACCCTTCTCCTTCTCCACCATTGCTTTGAAATTCAAAAAATGTTGAAACACTTCACCTTTGTGTTTCATGAAGTAGACCCACACCTTCCTTGTGTGGTCATCAATGAAGCTCACGTAGTACTTACATCCTCCAATGGATTCTGTCTTCGTGGTCCACACATCTGAGTGGATCATTTCCAAAGGTTTGGAACTTACATGAGTTGTTTGAGCAGGGAATGGATGCCTAGCTTGCTTCCCCAATTGGCATGCTTCACAAAACCTCTGACATCACCTCTTCTGCTCCAAATTTGGGAAGACCTCCAACAATTTTTTGTTTCTCCATCAGCTTAAGACGTTGGAGATTAACATGGCCAACCCGCTTGTGCCAAATTCCAATGTCTCCAGCTCTTTTTCCATGTGTGAATAACATGGAATTCACCTCAGGCATGTTCACATCCAAGGTGAACATTTGTCCATTCCTTTCCTCTTTTGCAATCAATTTGCCTTGATTCTTCATGTCTTCCACAAAACATCCATTCGGGTTGAATGTCACCTGTAAACCTTGTTCCACCATCTGGCCTACAGAGACCAAATTTTTTGTTATGGTTGGAACATGAAGTACATCTTTCAGGTACTTTGTTTGCCCATCTTGCATGGACAATGGCACCTTGCCAATTTGTGTGATGGGATGTGTAGTGTCATCACCAGTTTCCACAAACCCTGGTGTCTTCAAATCTTTTGTGTCTCTAAACCATTCTCCATGGCTAGTCATGTGGTTTGAAGTTCCAGAATCCACATACCAGACATTGTTGTCTGATACACCTCCTATCATTGAATTTGCCATGTGTTGCATCACAAACAGTTGCTCATCACCTTGATTGCTAGTTGATGCATAATTCCCTTGTTGTAGCTTTCCATTTCGTGCATCATGCTCCCTTTGATAACAGTTCTTTGTCATGTGCCCAGGTTTCTCGCAGTAGTAGCAATTTGAATCGCTGTTTGGTTGTTGACCTCGATGACTTCCACCACGAGCTCCACGACTTCCTCGACTTCCTCTTCCTCCAAAGTTTCCTCGTCCACCTCCATGAGCTTGACCTTCATGTTGATGATGTCCACCATGCGAGCTTCCGGATCGACCTCGAAATGAGGTTTTACCACCTCTACCTCTACCTCTATTGGTATTTGAGTAGAAAGCATTTTCTTGTGATCCTCCATTGGGTGAGGTACCAACAACTCTCATCTCTTCACTTATAAGTAGTGTTATTAAGTCTTGGAAGTTGGGAAATGTTTCTCGAACTGCAATTGAAGTACGAAACTGGCTATAGTCTTTTCCAAGTCCATTTAAGGTCACGGCCACTAAATCTTCATCATCTACAGGGGCTCCTATAGATGCAAGAGCATCTGCAAGGTTTTTCACCTTTGTAGAATAGTCACTGATGTTCATCTTGTTTTTCTGTAAATTATGCAACTCTTGCTTGAGCTGCATTTTGCAGGCTTGTGTATTGGTGCTATACATTTTCACCAATGTATCCCAAGCTTGCTTGGGTGATTTTGCATCTTGAATATGCACAATCATGGAATCGGACACACTCACAGAAAGCCAATACAAGACTTTCATTGCTTTTTCATGCCAAGTTTTATTGGCTTGAATTTGTTGTTATGTGGGGTTTTCTGGGAGAGGAGGTTCTGTCTCATCACCAGTTATGAATTCCCAGTAGCCTTTCCCCATCAAGAAATTCATAATCCTAAATTTCCACACTTGGAAATTGTTCTTGTCTAGATTCTCAATTGCAATTTGAGAAAGACCGTCCGCCATCTCTCAAGGCACCACTCAATGTCTTCTTGGGGTTTCACAATGATTTAAATTCTTTCCTTGCCTTTCTAGGGTTAAGGTTAGGTTTAGGGTTTTCCTTCCTTAGGTTTCTAGGATTAGGGTTAGGGTTAGGGCTGAACAAGATGGACCTTATATATATATGTATGTCTTGAGTATTATACGAAATTCTATACTATACATAGGTTTTACGTATAGGTACATATCTCGTATAATATTTCGTATGGTATTAAGTACATGATTACATACCACACTTTTGTACGAAGGCCTTGATAATGTATTTGCGGTTCCCAATCTTCGATCTAGATCTAGGTTTAAAGATCTGACTTCCACAACTTTGATATGTTGATCTCCTTTCACCTCTTTTCTTTTCTTTTCTTTCTCTTCACATTCTTTCCTTTCCCTATTTCTCTTTTGCACTTGACAAACTCTTATGATATTACTAGAGACTCTCAAGCTCTAGTTCTAGAGACTTTCTAACTCTAGATCTCTTTCAACTTTCTCACCAACCAACCTAAGCTCTGATACCATGTTAACAAATAGGAGAACTACTCAAGTGCAAACATAAATCTTTATTGAAAGGAAACAACAACAAAATGCTCACAACACAAAACACAACATCAAGAACTCTCCAAGGTTCTTGTCACAAGAAATACACAAACTTGTGTAATGAAGAAAAGAGAACCAAACCATCAACACTAAGGTATTTAAACTAAAAACCAAACCATAAATGACCAAACTAAAATAAGTAAGGAAAGTAACTCAACCTTGTGAAAGTAACCTAGTTATTTTCCTACTCCAGTAACTAATGAAACCTAACTAGTTGAGCTTGAATTCTCAACAGATCAGACTTGGCAGTCGGGAGTTATAAGCTCCCAAAGTCCAAAGACTCCAACCGGGACAATTTCGGGACAATTTCGAGACTCCAACTTGGGAGTCCCGGGAAAAAGAGCCATTTGGATGTAGTCTCCGTGGAGCATTGCAAAGAATACTATATGGGAGAAGGTGGTGGCTTCCCCCGAGTCCGGGCCGTGGTGAGTCTTGTGAGTCAAAGTGCCCGTGGCTTGTCTTAACACCCAAGGGTATTCCCGAATGTGAACTAACCCTTTTGTGGTTGGTTTTGGATGCAAATTAAAGGCTTGATAATATAGTCCCTCTTCCTAGTCTAATCCCGGAACTTCTAGCACGCCCCTCTACCCCTCTATAGTGATGGAAGTCGGGAGTGGCCCTCAAGTCCCAACTTTCTGCAACTTTACATAGTTGGACCCTCAAGTGGGTTAAACCCGGGACTTGAGAGTGCGTCAGGCTCTTTTTCCCGGGACTCCAAAAGTGGAGTCATGGTTTGGACTCCCGGGACTTTGGGCGTTCATAACTTTTCGCTCTAAGCTTGGATCGGGACGAGGTCTAAACCAAAGTTGTAGCTCTCCTTGAGAGCTTTCCAAGGGTGTGTCCAAGACAATGTTTAAAGGTTATATGGGTGTTAAGGTGTGGGAGGTATATATGTCAAATTCAATAATGTCATTTAAGGTTAATAATAAATCTTGTTCATGAATTAACAAAGATGGTAGAATGTCATAACCCTAGTCTTGGGCTCACAACCAAGGCAAGGGCTTGCAAAGGTGTAGGCCAAGTGTGAAGGCCGGGAGTCACATTCATGTTATTGGGAGTTTGGAAAAGTGTGAGGGAATGAACCCCCACACTCCCAAGTGAGCTCCTACTTTGGGAGTTCGCGTCCCGATGGAGTCCAAAATCTCCAAAGAGCGATTGCAAAGGTCAAAACCCATTGAATCAAAATTTTCCTTATATCATTGAAAAGTTCTTGGAACTTAGATGTCTAAAATGGGTTTGCATGACCCATTTGGACACTTCCAACATAAGTTATGGTCAAAAGAAAAGCTCAGAGTCAAATTGACAATCTGACCCCCAACCATTAAATGTCAAGAATCGCCCCAATTTCCTTGCGTGTAGGTGGTATGCAACATACCAATGGAAAGCTCCCTACAAGGGCTATAGTTTTGCTATGGACTTCACCTCAATCAGAGGTATGCGCACAAAATTATCATCCCCCAAAATCGTGAAAGTCTCAACTTTGGGAATTTCGAGACTCCCACTTGGGAGTTTCGTGACAAAATGACATTTGAATGCTAGTTCCATGGCCAAGCATAGAGAATGTTATAAGGGGGAAGGTGATGGTTTCCCCCAAGTTCAAACCGTAGTGAGTCTTGTGAGCCCGTGTTTGCCCGTGGCTTGTTCGTGCACCAAAGTGCCCCAACTACACACAAACCAACTTATTCTTTGGTTTGTGCAATTCTGTGTGAATAATTGATTTGCTTGTCAATCCTCCTAGTCCTCATCATGGAGCTCCAGCACGTTACTTTACTTCTAAATGCTGCGAACCAGGGAGCACACCCCAACTCCTTTTGCTTTTGTTGTCTTCACCTTTGGACTCGTAGTTGAGTCCATCAAGGAGCTTGGGGGTGCGTCATAAAAGGTGCTATTATGTTTTGGCCTAACAAGTTCCTTAAGTCCGTTAGAATGTGAAATAAATAATGGTGGTATTAGTGTTTATGAAGGTTCTTGACATTTTTGAATTGATGTTGTTGCTTTGTTTTTTCCCTTGTACATTTGCAATTCAAAGTTGTGGTTAGTCAAGGCAAAAAAAAAATTACTTGTAGGTGTAAGCTTTAGTGGGGTAGAATAAGACCTTTATAATGTGATTTTTTCAACACAAAGCAACTATGATTTTAAGTTTGAAACCCAACTTTCAAACAATTTCAAGATTTAGAAATGTCTAATGGTTTGTTGTGCATAAAAAATAGAATTTCTTATATTTTAGTGTTGATCATTTAAAGTCGTGTACTATGTTCATTATATCATATTTTCTTATGTATGTATAGCTAAAAGTACAATTACTACAAATTGTCCATAACCCTTGGAAAAAAGGTCTATATCTCACAAATTAGGATATGTCTTAAACCCTATTTCAAACCACACCAAAACTGAAACCAACTTTAAATTGAACCTAGTCCCTAACCTAGACATAACCTAAATACCAACCTTTTAAATGAACTTAATGTTTAACAAATCCTTAACTTGAACATAATTTTAAACCTAATTTAAAACAAACCTAAACCTAACCAAGCCCTAACCTAAACCAAACCTAATCTTAATTAGTTCCTAACTTAACCCTCATTTAGTACTAAAACTAATCCAAACCAGTTCCTAACCTAACCTAAACTTAGTACCAAACCTAATTTTGTCCAATTCCTAACTTAACCCTAACCTAGTATCGAACCTAGTCCTAACCAATTCTTAATTTAACCCTAGCCTAGTACCAAACCTACAATAGACTTTAATACCTAAAACCTAGCATTAAATACGTGACAAGAAAGAAATTCCAAAATGTGTCACAATCAAAAACATCGATTTGAAAACATCCCAATTAATCTTTTTCATTCAAATCATTAAGTAAAATAATTTCAATAATGCCACATGTTTCCATCACATATGCACATCTACTTAATATTGTTCAATACAATTTCATCAAAATGGGACACATGGAGAAGTCTTTACTTTTAAAACTACCATCTAAAATATTAATTCATGGTTGCCACAAAACCACATGGTGAAAAAAATCAACCCTTGCCCAAGTGACATAAGACTGTAGTGGACGATGAATTGTTGAATAGATAAAGTAGATTTTGGGGTGAAATAAATATACATTTTATGAATCTTGCCAAGAAAAATGTAAAGAGTAACCATAAATTAAAACTCAACATATAAATTTTTAAAATATTATATATTTCAATGATCAATATGAACATGTTATTTGAAGTTGTGTCAAGATATTGAAGAATCACATGTTTAAAATAAATTGAAACAATTTTTTTGAAATGCAAGTATATATATAATATATAGGTTGTTTAAACAAAGAAAATAAGCAAATAAATAGATGAAATATTGGATTTCCTACTTTTCTGGTTAATGCCACTTATAATTTACCTATGCACTTTCAACTTCCAATGTAAAAGTAATAATATATCAATCTTCTACTGTGAAATTATTTTTGAACATAACTCCATAACTAATTTCAACAATACTTTTGACCAACTTTTAGTACACTAAAGTTTTTCGAACTTTGTATACACCATATTATAAATTCAAATTTTTACAATGCAATGGGTTTACAATATTGAAAAGATTTATATTCCACTTTCTTGCATTTATATGTAAAAAACTTCAAGGAGTACTTTTGTGTATACTTGATGAGATTGCACCATTTGGGCCTTAATGAAAAAATAAAGTAATGTCATAAAATTGCTTCTTTTGAAATAAAATAATCCTTGTTTATTCCTATGCCCCCCAAAAGAAAATAATGTCATAGGAAACAAGGTTGTCCTTATTGAAATATTGCCATTTCCTATTTGAAATAATCATTATTTTCAACACACAAATGTTGGCATTTGAAAAATAGTAATTTAAAGGTTTCATGGGTTATTTAATGAAAAAACTAAATTAAGTTATGATATTGATTAATGAATGCAATAAGGTTAATAAAAAAATGATTTCATTGTAATATTGTTATTGGATTGCAACATTATATCACATTATAACAAAAAAGAATTGCTTCATTCAACATGTTTGCAATTAATATTAGTGATTATTGCATATCATGTTAATGATTTACTATTCATTTGAACTCTATGCCATTGTGCATTACCAATGTCAATCGATTAATGGAAAAATTGAGTTGATTTGTGAAAATTAAATTCCATTCAACTAAAAATATGGAATGACATTGCATGCAAATTGAATTGAATAGAAAATCAATTAAAGAGAAATGGGATGTAAATTGGTGGAGAATTGAAATCTATTCTTGATTATGGTGTTGAAAAGAAAAGAAAATTAAAAGAAAAATATGAAAAGACACTTTCAATTCCTCTTTACTTGGGAATGAATAAACAAATTCCATTTGGAACTATCATCCAAAAAGACAACTTATGGAACTAAAATTGTTCCATCTAAACCAAATTCGATGAATCATTCTCAATGGAATTATATACATGTTATCCAATAGGAAGATATGTGTTATCCAACAAGGTGAATTAAAAATTATGATTTGTTTTGGTTGGTTAGTCACAATTTGGGCCATGTGGTAGCACTTAATTCCTATTGTGCATTGTCCAAGGTTGTATGTTTGTGGGTGGGTTAAGAAAATAATTTGCAACTAATTTGACTGCATTACACGTTGGTGGAAGCCCACACACTTTGTGTGGTGGATTTGCTCTTCCTAGCCAAATTTCATGTCTCCATTCCCTTTGGAAAAATCCCAACTCCCCCTATTAAATTGTTCTACACCAAGAGGTTGAATGTGCCCTTCCAACATCAAATGCCAAGAAGAATTTGGGCAACAATTTTGTGTGTGTAGATTGGATTTGATGCCCATGGATGGATGGGCCCATTAACATTTTTGAAGAATAATTGGGGAAATGAATGAAAGTCAAAGAAATTGGTTGAGTGGATAAGAAAGGCTAAAAGTGGATGAAGATTTTTCCCAAAAAGAAAAGAAGTTGCCAAAGATTCTAAGGTTTGTAGTCTTTTTGAATCCAAGTTTTTTACTCACTTCTATCATCTCCACTTCCATTTATGGACTTCTACATAGTTTTGCAAACACAATATTCCCTACCTTCAACAATGGGCTTGGTTGATACAACACGAATATCATAGATAATAGGGACCTAAAATTGAGAAAAATGACAATTGTACACGAAGAACTCATACCTTTTGCTATGCATGTTCCAAAACATTTTTGAAGTGCAAGTTGAAGAGTGCTAAGTGCAAACCACCTTGAAAGTTTGAAGTTGTTGATGATCTCTTGGGTAGCTCTAAATTTGGTAAATTCCCATGTCATAATTATTGATCTTTGCACTAGGAGAGAGAGTGTGTGCATGTGTGTATAGTATTGAATGATTGGGAATATATTACATTTAAATGTATAAGATGCAGGAAGGTCGAACTAATAAGTTTTGAATGCAAAGACTAGACATCAATTGCAGATGTACCTTGGTTATTATAAAATTGCAGAAAGGCAATTTCAGGATGGATTAGTTTGAATTATACCTAGACTCTTGAAGAAGAATTGTAGGATCCAAAAGATGGAAGAAATCATGAAAAAGTTTTGAAAAACAAGAGGGAAGATCAATCAATCAGTTTTTGGGTTTGAAAGCTTTGATCACATTCAATGGAATGCCAATTATATAGTGATGATGGGGAAAATGAACCCCACGTGATCTTGAATTGAGAGATTCGAGATTTGTGATTTGTGGTCAATTCATGTTATTACACTTTTGATACAGCACATGTAAACAAAAGAGAAGCTACTCAAAGAGATCAATATAATGACGCAAGAGTTGATGAAAGGTGGAGTGTGCTACAAGATTACTTTGGGGCCTGAATTTGGAACCATACATGGGTTTCCAAATGCAGAAGGAGTTGTGAGTACTGCATACTGCTCTGAACACATGTGAAACACCCACATTGATTTTTTAAAGCTCATTTCACTGTTTTTAAAAACAAAGAAGATGAATTTTACATTTGCTGCATATAATGTAGGACTGATGAAGGGCCTTCCAGTAAGCCCAAATTGAAAAAGAAGTTGATGACACGAATGCAAATGCAGATGTTGATGATCACATGAATGGAATGCAAATAGTTGAGATTACATGAATGGAAGGGTAGATTGTTTCCATTGACAATAAGTTGATGATCACATGAATGGAATGCAGATTGTTTCCACTGACAAGAACTTGATCACATGAATAGAATTGCAGATGTTTCCAGTGAATGAACTTGCTGATGTGGTTTTCCATGAACCATATGCATCATTCATCAAGGTATAATAGACATGGGATATGATTTTGCATTTGTTGCTTGCACATCAATCAACTATCTTGTCTTCCTCAGATTTTTCACACAAAAAGCTCACAAGGATCACTCTCAGAAAGTAGTTTTTAACTCTGACCCTGGTCTTGTAAATAATTAATTCTGTGTTTCCCAGCTAATTTCCCCACACTCCCTGCCACCCTTGTACCAAACGACAAGACTCTTTAGATCTTTTGAAACCAAGTTTGGTTTTTGATGTTTTTGGATGATTCGTGATGCTTTTGCTTAACAATTTGAGCAAGCAATTAGACTGTTGCTGCTGCTGCAACTTCAAGTTACAGATTATAAATTCTGTTACTTGGTATAAAAACATTACATATTTCTCTGTTGTAAATTTGAACCACATTTATCCAGTGATTGAATTTCCCCTGACCCAGTATATTGCAGATCACTGATGAATCTTGTGCGAGTGGGTCTGTT
This sequence comes from Sphagnum tenellum, assembly GCA_963921925.1. Taxonomy (NCBI): domain Eukaryota; kingdom Viridiplantae; phylum Streptophyta; class Sphagnopsida; order Sphagnales; family Sphagnaceae; genus Sphagnum; species Sphagnum tenellum. Next base: position 16,954,274 of record OY998150.1, read on the forward strand.
GTAATAGGATTTGCGGAAGGGGAAGGTCAAGCTCTTTCTTATCATTGAGCCAGCAGTGTTGTCAATGTTATCCAGCTTGGGTTTACAAAGCAAGGAGAGTAGCAGAGTTGCTGGTGCTCCCATGATATCTCAAGACTCCCTTGAAGACGTCTTGCATCACCATGATCTCAACACCAAAGTATGAAGCAGCTCCTCAAAACTCTTCCCCAATACAGTAGTGCAACCCATTGTAACTGTTGTAACAATGCTGTCATAATGTATTGGAGCTCTGGTGGAAGTGTGTGTGACCAAGTGTTTGAGCATGTGAATAATACTACTACTGATGCTGCTGGTTTTCAGAAGCATCTGATACCCATACTGAGAGCAGAGGTGTTAAGGAAGATGGCGAAGCATGTGTCAAACCTGATGCACGAGAACCGACTACAGGAAGCGCTACCCATGGCTATGGAGACAGTTAAGAAGGGTCAAGCTTTCTACTACCCTGACTCTCCTGCGGAGCTCACACCCTTTTGCCTTCTTTCTGCACAGGTTCTTCTTCATTTTCGCTCACTTCAAAAGCACCGCCAACATCATTTCTCTATCTTCAAGCTCTTCCTATATCTATCTATCTGAGAACAGCAGCAAGGGCTTTTCATCGATCAGGAAGGATCTTCATGGACAAAGCACAACACCATGTGTGTTCGTTGGCTTTGCCCTAATGCCTAGTCAGCGAGAGACCAAAGAACGATATAGTTTTCATTTTGTCCAGCATTTTCAGGAATGTACACCACGTATTTAGGGCCACTTTTCCACCAAAAAAGTCGAGGGTCTGTGGACTTTGTAATTAAAAATCCCATGAACTTGCTCCAAAGCTCAGACCATGGAAATCCAAAAATTTAGATTGAGACAGGGCTCTGAATTGTACTGTGAATTGAGAACAGATAAATGTTGGGGTGCTTATTAAAAATAAGATATAGACCCAAAGGTTGTCAGGGAGATTCTTAGAATTCACAACTGTAATTCTTGAAAAATCAAGGAATCAGTTCTAATATATCACTAGTGGGTGCCCATGGCCGAAGGCCACTGTGATCTTTTACTCTTTGTTTGGCCTCTGCCCTGCCCCGCCCCCTGCCATAGAAAATGTAGCACACCCCCACCGGTGCCTCGTAATATATTTGAGGAAACGACAAACGATGGGAGATTTTTTGTTTTATATCATCACAGTTTGAAAAAAATTAAAAAACTGCCCATAAAACTTCCAGTTCTTAGTTTGTTCTTTCATGAAAACCATCAGTTCTTTAATTGGTCAAAAGTAATTGGGTGAAGTCTTCATATTATTGGAAAGCCCTTGATTAGTGAGATTGTTGGGAGTTGGTTTTGTTATTTCTAGATGTATGGTATGGGAGATATTGAATTTTGATTAAATTTTTGTCACAAGAAATCATTTTAAAAGTTTAAATATCATTTTTGTGATTGGGCTCTATCATTAGGTTCTTGTTCACAATTTGAGCAATTATATAATCATATTAAACTATGGCCGAAACCCAAGCCACATTACTTTTTTTTTAAAGGAAAAGAGAGGGCCCTTCATTTCAGGCAGAGTTCCTACTTCTCACTGCTTTATTTACTAATTAATGGGTGGGGATGTCAAGTTATGTTCTGATGACACGTTAGGAATTAAAGACTAAATATGGGGTGACGTTGTGCAATTTTTTTCCAAAAAAGTCCTTTGGGCCCTTCACATGCCCATTATTTTGGTCACCAAATGACAAAGTTTGACTGCCAAAAAAAAACAAAGAGGGGGAGCCGTTTCTGAAGGGTGTTATTACTTGTGCACCTTGTCAATTGTAAAGCTTTTCCTATGTGTGTTTTCAGGTGTTAGGACTCAACAGAGAACAACTTAAATGTTGAATAGTAATGATACTTCTTTAAAATGACTAAGCATTACATCTGAATACCTAGTAAAGGATTATGCACCCAACATTATATGTGCACATAATTGTTATTGCAGGTATACAGATAGTATTGCCTACTTTTTTTCTCTATGTCTGGCTTTTGCCTGTCCAAGATGTGTTTGGACACGCCCATGGTGTTGTGAATACACAATTTGAGTCCTGTCATGTACATTTTGGGCTTGACTGGCTACTACAACCCCAAAGCCTCCAAAAAGGGGCCCAAAGTGTGTTTGGGCATCATCCTTCTTTTTTGCAAAAAAATGAAGTAGGCCTAAGGCAGATAATGAATAAAAAGAAGCAAAATTTATTTTTGTGTTGCCTCCAATAACAACTATGTGCACATATAATGTTTGGGGAGTCATGGACGTCCAACTTCTGATCTACCCATTCACCTTGTACTAACTCTATAATGGTTAATGCCCCAGGGTGATTTCAATGCTAAAAGCTTGACTATCATCCGCTCTACTTGAGGCATTACCTTACACCTGGACTACACATTTATTGGCCTGATTCAATGTTATCAAAATTTTGTCACATGCTAACTTTGAAATTCAATTTGGAGATGTTAATACTTCGCATGTGTGTTAGGTGAATTTGGAGATGGCTAGGCCTAATCAGGCTCAAGATTTTTTGTCACTTGGATCATGGCTATTGATTCAAGACAAGTCAGATCGACACAAGAACCTGATTAGTGCTGAGATTGGACGCTTGTTTGGCGGCCTTTATATACTTCAGGTTTGCAAGCTTGTATCTACAAATTAAATTCTGAGTCTCATTCAAGTAGATTTGTACCGATGTTGTGTATGTAAGTGTAAATAGTTGTATATATGGTGGGTAAAACTTGTGTAAGCATAAATCATTTACACTTATACATTTGAACTTTTTACACTTACAGAAGGCTAGTGTAAATATTTGACAAATACACTTATATGACCTCGTGTAAATGTAAGTGTATATATTATTTATCCTTAATGACCATACCTTCTTACAAATCCATATTAATCAGTTGTGGGTGCATTCGAAAGCTTAATTGAATTTTCTTTGCAATGGGCCATTTTGTTTGGTCTTTCAAAAAACATCATGATATTTTTATACTCCCCAAACAATAGCATTTTCTACAAATATGGGACTATTGGTGGTGTTATTCTAAGAAAAAATTTGAATACACATTTTGCCCCACCTCATTGCGTGAGTACAACTTTTATTATTATATTTTTTATTAATAGCACTCAATAATAATTTTTATTATTTAGAACTATTTATTGTAGCTTTTACAAAAGCTTAAATACTAGTTGTATTTGTTTTGATTCATATTAATTATTTAAATTAGGTGTGGTGCATCCCAAAGCACAAATTTTTTTGATGGTTTTTGTTTGTTGCAATGGGCCATTTGGTTGACCTATCACCAAAACATTATAAAATCCTTTCCCCAAGTAGAAATCACATTTTGTAGATTGTTTTACATTAATATTATTTTACACAACCATGTAAAAACATATATATGTATTTGTTTTACACTTACCCAATTTTACATAGCCACATAAAATTGTAAATCCTAAACCAAATACAAACCAACATTGTTTTGTACCAACCTTTGTAATAGTTGATAATATGTCTTTTGAAAGGAGATTGTAGAAAGCTAATAATCCAAATTGAATGAAAGACTACCAAGGCGATCTTTCATGAAGTTATTCATGGTTACCTTGGTAATCTATCCTATTAAATAATAAGTTAGTTAGGTAGGTAGGTAAGTAAAAGAATAGGTGGCTCCCAAGTAAATATTTGTAGGTAGATGGTTAATCCCAACATTAGGCAATTCTTTGATTATGTTGACATTTGTTCCATGTTTCCAAAACAAAATTAAAATTAAAAAAACCTACAGTTCTAAGGTTTTGAAAACTTTCATAATAAATTAAATTTTAGTTATAGGTTTTGATTTTCTTAAGAATCAAAGAACCTCCAAATTTTTGGTTTTTCAAACATTTCAAAATAAAATAACCTTGGATTTTTGGTTTTTTAACATTTTCAAAATTAAAAAAACTCCAATTTAGGGGATTTCAAAATCTTCAACCTTTTGGTTATGGGCTGTTGAAAGAAAAAAAAATAATGGGTTTCATGAAAAAATAAGCAAAGGACCATGGTTCAAGGTAGGTTCTTTTAGTGGTTTTAATTTTAGTGGATATAGGTAAAGTCCAATTATTTTATTATTTGAAAATTATTGATCAAAGGTTCAAATTTTAAAAAACATTAAATAAGAGCAACAAATTCAATGTACCATTGGCCTTGATGTAGTTATAAGACAATGCCCAACAAGAATTTTTTTTTAATTTTAAATTTTACCCAGACTATGATTAACACTTTAATTATCTTTTTTACACGATATTTTCAAAGAAAACAATATCTATTGGTTGGAGTCTCCTTTTTCAACCAAAAGGTTTTAATTTCAGTATATTAAAAAAACTATCCATGAACAAAATGGATGGAAAAAAAATGTATAGGCAACTTCTTCAAGCTAAATGCCTTGGGGAGAAAAGGATTTTCCCTATGGAGAATACAAAACGGTAGCTCTATCCATATTCCTCCAAGGAAAAAATGATTAAATTGCCCCATGGAATAATTTCCCTTGAGGAAAAAGGGATTAAGTTGTCATAAGGAACAACTTCCTTAGAGAAAAAAAGGACTTAGTTGCCTTGGGGAGCAACTTGGAAAAACTTCCTTTAGGGAGCAAGTTTTCAAATGTTTGACAAAAAAGTTCAAAAATCAAACTTTGTCCAAAATAAACTTTCTTTATACCATTGTTTTTTTTCCAAAACATAGATATTTAAAATGAACTTACATTCTTGATTTGAAGCTATGAGTTAAAAGTTATGATGAAAATAAGAGTTGGGAAACTAAAAAGTTGACTCCTTGCCTACGGAGGAGGGGAATTGCCTTCTTCCCCGTGGATTAATTTTTTGAATGTTTGACAAGAAAGTCCAGGAGGGAAATATTGCCCAAATCAATGTTATTTAATATACCATTGGAAAATTCTTGAAACCTAGATATCAAAAATGGTATTGCATTTTTATTTGAAACAATGAGTTAAAAATTATGACAAGAATAAATGTTGGTTGTCAAAATTTTCAAATGTCATTATTTCCCAAGGAGAAGGTCCGGGAAAAGAGGACTTAATTGCCCAAGGGAGAAAGGGCATTGGAAAATTTGACCCCTAGGTTTTCTTTTGCCATAAATTTTCACTCATAACCTCAAATTGAAAAAGCAAGACCAATCTATATATCTACATTTGAAGAGCTTTTCAATGGTTATTTTATTTTTATTTGAACAAAATTTTCCCCATGAACTTTCTTGTCAAATATTCAAAAACATGTTCCATGAAAGAAATTGCTCCCCAAGGCAACTTAGTTAGGGGAGAAGACAATTCCCCTCCTCCCCAAGGGAGAAATCAACTTAGCCTATTTTCCAGCTTCAACTTTTTTTTTTGGTCATAATTTTAAGTTCATAGCTTCAAATAAAAAATATAAGATCATTTTAGATATTTAAGATTTGAAAACTTTCAAATGGTATAAAAAATGTTTAATTTAGACAATGTTTGCCCTTTGAACTTTCTTGTCAAACATTTGAATACTTGTTCGATGGGGGAATTTGCTCCTTGAGGCAACTTAATCCCCTAAGGGAGAAACCAACTCCCTTCCTCCCCAAGGGAGTAATCAATTTAATTTGTTTTTAAAACCCCCTACTCTCTTTTTCATCATAACTTTTAGTTCATGGCTTCAAATCAAGAATGTAAAATCATTTCTTACATATCTATGTTTTAAGACCTTTCCAATGGTAGAAAGAACGTTTGATTTGGACAATGTCTACCCCTTGTATTTTCTTGTCAAACATTCAAGTTCTTCCTTAGGAGAAGTTGCTCCTTGAAGCAACCTAGTCTTTTTTTCCATGAAGGAATTTGCTCCCTCAAACAAATTAATCCTTTTTTCCCCAAGGAAGTTGCTCGCCAAGGCAATATAATCCCCTTCTCCTCAAAGGAATATGGCTGGAGCTACCATTTTGTCATTTCTTTGAAAAAAATCCTCTTCTCCCTAGGACATTTAGTTTGAAGAAGTTTTCCCTAAAAAAAATAAACAATCCGTATTATACATGGATGGGCAAATGTTTTTGGAAAAGGATCAAACCTTGAACCCTTCAGTTGAAAAGGATCTAACTAATGGATCATTTGTTTTTCCTTGAAACTTTTTCTTTTCAAATAAATATAGTTTTAATTCCAATTTGGGTACAATAAAAAAACATTTTAACATTTTTTTTATTGGACATTGTCCTTTGACTACATTGAGATCAATGCCACATTGAATTTGTTGCTTGAGTTTAATGTATACCTTCAAATACCCAACCCTCACTTGCCAATTCTTTTTTGAAGAAAAGAAAAATGGCCAAAATTGGTTAGTATGTAGGCAAAACTAATGGATTATTAGTAGCTAGGTAGTAAAAAAAACAATTGACTTAGGTGTTGTGTTTAGCTAGGGAATTATAAAAGAATGGGAAAGTGTTTCTTGTACACCCACCATCCATCTTTCATGGTCCTAACCTAGTGGTTGTTGGTTTATTGTGACTCATTGACACCCTTGAACATTCGTGATTTATCCAAGAATTACAATATTTTAATTTCTTTTAATTATGTTATTATCATTTAGAACATGTGTTATCATCACTTATGGTCAATTTCTTGTGGGGGTTATTAACAGGGCCAAGCTCAACTGGCATTGAAAGCATTTGCTGAAGAGGTTTATTACAAATCAAAGGAGTATGGAATATATACTGTGCAAACAAGTTTTGCCTTCTACAACCTCTACAGGGTTTTTGCTTCTCTGGTGTTGATCTCTACTCCATTGAAATTTCCTCATTTTGAAAAAAATATTGGGATTAAATCTGATTCCCAATCATCTCAAAAATATAAACCATAAACCCTAATTCTTACCTTAGAAGATGGATTAGTGAAAAAGGGAGTTTTCTTTCTCGTCACCTAGGAATTTGTAAAGTTGTGCCCATTATCCAGTTTAATCCTCACAAATTACCATACATGACCCAACACCCACCAATGCACCATCCATGGAAACCCATTGTGACTATGATGTGGATGAATGACAACCAAGTAACTAAGGTTCCACCATTGTCGTCCATCTTGTAAACCCTGTTACATCCTCTTCATATTACATAGGTACCTATGGAAGTGTGCAAGTATCATAGGTATGTAGGCGTGGAATTTAAATGTATGGTAAAGCCTTAGGGTGGGAACATTCTCAAAATAAAGGGCCTAGGATGAAGCAATAACTGAGTCCAACCTCCCATTTTGGGAATGTGTCCAACCCATGGGCTTTACCTATTGTAAAACACACGGCAAAAATAATCATGAACCATACTTATGTAGGCCACGAGGCATATGCATGGGGGGGTCCTCATGCCTACTCATCAATAACACAAAGGTTTTTACACTTACAAGAAGCCATAATTTCCCTCCCATCCTTGAGTAGGCATAATATCCCTCCCAATTTCAAGGAGAGAGATTGATGGATATAAGGTGCCCTCCACATACATTACAAATTTTCTCCAAGTGATTTATGTGGCTACCTTGAAGGTAGGCAAGTAGACAAGGCACTTGGTGGCTAGTAGATAACAAATGCATGCAAATGTTAATACATGTGTAACCACATGGTTAACAAGGGACAAGAATACAAAAGAAAAAATGTTCCTTGTCCACACACCATCGATTTTGCATTTGCTAGGTGCTAGTTTATTCCATTGTTAATCCCATCATTTGGACCAAACGCATTTATGTTAACATCATGGCCCGATGGAAAATTGTTGCTTAGGGAAAGGAAACAAATTGTGTGACACTTGGAGACATCATACTTGATGCATGGCTACCTTCACTCCAAGAAGTGCTGCTAGGAGTAAATGTAAACAAAAAAACAGCTTGGGGCCAACCACAATTTCAACGACATGCCCTAAAACGTGTTGATACAAGACTAGCAATCCTACAATTCTCAATGCAAGAAGTGTACTTCATGTTGAAGGTACATTTTGTTCCTCATTTGGTTGCATATAAAGAAGGAATATCCTACAATGTTTTAAATATTACATTGTAACATCTAGATACACTCGAAAGGAGTATATAAAATGAATATAGAACAATCAAATATATTTTTCCTAATAATGTAACCAATGCTAAAAGACATTGTAAATTGGAATGTCAACAATTTCAATCTACCAATCCCAATGACATATTACATTATTACATGAACACTTAATAATGTTCTTTCCTAGTTATGTGGCCTAGGAATCGTTGGATGTGGGTGAATAAGTCAAGCATTAGGGACAAATTTCATGGTGTATTTAGAATGCACATTTCATATTTAATTATCCATAGTAGAGAAAAGAGGAGGGATCCTACACCTACTTTTTGAGAACAAGCCATGTGATATACACTAATTAAGCATAAGATCGTTCCCACTCTTAAGGAGGATGTGCAAGAAACCCCTTTCCTACACCTCATGCTCTATAGGTTCACCTTGTGCTTTATGATGCATGGAACCCTAAAGTTGCGTACATTGTATATTCCCAAAATGTGGGGTTGGACTGGACTACCACCTCATTCTGCCATGGGACATTATTTACACAAAAACCTTCATTTTTTCAGTTAAATCATTGAGTAGGGATGCCCCTTGTAATAATTGAAATTGATAGTGACCAAATGGGTTTCCAGGATGTTTGTGAGATGAGAGTCAAGGAGGTTGAAGGTGGCATGTGGCATAGAGAGGCAGATAAAAGCTTTCTTCTTGGCCTTTTGCACTTGCAAATGAAGCATAGACTTCCAGCTTTACAACACTTGCAAAGAGCTAATCATCTTTATAGGAACATTAGTGGTAGTGAAAAACACATAATAAGAATGGTAGCAGTAGCCATTCATCAAGTTTCTTTGATCCCAATGGCATGCCCTATTCATCATAATGTCACTGAAGGAGATGTCCACTTGATGTCAATTAAGGATTCTTCAACTCGAAGAGGTACGTTGGTTGCAAGTCTTGTTCATGTAGGATGGTGATATGCATGTCTCCATGCATGGAATTACAAGATTTGAACCATCCAAAATGCTAAACCATGAATTTTTTTTGCAACACTAGGTGATTATCTCAGTCTTTAGTTAAATAATTGATGGGTAAGCCCCATGTATTTGGACCTTTGACTAACAGTTCTCGAAAAACAAAAAAAGGGATTGAACTCTTGATTAATAGTTCTCAAAAATCAAAGACCAAAATTTGACCTTTAATCAAAACATCAAAAACATCAAAGAACCCACCCTATAGTACTGGTTCTTTGCTATTTTTTTCATCAAAACCATTAGTTCTTTTGATTCTAGACTTATTATTTGAAAAAAAATTGAAAGCCAAAAGTGGAGGTTCTTAGATTTATTTTTAAAAAAAAAGCCAAATCCTAAATGTTATAAAAATATATAAAACAATTAACAATACTAGTTGTTTCCTATTCACTCATATATTTTATGCACATAGAGGACTCAAGATGTGAATAATTTCATTGAAGTTGTGTAGTTGACCATGATCAAATTAATACCAATTTCCATTTTTTTTTTAAATCAAGGATTTTGTTTTAGTCACATTCTCAAATATTTGACTAAAAGCTTCAAAGCCATGGGTTTTTTTTCTTTAGGGGCAATGTTTTTCATTTTTTCAACCTAAGATTCTGACACATACAAATGATTTTTGTGAAAAAAAATGGCCCTTATTTGCGAGATTTCATTTTAGAATTTTCATATTACTATAACATGTTCAACAAGTAGCCAAATTGTTAGAAGATTCTTTATATTTTCACAATTTGTCTATAGCCAAATTTTGCTAAATCTACTTGGGATGATTGCCAGTTGGACTAGATCACAAAACTGGAAAAGAAAAACCTTGATAAGAGCTAAAACCAAGTCACAATCCCCATAAGTGAATTTATGTGAAGAAAATGGTTTAAATTTTCTATGCAAAGATGAGCATGTTAGGCACAACACAAAAACTATCTCATGTTGGCACAAGGCAAATGCAATAATAATGCTAAAGAATGCAAGCCACTTTTGTAAACATTGTTTTCCCTAGGTTTCCTTTAAATTAGACCTCCAAATTAATGCAAAATTGAAGCAAGGCTCTTCCCATTCCCCTACCATGCTAATCAAGTATTGTGATAACCACGTTGTTTTCAAAATAACTTTTAAATGGGTACCCAATTCTCTTGCAACCCCAAAATTTTGTTACACAACATGAGAGAAATGGACAAAAACCAAATATCTAAATGGATCTCCCTAGAGCATATCCACATGCACCTACTATGTAAGTCTTTATAAATGTCTATCACATCTAAATCATTGTGTAAGTTATTTCCTCGCCTTCCCCTAAACATGAATATTGAACAATATATAAAGAGGATCGATTAATTGTCATCACATAGGTCCATCATTATGACTAGCCAATCAAAGTCAATTGTTTCTTGTCCTTCTAGAATAATAGGGTAAGTTGGTCCATCATCAAACATAGGCCTATCACCAAATCCCCACGTACTAAAAGCGAGGGCTTGTTATAGAACATGCAAAACCTTAATGATAATGTAGATATCACATATGATTGAACATTTGGGTTTGAACTTGTGTTCTGGAATTTTCATGCATATACCAAGGAGACATTTTTTATGTTTGACCATAGCATAAATTTGGGCATATGTGCACACTGAAAGGGTCATCTTAAAATGTGATAGTGTTTGGTTATTGGAGTGACCTAGGCCAATTTTACAAAACCCAAAGTTTAGGGTGAAAAATAGAGTTTGATGATGGGCATTGAGTTGAACACAAAAATGAGGAAAAATACACAAGCCACAAAATAAGTCTTATTTTTTGTGCTTGGTTATGGGAATGAATTGGGGTGGTTTTATAAAAGCCCGTGCTTGATGTGGATAAACATAATTTGGTGATTGTGGTTTATGTGTAAAATTAATCAACACTTGGTCAACCATAAATGCAACAATCCTAACTACATTCTTATGCATGAAATGGCATCCATATTTAACCATTCCAAAATTTCATGAATTTCAAATTAACACATCAATTGGAAAAAGCTTTCGCATTTGCAGTAATTTTTGGCACATTGAATTTTTGTCACAACAACAACACCAAATTTATAAGGTTTTGAGGCAAACATGGGTACATATGATATTCAACTTTTCAATTCTATTCCTCTCAATTTTTCTCTTGGCATGTTAGAGCTCCCAAAAAATATGAGAGACAAACTCCAATCCTTTGTAAAAATCCTATGTCCTAATGCTAAAATGTTATGGTACAAAAATAAAAGGTTATAGCTCATATCTAAAATCAAATGGGCTAGAGTAGTGAAGACCAAACATCCTACTAGGACTAGAACATTTTAATCATAACTCAAAAAAACCAAAATAGAGCTATAACAACACATATCAAACCTTAAAATAATGAAAGTAAAACAAGATCAACATAGTTCAGGCTTGACATTAGTAAAAAAAAGGCCTCAAGAACAAGATTCAAGGGAGAAATCAAAAGAGCGGATAGGAAGGGTTGTGGTGGATGAACTTTATAATTTTAATTAAATATATATAATATTATCATTGGGTGCACAATTTCGCAAGTCCTAAAAAGAGGTTCCACAAATTTGTAGTTTGATTTGCACACTAGCAACTTGCACAAATACACTAGACCAAAATTTAGTTTGGGATAACTTCAAGGACTTTTATGCTCTCATTTAACCTTCATAAAACTAAAGGCATATGCACTTAACACATACTTTAACCTTGCACATTCTCTTGATCTTCTTGGGCCAAATATAGGGGAATTTAAATATGTACCTCTTTCAAGGCTAGAGTGTACACCTCTAGCCCATGTTGGAAGCACTAGGAAAAAATCATTTTATTACCAACAAGTTCTCAACCACATGTCATCCTTCATTTTGTTTCAATTACATAATTATATATATTTTTTAAAAATCACATGGATGGCATGACACTTCAAATAAGTCAAGTGATTGACTAATATGGTAACTATGTGGCATTGATTATTAATGGGGGTTGACCTTTGAAATATTTTATGAAATAAAAAATAACTTAGTTGAGATTTAGTCATAAAGTCCACCTTGCAATGATGGACCATGCCATGTCATGTCATGTTGACCACTTGATTAATTTGGTAGACCTTTTTATATTAAAAAATCTAATGGATGAAAATTTTAAAAATTCCATTGTAATTCAACTTTAATGTGATTTTTTTGCAATTATATTGAATTTTTTTATGATCGTGTTGCAACTTGCAATTAATTTTCAATTTTATTGGAAATTAATAACAACTTTACTAAAGGTTATAACTTACATTACATTGATTAGCCACTGTACATCTTAAATGGGTGGCAAATTGTGCAACATGGTGTCCAAGACTAGGATAATGTGCACATGTTGGTTTGAGGTCATCATAATGTTATTACAATGGCCAAAAAATGTCTAACACAAAGTTCACATGACCTTACTTTACAAAACATATATAAATAGGGTGTAGATAATAGTTGGTAATAAAGTAGCTAATAGGTTAGTAGGTAGGTCGCATACCTATTAATAAGGTGTAAATACGATAGATAATATATCGCATTTTTATATACTTGTTAAGGGTTTTTCCTATTATTTTCATTTTATTTTATTTTATATTCCAAGTTTTCTAATTGTGGTTTAAAAATATCAACATTTGTTTTAGACTGATATATTTTCAAAACCAGATATAAATATTCCTTACAAATGCAAAGTAGAATTGAAACCAATATTTCATAGCAAGTTGAAAATAAATATCAAAGTCCCAAGTAAAGATGCTCATAAACCAAGAATAAAAGTAAATAAGTGATCTCCAAAAATTAAAGAAGAAAGACATTCCAAAAGTTCAAAAGTTAACAAGAAGATTTATAAATAAGTTTTTTACTAGTCTCCAATCCTTCTATTTATCCCAATCATAACATTGTTTCAAATTAAATAGTCACTAATCGGTATAACTAAAAAACTTAAACTACAACAACTACTAGCCATAGGTTTAAAACAACCTATTGTATTGTCAACAACCAATTATTATAACATATTGATTACTAGTTTATTTAATCCACTTATTACCCTAACATTTGTTACTAGTTATTTTAATAGATCGGTTCATTAAAGTCATGTTATTTAGTAATAATTAAACTAATTCTCAAAATGATATTGCCTCACCAATTACTATGTATTTATTGAAAAATTAGGTTAACACCACACCCCCCCCCCCCCCGCCTTTGAAAACTAGATATTGTCCTCAAAATAAATCACCTATAACTACTTATTTTACCCTTATAGCCAAATCATCAACAAGTTGTTCACCTATGGTATCAACATGTTTAGCTAAAAGATCAAGTTCTAATCCTGGTCTCTTAGCAACATGTGTGCTCTTTAGTACTATATTTGAAGTCTTAAAAACCTTATAGGCATGTATCATAGTGTCAACCAAGGTGACTTCTACACCCACCCAAATTTTTGGTATAACTAATGGAACAAGTTTGGGAGTAATAGAATTCTCGAATCCTTTTACATGAATAGTAACAATTACAATAAGTACTTCACATATTCTATGGGCAAAGACAAAGTGCAAGAAACAATGGAAGTTTTGCTCCTCCAATTGGCTTTGGTTCCTTAGTGGTAGTGACAACAAGTTTAATTTGAAAACTTGTAGTTACAATTGTTGCATGCATAGGTGAATTTTTTTGGGAAATAGTTACAAGTACCTCAACCAATTTACCAGTCATATGTACAACCTTCAAATTGTAAACAATATGCAACCAATTCATTCAAGTAAGCTTCTTCATTTGAATGAGCTATCTCCAAATTGTCCTACATATGTTTTTCCATAATCTTTTGCATGATTTGCTACCATCCTTTCCATTTTGGGTTTTTATCCACCAATGCTTGGTTTTGTAACTTAAGCAAGGCATTGTCCAAAAGCCATTATTCAAACTCCTTAAATTGATTATCCATGAAGGTGGTTTGGGAAACTTTACCCAATGTTTAACAAAGTGTTTCCAATTTGCCTTTCAATTCTTAAATATGTACCCAAAGCTCACGAGTATCATTTTCTATGTCAATGTTGACTTTCGTCAATTGTTCTCGCTATTTTAAATAAGTGTTTTCTAGTTATGAATATTATTTTCCCGTTGTACATTATAGCTTCTATCTTGCCATAATCCTTTATTAACCAGTCAAGGTTAGTGTATAGAACCTTCAAGTCATGGGTTTTAAAATGAACCTAACTTAGCTCATTGTATTCATGCTGCAAAGTTTTAACCTTCTTGATTGCCTTTTCAACTTCAATACCTTTCGCAACTAAGTGCTTATTCTTTGTTTGTAGTTTAAAAAGTTGGGATTTATAGTAGCCAAAATCTTACCTTTGTTCTACAATGTTTGTTTACGGCTAACCAGTTCCAAGCAACGAGCTTATAGCTAGTTGTTAGTGTCCTCTAACAGGTTCTTAGCAAAATTATATCTTGTCTTCAAATTGGTTAGGTTATTTACTATTTGAAGACAAGTCTAAGGTTGCTTACTCAAAGAAAAGTGTAACATGTTTCAAACTTTTGTGTTGAGCATAAGTTGCCAACATCTCAAGACAAAAATAAATAGGTCTAAACTAATATAGTTCAATGGGCTTAGGCTGAATTGATTGAACTTGTTATGTATTTTTTGGTAATGGGTTGCTAACCTATTTTGTAAGAAAAGAGTTTTTTGAACAAGTAAACGCTTTCAATTTGGTCCCTATTCAAAGTCAATTTCATTTCTATCCTCCAAAAATTAGTCACTTTTCATCTTTATCAATTCATTGTCATGCCGCATAATAACATCAGCTTTGATGTCCTTGTCTCCTTTGTCCATAATCATGATCCCCTAATTGGTGAAAAGTTTTTTTTTGGTTGTGGACCAGTTGGTTTTTAATTCAATCAATCTCTAGGTGTTGAGGATTTAGTTTGTATCTTCAATTGGTGTGATTATCAAATTGGTTGTGGTGATATATTAATTGAACACACTAATGAATTGCTCCCTATTGGCAAGCCCAGGAAAAGGTTCTTTAGATTGCTCCTCAACAACCTTCTTCTTTTCTCTCTCATGAACTAGTTGTGGTTTTAGAGAATCAACAAGTGTATTTTCTTTTGAAAGTGCAAACCAGTGTCAAACAAACTTCTATACCTAGTCTAAATTAATAGGTTGTTGCTTTCCAATCAGGCACTACTAACCTTATTGCAATTTGTTTCCAATGCTCCATCCACCATGTCAGTTGTATTGACATTTGCATCAACATGTTGGAGCACCAATTGATCTTTTTCCCTTTATTTGCCGAATTAAGAGTAATGGCAATGTGATTATTGAAATAAGCTAACCTTTCCTATTGGTAAATGATTTGCATAATTGCTCCAATCTTGGCGTGGTATTCCTCCTTCATCTGAATTATGCTCCACTATTCTTTGTTAACAAATGCATCTATTCCAACTTTGTTCTTGAAAGCATTTTGGGTCTCTTTGACTAATGTGTTCATTGCATCAACTACTCCTTTAGCACTAATGCTAAATTGTTTAATAATCAACACTTGGTCAATGGTGATTTTCTCACCACAAATAATTGTCCTAATTCGTCAATCCTCGATGGATTCCCAAGTGTGCAAAAAATCCTCCAATAGGTGTGGTCATGGGATTTTCCAATGATTAATAAACAAACCAAGCAAATTGGCTCACTCTACCCATTGTCATTCTTTGAATCCCATCTAGATCCATCACAACATTTTATGGATTTCTTTTGCTTCAAAAAGTGTTTTCTTCTAAATCGCTTTGGCATGTGAACTGCCCTCCTCCACCTATTCCTTTCTTTTACACCTCATCATGAACTTGGACCGCACCTTGGTAGGTACAAGTATGTCAAGGGAATCAGATTCCATGTCAACGAATCTTCCTTTAACCGATGTTGACAAAAAATTTGCCAATTGCTCAACTTCAATAGGTTATTCAACTTCTTCTATTTCTATGTTATTCTTTTCAACTATTCTTCCTCCTCAAAATCACTAATTATTATGAATGTAGGTGTAGGAGGTGAAAATGTTTTCGAAGGCTTCACAATGTCTTTTCAAATCCTTCTCCCACATTAGTAGCACATCTTAGTGCCTCAAAAATTTCCCATGTTACATACGTTTCTTCTCTAAAATTTTCACTACTTTCTTGAAATACAAGAGGTGGCCTTGATGTAAGTGATTCAATGTAAACCGCCCTAATTGTTCTGTAAACTTCCTTTTTAATTATATATAGTTATCTTTCCTCTCCCTTTTTTTCTTCTTAATTATGCTTCCATCTTGCTTGTTCTCTCTCTTTTAACTAATCCAAGGCACTCATTTTTTCATCTTGGTGCAACAAAAGGTATAATAAAATCTAGAATCAAAAAATGAAAATACATGTTAAAAGGTAAGCCAATTTTTTGTATTGTAGCCATAGAATGAAAAATGGCAATGCTTGGAAAATGATGATGGTTCACAATAATTTTTAAGGAAAAATGTCCTCCTCCAACTCCATTATATGCAACTCCTATAGTATAATTGGCATTTGTTTTGGTTGTAAAACACGATGAAACCTGTTGTTTGTCCAAATGTATAAAATATTCAACCTTATAACACAAATGGCTTAGTTCTTTGAACGAAATACTATTTTTGTGAAGTAGTAAATCTTTATGGCATTATCCCTTTTAATAAGTCATCATACACATTATGTAAGCACGTTAACTATAATGTGAACAAGTGAGCATTAGTGGTTGGATTAGGTACACCAAATGGTTTTGCTTAGTAATTGGGTAATTTACATAATGCATCTGCCATCAAATGGGATCTACCAAGTTTATAGACAATTTTGCAGTCATATTCCAAAAATAACAATAACCACCTAGTTATTATGCCATAAAAATGTGGCTTGTTAACTAGGTATACAAGAGCCATGTGGTCAACATAAAATATGAACCAATTGCCTAGTAAGTAATGTATGAATTTTTGTAAAGCATAGACCATAATTAAGGTTTCCCTCTTAGTATTAGTATAATTCCTCTCAGCTAAGTTCAGTAATCTACATGCATACATAACTAGATCATCAAACTTACTATTTGGATTTTGGGCAAATATGGTTGATTACTAGATGAGATGCATATGTGTGCACATGAAACTCAAGCTCCCAATTTGGACTAATCGATATAGAAGCTTGTACATATCGGTTCTTTCTAAACATTTTAACATTTTGTAGTTCATTCAAAAACTTTGGACTTTTTGAGTAGTTTGATTTATTTTTGACATAGTAGAGGTAAAGTTTTTGATAAAACACCTATAAAATTGTGTCATCCCTTTGAAAACCTAAATTTGATGGGAGGTACTAGGTATTCACATATTTAATAAAACTTCAACCTTCTTAGGATCCATAAATTTCCCCTTTTTGGATACTAGGAAACCTAATATGGTTCTTGAAAACACCTTGAATGCACACTTGTCTAGGTTTAGGCTAATACCAAACTCTCTACACTTGAAAAAACATTTCTTCAATTTTTCAAGGTGTGTTGATAAGTCATTGAAAATTGTAAAGTCATTAAGAAATATTTTCATGAATACATCGATGTAGTCAAAAAACATTTTGGTTACAACCCTTTAATAAGTGGGCGCATTTTTGATACCAAATGGCATCACAACCCACATAAAAGCTCTCAAATCAATAACAATGGTGGTTTTGTGCCAATCTTCTAGTGCAATTGAAATTTGATGATATCTTGAAAATTCTTCAATAAAGGTATAAAAGCTTCATGCCTGACAATTGTGTTAATAACTTCATTTGTGAAAGGCGACATGTAAGGATCTTTCTTTGTTACCACGTTGAGCTTCTTGAAATGGAGACAAATTTTCAACCTCCTATTTTTTTGGGAACAACCATTATTGAAGATAGCCAAGTTACTTCCTCAACGAATTTCATAAAACCAACATCAAATAACTTGTCTATGTTTTGTTTGACAATAACAACATAATTAAGATTTAATCAATACCTTTTTTGATGAACATGTGGTACTATGGTATCCCATTCAATCCTATGCTGAGTAATTTTTAGTGGAATACCTTTCAAGTCTTTATATGTCCAAGTTAAATACATCTTTGAGCTCCTTTAAAAGCTCGATTAGCTATTTTGTGACAATCAATTCAAGTGTAGAACTCACTTTCACATGTTGCACATTTTCTATGGTGCCCAAATTAATTTTGGTTAGTTGCTCCTTTTTAATGACTGACCAACTAGCTATGGTTAGATCTTGTACTTGCTCTTAAGCAAGTGTCTCATTAATGATCATCTTCCCCACTTTTGGATGGAAGAAATTTTTAAGTAGGTGTTGTTTGACAATGTTAGGTGGTGTAGCTAGGTTAACAACTAAAACACAGACCAATTCAACATGTTGTTTTGGAACAAATTATTCTATATTAAAATCTAGTATATGGACTAGTTTCAAAATCAATTTAGTATGAGTGGGTACTTTTATGGTTCCTATTAAAAATAGGTCCAACTCTATAACAAACATCACATCCTCTTCCATTCGATATACCATACTAAAAATCATAACATACAAATATTTTTGGTCTTTTGGTTTAAACTCTAGGTTTTTTGGTAACAAGTATGGTTCTTATTGTTCATGTTACCTGACGCACTCCCAAGTCCCGGGGTGAACCCACTTGAGGGTTCACCAAAGTATAGTTGCGGAAAGTTGGGACTCGGAAGGCGCTCTCGGCTTCCAACTCTAGAAAGGGGTAGAGGGTCGAGTTGGGAGCCCAGGGATTAGACTAGGAAGATTGACTTAGTTGATCAAGCTAGATTCTGCACAAAACAAACCACCCGAGTGGTTAGTTCACATTCCGGGACACCCTTTGGTGTTGGGACAAGCCACGGGCACTTCGGACCACAAGACTCACCACGGCCCGGACTCGGGGGATGCCACCACCATCCCCCATATAGTATACTCTGCGCCGCTCCGCCGCACCCACATCCAAATGGCACAAATTCCCGGGACTCCCAAATTGGAGTCCCGAAATTCCACCAAGTGTCCTGGTTTCGGACTCCTGGGACTTTGAGAGGGCGTAGCTCCTCGCCCTGACCTCGGATTGCAACAAGGTTTGAACCAAAGTTGTAGCCCTCGTCGAGATCTTTACAACGGCGTATTGCACTCTCGAATCGAACATTGGGAGCTAGTCGATTCCCGACTTTTAGTGGTCGGGAGTCAAACTGCCATTTTGACTCCCGGCCCTTCTTTTGCCCATAACTTGGGCTACAAATGTCCAAATCGAGAATGCAAGGGCATTTTCGACATCTACGTTTCAAGACCTTTACAATGACGTCAAGAAAACTTCAATGCGAGGTGTTTTGCCCCTTGCTGTCGAGCTTTGAACATTTGGGAGTCCCGGAGGACTCCAAATCCCAACTTTTCCAAGTGTTGGGCTTCACCCCCCCCCCACACTTCGCCAAGTTAGGGTTGCGACACTCTCCCCCACCAGAAGAAAGAGGTCAATTTCCTCATTGACACTTAGAATTTTCCTTCGTACAATTACAATTGCTTTCTTTTGGATTCTTGGCCATTTTGCCAACTTTGTGGCTAGACCTTGTCTCAAGCTAACTTAGGCGTCCCCAAGTTTCCAACACTTTCTTGACAAGTCCAAGAGAGTCTTCTCCAAAACCCTCCACCTTTGCTTCGTCAAAAGATTAACTAGCCTAATTGACGAAGCTCCTCCATTGGGAGGAACTTTTTCATTCCTCTCCTCATGAGGAACTTAAGTCAAGTCTACTCTTGACCTAAGCTACTCGACATGACTCCTTTCCCTATCCCGCGCCTCGATCACAACAACCAAGCCTTAACTAAAAGGTTTGCTTATCAAGGTACGAAAAGCAACACCTAGGTGTGCCAAACCCAAGTCCCAAACTACACTTAAAGTATGTGAGCGGGGTCATGATTTCCCGCGTTGGCCACACTACCAACCAACCCTTCGGGATGCACTTAAGGCATGTGCATGTCCCCGCAAGCTCACCTTGCTTGCCTCCTCTTTCGGGGTCAAGTTTCCTCAACCCCAAAGTAGGAGTCCGATTTTGATTTGAGCCTACGCAAGAAAGTTCCATTTGTCCAATGCCATTTGACAACTTTACTTGCCTTATAAAAATTTTCCTTTCACATGATACAATCTCTTGGAAGTTTATAGCCTTTATTTCACTTACAACTTGATGTGATACATTTTATGTGGTATCCCGCCCCACTAAAAGAAAGGTGATGTCCTCATCACGACCTACGTCTCTTCTTTGCCGGTCTCGCGTGGAATTCTTCTATGGCTCCTTGAGCGTGTTCCATGTCGGATTCGTTCACCCAAGAAGCTTCTATCGGGTGGTATCCTTTCCACTTGACTAAGTATTCCCGCTCTCGCCCTCTAAGTTGCCTTGACTTAAGCACGGCCTCCACCTCAAACTCCGGTTCATTATGAACTAAGTCGAGTGAGGGCCTTGAATTATTTTCACGATTAGGCTTTGAGGCATCACGGGAGACCGGCTTCGAAAGAGACACGTGAAATGTGGGATGAACTTTAAATTTTTTCGGAAGTTTTAACTTATAAGTGTCGAAAAGTTTCTTTTCCAACACTTTGAATGGACCCGCATATGGGCCCATGAACTTATGACTTAAACCTTCGGGCAACCGGAAGTTCTTGATGTTCAACCACACTTCGTCTCCCACTTGAAATTTCACCTCTCGTCGGGACTTGTCCACAAATTCCTTGTATCTTTTGTGCGCCTTTTCCAAGTTGGCCTTTGCTAACTCCCACAAGCGCTTTGTCTCCTCATCAAGTTGTGTGACCATTGGCACCTCCTCACTTGCATCACTCGGAAGTTGTCTTTGTGTTGCCCAAGTCATGGGCACAATTGGTGACTTGCCCGTCACCATTTGAAATGGGGTGGACCCGGTTGCGGAGTGTTCCGAGTTGTTGTAACAAAACTCGGCTAACTCCAAATGGTCCACCCAATCTTGTTGATCCGCCGCCACATAATTCCTCAAGAATTGTTGGATCACCAAGTTGACCCTCTCGGTTTGTCCATCGGTTTGGGGGCTAAATGAAGTGCTCATCTTGAGCTTCGACCCCATTCGCTTCCACAAGGCCCACCAAAACTTACTTGTAAACTTCGGGTCTCGATCCGACACTATGTCTTTTGGAAGACCATGGTGTTTGAAAATGTGGGAGAAGAACAACCTCCCCGTCTCTTGAGCCGTGGCTTCATCCTTTGTGGGAATGAAGTGTGCCATCTTGCTAAATCGATCCACCACAACCATGATGGCATCAAACCCCTTTGAAGGGGGCAAACTCACCATAAAGTCCATTGACACACTTTCCCACGGCCCTTCGGGAATTGGCAAAGGTTGCAACAAACCCGCTTGCTTCTTGTTGAGGGTTCGATTTTGTTGACAAATTAAACAAGTCTTCACGTACTCCTCCGCACTACCCTTCAAGTTGGGCCAATAGTAGGACTTCTTTAGAAATGTTGTGGTGCGCTTTGCACCACCATGGCCCGCGAGAGGTCCATCATGACATTCCTTCAGAAGTGTGTCCCTAATCTTCCCTTCCGGCACATAGAGTCTAGTTTGCTTGTACCACAATAATCCATTTCGCAAATGGAAGTGGGACTTAGCTCCATTTTGGATGCCTTGCCTTATCTCCTTGGCAAAGGCATCCCGGCGGCTCGCTAGTCTAACTTCCTTTTGAAGTTTCGACTCTCCAACATACACCACTCTAAGTTGGTGTTTTCGGCTCAAGGCATCCGGGACTATGTTCTCCTTTCCCGGCTTGTGCCGGATGTCCACATTGAATAATGCCAATGTGTCTTGCCACCTTACTTGTTTCGATGACAACTTGGGTTGGGTGGCGAAGTACTTCAAGGTCACATTGTCGGTCCACACCACTACGTCTTTGGAACCTATGTAGTGGCCCCAAGTCTTGAGGCAATGTATGACCGCCCACATCTCTTTCTCGTGTGTTGGCCACCTTTGCTCCGTCTCACCCAACTTCTTGCTTTCAAAGGCCACCGGTCTTCCATCTTGAACCAACACACCCCCAATTTGCAAAGTCGAAGGCGTCGGAATGGATTTCAAACTCCTTGTCAAAGTCGGGCAACTTCAACACCGGCGCCTTCACCAAAATGCCCTTCAATGTTCCAAAGGCTTTGTCGCATGCTTCTTCCCATTCATAGGTGACGGTGGACTTCTTCAAAAGGTTTGTCAAGGGCGCCGCTATCTTTGCAAAGTTCTTGATGAACTTGCCATAGTATGAGGCCAATCCTAAGAAGGACCTCAAGGTGGGAACCGACTTGGGCGGCTCCCAATCCAAAATTGCCTTGAACTTGTGATCATCCATCATCAAGCCCTCTTGAGTTATTCTATGTCCCAAAAAGTCCACTTCCGTCACTCCAAATTCGCACTTCTCAAGCTTGGCGTACAACTTGTTTTCCCTTAGCCTTTGGAACACCTTGCGAAGGTGCTCCGCATGCTCCTCCAAGGAGCTACTATAGATCAAAATGTCGTCTATGTAGACGACCACAAAATCATCAAGCCATTCGCGGAATATGTCATTCATGAGAGTGCAAAATGTGGCGGGTGCATTGGTGAGCCCAAAGGGCATCACCATGAACTCGTATGAGCCATACCTTGTGCGGCAAGCGGTTTTCTCTTCGTCCCCTTCCGCTATCCTTATTTGGTAATACCCGGAACGGAGATCAATCCTACTAAAAACCTTGGCTCCCGAGAGACGGTCAAATAGATCATCGATGCGAGGTAAGGGATACCGATTTTTCACCGTTGCCTTGTTGAGTGCTCTATAATCAACACACATCCTCAAAGTCCCATCCTTCTTATGAACAAAAAGGACGGGTGCCCCATATGGTGACTTGTTTGGTTTGATATACCCTTTGGCGAGGAGTTCTTTGAGTTGAACCTTTAACTCTTTCAACTCCTCATGGCTCATTCGATATGGGGCCTTGGCGGGAGGTTCAACTCCCGACATCACTTCAATCGCATGATCAACCCGTCTTCTCGGGGGCAAGTCTTCGGGCAAGTCTTCGGGCATCACATTCGGGAACTCTTCCAACACTCGCCTTATGCACTTGGCGGAAGTCACCAACTTGGTGACCTCCTTGGGCTCATACTCATCCAACACCCGTATGACACACATCATGCCAAAACCTCCCACAAATTCCTTCTTGAAAGCTTTTCCTACCATAAAGCGGATGGTCGGATCACCCACACAAGGCAACTCATGTGCCTTGACTCCCACAATCCCACTTTTAGACGGGATTCTAACTATCCTATTATGCCCTTCTATGAGCACATTGTTTTGGGTGATGAACTCCATTCCCAAAATGCACTCCATTCCACCCAAGGTGGAGACCAACAAGTCCACCTTTCCTCTCCAATTCCCCAATTGGAAAGGCATTCCTTTTGCTTGTAACGTACTTAGATGGGGAACCCCATCCGCGAAGTGCACCTCGATGGGTGCCTTGAGCTCCTCCAAGTGGAGCTCCATCCTTTTGGCGCTTTCTCGAGTTATGAAGTTGTGAGAAGCCCCTGTGTCCAAAAGACATAAAATTTCCCGCTTAGAAATCTTCCCCTTCAAGAAGATAAGTCAGTTGCATTCCTTTTTAGCTAGAGTGACATTAAAAGCAAGTACCTTTGAGCTCCCTACGCCGGATTTGGACTTGGGGCAATCCTTGGAGTAGTGCCCTACTTCGTTAGAATCGAAGCATGCCCCTTTGGCTTCGCTCCAAAATCTCCCTTTGGTTGGCTCCCTTTGGAGGGAGCTCCCTTTGGAGGGAGCTCCTTGCCCTCGGCTCCATTCCCCTTCATGCCTTGGCTTCTTGTGAAGGAACTTGTTGTCCTTCTTGAACCCAGATTTGTCACTCCGCCCCACATCTGAGAAGTTCTCCACTTTCGTGATGGCTTCGGATAATGAGGCGGGCCAACTCTCCTCGAGCTTTCGCTTGGCCCAAGTGGGAAGCCCCATCACAAATTGGCATACACGATCCAACTCGTGCATATGCCGGATCTCAAGCATGAGCTCGGAGTAAGCCCTCACATAATGCCTTAGGTTTTCATTCGTGGCATTCACAAGGTCACGGAGTTTGCACCTAGAGATGTAGTCGGAGTTCCTTGGAACAAATTCCGACTCGAGCCGCTCCTTGAAGAATTCCCATGTGTAGCCGTGGTTCTTCCCCTCCTTTTGTCGGACCGTCCTCCACCATGTGGCCGCATAGCCTTTCAAATAGGATTAGGCAAGCTCCATGGCGGAATTCCGTCCAACCTTGGCGGCATGCAAGTAGTCGTCCATCTCCGCAAGCCAAGCATCCACAACCTTTCGGTCACGGGCACCATCGAAGTTCCCGGGTTTAGCCGGTTGAAACCTTTCACCCTTGGAGGCTCCCGTTTTGAGAGCCGCCACCAACTCACCGAAGTCGGGTCTACCCATCTTGAGGAGTACTTCCAATTGCTCTTGGGTGAATAGGACCAAGCTCCTTTGCTCTTCCTCACTTTCAGGCTCATCTCGGTCCTCCCGGGGCGTGGGTTCCTCCTCCCCAATAGATTTGGGCGGGGCTACTCGGTCATCGACGGGCTCCTCCAACATGGAGTCCTGCGGTGGCTTGCGGATCTTCTTGGGTGCCATCACCACACCAAGAAGAAGGCCGAGCTTCCTTGAGCTCTGATACCAAGTGACGCACTCCCAAGTCCCGGGGTGAACCCACTTGAGGGTTCACCAAAGTATAATTGCGGAAAGTTGGGACTCAGAAGGCGCTCCCGGCTTCCAACTCTAGAAAGGGGTAGAGGGTCGAGTTGGGAGCCCAGGGATTAGATTAGGAAGATTGACTTAGTTGATCAAGCTAGATTCTGCACAAAACAAACCACCCGAGTGGTTAGTTCACATTCCGGGACACCCTTTGGTGTTGGGACCAGCCACGGGCACTTCGGACCACAAGACTCACCACGGCCCGGACTCGGGGGATGCCACCACCATCCCCCATATAGTATACTCTGCGCCGCTCCGCCGCACCCACATCCAAATGGCACAAATTCCCGGGACTCCCAAATTGGAGTCCCGAAATTCCACCAAGTGTCCTGGTTTCGGACTCCTGGGACTTTGAGAGGGCGTAGCTCCTCGCCCTGACCTCGGATTGCAACGAGGTCTGAACCAAAGTTGTAGCCCTCGTCGAGATCTTTACAACGGCGTATTGCACTCTCGAATCGAACATTGGGAGCTAGTCGATTCCCGACTTTTAGTGGTCGGGAGTCAAACTGCCATTTTGACTCCCGGCCCTTCTTTTGCCCATAACTTGGGCTACAAATGTCCAAATCGAGAATGCGAGGGCATTTTCGACATCTACGTTTCAAGACCTTTACAATGACGTCAAGAAAACTTCAATGCGAGGTGTTTTGCCCCTTGCTGTCGAGCTTTGAACATTTGGGAGTCCCAGAGGACTCCAAATCCCAATTTTTCCAAGTGTTGGGCTTCACCCCCCCCACACTTGGCCAAGTTAGGGTTGCGACAGCAAGTGAAAACGAGTCATGGCGGATGATGTCGCTACGCCTCTAAATCCTCCAATCGCACTTGTACCACAAGAAGAGCTTGAAGAAGCACCGCTGAACTTGAATGTTTCTTAACGGCCGCGCGAAGAAGAACCGCCCAGGAGAGTGGTGCGCACTCGAGTAGATCGTTCGGTATGGGATCGTTGATTTTCACCTAACCCACATGCTTTAGCAATTTATTTAGAGTTTGTTCCTGCTCGTGGAGCCGCGCCAGAAAGGTTTGAAGAGTGCGAGTGCGAAGATGATGATGTCCGTCTCCATTGTTGAACGTGGGTTCCTGGTGATGGCCATTATCGTTGGCTATGAGGTCCGATCAACCCACTTCCCCTAGAGCATCGAGCCGAGTTCCTCGCTCGCACGATTCGTCGCATCTTAGATTTTTTAGAACTGTGATCTATCCTTTAAGTCAGTTATTCAGTTGTAATTCACCTTAGGCTACTTAGGCGAAAATGTTAATACTTAAACTTGATTTGGATTCTATTTTTTAAAAAGTCTAATAGAAGTGAAAAGTAAATAAAGATGTATCAGGACTGCATCCTAGAACTCTTTTAAGTACGTCATTAGTGCTTACGGATTATTCTATAGACTAACTTACCATTGTCATGATGAAATGTTAATGTTAATTGTGGGCGTGTATTCCCAATATATCAATAAATCCCATCTAATTTGACATCCCTTTTCCCTTCTTTACAACAATAAAAGGATAATGCACTTAAAAAAGTTTACTAGGTCCTAAACTAATTAAACGTTACATCAACTGAAATGAAAAGTAGTCTATACCTAGAAATATCACAAAAGGTAATTGAACTATTAATAATCACTACTTGGAGGCTTATAAGCATTCAAATCATAAGTGCTAAGGAAATTTAAGGAATTAAAGCTTAACTACTTATTGAGCTATAATCCATGGCTCACATACTCATTAACCAACATCTTTTCAAGCATAAATTAAAGAATTATTGGTTAATTATTGTGATGTTTTTGCCTATAATTATAAAGATTTGAAGGGAATACGCAGGGAAATTTGTGAACACAAAATTGAATTAGTGGCTAATGCCCAACCAATTAAGCAAACACAATAGAAAATGTATTTGAATTATGCATTAAAACTAAAAGAAGATTTGGATATGCTACTTGATACTAGATTTATCTATCCTATTGAAACTACACAATGGTTATCTCTATTGGTGATAATATTAATGAAAAATGGGAAGTCACAAATATGTGTGGACTATCAAAAATTAAATGCTCAAACCAAAAAAGATCCATTTCCTTTACCTTTTTGGATTTAATTTTGGATTATGTAGTTGGACATGAGATGTATTCCTTTATGGATGGTTACAATGGTTATAACTAAGTTAAAATGGTGAAAGAAGACAAAGACAAAATGACATTCATTTTAGAATGGGGCATTTATGCCTACAACATTATGCCTTCTGGGTTGTGTAACACCCATGTTACTTTCTAGAAAGTAGTAACAAAAACGTTTAAACCTTATTTAAACAAATTTATGCAATTATTTTTAGATGATTTTAGTGGATATGGAAAATTTTTAAATCATTTGGAATAATTACAAAAATGCTTAGAAGAATGTAGGATAAATGGCATTAGCCTTAACCTTAAAAAACGTGCATTTTTAATAAATTCAAAAGTCCTGTCAGGACACATAATGTGTCATGATAGTATGTTGGTAGATCCAGGGAAGATGACAACAATTATCATTATGCCAACACCTACCAATATAATGGAAATAAAATGATTCCTAGGATCAGCTAGTTCTTATCGACATTATTTTCAAGATTTTGCAAGTAAGGCAACACCAATGTGCAAATTATTAAAGAAGGATGAAGAATTTATATGGATAGAGGCATGTGCCAAGTCTTGGTACTGGATGAAGGCATCCATGAAATGCCTACTTATATTTATCATATTTGATTGGAAGTTAAAATTCCATGTGCATACCAATGCATAAATTTTGCACTTGGAGCTATGTGAAGTCAAAATTCAAATAAGACTATTGATAAACCAATTTACCATGCTAATAGATTGATGAACAATGCAAAATATAACTTTATAACCACTGAAAAAGAAGCATTAGCAATAATTTATGTTGTTAAGAAATTCAAGCACTATCTTTTAGGGAATAACTTCATATTTTTCATGGACCACAAAGCTCTATTACATTCCGTCAACAAACCAATAGTCACTAGCCGAATTGCTAGATGGTTAATACTGTTGCAAGAATTTTATTTTAAAGTAATATTCAAACCAAGTTGGGTGCATTTCTTACTTAGTCAATATTCCATAATTAATCATGGAGAGCCAACCATCGGAATTGAAGATCAATTACATGATGCCCAATTGTTTGGCATAGAAATTGATTGGTATGGACAAATAATTGATTATCTCAAGAAGGGTTATTTTGATGATAATATGCCCAAAGAGGAACAAAGTTGATTGGTGATTATAGCAAGGCCATATACATTATGTGATGGCCATCTGCACAAATTAGGACCTGATGGAGTGTCGAAGATGTCGCAACCCTAGCTTTGGGCTCGCGACCAAGGCAAAGGGGTTGCAAGAGTGCGGGCTAAGAGGAAGCTCGAGAGTCACATCACATGATCTCGGAAGTGTAGGAAAGTGTGAGGGAGTGAACCTTCACACTCCCAAGGCAACTCCCACTTTGGGACATGGAATCCCGATGGACTCCTGAAATTTTAAAGAGCAATTTGAGGGCTCAAACCTCAATAACTTATGGCGTTCTTTATATCATTGAAAAATTCTTGGAACATAGTGTCTAAAATGGGCTTGCATTGCTCATTTGGACATCTCAAACACAAGTTATGGCCAAAATAAGGGCCGGGAGTTCAATTGTCAATTTGACTCATGACTAGAAAAAAATCACGAATCGACCCAATTTACTTAGCAATAGACAATGTGCGACATACTGTTGGAAAGCTCTCAACGAGAGCTACAACTTTGCTTTAGACTGCATCTTGATCCGAGGTCTTCTTGCAAAATTATGGGGTTCCAAAGTCACGGGAGTCCCGGTTGGCGCGGTTTTAGGACTCCCACACGGGAGTCCCAGGAGAGAAAAGCCATTTAGATGTAGGCCTCGTGGAGAAGTGCAGAGTATACTATAAGGGGGAAGGTGGTGGCTTCCCCCAAGTTTGGGCCGTGATGAGTTTTGTGTGTTTGTGTTGCCCATGGCTTGTCCTAGCACCAAAGGTG
Source organism: Sphagnum tenellum (assembly GCA_963921925.1). Lineage (NCBI taxonomy): Eukaryota > Viridiplantae > Streptophyta > Sphagnopsida > Sphagnales > Sphagnaceae > Sphagnum > Sphagnum tenellum. The sequence goes on from OY998150.1 coordinate 16,983,202, forward strand.
CTCCAACTATGCACTAACCACTTTGTGTGGGTTGTGTGCAGGCCCGTCTGAGTGAATGAAACTTGTCAACTCTTCTTAGTCCCATCTCGGAGCTCCAACACGCCCCTCTACCCCTCAAAGTGTTGTGAGCTATGGAGCGTGCCCCGACTCCTCCCCCTTCCGTTGTCTTCTACTTGGACTCACTTTTGAGTCCTTCAAGGAATTGGGAATGCATTAGAGGAAGTGTTTAACACCCATTGAAACCTTTAAAGTTTCGGAAGGGTTCCATGAAAGACCGATTGAAGGTCACTGTAACAGCAATACAACAATGAAAAAAATCATGTCGACATGCTATTGGTGGCAAACTATTCACGAAGATGTTTTCGACTTGTGTCAAAAGTGTGACATTTGTCAATGATTAGATTCCATGTGGTGAAGTGGTAAGTGACCACTCAAACCAGTTATGGCATATGAACTTTTTATGAAGTGGGGTTTAAACTTTATGGGACCTATTAAACCCACATCTAAGACTACTTGTAATTAATATATTATTGTAGCCACTAATTGCACCACTAAGTGGGTGGAGGCTAAGGCACTTAAGGATAACATAACAAAAAATCATTAAAATTCATTTATGAAAACATCATAATTAGGTTTAGATGTCCCACCTATTTTATTAATGATCAAAGAAGCCATTTCATTAACAAAATTATTGGAGTGTTAATGGTGGAGTTTATGATTGTACATCAAAAGTGAACCACCTACTATCCCCAAGGAAATGGTCAAGTTGAATCAACTAATAAAACTTTGGGAAAGATTTTGGCCAAGCTAATTATTGTTAATCGCAACAATTGGGATGTTATGCTCTTTACAACATTATGGGCATATCAAACAACATATTAAGTGACTATATATTTTACACCTTTTGAGTTCATTTATGGCACTCAACCCATTATGCTAGTTGACTTTATGGTCCTTACTAAAATAATCAAAGATGTACCCACAAAAGACCTTAATTGTTGTAACCTTAGCCTTGGGCTCACAACCAATGCAAAGGCTTGCAAAGGTGCACGCCAATAGTGAAGCCCGGAAGTCACATTTCATTCTCCCAAGAGTGTAGGAAAGTGTCAGCGAATCAACCCCACACTCCCAAGTGAGCTTTCACTTTGGGAGTTGGAATCTCAATGGACTCCCAAATCTTTAGAGGGTGATTTCAAAGATCAAAACTCATTAAATTCAAGAGTTTTTTCTACCATTAGAAATTTCTTTGAACATAAGTGTTTAAAATGGGCTCGCATTACCCATTTGGGTACTAAAAACATAAGTTATGGCCAAAAGAAGGGCTAGGAGTCAAACTGTCAATTTGACTCTTGACCACTAAAAGTCGGAAATTGTATTGATTTACTTATGTCTAGGTGGTGCATCACATACTATTGAAAAAAATTTCACAATGGATATGACTTTGCTTTGGACCTCACTTCAATCAAAGGTCTACACACAAAATTATGGGCATCCAAAGTTGTGGGAGTCCCAATTTTGGGAATTTGGAGACTCCCAAGTTGGGAGTCCTAAGACAAAATGACATTTGGGTGTAATCTTCATGGCCATGCATAGAGAATTCTATAGGGGGAAGGTGGTGGCTTCTCCTAAATTCGGGTCGTGGTGAGTTTTGTGAATCCATGTTTACCTATGGCTCGTCCATGCACCAAAAATGGTCTTGTTATGCACTAACCAACTTGTTGTTTGGTTTGTGCAAGTGTTGCAACCCCACTTTGGGCTAAGTGTGAGGATGAAACTCACACTCCCAAAAGTGGGAATTTGGAGTCCTTTGAGACTCCCAAAAACTCAGAGCTTGATTACAAGGGTCAAAACACCTTGCATCGAAGTGTTCTTTATACTGTTGAAAAGGGCTTGAAATTTAAATGTCCAAAATGGCCTCGCATGAGCCATTTGGACATTTGTAGCCGAAATTATGGGCAAAAGAAGGGCCAGGAGTCACATTGGCAGTTTGACTCCCGGCCACTAAAAGTCGGAAATTGACCCAATTCCGAAGTCTACAGGAGGAGAGCAACATGGCATTGGAAAGCTCTTGAAGAGAGCTACAAGATTGCCTTATACTTATCCCAATCGGAGGTTTGAGCAAGAAATTCTACATGCCCAAAGTCCCGAGAGTCTAACTCGGGACAGTTTCGGGAGTCCTCCTTGGGAGTCCCGAGAAAAAGTGCCATTTGGATGTAGCTCCCGCGGGGAGCTGTAGAGAATACTATATGGAGAAAGGTGGTGGCTTCCCCCGAGTCTGGGCCGTGGTGATGTAACCAAAAAAAGAGGGTTCCTTCAAATGAGGGACACCCAAGACGTATAGCAGGTCTTCTTACGTACAATACTCCGAGATCCAGACTCAACCATGACCTCAAAATGCTTTCCCTCAGACCCTAAACAATTCACAGCTCCTCACTCTCTCTCAATTCTGACTCTGCTTTTCAACCACGACCACAATCATGGATACCAAGCTTGCATTACATCCACCGAAAATGTACAGAGTCTTGCTACGTTGCCTCGATTGCATCTGTCACAACATCGTTTGCTTCCCTAAGCAAACAGATCTCACTGATCTGACAATACAAAATCCAAGAGCTCGGATGGACCTGGTCTATCAGTCTGAAGTTCTAATCCTGACTATCCACATTGCTGACCCAACTCCTCTGAAAGATGTTTCTCTCCCTCTTTCTCACCCCAACTTCTGGGTCTAATTGCACTCTCCTGTTTAGCTACCAACGCAGCGGAAGATCTCGCAGCTAACCAACGGCCGAATGCACTCTGTTCGCTACCTCCTTCCTCTCTACATCGCTCTCTGGACTAATTTACTTTTTTTTTTTTTCCCTATTGTCCTCCTCCAAATCGCCTTGTCTTCTCTTCTACGCTCCCAAACCGCCATTTCATAATTGCAGCATCGACCTAGATCACAACTCGGAGCCGCCATCCAGCCTCCATTCAATAGCAACCATCATGCAAATCTCCCAGCAAAACACCTCACAGAAACCAAGCGGCACTTCCCATGCAGATGTAATGCAAAGGCAACTGTCATAGACACGAAACGGCTCAATGATGTGCCAATTAACTTCCCTGATCAGTGGGCACTCACAAGTTGGGGTAACCTAATTTCCTGTTACAGTGAGTCAAGTGAATCCAAGTGCCCGTGGCTTGTCCCAACACCCAAAGGTGTACCCAAAAGTGAACTAACCCTCTTGTGGTTGGTTTTGGATGCAGATTCATGTGAGATTATAATTATCCCTCTTCCTAATCTAATCCCGGGACTTCTAGCACGACCCTCTTACCCCCTTTAGTGCTAGAAGTCGAGAGCGGCCCTCAAGTTCCAACTCCTTCCGCATCTCTACATAGTTAGACCCTCAAATGGGTCTATCAAGGAACTTGGGAGCGCGTCAACAAGTATGTGTGAAGATTCGCTTGTCACTTGTCCTAGTCCAAACCTTGGAGCTTCTGAACACCCTTTACCCTTGACATGTTATGAGCCATGGAATGTACCCCAATTCTTTAAAAGATCCAATGTGGGTTTTAAAATGAAATAATAAAAACAAAAAAATCAAGGCACAATCCCTAATTCACAACATTTTTGGGGTAGGTGGGCGTGCTAAAACTTCGAGATGAGACTAGGGCAAACTCATAAACAAGAGTTCAAATTGAAATCAACCTGCATAACCAAGGAAAGAAGGTAGTTAATGCAAGTTGAATGGATGTGGTGTGGTGGACTTAGTAGGGACAACCTTAAACACAAGTTTTACACAACTTGTAACCTTTGGGAGTAGGCACCACTCCCCTCCTTATAGTGTACTCTATGATTATTTACGGGGGCTATTATTAAAGACACAAATACCCACAAGAAAAAGGTTAAATGAAAGGCCTAAATTTAACTTTTAAACAAGGAAAGGTTTAAGTCTAACTTTCAACCAAGGAACAAAACACGATTATGTGAATAAAAAACAAAGACAAAAAAACAAAGAACAAAACATGAGATGTGCAAAACCAACGTGAAAACATTTTTTTTTATGCTTAACACATGTAAATGTGATCATGAAAAGAACATGACAAAGCTATGGTGTAAGATCATGCTTTGAATTAATATTGAATAAATTAAAGAAAATGAGGGGTCCTACTTTCATTTATACCCTTTTGGGGACCTAGTTCAACGAAGCTTTCAAAAAGGCTTTTATGTGTGCATCTAGTAAAGAAGCTTCTTGAAAACCTTCCTAACTAAGAATCAATTATGAGTTAACTCAAATTTAACTAAAAATTATCGGGGACTTAATTAGGAATGGACTAGGAATTAATTAAAACTTAATCCATAATTAACCAAATATGAACTAAAAATTAATCGAAAATAACTATAAACTAACTAAAACTTAATTGGGAATTAGCTAAAACTCAACTATAAGTTAATTAACAGTTAATTAGAATTGAACTAAAAGTGAACTAAATGTTAATTTAGAAGTGAATTATGAATCAAGTGAAAAGAACTAAATTTTAATTGGAGGCTAACTAAGAATGAACTAAAAGTAAACTAAACGTTAAGTACAAATTTAATATAAATCATAGATCACCATTCAAATGAATGAACTCCATGGCATTGAAATCCATGACAACTACATCCAAATGGCACTTTTTCTTGAGACTCCCAAATGGGAGTCCCAAAACCGGGACTCTTATTATCCTAAAACTTTAGACACTCATATTTGCCTAAAATCAAGCCTATTTGGAGCATATGCAAAACATCTTATAGCCCTTAGAAATATTTTTCCAACGATGTATTGTAGGCCCCAATTGGAAATGATTTGACCCATGCTCTAAGGGGATTTATGGTGGAAAGTCAATTTTGGAATTTGACTCCCAACCCTTCTTTTGATCATAACCCATGCATTTCATGTCTAAGTGAACAATGTAAGGGCAGTTTATGAATGCAATCTTCAAGACCTTTTTAATGGTATCATGGGACCCCTTTCAACTAAATATTTAGGACTTCAACATAAGTACATTCCCAAAGTGGGAATGCATTTAGGAGTGCATTTAGGAGTCATTGGGCTCAATCTCTTGCATTCTCCCCCATTTGTGAGAATGTATTTCATTCCCAAACACACTTTCTTGGCCTCATGTGTACTTGCAATCCACATTTATTCACGAACTTGATGTTAAAGTTGTGGCATTCACCCTATTTTGTAATTAGTTTAAATGACCAAACATTGAAAGGTAGTTGGCTTTGTCAAATAACAATAGGTACTATCTATACCTTATTTGATCCTTGATTAGGTGAACATGTTAATTCATGGGTCTTCGTCCAAATGTTGAAGTTGCCTTATCTAATTCAAAATTGAACACATTCATGTTTTAAATAAGTAACAAAAGGTTCAATACTGAAAATAGGTTCATTATTTTGAACATTTCTAATGAATTTTGTCAATAATGGTGTTACATTTGTTATAGGAATATGGTAATCAGGAATTGCAAAACATTAATGATGTTGGGTGGATTTAGTTTCTTCAACATTGCAAACAGGTTTGATTATTCTTCCATTACGTTGTGAATTTTTTTTTGTTGTTGGTTTGAAACTTGTGATGTAATTTGGCGGTGGTTAATAGGTATTTGATTCCATGTTAACCTTTTGGTCTACTAGTATTGGTCATTGATTTACACCTTATCCTTGGTATAATGTATTTGTGTTTGACACACCCATAGGTTGTGCTTTTTAAATTTGATTAACTTGTTCTTTTAATGCTGATATATTTTCTGTTGTAGGTTGTGGAACAACTAGTTCTAATTACCTTCTAAATTGTCTTGTAACCACCATTGACATCATTTCCTTGAACTTTATTTATTTAGTGTTACATTATTTTGTTTGTTCAATAGGATCTTCTCAATAATTAGAAGTCAGAAATCAACCCACATTCCATATTAGAATAATAAACAACAAAATCTTAACACCCTATTACTCCTTCAAACAAATATATTCAAATTTTGACAAAGGTTAGAAACTAAAGCTTAACAACACAACATTATCTATAAAAACAAAACTAATTACCATAGGATAAATATATATCCGATTCAGATAAAATAAACTAATAAATTTAAACCTAGAATTTTAAACATGAGCCTTGTGAATTTTGAACCATTGTGTGGTCACCAAATCTTAATGGGATTTTCATTCTTTCCCATTTAGTATAAATTTTCTTTCCTAATTCCTCCTTAATTTTCCCTACCAAGTTTATATCACTATGGAGGTTCTACATTTTATTAACAAGTTCACACAACTTCAATTTATTGTTTTGCAAGACTTGTATTTCAAAAAGCTATTATAAACACAAGTTTTTGAAAATTCAAAAGTTGGAAACTTTACTTTTATTGTCAATGCAAAACAACAAAGAAAAATATGAACAAAGAAAAATGTATGTCTTTCCTCCAAGTTTTAGCTCTTCAACTATTTTATTCAACCTCTACTTGTTAGGTTTAAACAATAGTTAACTATTAGGCCAAAAATAAACAATCAAAATTTTGAATTTAATCCACAACCTATTATTTTTATCACATGTTCTACCAACTAGAATATTTGTTTTAATTAGTCAATGTAACAAACCAGTTATTGGTTCACTTAATCTATTGGTTACCTTAACACTTGTTACTAGTTATTTAACATACCAGTTAACTTAAGGTCTTATTATCCATTAATAACTAAATTAAGTTTCAAAATCATATTGCCTCACCAATCACTAGTTGTTAACAACTGGTTATTATGTACATTCTGAAAATTTAGGTTAATAATGTGAGCTTTCAAACCATTTGCATTGTACTATTCATTCTTGCATGGTAGTCCTTTCAGGACTTGATCAAACATGGATGAATTATAATTGCATAGTGCCAACTAGTTTTCACAAATGGTGATGGTGGCTGCCAAAATTCGCATCAAATTCCTCGTGTACATCGAAGATGCCCCACTTGGAAAGTGAAAAGGTCTTTGGATCCATGAAATGAAAGCAAGATCTAAACCCTAGATTATAAGGCAATTCTCGTAATGACAATCATGTATATTTTTGGGTCCCCAAAAAAAGTTCATTTCACAAAACTCGACACCTAATGTAGTTTCAAGCCAATGAAAATATTTGGAAAAGGCTTTTCCAACTTGCCTTCACAATCGCAAGGAAGTGTTATAATACCTTTGTGGTGATGATTTTGGCGCATTGAACGATGTCCCCAAAGTCAAATGCTTGATGTTTGGCATTGCAAAAAGACATTAAACATTATTGCAAGGCGAAAATCATTTATTAAGAAATAGACTATGGCATTTTTACTCCTTATTATGTTGGTAATTGGAGTGTTGCTGGGTGCAATCACAATCAAATGAGCCAAAAAACATGTCAAGCAACTGCGAAAACTTTATAAAAATTATAATTTTGTTAAATATATTTTTGTGGTGCCATTTTAATGTCATGTTAATCATGGAATGTATTGCTAAATGACTAATATGAATGTTGAAGAATTCAAATTCATTTATTTATTTATTTTTGGGTTTTGGATTTTGGTTTAATAAATGACCTTTGAACTTGAACAAAAATTACATCAAAAGTAGTCAATTTTGTAAAAATTAAGTTGAAAATTATTTTTATAAAGGAATTTTGATGAAAAAAAGATTGAGTTGATGTTAATTGATTTTCCGCATTCAAAAAAAATCACAATTTGAATGTGAAAATTTCATAAGTCCTTTACCATATGTGGGGTGTACTGTACATGGCATTGAAAACAAAGTTGTAGTTTATGAAACAATAAAATAAATCATTAAAATATTAATATATTTTCATACAAGTTGAAATTGAATTATTATTTTTTAAATGCAAAATTTGGTTGAATTTGTACACTTTAAGAATTTTTTTAGTTATTCATGAAAAGTTAATACAAAAACTTTGATGTATTGAAAACATTATATGTATTTTTAGTAACATATTGCAAAATATTTCATCCAAAAATCCTTTCTATGAAAAAATGAAAATGACCATAAAAAAATTTGTAATTTTCAAGTCCTTTGTCACCATTGGCTTCATTTGATTATGATCACACAATGCAAGAAGTGCAACAATTGAGTTTGGATGAAATAACTAGGAATTTGAACTTCGATAAAAAGTTATACTAGAATCAATAAATATGATGTAGCAATATGACTTTGATGTTTTGATTCATGTAAAAAAACAAAGATTCAACATGTTAGAAAGGGAAGAAGTGGTACCAAGGTACATACATGCTTCACCTCCTTATTATCAAGAGGATCATGAGCATGCAAAGTTTGAAAGAAAAAACTTAAAATTTTGAACCTTTGAATTGTTATATGGTTGAGTAAGAAGCCACAACTTAGGGCATCAGAATGTCAAGAAAAGTTAAGTTGGTACTTATAACTAGTTTTACTAAAAAGATAACCAAAAATAACACAAGGTGTACTTGTGGCTATCAAAGTAAGGTACAGTGAAACCAAACTTAATTAGCAAAGTGGAGACATTGTTAAAGGAGTCTCAAGGGATTGGAGCATAAGGATTCATAATGCATGTATTGTCATCATCAAATTGGACATCAAATCAATGAATGTCCATTTATTGAAGATAATGTGATGCAAGGATATGATGAACATTTCTAGATCTAAATCTAGAACCTATAAGAGCATAAAACCATGGATATAGTGAGCTAGAGGAACTGTATTGTGAAAAGGTCAAAATTCCAAATAGATTCAAAAAACATATTTGGAGATATAACAAAGTAGAAATGAGAGCTCAAACTGTGGTAGTTGTAGTACATGTACCAAGTTTGTTACATCACAATGATGTTGAAATTACTTATCCAATAAATTTTAATTTAAAAATGGAACCGGTACGATATGTACCATCATATTTTGTGGTTGCTTAAGTCTATGGTTATAATTACTTAAGCTCCATTTGTAATAGCATAAGTTCATATTGTCGCTAGTAGGTCTAGACCCTAAATTCCAAAGGAAACATAACTGGTCAATGTGCATACAAAGATGCTTAAGGAGTTGGACAATATTTTTGTTGGACAACCATTAGATCCAAGAGGAGGAGGTTTAGACCCACCAAAACCACCATGACCACCAAGACCTCCAAAACCTTTGGGATATTTTGAATTGCCAATGATGAATCCAAATAGATCACCATTACCACCAAAAAGGCCTTATTTTTGGCCATTGAACTATGTAGAAAATGCAAACGATGTTGACCCAAATGCTCATGTAAAAGTTTTTAAAGTTGCCATTAAAAAAAATGGTGAAACAAATTATGCAGAGATTGTTAATTTGTTTAGTTTTACCTTTAGAAATATTGTGTCTAATTGGTGTAACAACTACATGGGAGATTACCTGGATTCCACTTTTGTAGAATTACAACTAACTTTTTGTAAAAGGTGCATAAAAGTTTATAATGATGAATAAGTTTACATGCAGTTGAAAAACATGAAGCATGAAAAGAATGAAAGAGTGGAAGTCTATTACGAAAGACTACTGAAGTTGGCCAATAGTCTTTGACATCGGACAATAAAATGTTTCATAACTATTATTTTCAGATTTGGATTACAACCATATATGTGTGTAGCAACAATAGGCATAAAGAGAGAAACCTTGTAGTAACATAAGGAAACAACTTTAGTTTGTGCTTAAGGAATTTTTGAAGAAAAAGCCATAAGTAATTTGTTAATACAACAAAATAGTAAAACAATAATAGCTCAAAAACCTTCATGACATTGGACATAAAATCATAGATTTTCCTAAATTTAATGATATGAAGAATATGTTTAAAAACAAAATAGTGAAGCCAATAGAGAAACAAGTTATGGTAGAACCCAAGGTTTCAAATCCTTCACTCCATATGGTGGATGTGAATATGGCCATCACCAAGGTTATTGAAGAACATGTGTTTAAGGATAAAAAACCAATCAAGAAGAAGTTTGATGCTAACTTGGAAGAGGAGTAGAGATTACAATAACCTTTTGTGAAGACTATATAAGAGATGTAAAAAGAAAAACATAGTGGAGTGCAAGTTAGGCAAGATTGCAAAAATTTGGGGTGTCCATAGAACCAATTGTATCACAAAGTTTATCTGTTATTCCTAATAACAAAGTTACTTCTATGGAACAAATATTCCAAGATATCAAAAAATAGATGCTAAAGTCCACCTATACTTTGAAGTTAGTTCAATGGTTGAAGATAACACTAGATTTTGAAAAGTATGTGTGGCAAAATATTAAGCCATAAAAACCCAATATAACTACTAAATAGATGTCAAAGCCTAGTGTAGCCACAATGGTTGAAACACATTTTAAAGTAAATGTTACAGTTACAAAGGTAGATAACCAAACAATAGTTATCCAAGTACAAGGTGGGAAGAACATTGTTGAGGATGTTTTAATAGATCGAGGGGCAAGTGTAAATATTATAATATAAAACTTCAAAACAAAATTAGGTTTACCCAAAAAAAGACCAACTCCATACCACCTTAGAATGACAAATCAAAGTATGACCAAACCTTTAGGAATCATTTATACATGGTATACCATATATAAGGACATTTACTATTATGAAAAAAAATGTGGTGGATTCTAACTATTATATGTTGTTGGGAAGACTTGGCTTAGAGGTGCAATGGTTACACATGATTGGGGTAACAATCTCATTACTATTCAAGGTAATGGAATAGTCAAAAAAATATTAGTTAATAAGAAACTGGGAGCAAAAACCAGATTGCCCCAAATATTTGTTTGTTACAACTTGTTGGAAAGGTTAACATATGATGAGGAAAATATGATCTTTGATATAGAACCAAAGTTGTTTTCAATTGGCACAATCATTATTTCATATGAAACAATTTCATTGCTAAACATTGGAGTGTCAAAAATTAGAGTTAGTGGAAAATCTAACCCAAAGCAAGAAACATCATATCAAGGAGAAACAAAAGTGATGTTTTCAACAATAAACACAACAAAATTTCATGTTAGACCATAGATCTCACTTGAAGATAAGGTTTATCCAAAAACCTATTATCATCATAACTAAACTAATATTGAAGTGCATGAGACACCAACAAAAATACAAAAAAAAAAATCTTTAAATAGTAGGTTGATGACTAAATAACAAAAAATTGTTAAGTTGAATCTTGGTATAGAGGCAAATTCACAATACATCAAAGTTAATGCACAATTGACAAAGGAGAAAATTGAAGAGCTTAAGATGTTGTTCAAGTAGTTCAAAGATGTGTTTGTTTGGACCTCTAAGGATTTGAAAGGCATACTTCCAAAATTTGTTCAACATAAAATTGAATTAGATACTTCAATTCCACTAGTACATTTAGTAAGGTATAGATTAAACCCTAATTATGTTGTAGTTGTCAAATAGGATATTGACAAACTATTAACAACAAGGTTTATTCAACTTGTAAAGGAGGCTACATGGTTATCACCTATAGTGGTAGTGCCTAAGAAGAATGGAAAATTGAGGATTTGTGTGGATTTCAAGAAGCTCAATAAGGTAAGCAAAAAAATCCCTAATCCTTTGCCATTTTCTAATGAGGTACTGAATATTGTAGTAGGGTATGAAGCATATTCATTTTTAGATGGATATTTAGGATACCATCATATTTTTATAACCCCTAACGATGGATACAAAATAGCTTTTGTAATAGATTGGGTAGCTTTTGTTTGGATAATGATGCCATTTAGTGTTAAAAATGGGCCACCAACTTTCCAAAAAGAAGTCAACATAGCCTTTAGAAAGTACTTGGACCAGTTTATAAAGATATTTTTAGATGACTTCATGGTCTATAGTGATACGGAGAGTCATTTAATGAAGCTCATACTTTGCTTTCAAAAATGCAGGGAATGTATAATTAGTCTTGACCCAAAGAAATGTGCCTTTATGGTATTTCTAGGATTCATAGTTTCCAGGGAAGGAAAAATACTAGATACTAAAAAGGTTTAGGCCATAATGAATATGCCAATACTTACAAACCCACAATCGATTAAAATATTTAATGGTATGGCTTAGTTTTATAAATGTTTCATAAATTTGTTTGCCTTTATCATGGCACCAATCATAAAGTTGATGAATAAGATAAAACCTTTTATTTGGACCACATAATGTTAAGAAGCTTGGCATTAGATCAAACAAAAATATATAAAAGTGCTAATTTTGATACCCCCAAATTGGTAGATGGAGTTTCATGTGCACACAGATGCATCATTATTGGCAGCATTGTAATGTTGGTACAAAATCCAACTGGAAAATATGACTAGCTTATACTATATGCTTTTAAACTATTATATAAAGCCACATAGAATTATACTACTACAAAGAAAAACCTTAGGAATGGTTTATGCTTTGCATAAGTTCAAACTTTTTTGTTGGGAAACAACTTTTTTTTTATAATGTAGACCACATGCCTTTCGTATATTTGGTCAACAGACCATAGGTGTATGGAAGGATAACAAGATGGTGGTTGTTATTTTTGGAGTATGAATTCATAGTAGTCTACAAGCTTAATGAAACAAATGCAATAGCTTATGCTTTATCCATATTACCAGATTGTTTAGAACAATTGGAAGTCCCAGATTAGAATGTGGATGCATCATTACTATTTGTAGAACCTATATGGATGTAGGAAGTGAAGAACTATTTGGAGACAAGTCAGATGCTAATAAAAACTCTTAACCTAGTTTAGAAACAAAAGTTGGCTAAAAAGGCATAACCTTGTATTTTGAAAAAGGGAAGAATGTATAAAATGGGACAGGATAACTAAATGCATAGATGTTTGACCACCTTAGAAGCATAGATTGTTTTGAAGGAGTTACATGAAGGGGTGGTAAGACGACATTTTCCTACATATACTATTGCAAAGAAAATTTTGATTGCAATATATTGGTGGCCAACTTTATTCAAGGATACTCATGAAATTTACAAAAGTTATGATAGTTGTCAAAAAATTGGAGGACTCAAAACAATAAAATATGGCCAAGTTGGTAACAACACTTCCAAAGGAACCTTTTATGAAGTGGGGTTTAGATTTTATAGTTCTAATTAAACTAGCATGAAGACTAACAAGAAACATATATATCCTAGTAATTATTGATTATGTAACTAAGTGGGTAGAAGCAAAGGCATTCAGAACCAATACTAAAATAATAACATCCAAATTCATTTATAAATACATTTTGACCAGATTTGGATGTTGATTGACCATAGTTATAGATCAAGGAATATATTTTATCAATGATATAATCAAATATTTAATAGGATAGTTTATGTTCAAGCATATTAGTTCATTTACCTATTATCCATATGAAAATGGACAAGCAAAATCTACTAACAAAATCATTGGTAGACTTTTGACCAAGTTAGTCAATGAAAAAATAACAGACCATGAAGAATATTTGTCTATAGTTTTGTTTTCATATAGGATTGCTTACAAGGTGGCAACATGTTATACACCTTATCAGTTAATATATGGTTTGCATCCTTTAATGTCGACAAAATATGTTCTATCGGCTATTAATGGGGACCACAAAGATGCATAAGCAACCAAATTACTAACTGTTAGAGTTACATAACTAGAGAAATTACAAGAGAACAAATTGGAAGCTCATAATAATGTGAGAGCCACCCAATGGAACGAATTTTTATGGAATCGATAGAAAAACACAAAAAAAAAGTTTCAATTTGGAAATAATGTTTTATGGTTTCCCAAGGGAGGAAATACACACTTGGGCAATTTCAAGAAAAGATGGTTTGGTCCACTCAAGGTATAATATTGTTTATCCAATAATATTATTCTTCTTGTTTCTATTAACAATTTTGAAGCAAATCCAGTATTAGTCAATGTTAACAAGTTGAAACCATACAAATATGTGGATCAAACATTGAAGGGGGCTTAAAATCCAAAGCAATAGACCTCTATAAAGTGCATAGATTTAGATCTTATGAAAAAAAAATCTAATGAGGATTCAGAAGATCAGAGGAAAATAAAGATAATTGGAATTGATCAAATATTAGTATTAGAAGAAATTTCAAAAAATATAATGAAACATTAGATGCTAAAAGTATTCACAAATAATGATTATACATTTCATAATCAATGGAGTATGGGTTAAATAAGTTTATTAGATCAGAACAAAATCTTGTCAATATGATGATTCAACATAGGATAAAAACAATCTTAAGTGTAGACAACACCAAGTCATCACATTTTGATTTATCATCATAAAAACTTGGTGCCACATCCACGAAGTTTTGAGGTCAATAGACATTCACTAGTATTGATTTTCATAGAAGATGTCAGGTGTGAAAAAATCAGAAAAAAGACAAATCATTAACATGTTAACCCTAAAGCAAAAGTGAAATGTTATTTTATGAAATGAGGTGTCGCAACCCCACTTTGGGCTAAGTGTGAGGATGAAACTCACACTCCCAAAAGTGGGAACTCAAAGTCCTCCGGGACTCCCCGAAAACTCAGAGCTTAATTCCAGGGGTCAAAACAACTTGCATTGGGGTGTTCTTTAAACCGTCGAAAAGGTCTTAAAGTTTAGATGTCCAAAATGGCCTTGCATGAGCCATTTGGACATCTGCAGCCCAAGTTATGGCCAAAAGAAGGGACGGGAGTCAAACTGGCTGTTTGACTCCCGACCACAAAAAGTTAACAATCGTTCTGATTTTGACGTCTGCAGAAGGAGTGTTACATGGTGTTGAAAAGATCTTGAAAAGAACTACAAGATTGCTTTAGACCTCATCCCAATCAAAGGTCTGAGCAAGAAGTTATGGATGCCCAAAGTCCCGGGAGTCCAACCTGGGACAATTTCGGGACTCCTCTTTGGGAGTCCCGGGGAAAAGTGCCATTCGGATGTAACCCCCGCAGGGAGCTACAGAGAATACTATATGGGGGAAGGTGGTGGCTTCCTTCGAGTTTGGGCCGTGGTGAGTCAAGTGAGTCCAAGGTTGCCCGTGGCTAGTCCCAACACCAAAAGGGTGCAGAATGAGTTCTAACCAACTTGTGGTTGGTTTTGGATGCAAGATCGAGTAACTAAGTAGTTTGTCCCTCTTCCTAGTCTAATCTTGGGAATTCTAGCACGCCCCTCTCACCCCCTTTAGTGCTGGAAGTCGGGAGCGGCTCCAAGTTCCAATTCCTTCGGCATTTCCACATGGTTAGACCCTCAAGTGGGCCTACCAAGGAACTTGGGAGCGCATCATGAGGTGAGTATGTTTCAAAAGGTAGCAAGGACAATAACACTTATTTGTTTCTATTTTCAACAAGCAAATGGCTTTTGTTTTTTATTTCCAAAATGAATGTAGAAAAAAATCTTGTGGAGAAATTGCAAAAACTATCTACAGAAATGTTACATGAGTTGAAGCAAGAGCAAGAGAGACAAAAAGAGTAGCAAAACTTTACAAACATTTGCTTCTACATTTTTTTCTTATTCTCAAAGATCTTTTTTGATTTCCAAGTTTGAGAAAGCTTTTGAAACAATTAGAAAAAATGAAACAAATTGTAGGAAACTTTGAAGAGATGTAGTTTTAGGAAGCCCAAAAAAGAAACAAGTCCTAATGAACAAGTTTATCTAATTAATATTTTTAAAATTAAAGAAAAGAAGCAAAAGGATGATTTGCAACAACAACAAGAAGCACCATTACATCAATGTTAAGGATCAAATTCTAGAGGAAGTTCACATTCCCAACAAAAAGTGCATGAAAATAGTCAATTGGCAAACAATGGCTGGAAATTTGTGGGAAGAAGGCATAGATTCACTTGGATGCTGAGGTCAGATATGTTTTTACTCCTACAAAGCAAAATTATAATAACAACTTGAAGAATATTTTGCTTTGGCCAAGTTTTTGAAAGGAAGAAAGAGCTTGGGCAAAGATAGTTAGATTAATAGGTCTATTTAAGGTTGAATGGAAGACTCCTCGTCACAACATTCTAATAGAATTTTTGAACGATTGGAAATTGGATTTTAAACATTACAAAATCAAGCTTATGTTGGGGAAGAACATAAAATAATTGGCAAACATCTCTTGGTAGAGGTTTTTAAAATCTATCATATAGGAGAAATAAAGGTAGACTAGGCAAAGAAGTCAAACGTTAGAATAACATTGGCAGATAGAATTGACAGAATCTTCGATACTTACAACACCAATGAAGGGTAGGTTGTGAAAAAAATGAGGTCGATGTATGCCAATAGGATAGTTGCCATCTTGCCTATCATTTACCAAAAAGATAAGGTGTAATATTTTAGTAATAAGTTTGTCATGATGATATCCATAATAATTATGGAAAGTCTATCAATTGGGTTGTAATTATGTTTCATCAATAAATCGTGGAGTTGATTGGATGGGAAAAATGTTAGAATAACATGATTGAGGGAATAACCAAAAGAAAACCAAAAAAGGATGTGTGTCATTTTGTCGTAGGGGTACATTCATAGTAAAAGGTATGACACTATACCACATTGGGTATGTTGAAGTAGGTAACATATTGGTTTTACATGATATAATTGGTGTAAAAGGTTGTGACCATGTTGTCTGATAGTTAACATGTATGGTCGTATGACTTATATTAATATTCATGGCTTGAGTCCCTAATATAAACACATTGGGTACTATTGTTGTAATGGTTGGAAGAACAAGTTGATGAACATTCGTCAATTCTTCCCGTAAGAATTTTTTAAACTTATCATCAACAAATGGGCAACGATTGAACAAATGTCCCACCTATTGATAATATAAATAGGTTAAAGTTCTAGCACCTTGGTTTCCTCCTTTCATGACGTTCAATGTCATAAGGGTGTCAATCCATAATAAACTCTATTAAATAAAAACACTAAAACTAGTCAAAGGTAGAAACTAATCAACCGAAAAAATATGCGTGCACATATATATACAATGCAAAGGGGAGGCTAAGATGAAATTCTCATGTATCCCTCATGTCGCAACCCCACTTTGAGGCAAGTGTGAGGATGAGACTCACACTCCCAAAAGTAAGAATTTGGAGTCCTCCGGGACTCCCGAAATTTCAGAGCTTGATTGCAAAGGTCAAAACACCTTGCCTTGAGATGTTCTTTATACTGTTCGAAAGGCCTTGAAGTTTAGATGTCGAAAATGGCCTCGCATGAGCCATCCGACATCTGCAGCACAACTTATGGTTGAAAGAAGGGCCGGGAGTCAAACTGGCAGTTTGACTCCCGACCACAAAAAGTCAAGAATCAACCCAACCCCGGTGTGTGCAAATAAAGTGCAGCACACCGTTGGAAAGATCTTGAGGAGAGCTACAAGATTTCCTTAGACGTCATCCCAATCCAAGGTCTGATCCGGGAGTTATGAGCTCCCAAATTCTCGGGAGTCCAAACCAGGATAGTCCTTGGGAATCCCGGGAATAAAAACCATTTGGATATGGGTGTCACGGAGCAACGCAGAGAATACTATATGGGGGAAGGTGGTGGCTTCCCTCGTGTCCGGGCCATGGTGAGTCAAATGAGTCCAAGGTCACCCATGGCTTGTCCCAACACCAAAATGGTGCAGAATAAGTTCTAATCAACTTGTTGGTTGGTTTTGGATGCAAGACTGAATAACTACATAGCTTGTCCCTCTTCCTAGTTTAATCTCAGAGCTTTTAGCACGCTCCTCTCACCCCTTTTAATGCTCAAAGCTGGGAGCGGCACCAAGTCCCATTTATTTTTGCTTTTTGACATAATTGGATTCTTTGGAGTCTAACAAGGGACTTGGGGGCACGTCACTCCCCCATACTTGAGCCAAGAAAAACATGGCATGATTTGAGTAGAAATTAAGGTTTGTAGGAGAATATGATGAATAATACCAAATGTCGGCGGGAACTTGAATGACCTCTGGCTTGAGGCAAAATAGATGGTATCCACCATTATAATTTTTGCAAAGCAACATCTAATCAGCATCATTTGCCCTATGACATACTTAACATGGATAGTCAAGTGGAAGAATCCAAGTCAATGTGATGATGGTAGGGCACATAGTTTCTGGAGTGATCTTGAATTGTGCGTCCATCAACTCTTTACAACTCCAACACACCTAAAGGCATGATTGCCATAATCCTTAAGATAATGTGATCGAAAGAAATGTCTAAAGTATCATTAAGTTGTTGTTGGAGATACACAAAGACACCAACATCAAATTGTTTCACCTTAAGTTTGTAACTACCACCTCATCTGTGCATACCGTAAGGTGTCGTGATGTTGTGGCTATCGGCATAACCTTCTTGGATAAAAAAACCCTTTCTATGATGACCCTAGCCCAAGTGGCTAGGGAGTCCAAGTCCACAACTTGGTCCATTTGAGCAACAATAAAAGAGGGTGGAATGGGATGTTTCCCAAAAAGTAGAAATTAAAGACAAAATGAGACAAAGAGGCATGTTTGGACATCTTGTAACCCATGGTGATGTAAGGTAGGGCCAGGTCCTAATCCTCTTTGATCCTAACGAGGCAATTTTTTTGAAATCCCTTTTTGCATGTATGAACCATCCTCTCTATAAGGCCATCAGCTTGGGGATGATCCCTTGAAGTTCGGCGATGGTCAATGAGAGCATGATCAAATAGGTCTTGCAATTCTCCTCTAAATTTTGATCCTTGATCAGCAAGGCAGTCTACATAAGCCCCAAACCTACTTAAGACATGTTGTAAGAAAGCCCGATTAGTGTTGTGTGATGACTTGTCCGGTAGTGCAATAAGCTCAACCCACATTGAAAAATGCTCAATCATAATCATGATGTAGACATTACCCCTGGAGGTCTGTGGTAACTCTCTAGTTAATTCACATGACCAGAGATAAAACATGCCTTGAATAGGGAGTGGAGTAAAGCGTGAGCTATTGAGAAAAAAAGGAAATTCTCATTCTATCACATTGTTCACACCTAGTAATGAAATCTCAGACTTGAACCTACATACCTTTTCGATGATAATGAAGAACGAGAAGGCTATACGTATGCTTAATTTCAAAGTGTCCAAGCTCTTAGCGTACCTTCTGAATAAGACTAGGCCATTCAAGTGGTGGAGGAACCACTTTGTTGCCTTGTGGTAAACACCAAACAAGGTGATTATCCTTCCACAAGTAGTGTTTGGACCATTGTTGTATGTGATTCCATGATTTGATGTAATTTGGGGAAGGTATTCCCCATGATGAAAAAACCTTAAAGCGTCCAAATCCTCCCATTTATCCATAATGGGATGCTCAACTACGATACATTGCAGTAGTGCAAGATAACTAGATGCATAAGATACATGTATTGTTGGAATTTGGTCAAAGTCTTGCCTAGCTTCTGAGAAATCTTCAAAGGTAGTGAGGGGTTATTGTGACATGGTGTCCACAATCTAATCTGTAATACCAATTCGGTAAGAACCTTGAATTCATATTCCTAAAGTATAAACGCTCAACAAACTAACATACTAATAAGTTTATCATTGGTCATCAACCACTTGATAAGCCGGTGGTTTGTATACAAACTAAACTTAATGCCATTAAAATAAGGTCTGAAATGTATGACAACCCATACAACAGCAAAACATTCCCCCTCGTATGAAGAATAGTTGTTCTCAGCCTTGTTGTTTTGGGATTCATAGGCGATAGATAACACATTCCTTGCCTTCCTCATCAAGTTGGCCAAAAATAACACCAATACCAAGAGCACTCTAGTCAATGTGTAGAATGAAGACCTTGCTGAAATCAAGTCTTTTCATAATTGGGAATTTTGAAAGCTTTTCCTTGACTGTGTTGAAAGCTTCTTAAACATTTTCACTCCATGTCTAAGCAACATTCTTCTTTAACAATGCATAGAGAGGATAAACAATCGTATTAAAGTCTTGGACATAAATCATGTAGTAAATTTATAGTTCGATGAAGCTCCTCAAATGTGAACATCAGTAATATTGGGCATTTCCAAAGTGGCTACTACTTTGGCCCAATGAGCCATAGTACCATTTGGCAAAATTTTTTGTCCAAGGTAAATTATTGAAGTGACAATAAATTCACACGTTTTAGGATGGATCTTCATATTGACTTCATGGAGCCTTTTGAATAACTCCTCAAGATGGCCAAGTGCTATAGGAATCCCTTGCTATGCATTAGGAGGTCATTTATGTAGCACTTCAGGAATCTACTCCTTCGAAAACTTGGTCCACGATTCATTGAAAGAAGACATGTGCATTCTTCAATCCAAAAGGCATCACAAGCCATTCCCATAACTTGTTGCTTCCATGGAATGTCATTTTCTTGCGATCTTTCACAGTAAGCACAATTTGGTTGAAGCCTTGCCTTAGATCAATAATCGTGAAGTGTTTGAATCTCCAATGCTATCAAATAGTTCTTCAGGGATGGGCATGGGTACATGTCTTGAGGTGTGACCATGTTCAAAGGCTTATAATCCCCGCACATCCTTTTTCAATCTATAATCCAACTAAATCTTTTTTTGCTGACATTACTATAGCGGCTACAAAATCAGAACTTGATGGTTGAATGAGACCAGCCTCATGGAGTTTTTTTGCATCTTTCATCTACTATTTCCCATTCTTGTTTGTTCAACCTATGCTTCCTCTGATAGATGGGTGTCTCAACTATAAGGTCTATAGAAAACTACATGGTCTTACACCTACCTAAGTCTTTCACTGAGAACGTGAACACATTCTCATACTTAATTAGCATGTTTGTGACCTGGTTTCTCCTCTCTTCATGAGCTGGTCCCCATAACGAAAGGGTAGTTGGAAACACATGGAATGGAATTGGAAAGTGTGTTTGAAGAACCTAGTGTATAAGGTTATTCGCTATCCAACTGCGTAGTGTGAGTCATGGATTATAATACCACAAATTATTAAGCTTTAGTTCCATAATTTTCCTTAGTGTTAATGATTTGAATCCTAATAAACCTTCAAGTAATAGTTATTAAGAGTTGAATTAGCCTTTGGATATTTCAACGTAGAAAACTCTTTTATTTAAATTGATGTAAGGTTTAGTTAATTTTAAGACCTAGTAAACCTTTTTAAGTACATTATCCTTTTATGCTATATAGAGCTAAAAGGGGATGTAAAATTAAATGGGATTTATTGATATATTGGGAATACAAGCCCATAATTAATAATAACATTTCGCATGACAATATTAAGTTTGCCTGTAAAATAATCTTCAGGCACGAATGATGTACTTGAAAGATTTTAGGATGTAGTCGTAATACATCTTTCTTTAATCTTCACTTCTATCAGACTCTTAAATATGATCAAAATCAAACTTAAGTATTAACATTTCCACCTAAATGGCCTCTGATGAATTACAACTTAGTAAATAACTTTAAGGGGATAGATCACAATTGCAAAAACACTAAAATGCGACAAATGGTGCGAGTTAGATATTCGACTCGATGCTTCATGGAAAGGGGGTTGATTGGGCCTTGCAACCAACAATAATGGCCATCACTGGGAACACAAGTTTGACAATGAAGACAAACATCATTGTCTTCACATTGACACTCTTTAAACCTTTTTGGCGCGGCTCGACAAGCTTCTAAATATATTACCAAGGCATGAGAGTTAGGAGATAATCGATGATCCCATGTCGAACAATCGACTCGAGTGCGCACCACTCTTTTGGACGGTTCTTCTTCGCACGACCGTTGAGAGACATTCACGTCAAGCAATGCTTCTTTAAGCTCTTTTTTTCTACTGGTGAAATTGGAGGATTCGAGGGCGTAGCGACATCATCCGCCATGACTAAATTCTCATTTGCATTAACAAAAACCAAGAGGGTAGCAAAAACAATGTGTTACTTGCATTCAGAAGGGGTTGAGGCTTTTTTATTTAACAAATTAAGGTTGGCATAAGGTGTGGGAGACTCCTGTTGGGCGGAGTCCCGAGGTCCCTCATGAAAACTTAAACATCCTAAATCTAATGGGTTCATCGAACCCTAATTTTGACAGTGGATCTAGAAGTATGTGGGGGTTTTTATGATGCAAATTTTAATTCCAATTTACTATGTACTACATAGTTAATTAGTGCATGGAAGAAAAAAAAGAGTAAGGGATATCAAAAGTATAAATGGTACGCGAGGATGTTATTTCAACCATTGAATTGATTTAATTAAGTAAACTCAAGGATGTTTACTTGTTACTACCGATAAATTGTCTTAGTAGTTAGTTATTTGAAATAATTAGGATGAAGAAGTAGGATGTGAAGGTCAACGGACGGAAAGGATAAGGATCAAGCTCAAGAACCTCATCAAAATATTCAAGATAAGGGAAAGGATGAGTCCTCCAATCCCATTAGTCATGAGGATTGTCATCCTATTTGATTAAAATATGGAATTTTTTCAGTGTCTCATTGGGCCCAAGAATTCTCATCTTAAAATCAATTGGAGGGCAAATAATTCTCAATTCTTGTTGGCTTTTGAAGGATGAGGAGGCCATTGATTAGAAGGGAGGATTTTGAAGCTTCCATTAAGCAAGGGGAACAAGTTCAAAGAAAGGTCATGGAGGCCTACCAAGGGAGAGGGAAGTTTCTTGGGTTGGGGAAAGGAAAAAGGAAGAGAAGGAATGTGTGAAAAAATAAACAAGTAAATAAAATTAGTTTTTATGTGTGGAAAGGTGTTGTTCATGGAAAGCTGTGTGCAAGAATTAAGCATGGAAGGATTTCCATGATAAAGCCTCTGGAGTTTTATTTCAAATAGTTGACCCTCCCAAACCACCGTTGGATTTGTGTCAAATTTAAAATAATTCTTGTTTAGGAGGTGTAGAAGGTTCTTTCCAAATTTTCAGCATCATTGGTTTGGTTGTAAAGGAGCTACACTTGCTGGAAGTGGAGGGTGTTGTAGTGGAGTGCATGGAAAGATTTCCATGACAATGCCTCTGGAGTTTTATTTCAAATGGTTGTTCCTCTCAAATCCACTGTTGGATTTGTGTCAAACTTAAAATGGTTCTTGTTTAGGAGGTGTAGAAAGTTCTCTCCAAATTTCAGCGTCATCGATTTGGTTGTAAGGGAACTACACTTGCTTAAAGTAGAGGGGGTTGAATTGTTTTTTTTTCTCTCTTCAATCTAAGCAATATGATTCTTAATCCCAAGGCTTAACTCTTAATCAAAAAAATAAAAATTTATAAGATTTTGTAGCATAATTCCTTTTAAATTAACTTTTCAAAAATCCCATGCATGTAGATTAGGAGGTTGCATGTAGATGTTATGACGAATGGAACAAGAGGGGTTTAACCATTAAACGTGACATTGAATGAACATCAACATAATGCCCCTTCACTATCCATCATGGTGAGTTATGATTCTCCCACTTTGTATCTTCTAAGTGGACACAACGCATTAGATTCTTAGCGAACTTCATTGCATTACATTGAACCACCTTACTTGTTGGACTATAACTACATAATAGTTGCACTTCTAAGCGAGTTTTGTGAGTACATATCTTCATGTTGAAAGTGTACAAGAATGCCTCATAGCGTAGATTCATAAAAGGTTGTAATTATTTCTCCAAAAGTTGATGTACCTCCAAGTGTATTAAAAAAAACTTGAATCAAATTACATGGTACATCTTCCCCCCAACACTAAAAGTGAAATGTAGAATGTTGAAGATAGCCAAGTGTATTTGGTCGAGGTGCCATGTAGTCGCATCGCTATAACTACAAGCTGATTGAATTAGTGCTGGTGTTGTGTACATTTGAAAGAGTACACATGTTACGAATAACCATGTAAGGGAGTTTAGGTCCCTGCTTTTCCCCAATAGAGCGTTACGCTCCAATCTAGTCACCTTGGTGTGACTAATAATGCCAGTTTGGAACCCCATAACCCTTTTTCTTTCTTTTGGGCTTGGTTCATCTTAAGTGGTTGAAGCATGACGATACACCAGGCTTGGTCCATCTCCTTAAAAGGCATGTGTTCCTAGGAAGGAAACAAAGGTGGGCTAAGCACCTCTTGGTTATCCTATTGTGTTCATAGGAAACCAAGGAGGTTTTTCTTGCCTTGTAACTGGTTGGTAGGAGCTCTAATCATCCAATATGTGGAAAACTTGCAGGTTGGGGTTTTTTATGGTGTATCTCAGAGCCAACTGTAGAATTGAAAGTGGTGCAAGGTTCGTCCACTAGTTGCGCAGCCGGTGCGCATAGGAATCGCATTGTGCCGCATGAAGTAAGAGCGGCTCTCCAAGGTGATGTTTGACCAACATGTATTGCTCCTGGACTTTCTCCCTCTGGTCAAGCTAAGAAGGGGTGTTTTCAATTACATAACCAAACATAGGAGAACTAGAATGAACCCATGTGATCAATCATACCATATCCGTGAAAAGACTGGATCTTGTGTCATTCAAGCCTTCTCTAAATCCAGCCATTGAAAATCCTTGACACTCCTAACCTAAAATGATGAACTCCATGGGGCCAAGTAATTCCATATGCTTCTTTTGAGTTAGTTGTATGTCAAAGTGCAAGAAAGTGAAATTGGCCTTCCATGCGGTGATTGTAAACTATTGTGGAAATCTGGTTGTGAGCTCCATCATTCTCAATGTCACCACTTGCCTTACAATAGGATCAATGTCTATGTAGAAATACCTTCGAACCACCATCCTTGATTATAGTAAAGCTTCGAGACATGTACCAATATCACCAAAGAGCTCTAGTAATGTAATCCCCTCTTTAGGTGGTGTCCATGTGATTAACTGACGAAATATTAGTTTATTCAATTTGCCATGGTTCTCCATGTTTTCAAAATTAAACAAAGTTTTAAACAAGGGCTCATGGGCTACTTTGAACCTCTGTAAATCCTTTGGTCCATGTTGAATGTCTGTAAGAACCACCTTCAAGCTTTTAGTAGCTTGGGTGTAAGTTGTTTCCTCTTCATCTCCTTCTATCCATTCATGGCTAGTTTGTTAGATGTAGGAAATGATGTGTCTTCCTTGAGCATATAATGGTGAGCCATAGGACTATGGTTCCCATGTAAATCAAGGGGTATGTATCCCAAGTGGTGGCCATCAGTATCCCAATGCATTTAATAGTGCACATGCTCGAACTAATTGTCAATTGTGAAACCTGGTCGAAATAGGGCCTCTTGCCCAATGAGCACATCGTAATTGGTGGCATTGATGACCAAACATCAGACATGTAAGCAAAGCTCTTGATTTGTACCTTTATTGAAATTAAGTGCAATCAAATCCGAGCTCTCCCCAAGTACCTCCTTTATGCTCCCATTAATGGTGTGAATTTGCCACATAGATTTCCATAGTTTAAAGTCAAGCATGCCCATCTTCTCAGTGAATTCAACTCCAAGAATCACTGGTTGGGCATTTGTATCAAGAAGTACCAGTCTGGGTGTATGTCCTCCCACCTAGATTGTTGATTCAGTATTGTCAACAATGGTAAATTCGGTGGCAACAAAAGTTATCTCATTAAGCACCACCTTTGAAAATGAATGAGAGAATTTGTGGAAAGAATGGTTATCCACAACGCCTTTGTTGAGTAACAAATCCACAACACCTTTGCTGAGTAACAAATCCACAACGCCTTTGCTAAGTAACAAATCCACAACGCCTTTGCAGAATAACAAATCCACAAGTGAAGTGTTCTTAGCTCCTTTCTGATTTGTGAATGTAGAATCAGAGGTAGGAAAGCCCACTAGTTTAGCCATGCTATAACTAATGACCAAATTACGAATGCCATCTGCAACACGTGGGGCAATAAAATGTCTTTCCAAGGTGTTGGATGGGACCTATGTAGCATGTGGATCAAGGATTGGTAGATGAGTTGGTGTAGTGTTCAAGGTACCCTTTAGTATTGCAATTATGTCCTTGGTGCTTAGCTTCAAATCTTAAAAACTAAACAACGGTGTATTCACAAGCTTTTACACCACTTCACGTATTTGAAGTTGGCACTCCATAAGCTGATTAGTGGAAAATTTTGTGTTTCCTGATGTACATGTACTCCTTGGACACAAAATTTTTGATGCCCTAATAGCTTGTGGTGTAGTAGTCTCCTCCCCCCTCGCCAACAAGGTGCG
The DNA here is from genome assembly GCA_963921925.1 of Sphagnum tenellum. Lineage (NCBI taxonomy): Eukaryota > Viridiplantae > Streptophyta > Sphagnopsida > Sphagnales > Sphagnaceae > Sphagnum > Sphagnum tenellum. Next base: position 17,009,260 of record OY998150.1, read on the forward strand.
TTCTTCTTCCATGTTGAGAGGATGAAAAGATTATGGCATGATTATCTAGCTCCTCTAGCCTTGGTAATAGGACTTGAACCAGATGCCAATCCCTTAGCTTGAATTACCTTCCTAGTGGTAAAAATTTTGGGTGCCACATTAGTCTCTTATGTTGCGAAGTAGGAAGGGCAAAAAGAAGTGGCAAATTTTGGTGTGAATCTAGAATTGTGTGCACTAAAAAGAACATATTCCCCAACCATGGCATCATGTGAAAGGCCATAGAATAACCTAGGAGGTCCCTCCCATGATCTTGAACCCTGTACATGTTGGGCATGACTAATAGGTTGGGAAGATTTGCCTTTAAGATTAACAAGTTGGGCCCTCAATGATTTGAGTTCATTTTGCAAAGTTTGAACTTGAACAGCATGGGCTTGAAGCACCTCCCTCTTGTTAGCATTGTGTTCCTTTTTTTAAACATTCTTACTGTAATCACCTTTGGTGGGGAAAGCATGTGTGGAAGGCTGAGGTGCCTTGGCTTTTGGTTAAAGGGCAGAGAAAGATGTTGGCAAATTTTGCCGTGGTAATTAGAGTTGCTTCCATTCTAGGAACTTGGCAAAATAAACAGCTTCGTAATGTCCTCCTTTTTCATAATAATCTTAAAAGAATTCTTCAAAAGGAATGTTGCACTCATTAGCTTTATGGGTAGGATTGCCACTGTAGTTGCAAGAAGGTAGGATGGCTGAAGCCAAATGCACCATTTTAGCCCTTAAAGGAGAATGTGATGATATGGTTGGCGTAGTTGGTGGAGGTTGAGGCCTTGAATGTGATGGACGATTCATAATGTGCATGAGCTAATCCTTGCTTTTTGAAAACGTTGCAGACATTCAACAAAATGTACGAATTTCCAAATTTTGCAAAAATTCGTTGAAAAACCTATGCATGGAATGTCGAAGTACCTTCCAACAAATGAAAATATCGATGGGTAACCTCCAAGTTTGTGATGCTCTAAGTATCCTCTTTGAGCTTGAAAGCCTCCTATAAAACATTTTGAGGGTCTCATCTTTCTATTGAGAAAAGGTGGCGAATTGCAAAAAATCAAAACTCTTAATCAAAAATTCTAGCTCAAGAACTCGAAAGAATTCCCCCACTATATTAGCAAAAGCTGGTGCATCAATGGTGGGAAGAATGTTTGCAATAGCAACAAATGTTGTTGAAGAAAAAAAGTTTACTGAAATGGGTATTGGATTTGGATTATTGGGCATAGTCCCATGATGTGCAATGGCAACTTACAATGTAGCTTGAAAGGCAATGGCAATGGTTGTGGCATAAGCTAGATTGGGGATTTGGGTGATGCCCAAAATCCTCGAAGAATGTTGCTCAAAACATCTAATGCCTCATAGTGCACATAACAGGCTACTTGTTTGAATGCGAACGTTTTAGTGTAATTAGCGCCATACTTGAACTCCAATTCGCAAACCATAGTGGAGAAAGTTACCTTGAACTTCCCGAAAGAAATGGTACTTGGCCTTTCGCTAAACTTTTCAATTATCGTAGAGGAACTACTAACCTCCATGGTGTATATGGGTGTAGAGGTCATAGTTTGCAACAGAATATATAGTGATGGTGTGAAAGCTAGTGTGGCAACATGCATACCCCACTAATTAACCCCTCCAAATGGACTATGATATACCATTTATGTAGTGTAACCTAAACTTGAATTCTTGGTAGGAGTTGTACTGGATGACAGTGACATTATAAACGCTTGATGATTTCGTGGTAAAGATCGTGAGTTCAAAGAAATCGGCTCAAATGATTATGTGTTACTTTGTAGCTAATACCTTGACTTTAGTTGAACAATAGTGCTTTCATCATCCGAAGACATGGTGTTGTCCCATGCCCCAAAATTTTGTAGCAATTTGAAGAATAGGGTATCAAGTACATATGTATGTAGTACATACGATTTTAAGAACATGGTATTGGATACGTATGTACTACATATATACGATTTGAAGAATATAGTGCATCGACCGAGATGAATAACAATGAACGGATGTCTGTGGACAAAATGACAATTAACGTCAAATGAAATGGAATGAAAGGGAACGGAATGGAACAACAACAACGCTACAGAGTTATTTGTGTCTATCAGCTTTGTAGCAATGGCGTGCATAAGATAAGAGATAATTTTTTTCTTCTACTTTGTGTTTTTTCTTATAAAGTTCTCTTCTTCTTCTTTTTCTTTTGATGTTGCTACAAGGGCTACTCAGTACATGACTGCAAGCTCAAAAACACACAAAAGTGCATAGCCCAAATGTTAACCTCAAAACCCATGTACAAGGAAAGCAAATGTAAGTGGGGTTACATCACCAGGTGTAGATCTTATATTGCAAACAAACCTTGTGTGTGTGTGTGTACGTGCTCCCAAGACCTAAAGTTGGCAATAAAACAAGCTTTGGAACTGCTCATTCCTTCCTCCTTCCAAGCTCTAAAACTTAGAATTTCATAGCTTGTAGTGTGTTTGTGGTGTCCCTTCTCCTTCACTTATACTATTAGTAGTTATGGTTGTTATTGTTCCTATTGTAGCTACAGTACAAGAGTAGAAAGAGAAAAAAAAATAACAACTCAAGAACACAAGAAACTAACAAGCAAAAGAAACTCAAGAAACTAACAAGCAAAAGAAACTTAAGAAATTCAAAGCCAAGAAAAATTTGTCGCTTTCAACATTAAGCAACAAAGAGCAATTTTTCTATAATTAAATTGAAAATAAGGAAAGAAAACGTAATGTATGTAAATGGTGGTGATGTCATAGCCGTTGTGAACATAAAAATCCAGTTTGATTATGGAAAAAACTCTCCCTGATGAAGGAATTCTAGAAAAATAAACAAAAGAAGGGAAGAGTGGCCTTTTATACATTCCTCAACAAAGCTAAAACCCTAAACAAGCCATAACCCTAAAACACCTAATAGCATAGAGTACCCTAAGAACATACATTAACCCTAAAGGCATGATTGGCATGCCCATAATCGATTGTCATGTGCAAGGCCATGCATACGAGCAGGACACTTTTGAAATTGATATATGATGCAGGATTTATGATCTTTCACATGGACTAAATACAGATATGATAAGCCATGTGCCTTGTGGATATGTGATTTTATTTTGAACAACTTTGGGTGTTGTTTTGGGTTCAATAGGTTCTAAATGTGGTATAAAATTGATTGATTAGACAATTTTCAATTGATGTGGCAAAGTTGCTCCAACCTATTGAATAGGTGAAGTTGTTCCATTTATGAATTAGTGGGTACCAAATTGATGCTGGTGTTTGGTGGGTGGTTTTAAAAACTAGCAAATGTTATAATGGGTGTTGATGCACTAATTCTAAGTAAATTATAACCTAGGGTTGCAGATCACCATGGTTGCCATGTGGAAACAACTTCATCAAATGGCTAAACAAGTTCATGATTACCATCATGATAAACATTCATTGCCCATGGTCGAGTTATTGTTTGTGGTGTTTTTTGATGAGTGGTTGAAAACATTATTAGATTTTTCTACACAATCAGTTTTGTTACATTTTTATGTTGTTCATTGACTTCTCCCTTATGTGTTGCATCCGTGGTTGGTGCATTCATAGGTTCACTTCCCATAGGTTGCATTTGCTATTCATCTTGCTCTTATGCAAGGTGTAAAACAAATTGATGTTTGACATGTTCTAATTATTTTTTAAGACTTTTAGTAACTACTCTTGACATTTTTTTGAAATCAATAGATTCTAGGACAACCTTTGCATTATTTTTTAACATCAATTTTTTCAAAACAACCCCTCCTAGTAGTTAGAAGTTATATATATATTACAGATTGAGCACCTATTTTACTTCAAAAAAATTACTCTGACTTCACCTTATTCCTAAGGTTTTCAAACTAAATCAAGAAACAAAAGCTTCAATCCTAAAGTTGTCACAAAAATAAGCAAACATGAAAACAAATCAAAGTTTCAAGTGTGATTGCTTTTCAAACCTAATTTATTAAAACTATTAAAGCAAACCATAAATTTTAAGTGTGATTACTTCTGAATTTTGATCTATTGCGTGGTCACCGAATGTTAATGGGTTTTTCTATTCCCATTAAGGTTATTCAACTTTTAAATTCTTTAACATGTTTTATTTGTAGCAACATGTACATGCAAAAACTAACAAAATTAAAAATAACTATAAATCCAAAACTAATATGTACTCAAATTACTAAAAGCTTGGCTAAAAGAAAATGATTCACGTTCCATAAATGAAGAATGAAACACAAACTCAAAAATGAAATCCAAAAGTCCCTCAATAGGTTTGTCCTCCTAATTTTATACTAGTCGTTTCAAAATAGAATAGCTATAATTGACCATTATAAATAGTCATTAATTAGTACCTAGATTAATAGTCCAAAATTTCAAAAAACTACACCTTGTTTAACAACATGTTTAATCACATGTTATGCTAAATACATGTTTTGTAGACTACCTATTGACTAAGTTGTCAACTTGTTTCTTAACCTAGTATAATATGACTAATCACATTCAGTAATCAGTTAGGTTAAATAACAAGTTAAGTCACCTATTAGGTTTAACAACTTGTTTACATTTTTCAACCTATTAGGTACTTGTTGCTAAATATGGGTAATAGTCACCAGTGAATTCCAAAAAGGATTACCCTTAAACAAGTAGTTGCTTCCCAGCCCAAGTTGCATTCATGTACAACTCATAAATACATACATGATTAAAATTAACTCCAATGTAGTTACATCAATAGTTGCACATTTGCCACCATCTAGTTATATTCCATGTAACTAGTTACCACCTAGTTGCTCAATAGTTGCAATATGATTCACATAGTTGCAAAGTGGTTCTTTTGTTTGTGCCACCAATTGCACATTAACATTATTTATGTATCCTATTGACTCATATCATTACCTAGTTGTGTAGAAGTTAAATTAATAATTACAATAAAGTCCTACGAAGGTTTCACCAAGTTGCAAGAAGCACATCAATTTCCAAAAAATTTCTTGTGGGATTAATTGCCTACTAATTACCCCAACGACAACCATAGTTGCAAAAATGTAACTCGGAAATACATCCAAGAGTTGACCACAAATATAACATGGGTATTCACAAAAATGTCAAAGGGTTGCATTCTTAGAACACATTAGCCGCATATTATAATATTGTTTCAATTGAAATTTGAAAGTCTAGTTGTAGTAAAGTACATGCCCATATGTACAATGAATTATGAAAACATTGTAAAAAAACTAGCAACATACTCACAATCCCTTACAATTATAAACCTAGTTGGCTAGTAATCTCCAAGTGGTTGTAAAATAGAATCCAGGCAATTACAAACAATTCAAATCACAACTCAAAAGTTGCATCCCTATACTAAGCCAAAGTAGTTATGCAACTAAATAAATACTTACGGGAACTAATGAACAACTAATATGGATCTAAGTATGTGATATTGTTGTTGTTTTATAGTTGTATTAATTAGGCAATGTTGTATTTGTATTGTAGTTTCACACATGTTTCACTATTTTAGTTCCAATTGAAAGCTAAAAGGCATTGTTATAGTTGCTTCAGTGCCTTTCGTAGTTATTGAATGGTTGTTAGCATGACAATTGTGGGCAATAGTAGTTTTTATGGTGTTGTAAACGTGACATTACCTCAACATCTATGGATTTAACACTTTACACTTTCCCACTAAAAATGAATTGTCTAACATCATGTTTGTGACAATAGTTGCACATGCAATTTAGTTACAAGACCGTGAGAACTCAAATGAAATCACAAGTTACAATTGATGTACCTACAACCATTTGTATAGAAGGCAACCGTAAAACAACTAGTATGGAACGAATAATCTCGAGGTAAAATTATGCAATACTAGTACTATATGAGTTATGCAATTGTCATTATTGTGAAGTAGTTAAATTACAAAGTAGTTGCACAATAGTGCTAAATGGGTGTTTTCGTAGTTGAATATTCGTTGCACAGTACTAAATGAAATCATTTGTAGGTTGGATGGATGAAGAGCGGGTATAAATTTTGTTTGAATGTCGATGGATTTTGGCAAGAAATCCTATGTAACATGTAGTTGTTTTTTAATCTTAGATAGTTGCATGGAGTTGCACTTGTATCGCCTTTATATATGGTCTAGTGTACAATGTAGTTTTTCCAATGTGATTTGTGCAACTTGTCCATTAAGAACTAGGGGGGTGCAAAATACACCTAGTTGTAAGTGATTTATGCAACTAGAAAACCTAGTTGCATGGCTAGTTGTAAAAGGCCCAATTTTTCATAGTGGTTATTTGTTGAGAGTGTGAAGATCATCCATTACTTTGATCATGAATGTGTTAATGTCTTCTTCAAAAGTATATACACTCATTCATTGGGCAGGTTTTAGTGAGTCACATCTAAACCCAAAAGGAAAGAAAATGATCTACACAAATTTTAGCGGCTAATTTTGTAGGTACTTACAAAGTGTTCCAACACATTTCCCAAAGGCAACTAGTAGTTACAATACCATCTATGATGTTAATTAAAACATCCCAAAATTCCTTAGATGATGAACCTTGATGTAAGAATTACATGCATCAGTAGACAAAAAGGTGAGCCAATGACAAACCTTTTAGCATTGCCATCACCCAAAATGGTAACTTTAACCTTTGGGATTTTCAACTCCTATTCCTCATGAGAATATTTTTTTTGAAAAAGCATGAGAAAAGGCTTTTAAAGTGGGACCCAAGAGCCTTAAAAAAAGGTCTGCAAAATGACTACTAGTCTTTTAAGCGAAACAACAAGTCCACTTTGTAATTAAATGTTCCATAGAATTCCTTTCAATAATCAAGGCTCCTTCACATCATACATGTTTATTACCTTCATAGGATTCCATAAATAACCACAAATAAGGTCACTTGACTAGTTCCATGGTTATCTTGTGTTCCAATCTTACATTACCAAGCACGATACTTTAGAGCTTGTGAAATAATGAGGTAAAAAATCAATGAATAATACTTATGCATCATATTCTTGAACATTACAAAATCTTTGCACCCAAGAGTTTCATTAGCGAAAAAATTGCATTAGCAACTGTAAATAATCCTTGGTTTTTGATGAAGATGCCACATAACAAACTAATGTGGTTGCAATGTGCTGCACTATGACTGGTCCACTTTCAAGTACCCCTATGAATCATGGTTAAAAACCTTGCAGTAATGAAAGTTATAGTATTTGCAGCACAAATTACTAAGTTGCACAATGCTCCCATACCCACTTCTTATGGTTAAAGACCAATGGCATTATCTAGAAATCTTAACAATGGTTTGATGGCACCCTCGTTTACAATTTCCCACATGACCATGTAATCACTTATAACCAAGTTTTGCAAAGTTGCATCAACGAACTCTTTTGGCACATGTGTTTTGACAACATCAAGTTGATGATAATAATAATTGCCCTATCCTCCACTATGGTTGTTCGAAACTCTTGCACTACTACAAGGTTTTTCAAATACATGTTACAACAGCTTGAGCCCCATGAACACCAAGCTAGTAGATTTCTACTATAGCAAGTATGACCCCCATCTGTAAGTACTACATAAGCATTCTTATAATTAGTTAACAAAACCTATAGGCTAACAACTACTTTCTTTTGAGGAAAAGAGCTCCCAAACTTAAGAAGACGAACCAAAGGAATTATGTCCCTTTCAGTCACCACATGATGTTCACAACTATCATTCAATGTTAATTTACAAATGGCAACAATGGCCTTTTTTTCTTATAGAAGGTTGATTTGCATCTAATAATTGTACAAACACTATGATTGCACCCTAGTTAGCAACCATCAAGATGTTCTTGTTGTCCTTTGCCATAAATTAAATCATGTTATCTAATGCTCTTTGTTTGCATTTTATGCCTCCTATTTGAAGGTGTGAAAGTAGGTTTCAGATGACCCAATGAATTGCCTCCTTAGTTGATTTAAAGGTTACTCTATAGATTGTAAGTGGGTTTTTGCACATGATTTCAATTTTGATCATTAGTTGACAATTAAGTTTCCCAGTCAATGAGTTTTGGTTGCTTTGCATTTGAAGTTTGCCACCATAATTTAACTTCATACATTTTTTGGCACGTACTTGCACCTGTTCCAAAATCATGACAATTCCTTGGAATCAGAAAAAGCCCAACTATGAAATATATCGACTTGGTAAAAAAATTTAATGCATAACATGGTACCATAAACAAAAGCAATGTCTAATTGTAAATTACATGCTCGGTGGTTTGAATGCCCATTAACACTAAGGGTTAGAAACACACCCTATGTTATGCACTTTAATCTTTGGATCTTCCTTGCCTACATAATGTGTGTCACAAAATTCAACAAATGTTTCAAGTTTTGATTACCATAATCATATCGAGTTGATTCCATAGTTGAGTTGTACCAAATGTCGAGATTACAACATCCATTTGCTTCAATGCTACCACAAGGTTCTCATGGTCTTTAATGTCCCCTTCCATTTTGTTGGAATACTTGGATTATAATCAACGACCATGAAGTGTTAATTCTTTAATGAGGCATACCATGTAATGTCTTTACTAAACTTCACAAGACCAAAAAAAAAAAGTAAAAAAAAGTTGGAAATTTGAGTCTAGACAAACACTTGCTTTGGTGATGAATTGTCCAATTGCTCAAGTTGCTCCAATTAACAACATCTTGTTGTTTCCCATTGTGTTTTTTTTGTTTGATGGGAAGATCAAAGCCAAAAATCTTTTTTGGTTTATGAAATAAAAAGTTGGCTTGAGAAAATACCATTATTTTCTAGTCCAAATTAGTTTATGCAAAATAACTAGGGAAAAAATGCATGTTTTAGTGTCTTTTGCCATTTAATAAAGCTCAAAAGATTAGTAGAATTAAATAATGCAAAAATTATAAACAAGCATTAAGTTGCAAAGAGATTATTTATTGTGAATAATTGCTTCCATGTCAAATTGAAGATAAATTTAAATATAATAGGTAATGGAATTCAAACATTAACAACAAGCATCTAAGTCATGTATTTTCACATATTCATATCCTCAATTCAAGTTTTTTAGGATTGTATTTAATCTACTTGTGTGCTCCTTGGTTCCATTTTAAATAATTAGGCCCCACTTATCTCATTCCTTGGAAAATTGGATATTTATTTTTATGTGTTTATTTTTTACCTTCTCTAGCAAAAGGTGTGTAGTCATCTATTGTTTTTAGGAGATTCCATCTTTATATTGTTTCATTTAAGGTGAAAATTAATTATTTTATGTATTCATGGTTTGCCTTTTCAATTGCAATTTTTTTCTTTTAAACTTTACTTTTGAAGAAGACAAAAATGTTATAATTTTTTTACGTTAACAAAGGGTTTGAATTAATGATGGATGGATATCATTGTTTTTATATATCAATTTAGATAATTGAAAAGCTACAATGGAATTTTGTAGAAGAAAATATGGAAATTATTTTTGCATTAGGTGTTGAAATAACAATTATGACCAAAGTTGAACAAAAAAAAGTCACACAAACTCTTCAAAGAGTAATTGCTTGACATTTTTTTTTCCATGTGATCATTTTGTTGCACAATTCATTGAACCAACCTTTAGTGGTGCTTTAATCTTCTTTCCACGATTTGATAAATTCACTTAAAATAAATTTAAAGGTTGTTATGATGAAATTCATATAGATTTATATTCTCATTATATATAAAATAGAAAATCAATGAAATATTCATTATGAAAATGTTCAACCAATCATGGAATGAAATTATAGATAACATAATTGAATTTTTGGCCTTCTACCTACCAAATAAAAAATGCCATAAATATGAATGGAACAAAATGCCATATAGTGAAATTTGCACAATCTTGTTTTTTGAAAAAAATTACTTTCAAGTAGTTAATCTAATGAACATTAAAATTCAAAATCAAACCTAACATATTATTTTTAAAAATAATATTGATTACAATATTTTTTCCACATTAAATGACATGACAATTCCAACTATAATCTATTTAACTCATTCCCAAGTGAAAAGGAATGAAAAGGTGTATTTTCATATTTACGTCTTTAATTTTTTTTTTCCCAATAACATATTCACAAGAAGATTTTGAATGCATTCTTTAGCAATTTGCATCCCATTTATCTTTGATTGAATTTGAATTTGAATTCAATTGAATCTTAATTCAATTGCTGAATTCGAATTCCATTCAATATATTGGATGATTTTTTTTCTTTTTGCGCAATAGGAAACACCAAGAGTTTGCTAGCTCAAAGTGTTGTATACAATGTCATAGGACACTAAGAAGCACATAGGGGTTGGAAATGTTTTATATTTATATATTTTTAAACTAAAGGTTGTTGGGAAACATGGTAGGAAGGACATTGGTGGATGTTGGAAAAACCTAAAAAAACCTCTTTTGAGGCAACAAGGGTTGCCCAAAAAAACATGATGGGTGTTAGAAAAATTAATGTTTTAGTAAACAAAAATTAAATCTCATATTTTGTAATCAATGAGAGTGGAAATGATTTCATGGACAAACAATACAATCATGTATTATTAATATTTGGCAACTAATTACTTTTAAAATAATTTATTTAAGTGACCCATGCCAATTTATCATCATTTGTGGTGTGAAGCAAGGGGAGCCCAAGTTTTTTTATACAAATGAATTCTTGAACAATTGTTTTTGTAAAATATTATAATAAATGTTTGTAATTGTCCAAGTACATGATTTTTTTATAAAATAATTTTTTGAGTAAATAAGAATTTCAGAAAGTGCGTTGATTTCAAATCATAACAAGAATTGATTTTAAAGTTTTGTATGTTTTTTTGTATAACAAACTACAATACTTTTGAACACATAATATACATCATGCCCCATTTATATGTGGTAAAAAAATTTTGAAATTCTAAAATTATGGATCACTTTTGGAGAGTTTTTTGAACTTTTAAAGTTTTAGATTTCCACATATTTTTAAGGCATGAGTGTTTTTGGAATATAGCTAATATTAAATCTCCCCCCATGCCCCCCTTGCCCCCCCCCCCCCCCTTCCCCAAATCTATTTTATTTTATTTTACTAGTCCTTTTCATAGTCCTTTGCAAAATTGATTCCTTTTGATGCAATAGGTGTTCACTTTCAAAGGTCTTATATTGAAATTCAATTTAAAATTTTATCAATTTGATTTTTGGTTTGGTTTTTAAAATATTCATATGGATGAAAAATGAACAACTTGCCATGATTGCAATGGTTTAAAATGGTAAAACATTAACGTTTTTCAAGTGAAGGTTTTTTTCTTCATCATTGTCCATCCTTTTTGATTCATTTAATTGTGAATGCACCCAAATGAAGAAGATATGGGTCTAGATTCAAAGAAAGGTCTAAAGCTATTTCTCCAAATTGTTGAAACAAATGATCACTCATCCTCTTTTTGTAATTTTTGTGTTGTTCATTTACTTATGATGCTTAAAGAAAATTTGCAACCTTTTAGTTTCCACATCAAATGACACAAAACATGTTTAATTTAGTTAAGGAATGATTTTTTTTGAAAAATGGTTAGTAATAGATATGTGTCTGGTGATGGGTGATTCTACTATAGGGGCTTCAAGCCATTCATGACATTATCTTGTGTGCCTTAAAATGAATCTTCCAAACCTAACTACCCAGACACTTGCTTCCCTTAATGACCTACATGGATATTATGAAATGGCATGTTAATTTTACCTTTACAACTATTTTTGAAAGATTATTTCAAAGTTACCTATGTACTTCAATGTTTGTTTTTTTACCCAATATTTTGGTTTCAAAAGTTTGGCAAATTTTCCAAAAAGCATAGCATTTTTTTGTTGAATTAGATTTTTAAAAGAAAAATTTCAAAAATTTCCAATTTTTTAGGTCAGCAAGTGGCAAAAAATTTCCCAAAAAAATTCACAACTCCAATTCTTTTACCGTTATCTTTATCTCTTTCTCACATACCCTTTGAAAACTTCCCTTCAAAGTGAAACTAAATGATCATAAAACTAAGAAATCAAAACTAAAACATTAATTTAACTATTAGAATAGATTCCCTAGTTTTAAAATATTAAAAAATGAAAAACATACAAATTTTTATTAAATTGGTAAACCTTTGCCTTATTTATCATTATTTTAATTTCTTTCTCACATGTACCCTATATATGTGAATGGTGATCTGCGTATGAACTTGATGATATGTAGATCAAGAGAATTGAAAGAGGGTTGAGGTTTTTTACACCTACTCCTTAAGAGTGGGAGGCATCTACGGCCTACAACATATGACATCCCTCGGAATCACTTGAAGAAGTTTGTTCATAGTTGTAAAGTGCTCTCCAAACCTACTTAAGGAAGTTTATTGACAAGTGTTTTATGTTGTAGTAAACACCATCAGAGGGTGTGTTCTTGAAACAAGGGCTGTTTTTTTTGGGCACATCTTGTTTCCAAGGCATAGCCTAATTTCATCACCTTTTCCCCCTTTTCTTCTCCTTGGTTCATGGTACCCAACAAGTAGGGAAGTTTCAAAGAACAAAAAGTTTCATGGCAGAGGGGAAATCTTTTCATTCTCTAAAATGCTATTATTGTTGTGGAGGAATTATTCATGTATATAAGGGGTTTATAAAAGTTTTTTTATTGCTCCCCAATTTAGAAAAAAATCTATATGAAACCCCACATTTATGGTTACATCTAACAAAATCCCCACATCATGGTTATCAATTGTCACATGGAAAGTTTTTAGCTTAATTTGACCAAGGTATACACTTCCAAAAACCTCTTGAATATATTGAAATGCTTACATGAGATTGTTGGCTATTGGGTGATGTAGATACCAATACTAACAAAATCAACAATTTAACCAAATTGTGTACTTGCAAGAAGCACAAGTTGAATTGCCTATGCATGAAAGCCAATTGAGTTCACCAACTCTTACATATCATCATAAATGTTCTTTACCTAGTGATGAGAACATAATCTATAAGAAACTTTGTGCTTTATCTTGGGTCCCTCCTTAAAGCATCTTTTAGAGTAGAGGCTTTGAAGGCTAGTTCAATTTCAACATCTAACCCTTTAGGATCTCCAACTTGTATTGGAGAGATTGTGTATGGAGAAGTTGAAGAGATCCTCCTGAATCTATTGAAGATGTTCCCAATTCCCTAGGCTTTGGGTGTAGGTTGTTTATTCCAACATGATTAGGTGAAAGATTATGAAGGTCTTTTTGTGAGATTACAAATTGAGATGCATACGAAACGCAATTAGCTATAAGTGTGTCTATTGTCTTCAATTCTTTTTTCAATATGTTCAACAACTCTTTGAGGTCTTCACGTTCAGGCTCAAAATCTCGTAGATCTTTTACTTTCAATAGAGCCTCTTGAAGAGACTTTTGCTTGGCCTTCAAGGATGACTGATACTTGCCATAAGAACCCACATAACCACATAAATCTAATCTTCTAATTTATCATTCCATGCACATAGTCTTTGGCTTTCCTCTTGACTATCTGCCACATTGTTATGGCAAGCCTCCATATCTCAACTTCTGATCCCTTATTCGAGGTCATTTCAAAGATACCACAATCTCCCTAGTTTTGAAAATGCATTTCTTGATTTTCTTTAGGTTGTTATTAATGTCATTAATCAATAAGTTTACCTAGTGAATTTTTGTGTGACATGGATCTTTCACCAATCCATGTGAAAGAACAGATGGAAGACACTCTTAGATTGAAAAAATACACAACAAGTATGGTTGGTCAGAAACAAACCTCATATGTGATACCATCAGGCTTTGATCTCACACAATTTTTTTCATTTTGAAGTCGTATGACCCACTGTTTAAGGCATCTTTTTAACAAACAGCAACAGCAGAGGGATGTGATGAACACACATGCACCTATTATTGGCATGCTGATTGTGAAACTTTTTACACCAGGATCATTTACTGGAAAATGATAACAACAAAAGGCCCCAATGAATGTCTCTTAGAACACACCCAAGTAGACAAATTCTAGATCCTAAAACTTTTGTGTTATGTGAGCACATTGTTCAAGTAAAGAAAACAACAAACTACCAATCAATGAAGTCTGCTATCACCCAAAAGAAAAGTGACATACACAACACCTAAAATTCTCTATGAGTGCATTATTCAGATCAAGGGGAAATAACAATCATACTTGCTTCAAGAGATCTGCTATGAGAAAAGAAAGACATTTGTCTCAAGCAGCAGCAGCTCATATTTGCAATTATAAATTCTGCAAACATGAAAGCATGATAAGACAAGAAGAAGAAGAAAAAAATGCAACATTTTGAAGGATTTGAAAGCATCCATCAGCAACTCTTTCATTGCTCATGCTTGCTCTCCAAATTCTCATCTTTCACTACTCACAAATATTGAATCCAACCATAGCAAAATGTCATAATGGGTGTCAAGTAATAGCACTTAAAGCACTAAGATGATATACCTAGTGATATCACCTGGGATATGTAATATTTGCAATCACATCACTGTTTTTCGAAAAGACTGCTCATTGTTATCGTTCACAGAAAATTCTCCCAAGAAATTGCTCTCATTGCATAATGAAATTTCTAGTGAAGACTTAAACAGAAAATTGCAAATTCTAATCACTTCCATGTTTTTCCATCATTCCAAGACTCACTTCATAGTTGCTTACATTTTGTTCCAACAGAAAAGAATCACTGTAAAATAGATTTGATTTGGGTTTCAAGAAAATCTTTGGATGCTTGTTCAACGTATAATAATAAAAACATTTGTTGAATCCTCTATTGCTGCTGCTTCTGCTACTGCATGAAGCTCACCAATATCATGGAAAAATCTGCTAAAAAACAGGATCATCAATTTGGCGGCAGTGCACCTGGACCATTTTTCCACAGGAATTCATTCAGTACAAAACTTTTTCTCAAATTTCTGCCTCCTAGGATTAGGATTGTTCAAAAGCTTAGAATCATCATATGAAAGGAGATAAAAAATCTCATCTCTAATCTCTCTTTCAAGGGATATATATGTGTAACTACTGAACAGCAGAATCCATCCTCCACTACCCTTCACTAATCAAGATTGCTATGCTACCTTACTTACCACTAAAACCACCAATTTCACATGAAAATTTGGCTTCAGGATAACATATCAGTTTTGTTGGAGTGATGAGAGAGGTTCACAACATTTTGAACAACCCACAATTGTATGTATCCAGAGCATCGGACTTCAGTTGGTCAAATTGAAAACATATGCCTCTGTGCTATGCTTTTTATGCTATGTGGATGGAGCTTCTTTGGAGTATTCGGTTATGTAGATTGAGTTTCTCTGGAAATCAATCGGGATGGAACAAAATCTCAAGACTTTTGGGTGCTCAACAAATGATGTTAGCCTCTATCATCTCCTATCCAATTTCTGCTGCTGTTTGAAACTCTAGGCATCCACCATGAGAACCTGCAACTTGGATGTGGATTTCTTGACCCCTGCAACAACCTATGTCTCCAGATCCCTTCCAATATGGTAGCAGCGACAAAAATGTCAACTTTCTTAAGCAGATGGGACATTTAGGAAGAGAAAACTTTCTTTGAGAGACTGACCACCACAACCATTGCCCACATTCTCAAAACATAACTCCAATGCACAAAACTCTTCACCAGGTCATCATGCTACCCTGAAACCTTTCCACATCAATAACCATATCACTCTCTCTTACCAAGGCTTCAGACAATTAGGCACTGGTCAGTTGCAAACCTGTTTGACACCAAGTTCACTCTTTTGGCACCTCTGTTTTGTGGTAGAATCTGCTCTTGAAAACAGTTGCAAAATAACCTCTTCTGGTGCATCTTGGAGCTTGGTGTTGATGATGCAAGTAGGAAGGCACATTGATGAGAAGCACCCAGATTTCTGATGATTCCATCTTAGAATGATCAAATCAGGGGATGGGTGATTGTTGCAAAATAGCTTTGGTTAAAAATTCTCAGTTTTGACTGTGGTCTTCTGTTTCATCTCAGACCTTGGTGATTTATCAGCAGGACAAAAGGCACAATGATGAGAATTGACCAAATTTCTGATCATTCCTTCTCTCAGTATGATAAAAATCAGGAGATGGGTTGGTCTTTTCAAAATAGCTTTGGAAATATTTTCTCTGAGGTCTGTATGATCTTGTGGGATCTCAAAGCATGGTGGTTGTTGATGCAGATAGTAAGTGCATACTGATGAGATTGGTCTTTGAAACTTGCTCTGAATAAACTTGTCTATGGGCTTGTTGTGTGCAATTGCAATGTTGGGTTGATGCAAGTAGCATAAACAATCGAATCCCACAAAATGTGCCTTTGTGAGGGAATGGGTTTCATGTTGTAGATATGACTTCTCCACAAGAAGAAGTGAGGGTTTTTCTTTAAAGGTGGGTATTGTTTCAGGGACCATTGGTATGTTTGTTGTTGGTTGCACTTGTAATTCACAAAAGGGAGTGATGGAACGCCACCAACAATGTCAACTTTGTGCAACTTTTCTATGGCATCATTCTTGCTATTGGAGATGAAGATTTAATGGAAGTGAACAATGCCGACCACTCCCTTGTATAAGTGGCACGAGAGTGCAGGATGGGTGAGCATTGATGTCATCATCCACCACATTGCACTATCTTCAATTGACATAACCAGTACAATCTCTCAAACCCTATCCTCTAATGCCTCTTGTGTTTCTTCAACTCCCCTTCTGTCAGGTTTCAAAAGTTATGAATTTCATATACCAGGAAAATATTGTTGGATTCATTTTATAGTAGTAGGTTAAGCTCAGTTGCAGCTATGGGGCAATCTTCTTCCCCATACTCAAGGGAAGATGTGGGGTTTGGCCAAATAATTCGTTGCAGCAACAGAGTGTTTTGTGAAGGTGAACTGTTACCCATTCCTGTTCCAAGTTGACCTGTTCAACACTGTTGACACCGACGAAAGCTCAGCTATTGTTGATGAGGATGGAGTGCATTTTTTTATGGTCAAGGTGAGTGCATGCCACTGTGCCATGAAGTTATCAATGGGATTCCAGTTGGTGATTAAATCAGCATAACCTTTTGCAGTGTTGGTTCCACTTTGGGTTTTACTTGTTCACAAAAGAGAAAGGCTGAAAGCACCCAACTATTGCTTGAAAGAAGGGTGGTTAATCCAATATGGAAATTGCAGTATCATGTCTAAACAACAATCAAAGATTGTCATCAGTAACCTTGAATAGGACTGATAACATGACAGTGCTTTGGTTACCTTACAATCCATGGAGCGTTTCTGGTTTTTCCAAGGTAAATGTACATTGAAGCCTCAAGGTTGACAAGGATTTCCAATGAGAAGATTCTGTGTTTCTACAATTCTCTGTGTCACTACACAAATTGATTTTGATCACAGCTTCACCCATCTTTGGCAGAAGCAAGAAGGTCTATGGGGAAAACTCACAGCTGTTGGGGAGAAGCAAGAGATCATTACTAGACGGCATGATTCTCTCATTGCTGCAATGCAATCTTCTCAAAAGGTAACCCAATTTTTTAAAAATGTGCCCATTTGATAAATATGGATTTCATCGTTGAAATTGCTTTCATAGCTTGCCTTCTATATTTCATAATCTTTGTCTTGAAGTTATACTATGTTGACCATTTGTAGAGTAGCATTCTAGTGACATCCATGAATTTCAGGAAACCTGAGATTTGAAGTAGTAAAGACTAAAATCAATGTTGGTTGCCCAAGCAGGCAAAAATTGATGCTCCAGCTGAGAAATCCCACATTGGTCGAATTGCTGTTTCAAAGCAGATGACTCTTGACGAGGTCTGATATCCTGATATCAACATATTCCTTCCATTCTTCACATGATTGAGCACCTTTGCAGTATAAGACTTGCAACAATCACTAAACATAGACTTGAGATAGCTTAGAAACTTGACAGTGAATTTTTTGTCTGTATAGATTTTGCACAGAATGACATCGATCTGGAAACCTTAGTGCTTGTTAGAGATAGGGTCAAATGAATTGCACACAGTGGCTACTAAAAATGGGTGATCTGTATTTTGGCATTCTTTTTGTTGAAGGTGAAGCGCAGGACAATTGAGACAAGAAAACAAGTTGAATTGAGCTTTGAAAATGTAAGTGACTCGGTGGGTTTGAAGCACCTCCCCCTAGAGTGGTTATATGGAAAGATTTGTTTTATGATTTCTGAACTAGTTTCTGTATATAAGATACATGATGGTTTAACCATTGTTAAGGAATAATAAAATGAAATCTTTTTCAACTGAATGCCAAGAAATCAGCCTCTGCACGCACAGCTCACAATTCACTAATTATCTACTCTTGTTACTCTTGGACAGTTAGAAATCCAGCAATGGAAAGATGGTCTTGTGAAGTCACAAGCCACACTGCAGGAAGCACGGCAGAACCCTCAGGAAATGAACACAATGTTGCATGATCGTCTTGCATACACAGAACAACCTGAGACTTGGGAATCTATCAGAGCTTCCACTTGCAAAGCACAAGAGAGCAGTATTGAAAGTATTAGTAGTAGTAGTATTGAAAGTGTGCAATTTTATGACAATCATACAAGCAGAATTTGGAAAGAGACCACAGAGTTCATGGAGGATGTGCAGAAAAAAATGGATCTAGACCTTGTTGGTGTGGATGTCAAGAAGGATGAAGCTGACAAAGAGAAGAGTGAAGCTCCAGCTGCAGATGACCATCACAATAATTCCTCTGGTCTCCTCTTACATGGTCAAAATCAAAGCCTTACACATGAGCAAACATCTAATAACCCCCCCAACAACCCAAACAGAAAAGTCTCCAGAAAGGAAAATGCAGGAGCATTTGAAAAGCAGCTTCCTGCACCAAGAAAAACCACTTGTGTCCCTGTAACATTCAGCCTGAAGCCAACTCTACCTGATCATTTACCAGCTCGGGAAAGCAGAGGTGACCCAACAGACACACTTCCCATTGTGTTTTTGTCAAACTGCAGATGACCATGAGTTATATTGATGTTATGTTGATGTTTATGTTGATCATTGTCAGTTCTGCTTCTTTTGGAAATCCAGAAACAAAAGTGGAGCTGAAGGGCAGCAACCATCAGCCTTCCTCAGATACAGTAGATGTTTCTGAGAGGTACTCTCACAGCTCAAGGCTCCCATGTCATATCCTGCTGCAAGCACTCACACTGAACTCCTCAGTTCCACAAAACTCTGCATTTACTTTCTAATTGAAATTTAGTATTTGCAACAAAGTTTGCCAATAGTTTTGGTGTTGATCCTCCATCTTCAAATTACTGAATTTATGACTAAATAATTTTTTTTGCATATATCAGGGAACCCTTATTTCTTCAAGACAAAGGCAATAAATTCCTCAAGTAATTTTCCTTGCCCACATAATTTTTTTGTTCTCAAGACCTGCTGCAAAAACCTTGACAACTCATAATACATTCAAGTACCATGTGAATGTTTTTCCAGTTTTCAGTGCCAAACCATTGTTGAATGTGGTATGGTTTTCAATGTAGGAATGGAGATTACAGAAGTGCAACAAATGCTTATACAGATGCTATTGGAAAAGACAGTGCCATGCTCTTGTATCCAAAGTCTTTGGTCAAATGTATGACAAGTGCTTCTTGTTCAAACTTGAACTAATAAATATTTTTTTGGAGGACATGCCTTGTATAGGTATCCATAGCAGATCAATGCCCTCTGAACTTTAGGAATTGCATACATCAAAGGAAGTAAACAGCTTTTCTGTGGAATAGAATTTCTGTGGAATAGAAGTTGCATGAATTTTAAACCTCGAAATAATCTAGGAACTTCTTCTGCAGTGTACACAATATTTTGTTAGGTTTCGTTCGGCATCGTTTCCAGACCTCCTTCTGCAATTGAATTTCTCTTTCTTGAGGTAGAATCGCCTTGACATCAGATGGCAATTAGCTGCTTTGCAAACAGAGCAGCTTGCAGGTTACAGCAAAAGCAAGTCCAAGGATGCATTGATGATTGCACAACTGCTATTCATCTTCTTATTAGCGACACGACATTTGACTTGCAATCGGACATCACTGATGAGAATTCACTGCCATATGTGAAAAGATATCGAGACAATCCAGCTGAGGGTCTTGGGTTGTTGACTTGCTTGACAAGACAACGTACCATGGGTCAGGACGCCAGGAAGATGAAGAATGCAATTCTTTCCCGAGTCTTGGTCCGACGAGGGTCGGCGTTTTGTTTCCTTGGAGACTTACAAAAGGCCGCAGACGATTTTGCTGAGGTTATTATCACTTGTTCACTTGTTTTAAGTGCATGAGAGCATCTCCACTGGCAGCAGTAATATTACCCATACGCACTATTTAGGATAAGTACAGCCTGTAAATATTTTGAACTTGAGTTTGGGCTAGTAAACAGACGTGTTGGGTTCTTCTCACTTTTTTGTGAGAATCGTTGGTTGGGTTCAGATTATGAAACATAATCTAAGAATCGAACTGTTTTTTTCTCTCTCTTCATTTTAAAGAACTGCCCAGGATTTCAGTTCTTTTGAAATATATAACTTCATTCAGTTCCCGTGAAAATGGTTTTCACTAATGTGAGAATCATTGATTTACAAAGGTGATACTTCACAATCGGATGTCAAATATATTTGAATTTTTTTTGAATTTTTTAAGTTTGATTTTTCAATAAAAAACAAAAATGATTATAAATTTTTGAATTGCAAAAAAGGTAACAATGGATAAAAAGCAGAAAGATTTTTTTTTTCTCAAGTTACAAAACATGTTTTTTTCTTTTTAGACCCTTCTTACTTCTAAAGTTCATACTTTCAATTTTTTGTTCATTTTAAAGGATTAAAAATGTTCAGAAAGTGTCAACTTAAGCTTTACAAATCATCTTTGAGTGAAAAAGCAACAAAGCAACCTCAGAAAGCTGTTTGGTTGTTTAGTTAGTGACTTCCAAATGTTCTCACATTTTCCTTTTCAATTTTTTGATATTTAGTTTTGAGGACCATGAACTCAACTTCTAGAAGAAGCTTTTTTTCCTAGGAAACTTTTTAAAAGGTATAAAACCTTATATACCTTGCCCCCCCCCCTCCCCCCCCCCAATCAAAGTAAAATAGTCACTCGACGATACTTTTTATTTTTTACTATGAGTAAGGTCTGAGAACTGAAACCAGATAAGGTCCCATTACCCTAGCTGGGTATCATTATTTTTTAACAAAGAGATTTGACCAGGTTCTGATGATGCCTGATTCTCAGTTTAATGAAAATTGGGGTGCCCAGCTTTCAGCTGAGGTATGGGATCCAGTGATACCTAACCAACATGACTCAGAGCGAGATCGACGTGATAACTGAGATAGTTCCCACCCAATTATTGAGAACCACCGACTACCGGTAATTATGCCCTGTGACTTCCAAGAGGGCCAATAAAATGACCATTTTTGATTAAGTGACCATAATGATTGGCCCAAATGGTGATATTTAAAATACTCTCACACTCTTATACCTATTGTCCAATTTTTCATGTTTATTGGTGGGGATGGGGGGATTGAACATAGGATGTCGAATGTGATAAACATTGGTATAGGCCCAATAGGGGTGTGAGTGGAGATGCTCTAAAAATCAATCAAGCTTAGAGCAACTCCATAGGAGCTCAGTATTTGACCCTAAAAATGAAAATTGTATGAAGAAAAGTCAAAACATGCTGGTTTTGCCCAGCATTTTTGCTCAGTATATTGAGGCTGGTGAAAGACAGCAAAGATTAACACCTACAAGCAATCGTGTAAAATAAATTCGTTTTGACTGATGCTCCCTCTTTCTGATTGTCCAATTACAATAATTGGTCCAGATGCTTTGCTATTGGTAGTCCCCCACCAATTTGTAGTCCCAGTTTAGCTTTATGGGTGGGGTTGGAATAAATAAATAAGTAAACTTGGATCTGAGAAATATTTGTGCAAGTTTAGAGAAAGAGAACCGGTTGTGATGCTTTAATATATTGCATTATACCCCATTGGTATATTCTCCTTATTTACAGAACTCAAACCTGTGTCGCTCTCTTGTGTGGTGCTTTATCCCCACATTGAAGTCCCATGGAGACAAATGATTTCCATTACTGAAAGTTTACTTTTTCAATGCAGGCGCTAAATCTGAGTCCAAATAATGCAGCAATTGAATGTAGTTTAAAGGAGATACAAGAAAGAATGATGGCATTTCAAGGAGCTTAGTGTCACAACATATATTTCCAAATGTTTTGCAAAATCTGCTTTTGTTTTTTCTTTTGAGTTCTAGTTTCTGAGCATACAAATCCTATGTATTTTAGTACTGAAGTGGATTTGAACTCCTCAAGGATCAAACTTTACTTCCGGTTTTTCTTATGGATTCTAGTTTCTGAGAGTGGAAATCATGGTTTTAAAATACTGAAGTGGATTTCAACTGCTCAGTAACCCAAGCTCTTGTAATTTTATGTTATGTCAAGTAAAGATACCAAAATAAATTTCTTAAAACTTTCAGTGTTCACTCTTTAAGGGGATTGATGGCTAAAGTCAAGCATTTGAAGGCCACCCCAAAGAGTGGGGTTTAGGTAATTTTGACAATAGATTATTACATGGTCAGTTTGATTGAATCAATTTGATAGAACATTTACATAATCCAAATTTTCCAATGTCATGGGGATTGAAGAATACTGAATTGTAGATCATGGTTTCATATGGTTCTATTGGCTCATCCACACTTAAACCTTTCAACAAGAATAGGAATGTCATGTGTTAAGGGAGCAGTTATTTGCAGTAATTATTAGTTAGTATATTCTTATTTACTTTGTTAATGTTTAGGAATTATTAGTTAGATTACATAGTTTTTATCACCATTTGAATTCGAATTGAACATAGGACTATTTGTTTTTAGGTATATCTTTTGGAGAAGAGAAAGAGATGGGAGACCATTGTATCATTCTAGAATATGGAGTTTTAATCTAGTATGAGATAAATATGTTTTGATCTATGGAAAAGCTTTGTTTCCATAGTCAAGTCGTTTTTTTGATGTTTTTAAAATCATACTTTCATTATTGGATTTCAATTTTGAAACTAATTCTAAGCGGACTGTGTTTGTATTAATTTTAATATTTTTTAGTCCAAATTTTATACAAAATAATAGGATTAGATATTCTATATTTACCATTTGGTGTCCTGCCTAGGGTTTGAATTTGAAGTGAATTTCATATTATGTTTTGTTGCTGAGATTTTTGTTTTTATAAATAAATAATGAACTTCAATTTCGATTTTGTATTTTTTTTCAAGTTTTGATCATAATTTTTTGTTCAAGAAGCAAATCTAAGTAGGATAGTTAATTATGAGGATTTTGTTTTAATGTAGAAGTTTGTTTAGATTTGAATTAAGACGTGGAGACATGGAAAATATAATTGTAACTAGAATTTTGAGGAGACAATTATATCAAAATGTATTGCATGAACAAGTGGAAAATGGCACTATCATTAGTAACAATTTGAGTGAAAATCATGTAGATCAGTAGTTTGAAACACCTAGAAGACTTTCTTAAACATAATAAAAACATTGTGGATAGAATAAAGACTTGCAGGCGACATAACGCTTTAGGTAGCACTGGTTATATTGCAACCCTAGCCTTGGGTTCATGACTAAAGCAAGGGCTTGTAAAGGTGCAGGCCAAAAAAGAAGCCCAAAAGTCACATCTCATGCTCTCGGGAGTGGAAGAGAATGTGAAGGAATGAACCTTCACACTCCCAAGTGAGCTCGCACTTTGGGAATTCAAGTCCCAATTGATTCCTAAACCTTCATAGAAAGATTGCAGGGGTCAAAACCCATTAGATTGAAATTTTCCTTATATCATTGGCAAGCTATTGGAACATATATGTCTAAAATGGGTTCACATGACTCATTTGAACATTTAAAACACAAGCTATGACCAAAAGAAGGGTCAGGAATCAAATTGGCAATTTGACTCCCAACCATTAAAAGTAAAAAATCACCCCGATTTACTTGCGTGTAGGTGGCGTGCGACATATCGTTGGAAAGCTTTCGCCAATGGCTACAACTTTTCTTTAAACCTCATCTCAATCATAGGTCTACACACAAAGTTATGGGCCCCCAAAGTCGTAGAAGTCTTAATGGTGGAAATTTCGAGACTCCCAATTTTGAGACAAAATGACATTTGAATGCTAATCATGTGGTTAAGCACATAATATACTATAAGAGGGTTAGTGGTGGCTTCCCCTAAGTTTGGCCTATGGTGAATCTTGTGAGTCCATGTTTGCTCGTGTTTCATCTTAGCACCAAAGTTGTCACAACCTCACTTTGGCCAAATGTGAAAACACTCCCAAAGTTGGGGATTTGGAGTCCTCCGAGACTCCCAAATATTTAAAGTTCAATAGTAGAGGCCAAAACACCTCGCATTGAGATGTTCTTAGTGTCATTCGAAAGGTCTTGAAGTGTAGATGTCCAAAAGTGGTCAGGAGTCAAACTGCCAATTTGACTCTCGGCCCTTCTTTTGCCCAGAATTTGGGCTGCAGATGTCCAAAATGCCCTCGTATTGGCCATTTGGACATTTGCAGCCCAAATTATGGGCAAAAGAAGGGCCGAAAGTCAAATTGGCAGTTTGACTCCCGACCACTAAAAGTCGGGAATCGACTTGTTTCCGACATCCGAATTGAAAGTGCGACAACTTTGATTCAGACCTCGCTTTGATCAGACTCTGCAGCTAGGAGTTATGAGCTCCCAAAGTCCCGGGACTCTAATCGGGACAGTTTCGGGACAATTTCGGGACTCCAACTTGGGAGTCTCGGGAAAAAGAGCCATTTGGATGTAACCTCCGCGGAGCGTTGCAGAAAATACTATATGGGGGAAGGTGGTGGCTTTCCTCGAGTCCGAGTTGTGGTGAGTCTTGTGAATCAAAGTGCCTGTGGCTTGTCCCAACACCCAAGGGTGTTCCCGAATGTGAACTAACCCTTTTGTGGTTGGATTTGGATACAGATTCGAGCTTGATAATCTAGTCCCTCTTCCTAGTCTAATCTCGGGACTTCTAGCATGCCCCTCTACCCCTCTATAGTGCTGGAAGTCAAGAGTGGCTCTCAAGTCCCTACTTTCCGCAACTCTACGTTGTTGGACCTTCAAGTGGGACCTGGGACTTGGGAGCGCGTCAAAAGTGCTCCAACTATGCATTAACCAACTTGTGGTTTGGTTTGTGTAAGTCCATGTAAGTAATTTAGTTGCTTATCAATCTTCCTAGTCCCATCCCGAAGCTCCAGCACGCCCTTCTACCCTCAAAATGTTACGAACCAGGGAGCGTGCCCCAACTCCTTCTCCTTTCATTGTCTTCACCTTTGGACTCGTAGTTGAGTCCATTAAAGAGCCTGGGAGTGTGTCACATGGTATCAGAGCTCTAGTAGAGCTAAATCCACTTATTGGGGAGTTCTAATGGCACCAAAGAGGACTTGTAAGCAAGTACAAGAAACCATGGTGGAAAAACCCACCCAAGACCTAAATGTTCCATTCGAAACCATTAAAAAGGAGGAACAAGAGGATCCTAAAGAGCAAGAGGACTATGACAACCGTAATGACCATGAAAATGAAAGGGAACAACCAACCATAGTCTTTTTCACTCCAAAACAATTGGAGGTTTTACTTTAAATGAATAGGCCAAATTCCACTGAATTGGTTGTGGCCCTCAAAGGAGGATCATCAAAAGGTGTAAGATTCAAGCCCATTAAGCCTAGGAATTTTGACAGGGTCCGAGATCAGAAGGTGGTAGATGCTTGGCTTGTGGAAATGGAGGATTACCTTCATGCCACCAAAGTTGGGTGACACTCTGCCACGGAACTTGCTCGATCTTATTTAAAAGGTTATGCTTCCACATGGTGGAGGACAATGAGGCAAGAAGAAAGGAAGACCCATGGATACACATGGGAATTTTTCAAAGAATGCATGGAGTTAGAATTCATTCCAAAGAATTCTAACTACATCTCAAAATGCAAACTTTATGACCTTGTGAATGCAACAAATGATAACTTGTGCCAATATGTGAGGGCATATTCCAAACTCATGCTTGAGATTTGGCATTTGCATGAGTTACATCGTGTGTGTCATTTTGTGATGGGGTTTCCAACTTGGACCAAACGCAAACTTGAGAAGAATTGGCCCGCTTCATTATTTGAAGCCATCGAAAATGGAAGGCTTTTTAGATGTGGGATGGGGTGAAAAATTTGGGTTCAAGAGGGAGAACAAATTCCTTCACAAGAAGGCACATCGTGAAGGGGAATGGAACTAAAGGCAAGACTCTTTGAAAAGGGAAAAACTGAAACAATTTTAAGGTTTGAGTTTCAAACCCAAAGGAAATTTCATTAAAAAGGGGGCTCTTTTAAAATGAGCCAACCTAAAGGGGATGCTAGTGGGAAGCCCAAACGAGTGTGTTTTAATTGCAATGAAATGGGGCATTATTCCAAAGATTGCCCCAAACCCAAATTGAGGAATGTGGGGGTTCTAAGGTAATTGCCCTTACTGCAAACCTAACCCAAGGTGAATGTAATCGCCTCATTTTGTTGAAAGGGAAGGTTTCTAAGCGGGACGTGTTATGTCTTTTGGACATAAGGGCTTCCCACAACTTCATAACCCAAGAAAGTGCCAAAAGAATGGAGTTCCAATTGGAGGAGCTCAAGGCACCCATTGAAGTGCACTTTGCAGATGGAGTACCCCATCCCACCACATTACAAGTAAAAGATGTGCCTCTTCAACTAAGGAATTGGAGAGGAAAGGTGGATTTGTTGGTTTCCACCTTAGGGGGGATGGATTGCATTTTGGGAATGGAATTCATCGCCCATGACAAAGTGTTCATAAAAAGGCATAATAGGCTAATTATAATTCCATCCAATAATGGGGTTGTTTGGGTGAAGGCACATGATGACGCACTCCCAACTTGACGCACTCCCAAGTCCCAGGGTGAACCCACTTGAGGGTTCACCAAAGTGTAGTTGCGGAAAGTTGGGACTCGGAAGGCGCTCCCGGCTTTCAGCTCTAGAAAGGGGTAGAGGGTCAAGTTGGGAGCCCACGGATTAGACTAGGAAGAGGTATTAGTTGATCAAGCTTGAATCTGCATCAAAACAAACCACAAAGTGGTTAGTTCACATTCCGGGACACCCTTGGGTGTTGGGACAAGCCACAGGCACTTCGGACCACAAGACACACCATGGCTCGGACTCGGGGGAAGCCACCACCTTCCCCCATATAGTATTCTCTCTGACGCCTCGCCAAGACTACATCTAAATGGCTCTTTTTCCCGGGACTCCCAAGTTGGAGTCCCGAAATTGTCCCGAAACTGTCCCAGGTGGAGTCCTGGGACTTTGAGAGCTCATAACTCTCGACTGCAAGGTCTGATTGTAACAAGGTCTAAACCAAAGTTGTAGCCCTTGTTGAGATATTTTCAACAACATATTGCACTTTCAATTCAAAGGTTGAAAAGATGTCGATTCCCGACTTTTAGTGGTCGGAAGTCAAACTGCCAGTTTGACTCCTGGCCTTTCTTTTGCCCATAACTTAGGCTACAAATGTCCAAATGGCCAATGCGAGGCCATTTTTGATATATACGCTTCAAAACTTCTCAATGACACCAAGAACACTCCAATGCAAGGTGTTTTAGGTCCTGTTATTGAGCAGTGAACATTCGGGAGTCCCGGAGGACTCTAAATCCTCACTTTTTCCCAAGTGTTGGGCTTCACCCCCACACTTGGCCAAAGTAGGGTTGCGACACAACTCCTTAAAGGACTCAAATGTGAGTCCAAGTGAAAGATAGCGGAAGAGGTAGGAGTCGGGGCACGCTCCCTAGCTCACAACACTTTGAGGGGTAGAGGGGCGTGTTAGAGCTCCGGGATGGGACTAGGAAAAGTTGATAAGCTTCACTCACTCACACATGCCTGTGCACAACCCACACAAAATGGTTAGTGCATAGTTGGAGCACCTTTGGTGCTAGGACGAGATGTCGCAACCCCACTTTGGGTTAAGTGTGAGGATGAAACTCACACTCCCAAAAGTGGGAACTTGGAGTCCCTCGGGACTCCTGAGAATTGAGAGCTCAATCAAAGGGGTCATAACACCTTTCATTGGAATGTTCTTTATATTAATGAAAAGGTCTTGAAGTGTAGATATCCAAAATGGCCTCTCATGAGCCATTTGGACATCCATAGCCCAAGTTATGGGCAAAAGAAGGGTCGGGAGTTAAACTGGCAGTTTGACTCCCGACCACTAAAAGTCAAGAATCAACCTTTTTCGGACGTCTGTAGAAGGAATGCAATAGGGCACTGAAAAATTGTCAAGGAGAACTACAACTTTGGTTTAGACCTCACTCCAATCGGAGGTTGGAGCTAGGAGATACGAGTGTCCAAAGTCCCGGGAGTCCAACCCAAGACAGTTTCGGGACTCCTCTTTGGGAGTCCTGGGAAAAAGTGCCATTTGGATGTGGCTCCCACAAAGTAACGCAGGGTGAACCCCTTACGGGGAGGGAGGCAATAGCCCCTTCAATCATTATCAGAATTAGAAAAGTACAAGGATGGGAAGAAGCGCCACTTGATGGTGGCGTTATAACTCCCAAAGATGTTCAAATGCAACCATTCTGATCTTAAGGCACGCTTAATCCTATCTTGGATTTTGGGGTCTTTGTCGGGCCGGGGGGCTCTAATGGCCTTCCAGGTGGCCATGCCGACTTCAACAATGGCCACCCAGGCTTGCTGGAGCACCTTGTTGAGGGAGTAAATGTTGTCGAAGTGCTTGCGGCACCTCTTGGACCAAAAGTAATACAGGATGAAGGTTCGCAGGATGTCTAGCGGATGCCTAAGATAGGTGAAGTAGGCGTGAAGTCCGGGGGGGTCATTTTCACGTTCGATGGAGGCCTTGCCCAGCAGAGCGAAGGGCCAATTGATGGTGATGCCCTCCGGAGCTTTCCATTCCTCCCATACTCTTTTGAAAGCGCCCCAGGCGCGTTGCGCATGGGGGGCAATCCAGCAGGCAGTGCTAGGGGGACTCAAGAGTCTCGGCATTGTAGGTGCCGCAGGTGGGAGAGATCCCCATCACTTGCAACCAAGTTCCAGTCGGGAGGCCTTGATTAAGGGTTAGCCAAATCAGGGTACCCACCTTCCTTGGACGGGCATTGTGCCATATCCTGGCAATCACCTGAGGACTTGAGGAGTTCCTGAGCTTGAGGTTGTGGATGAATGTGGTGATTCCAGGGGAGTGTGAGGGCCCCTTCGCGTTCTTGTAGCCCCTTTTGGCGGTATACCTGAAAAAGGGAGCATCACCTAGTGGGTGCACCTCTTTCCACTGCCACTCCCTTGTGTCACAACCCCACTTTGGCCAAGTGTGGGGGTGAAGCCCAACACTACCAAAGTTGGGGACTTGGAGTCCTCCGAGACTCCTGAATGTTTAGAGTTCAACAGCAAGGCCCAAAACACCTTGCATTGAGGTGTGCTTGGTGTCATTGGAAAGGTCTTGAAGCTTAGATGTCGAAAATGGCCTTGCATCGGTCATTTGGACATCTACAGACTAAGTTATGCGCAAAAGAAAGGCAGGGAGTCAAACTGGCAATTTGACCTCTAACCATTAAAAGTCAAAAAAATCGACCTCTTTCCGAGGTCCGAATTGAAAGTGCAACACAACATTGAAAAGATCTTAATGAGGGCTACAACTTTGGTTTAGACCTTGATGCGATCAGACCTCGCAATCGGGAGTTATGAGCTCTCAAAGTCCCAAGACTCTCACCGGGACAATTTCGGGACAATTTCGAAACTCCAACTTGGGAGTCCCGGGAAAAAGAGCCATTTGGATGTAGCCTTCACGGAGCGTTGCAGAGAATACTATATGGGGGAAGGTGGTGGCTTCCCCCGAGTCCGGGCCGTGGTGAGTCTTGTGTCAAAGTGCTCGTGGCTTGTCCCAACACCCAAGGGTGTTCCTGAATGTAAACTAACCACTTGGTGGTTTGTTTTGGATGCAGATTCAAGCTTGATCAAATAGTCCCTCTTCCTAGTCTAATCCCGGGACTTCTAGCACGCTCCTCTACCCCTCTATAGTGCTCGAAGTCGGGAGCGCCTTCCGAGTCCCAACTTTCCGCAACTACACACAGAGTTGAACCCTCAAGTGGCCTCAACCCAGGACTTAGGAGTGCGTCACCTAGCAACGAGCTTGCGTTTCCTGAGTGCCTGGGAGATGCGCTTTCGAGGAGTAGAATTTTGAATAGAATTTGGTGACATAGTGGGTGAGGTCGGATTGGCCCCTGACCGGTCCATTCCCTGTCTCTAATTCTCTTAGTAGGGTTTTTGTCGCAACCCTAACTTGGCCAAGTGTGAGGGTGAAGCCCAACACTTGGAAAAGTTGGGGATTTGGAGTCCTCCGGGACTCTTGAATGTTTAGAGCTCAACAAAAAGGAGCAAAACACTTTGCATTAAGGTGTTCTTGGTGTCGTTGAAAAGGTCTTGAAGCGTAAATATCAAAAATGCCCTCGCATTCTCAATTTGGACATCTGTAGCCCAAGTTATGGGCAAAAAAAGGGCCGAGAGTCAAACTGGCAGTTTGACTCCTGACCACTAAAAGTCAGGAATCGACCAGCTTCCAATGTCCGATTCAAAAGTGCAATACATCGTTGAAAAGATCTCAACAAGGGCTACAACTTCAGTTTAAACTTTGTTGCAATCAGAGGTCAAGGCGAGGAGCTATGACCTCTCAACGTCTTGGGAGTCCTAAACCGGGACACTTGGGTGGATTTCAGGACTCCAACTTGGGAGTCCTGGGAAAAAGAGCCATTTGGATGTAGCCTCAGCGGGGCGTCGCAGAGTATACTATATGGGGGATGGTGGTGGCATCTCCCGAGTCCGGGCCGTGGTGAGTCTTGTGGTCCGAAGTGCGCGTGGCTTGTCCCAACACCAAAAGGGGTCCCGGAAAGTGAACTGACCACTTGGGTGATTTGTTTTGATGCAAATTCAAGCTTGATCAACTAATACCTCTTCCTAGTCTAATCCATGGGCTCTCCCAACTCGACCCTCTACCCCTTTCTAGAGTTGGAAGCCGAGAGCGTGGCTCTAAGTCTCAACTTCCGCATTTGACTTTGTGAGACCCTCAAGTTGGTTTCACCCTGTGACTTGGGAGCGCATCAGTTTTTTTTTGGCCTGACTTGTGAAAATCGAAGAAGGTTTTTGAGCAAGTGTCGCCGTACTTGAACCAATTCGTTGAGGATAGGTGCTGGTTACGCGACACTTGATTTTGGTAGGTTTCTGCCAGCTTTGTTTGTGAGTCGGACATGATGTCCCTCACCTCCTCGTTGGTCGGGTCCCCTTGTAGCTGGGCTTTCGCCAGTTTTTTTTTTTTGCGTGCGCTCTGATCGTGGCTCCTTTGAGGCATTTTTTTGCCTTGGCTAAACGATTATTGCAGCTCATAACCCTTCCTATGGCCGCTTCCAGCCAGGGGGCCCAGCCCTGGTCGCTGGATGGGGTCGGGAGATCTTCGGCCCAGGCTTGGAGCAGTGCTGCTTTGCCCTCCGCTTCCTCCAGCAAGGAGGTTTCAAAGTAGCGTGCTGGGTTGCCTGTGTCGGTGACGCACTCCCAAGTCCTGGGTTGAACCCACTTAAGGGTTCAACTATGTGTAGTTGCAAAAAGTTGGGACTTGGAAGGCGCTCCCGACTTCTAGCACTATAGAGGGGTAGAGGAGCGTGCTAGAAGTCCCGTGATTAGACTAGGAAGAGGGACTATATGATCAAGCTTGGATCTGCATCCAAAACAAACCACCAAGTGGTTAGTTCACATTCGGGAACACCCTTGGGTGTTAGGACAAGCCACGGGCACTTTGACACAAGATTCACCACGGCGCAAACTCGGGGGAAGCCACCACCTTCCCCCATATAATATTCTCTGCAGCGCCCCGCTGAGGCTACATCCAAATGGCTCTTGATCCCGGGACTCCCAAGTTGGAGTCCCGAAATCCACCCAAGTGTCCCGGTTTGGGACTCCCGAGACGTTGAGAGGTCATAGCTCCTCGCCTTGACCTCTGATTGCAACAAGGTCTGAACCGAAGTTGTAGCCCTTGTTGAGATCTTTTCAACGATGTTGTGGGGTTGCGACAATATACATATGTGGATTGAACACTAAAGGGGATTTAAAGTCAAAAGGATTAGAAATCTTTGCAATTTATAGATGAAGAACACATGGAAAAAAAATCTAATGAAAAGTCAAAAGTATAAAGAAAAACAAAGACCATTGGGACTTATCAGATAATAATATCATAAAAACCCCTAATAAATTTGATAAGTTAGCAAATTATGAACAAATACTTAGACCATGATTATGTAGATTCACGGTAATTGGATTATGGGGTACATAAGTCAATGACGTCATAACAAAATTATGTTAATTTCATGATTTAACATATGTCAAAGGGATGTATAGTGTAGATGACACTAGGTCATTAGATTAAAAAGTGTCATTAAAATTACCCAATGCCACATCCACATAATTCTTTGGTCAGCATGTATTTATTGTAACCCATGTTGATGTCAGTATGAATTTAAGTGGGAAATGACAAGTGTCAAACAATGAAAAAAATACAAATTATTAAAACACTCGCCCTAAAATGAAAAGTGAAACGCCACTTCATGAAATGAGATGATAATGCTTTAAAAGGCAACAAACACTATGGTGACTTTTTTTTATTTTTTACAAACAGCTTCCAATTTTTTTTGTTTCCAAAATGAATGTTGAAAAAATTTTTATGGAGAATTTACAAATACAATCTAGAGAGAAGTTACTGAAGTTGAAAAAATAACAAAAAAATTGAAAAAACAACAAAAATTTGCAAACAATTTGCTTTTACAATCTAGGTTTCCAAAAAGAGGTCTACCTTTTCTTCTCCAATTTATTCTTTTTCTCTTCTTAAATTTTCTTTTCAATATCTAAATTTGAGAGAGCATTTGAAAAAAAAAATTAAATGAGAAAGATTGGAAGGAAACATTATGGAGATATAACTTTTAAAAACCTAGAAGATAGGTAGGTCCTAGTGAATAATTCGGTCCCATTCCTATTTTAAATTATGAAGAAGACCATTAGAATGATGATTTGCAACAACAACAACAATCACCACATTAAGAGTTGTAGCTCTCTTCGAAAGCTTTTCATCACCATATCGCGCTTTAGAATCGGAAGTCAGAAAGAGGTTGATTCCTAACTTTTAGTGGTCGAAAGTCAAACTGCCAGTTTGACTCCCGACCCTTCTTTTGCCCATAACTTGGGCTAGAGATTGTCCAAATGACCAATGCGAGGGCATTTTGGACATCTACACTTCAAAACCTTTTCAATGACACCAAGAACATCCCAATGCAAGGTGTTTTGGCCTCTGCTGTTGAACTCTAAACATTCAGGAGTCCCGGAGGACTTCAAGTCCCCAACTTTTTGGAGTGTGAGCTTCATCCTCACACTTGGCCAAAGTGGGGTTACGACAATATGAATAATTGACCACTTACCATTCATTTTATTCCCCATCCCAAAACTCCAACATACCCCTCTTACCCTCGAAGTTAGGGAACATACCCTAACTCCTTTTTCCACTGTTTTCACTTTCGGATTTGCATTTGAGTCTTTTAAGGAGTTTGGGGGTGCATCATAGTTGGTAACCCTATTCATCAAAGTGAGCCAATTTCTTGTTTTCTTGAATATGCTCCTTTGTGAATTCTTCAACAGTTTGCCGCCATTCCTTCCATATAGGGTTTTTATCTTCCAAGGTTTGACTATGGATTATGAGTTATTTATTGTCTAATAACAACTCTTTCAACTCCTTCAACCTATTGTTCATCTTAATAAGTAGAATGGGGTTGGGTTTATTCAACTGTTCCTTGGTTGTCTCATATTAACCTTTCCAATCTTGGATTTGGGTAGTTAAAGTTTGTTTTTCCCTTTAGAACTTTCTGTGGGTAGCTACATGTTGTTTTTCAACTTTTGACAAGTTTGCTTGAAACTAATTATGATGTTGCATATTGGTGTAATCTCACATCATTCGCTATTTCCATTCTAATGTTTTGTCAATCCTTATTTTACTTCTCCATGTTATTATTTTTTTGTCTAACTGCATGAAGTTCTTCTAATACTTAACTATTTTCACTATTCTTATCATGGTGATGGAATAGATTATTGGACTTTTGGTGGATCTCGATCTAAATCTTGTATTTGCTCCTTTGCTGACTATTATCCTTGAGATTATGGCTCCTTCTTAGGCCATCTTTGATGATCCTTTTCATCAAATCTTTGTTGTTGTTTAAAAGAAATTGGTAATGTTGAATTAGTTTTAAAAGATATGGATTTTTCCTTTTGTCTTTGATTTTGTTGTTGTTGTTTCCTCAACAATTTTGCTATTTGTTAAGGATCAATATTGCCTCTCATTACAATATCCTCCTATCTTTTATGCCTTTTTTGTAAAGTTTTTCTCTCTTCTTCATCATGAGATTGAAACATCATAATTGCTCTTTTGGTTGTCCTAGTCTTTGGTTGCTTCTCCTTTTTAAGATAGATGTGTATAAGCTTCAGAAGCCTTTGTTTTTAATGAACCTCTCCCTCAAACTGCCTCTTCTTCTTTGTCCTCTTGAAGCTACTTTGCTTGTTTCTTCCTCTCATGTGATTTTGCCCCATCTAATGGAAACCACTTTTGAAGCATAATTTCAAGGATTATGGCAAAATGCCATACATCCTTTTTGGGTTTTCTTTTGGCTATTCCCTTAACCATTTTTTTAACACTTCTCCCATATGATCAATTCTTTGACCAATTGAAAATACATATTGCAACCCAATTAATGGACTCTCCATTTGCTTTGGATATCATCATAAAAACTTATTGTTAAAATATTACAGTTTATTTTTATGAGTACGCACTTTCTTCCCACATATATTTGGGGCCATTACTTGTTAACTTGTTCTTTTCATGCACTTCTTGTTGGGAATATATGAATTCTTTCTAAAATGTGCTCCTAAATATGCTCCTTTTGATGTAATGGTGATTGTTGTTATTATTGCAAATCATCTTTCTGATGGTCTTCCTTAGAATCTGAAATAGAAATGGGATTAACTTACTCACTAGGACCTGCCTATTTTATGGGCTTTCTAAAACTATATCTCTTTAATGTTTCCTTGCAATCTTTCTTATTTTTTCTAATTGCTTCAAAAGCTCTTTCAAATTTGGCTATCGAAAAAGATTTCTAAAAAGAAGAAGAAGAATAAACTAGAGAAGAAAAAGGTGGGCCTCTTTCTAGAAACCTTGACTATAAAGGCAAAATGTTGGCAAATGTTTGCTACTCTTTTAATTTCTTTTGATCCTCTTTCAACTTTTGCAACTCCTCTTTAAATAGTCTTTGTAATGTTTCCACAAGACTTTTTTCAACATTCGTTTTGGAAACAAAATACAGTTGAAACCTCCTTGTAGAAAGCAAAAATAAAAATCGTTATAGTCTTTGTCACCTGTTGAAGTATTATCACCTTGTTTCATGAAGTGGCATTTCATTTTTCATTTTAGGGCCAACGTTTTAATGGTTTGTATTTTTTCAAATTGTTTAACACATGTCTCTTTAAATTCACATTGACATCAACATGGGCTACAATAAATACTTGTTGACTAAAGAATTATGTCGATGTGGCACTATGTAATTTTTATGACATTCCTGAATCTAATGACTTGGTGTTGTCTACACTATAGATTCCCTCTTGCCCATGTTGAGTCATCATATCAATAGAATTTTGTTCTAATGTCATTGATTTACATTACTAGAAACTTTGGATTTTTCAACTATCATTTGCAACCAAATTTCAATTGCATGCGACACATGCAACTGCAAATTTGTGTACTTGCATAAGACAAGTTGCACATGACATTCAATTGCATGCGACACTACATATGCAACATGTATATATGGTGCTAATATACATGCTCATCCATACATACTAATCCAAATGTAGTTGCACCTTATGTGCAACTCTATTTGCAACTACAATGTAATTAATAAAAATATGACATGTGTTTAAAAATTGGACAACTAGCTTGTGGACACGTGTCATTATCTATTTATTTTGTGTTTTCAAAATTAAAAATTCATTGGATTAATCCCAATCATTAAATTTTTTGCCATTAAGATGATGACACATGGCACACCATGGAGCGTTCATTGACCATTTGACGTGTGTCCTTTTTAAACACCAATTATATGATGACACATGGCAATTAAAGCCCACCTATTTTTGAATTTAAAAATATTAGTTTATGAAATTTAAGTCATCTGAATTATGGCTAATAAAATGTTGACACATGTTGCCTAGGTAGGTAGGTAATTATTTAACCTTATTAAGTAAGTTGTTTATTTAAATATATAAGTAGGTAGAACATAGGTAGGTTTAGGCTATATATGTATGATTAGAATAATCCAACTTTATTTTTATTATTAACCATTTCGTGAAGGTCATGCTTTATTTATTTGCTCATCCCCATTGGCACTTGGTGTTTGGTTACTACAATGTCATTTCTTCTATTTATATACTGAGCAGAATAGAATTGGAAGCCAAAGGATATGGGATAAAAAAATTCATTGCAAACTTCATTAACCAATTTAGTTACACATTAGATGCAACTAATGTATTAGAGTATAGCAACTAGGGGAGGCCTTTTTTTCTTCTAGTGTCCAAGAAAAACTTGAAGCCCTCCTCTCGGCGCATCTAACACACTAAGAATTGCCGAATTGTTTTTAGAAAAATGAGAAAGTTATGGCCCCCCAAAGTCAAGGGGGTCAAAAACTCAAAAAAAAAACCAATGAACATTACAAAGGCTGATTTATAAACACCCACAAAGTTCCTTTTATGTTTTTTTTTAATAGTAAAATGCAAACATGATTTGTAGAACTTCAGATGGAACTTCTATAACATTTTAAGTCGTTTAAAATGAATAAGAAATAAGAAAGTTATGACGTTTGAAAGTAGGAGGGGTCCAAAGAAAAAAAAAAGTTTTGCAACTTGGAAAACTTAGTTTTTTAATTTTTCTTCCTGTAAATTTTTCATTATTCCTTTTCTTTTGCACTTCAAAGATGATTGTATAATATTTTTATAATTATGATTATTTAGTGAAAATATGATTTTAACATTATTATATAGCTTAAACTAGTAATTAAAAATACCTATTGATATTATATATATATAATTGATTATCATTATAATTATAATAAAAATTTAATTGATAATTATGAATATTTATAATAAATTTTAATATCATCATATTAATCAATTTTGGATAATGTTTTGCTTGCCAAAACAAAGATTTAAATATATTTGACAAATAAAATTTAAAACTTGCAATATATATTTAAACCATGGTTTAGTTTAACTTAATTTAATTTAGTATAATTTAGTGTACGCCTAATTTATTTTGTTGTTGTTAGTTTTAGTTTAGTTTAGTTTAGCCGTAAATATTTTAACCTAACTTAATTTGGCCATAATTAGTTTGGCCTAACTTAATCTAGCCATATTTATTTTAGCCTATTTTTTAGCCATGATTAATATATATTAATATATTTTAGCCACAAATAATTTAGTATAATGTAATTTAACCATAAGTAATATATTTTTATTTTAACTTAATTTAATTTAGCCATAATTAGTTTAGCCTAATATATTTAGACATAGTTAATTTTAATCTAATTTAATTTAGCCATAAATATTTTAGCCTAATAAATTTAGCCATGGATATTTTTAGCCTAACTTAGTTTAACCATGGTTAGTTTAGCCAAATTTAATTTAGTCGTAAATATTTTAGCCTAATGAATTTAACCATGGTTAACTTTAGCCATAATTATTTTAGCGTAACTTAGTTTGACTATGGTTAGTTTCGCCTAATTTAATTTAGCCATGGTTAGTTTAATTTTTTAGTTTATTTAGCATAAGTTAGTTTAACAATGGTTATTTTAGCTTTGGTTAATTTAGGTTAACCTAAGTTAGCATGGGGTTAACCTAGTACTAGAAGCACATAATATTATTATGTGTAGCCTATGTAAATATATTAAGTATAGTAATTGAAGTATGTATAAGTTTAGGCCATCATTTTTATGACACGTGTCCGTGTTGTACACATTTAGTTGCACACACAACCATATGGCTGAAAAATTACAATACCAATTTTATAGTTGCAAACGACACATTTGATGCCTCTATTGGCAACTATGTGTTTATTTGTTGATGGGTTACTTTTTATTCTTGTGACTACAACTTTGTTATCACTTGTAGTTACTGTTGTAATTTCAGATCTGATGTCATCCAAGTTTACTTTTGTTGTTGTAGCTTTGATACAATTTGTAGTTGTTGATTTTATTGCATATATGATGGAATCTAAGTCTAATCCTACTGTTGCAGCTCTGACATAAGCTCAATCTGATCTTGCCGATCCTCTTGAATTACATGTTCTTCAAGTTATATTTGCTCCCCTATTTTTGTGGCTACATATGCATATTCTTGAAAATTGACCTCTTATAAAACAAATTTTACTTGTTCGAGAATCTGTTTAGTAGCTGCCCTTTTAGGGCTATCCTTTCCTCCTCTGAGGTCTCCTGGCTTTTTTACAATTCTTGTCCTGCCCATTTGTATCCCTTCTGTCTTCTTCCTGATCTAAAGTCTTTGGTTCTATAGACATAACTAAAGGCTCATACTCAAATGATGGCAAAACTTTTTCCATATGAGAAATCCTATGTTTGTACAACCTTTCATTCCTCTCATATTTCCTTAGACCCTGCCATTATCCTTTTGAACAATGTCTTGAACTTCATCCACCATAAGTCTACATTTTTTTCCTCCATTAATAGTGCCTTGAGTTTTACTTGAAACAAAGTATTTTGCTTCTTGAATTCACCATTGTCTCCAAAGACGATATTGTAATTGAAGGTTTTTTTCCTTTTAGTCTTTTTAAAAAGCTTGTTTGACTTTTCATTAAAGGCCATCTACTTTTGCAAATTTCTATCCATCTATGCATGCCTTTAGTCAACTTGCTTTTGTATTTCATTCTTAGTTTGATATGCATTGGCATTGTCCATTCTAAGCTCCTCCACCTCCTTTTGTTACTTCAAGAGAGTTTCCTTCATGTGTTTATAATTCATTTGAAGTTTGTTATGTTCTATATTCAAAGTATCTTTCTCTACTTTTAAACCATAGTTATGACATTCTTGGTGCGGGAATGGTATGGAAGCCCAAAGATCTCCATAAAATTCGTTAAAATTCATCAAAATTCACGCCAAAGAATGTTATGACAAGGTGCTAAATGAAGAATTTAAAATAATTTTAATGTGCAAAATGAAGAATGTCATTACTAGGTTTTAAACCCCAATAACTAACATTTGTCTCCTTTAAAAATGCCTACAAGGAATCCCTTTTTATTTGGATGCTTTCCAAATTCTTGTTATGCTTCTCCATGTTATTGATCTT
Organism: Sphagnum tenellum; assembly: GCA_963921925.1. Taxonomy (NCBI): domain Eukaryota; kingdom Viridiplantae; phylum Streptophyta; class Sphagnopsida; order Sphagnales; family Sphagnaceae; genus Sphagnum; species Sphagnum tenellum. The sequence goes on from OY998150.1 coordinate 17,048,755, forward strand.
CTGTCTAGTTGTGTGGAGTTTTGCTAAAACCTAACTATTCTTATTATTCCCATCCTACAACTTTGCTTTGAGTTTTTGCTCCTTCTCCAAAGCTTCATGTGGATTTTGAACATATCTATCCTTTTCTATAATCTGCTTGTTCTTGATCTCCAAATTAGAAAATGTAAGCAAAATATTTGTCATTTGTACACTATATTTTGTTGCATGTTGAAACATAGTAACAAGTTTTTTATGTTCATCCAATTTTGTTTCCTTCTTTTGCACAGACCCTGGTGTCTGAAACCTAGGAGTTTGACCCTTGGAACTTGTACTTGATGAACCTAGACTTAATTTTGTTGCCAACGTTCATTTGAAAGTTCATCCATTTTATTTGTCATCCATTTTTTCATCTAAGAAAATCTTTCATTCATAACACATAGTAAAGTATTCCTCCACGTTACCAAATATTCCATCCTATGTGTCAAATAATATTCCATTGATGTTAATAGGATATTTTTGAAAAGATTCCTTTGGGTTCATTTGTTCACATTCACATGTTCACAAGATAACATCATAGGGAGAAGTTATGACACACAGTTGCTCTTGATGTACTACAACACACATTGTATTCATTGTGGGAAGATGCAAGTTTTCAAAATGTGCTTCCTAGGTTGTCAAATTGGATTGAATGGTGATGATGCACTTTTAGGGTTTTGATGATGAATGAAAATAAATGGGCCATTGGTAACGACATCCACAAGGTTGATAAATGAATTCTCTTAGGCCCTTTGTTGGTCACACACCTTAGAGCTTAGTTGCATTCAATCAATTGGTGCATCCTATTCACATAGAATTTCGGATTGGGGGCTTTTGCAAATTAATCACAATTAGTCAAAGCATAATAAAAAAACATTTAATTAAGCATGTGACAATCATTTTTGGACAAAGGAATAGTTTAGAATTTATAAGATTTGGTGGTAAATCCAATTAAATCATGTTAAACATTGATCAAATGTCATGTTTGATTTTCTTGCATTAAAATAATAAAATTTGTTTTAGACACCATGTGTATTGTACGACATTTACATGCAATAAAAGACTTTTGAACTTCAAGTAGACTCTAAATTTTGAAAAATATGAAGTTGTACATTTATTGGTTTTTGAGTGCTTATAAAATGTTTTTTATAGTCCCTAATTAATACCAAAAAAACATGATTAAATAATTTGTAATTTGAAAATTAAGGGGCCCTTTGTGAATGCATAATTATTTGACATTGCACCTACTCAACTTTGCAAGTCCTAAATTCAATTTGAAACTCAATATTTGAACATGTACTAAATCAATTCAAAATTCTCAACATCCATATTTTTCATTAAGCACAACATCCCATGATTTACTTATCATTAAAATGGTGTTACACATCCATATGTGATAATGATTGCAAAAACTTGACATGATTTGACATTTGGTTCATTTTTTGGCAATTTGACTTGTTGGACTATTATATCATTCATATGTGCATTAAAATTAGCAACATAATGCTAGAGGGACATAAACTCTCATCTATTACAAAATTTTAATGAAAATTATTTTCCAAATTTCCACAATGATGCATGAAACTTGCATAGGTATTGAAAATTGTCAAACTATGATAGTTTTTGTGTACACTGTACCATGCATTCACCCCAGAGTCCTTGCACTTTGTATTACCCTAATATTATAAAAAAGATCAGCAAATTGTACATGAGTTGATTGAAAGAAAAAAAAACCCTGAAAACAAAAGAACTCATTCAACACATTATATGGAGTGGAAAACTTAACCTAATCATTGAAAACAAACAAATTGCATGAACATGACTTCTCAAGATCTTGCACACCTATCAAAGATGTTCAACTTCCAATTCAGATTTATTGAAAGCTTTTTGGGCTTCCAATGTGGTTGTTTTATGGTCTTCCATATTAAACCACAAACCTATGAATTTTTTTGCCACCTTCCTTTATTCATCCTCCAAGCTCTTGATTATGCAATTTAGACCTTTCAAAACAGTGAAATATAGCAATTGGTGAATCTTCTACTTTGTTCACTTTTGTTGGCAACACACTGAATGGACATCAAGAGTTATTAACACACCCTTGTTTCACATACTTCCCCTTCAACATTAAAACATCACCTTGATAGAAGTTTTTTGCATCTTTTCCATTGATTCCCTCCAAGCCTTCTCTCTTGGAGTGCAAACAATAACTCTAGCCCAATTGATATTGTGCCCTTCTACTCTTGAAATGTAATCCTCCACCACCGATGACATAAACTCAATGTTCATCACAAGTGGTGTGACCTCGTATATTTAGCATATAAACTAATAAGGTTTTTTTCTTGCTTTTGGGTGCAACTTGCTATTAGTGGTTTGGAACTTGGCAACTTTCCCAGAAACCTCCTCCAAATCTACTTCATAGACATGTCATTTTGAAGTAAGATCTGTTGTTGGATTCCAGCCACTACCATTCAATTTCTTGACATTCACAAAAAATCCTTGGTTTGGTCCTTGTAATCTATAACCTCGTCCATCATTAGTGGTTATTTTAACGTAGAAGAAACCTAATGCAAACACTATCTACTTTTAATCAACACACAAAAATTCAATTCTTTCACAATTGTGTAGCTTGGCAAAACCAAAGAGTTGATTAATACAACAAAAATATTTTTAAAAATGACAACTTAAGGAACTTGCATTTTGATTTCAACAATCCCATTTCCTCACAAGTACAAAAAAAAGCTTGAGTTTGGGTAGGTCAATTTGACAAAAAAAGAACATGTGTGACGATTTGCAAAGGAAAAAATTTGGTAGTCGAACTTGCAAAGAAAAAATAGCTCACATGTGATGGTCATAAACTAGCTAGGCTATGAATTAGGCTTGGTAGGGATCATGTCAATTCAAATTTCATTGTTCCCGCCATGTAGTTGATTTGGCATGTGTTTTGGACTAACCTTGACATGTTATATTTCTAAAAAGATTTTTTCAAATTTAGCATTTGGTCTAGTCCTTATTAAGGGTGTACCCCCCCCGCTCCTTAATTTGTGAATGCACCCATGGAGTTGAAAGGAAGAAGGATGATTTGTGTGGATGAAATATTGCAAAACTTGAAAATTTTAACACAATTATGTACTTGGTCATCATGAATGTTTGTGTTGTTTTGTTTATCACGAAGGGTAGAGATCCAATTGCAAGGGGAAGCTAATGGAATTATAACATGAGCTTAACACCTTGGTGGTGACAGTCGGAAATTTTGTTGTTTTCTAAACATGCCCATTTGTACATAGTTTTAGTATGAAGAATCTCAATGATTGTTGTGGTTATTTGTTCATTAAGAAAGGTTGTTACGAGATGCAACTTGGGTGATGATGGACGATGCAAAAATTAGAGGAGGAGAAAATCCACCTCTAAATTTTTTCTTCAAAGCAAGAAAAAAATGCTACTAAGATGCTAATTGTATTGGAGAAAAAACATCACTTGACACATACTAGAGGTTGACATGTTTTCATGTTTGTGATGAAGTTTTGGCAAAATGCTAGTCTTTCATTGTTAATAGGTAGAATTTATCGAAATAAGATTGACTTTGAATAGTCCAAGAATAGTTGTAGATATGAAGTTATAAGTCAAATTATTGTATAGTCATTTAGTTTACTTATCGATCATGTTGATTATTGGTTAGTTTATTATTTGAATTTATCAATTATTATTTTTTAGTTAGAACATTTATATAATTTTAAAAAGTGTTAGACATAACATATAATTTGAATTCATATGTTTTGTTTTTGACATGAGATTTAATTTGAATTCATATGTTTTGTTTTTGACATGAGATCAACTTTGTCTTGAAATTTTTAAGAAGAAGTATAAATTCATTTTTATTTTGAATTCTTGCTTACACACATTTTTCAAGAATTGTTGAAGTTTTCTTTTGATATGTTTGTAAGTTTTGAATTTAGATTTTAAAAATTCATATGTTAGTTTAAAAACTTTTATTCTATGTTTAAATTAAGGTTTAAAGATTTTGAAGAGAGAAAATAATTCCTTTTCCATTTGGTGAGCATTTTGTGGAACAATTTTGATTAATCTTTGGTTTGGAACATTGATCCAATTGTTCGAAGATTTAGTTTTTTATTTGAAAAAACAAGAAATCTAGTTTTGGAAGTTCTTATCTTTGAAAATTTGATGAAATATTGATAAGGATTTGGTGTAACTTGTAAAATAATGTAATTTTGTTTATTGGAGGGTTTGAAATCTTATTAAATTTTGTAATAAGTCAAGAATTGTATCAAGAAATGTAAAAACCAAATGGATAAGAGAATAGATCAAGAAATCGAAGAGAGAAGAAATAATGCATTGCAAGTGATACTTACAAATAGGTTTGCCAAAGAGATTATCACTAGTCAACCATAGCAAGTGATTAGTGTATTGAAAGGACAAACTGAGAACGCAGGAAGAATTGTTGATCAAAGCATGTCAATCAGTCTAGAAACTCGATTTGAAGGTGTCATAAGAACACCAAACCAATGTGTACATTCTTCTGCATCAAAAGAAACAGTGAGGAGACTATTGGAGCCCATAGTTGGAGCCTGACGCTTTCTTTAGTACCCAATTAGGGACTAATTAAGAAGGAGAAGTTATAATCTAGAGGGCTTTGTATTTCATGACAAGCTTCGAGCTAATGTGCCCTCAATGGTGATGCCAGGACCGAATGCAAGAATGACACCCCACTCCGGCTCAGTATCTACACCCTCATTGACCTCCTTGAGCTTGAGGCTGTGTTTTCGCATATGGTCCAGCACATAGATGCAGGTGCTGCTGCTGATGTTGCCATAATCCGCCAGTATCTGTCTGCTGGACTGCAGCTTTCGAGGCTCAAGATCCAGCTGCTTCTCCACAGCATTCAGAATTGCTGGGCCACCTGAAATTCAGGTCCCCAAAACGATGAACAGACTATGAAGCTCGAGTGTTCACAAGGAAAGGCAGACAAATGAGTATAAAATTAAGATTGTTAGATGATGGGTGTTTCTTAACTTACCTGGATGCACAGCCCAGAAGAGATCATTATATTGCAAGTTCCCTGCCACCCGCTTGATGATTGGGTCACAGAATGGTTGCACATTTGCCTCAATGATTTTGGGAAGCTCTCGACCCAGCTTGAAGATGATACCTTCCTCTGTCAGATTGCCCTCTATCGTGGTCTCTGTCCCTGGCAAATAGCATTGACCTGCCCAGTCGAGCTCAAAGCAGGGTGTCTCTTTGACTGGCAGAGGGTCAGTGCCCAAGATCATAGCTGCAGCTCCATCCCCAAACAATGCTGCTCCCACTAAATCGTATGGCCGATCTCGACTTGGTTTCCGGTACCTGGAAAACCATTGACTAAATCTCAAGTGCAAGCCTCATTGCCACGTACATATGTTTGGAAACTGCCTCCAAATGTGAAAGCTTGCGGCCCTCACATACAGATTATTCAGATGCGAACGGCGAATCATCTTTGGAGAACAATTTATGAAGTGGTTGACTGCCTACATGAATGACGTCAACTCTATTTTTCTGTGTCTGTACATGTACGCTTTGTATGCAGTACCTTAAGCATACAGAGCCCTCATCAATTTCATAGTCCTCTTCATTAGAGTGAAGCGTCTTGATATTTTCATTACACATGTAGGATAATCAAGTAGCTTCAAGTACGTACCCGATCAATGTGGTCTCACTGGTGACGAGAAGTACTCGGCTACCGGGGTTATTCTCCGCCAGGTCTTTGGCGACACGTATACCGGAGGCGCCACCATAGCAGCCCAGCATGTAGAGCATGACGCGGTTCACGTCTTGTCTGAGGCCCAGGAGCCTGGCAAGATGCAGGTCGCCGCCCGGGAGGCGGACCTCGCTGGAGGAGACGTAGACGAGGTGAGTGATGTCGGAGACGAGTCCGCCCCACTCGCGGATGGCTTCGGTAGCGGCCTCCATCCCCAGCTTGGTTACAGCGTCGCCGGAGATCCGGACGCGCGCTCCGACGCTGGACGCGCCTTCGATAAGGAAGTTGGGGTTTTCGCGTAAGATTTGCTCATTGATTACCACGTACCGCGTCTTTACTGTCGTCGTCTCGCCTAATGCATTCACAACAGCATGATCGACGTTGATGTTATAATCTCAATGGGTTATATAAGTTATGACCTGCGACCCGTGTTTCGGTCGCGAAGGTATTCAGAGTATACATGGAGGTGAAGGTGGCGCTTACAGAGGCGACGAAGCTTGGCGAGCAGGACAGGGTCGTCGACGTCCGCGTCTCGGAAGAAGTTATCCGCCAGCCCTTCATTCTTGATCATCACCTCCGGCACGGCGCGGCCTATGGCCAGCACCGTTACCTTCCCGGGTCGTGCATGCCTGCCGGACCTCCGGCATTTACCAATAGCACCACTCTGCATCTTCGTCGCAGGCACATTAACAGTGCCGAACTCTATCACTTGTGCATCGAATGTAGCCTCCATTCGACTTTGCCAGGTGCCGTCTATTCTCCCAATAACTAATAACTGCAACCCGGACAAAACAGAGTCTCGAGATTCAAACCAATCTTCGGGCCAAACTTTTTCTTAAACGCAAGTCCCTTTGACCTTCAACAGCTTCAGGCTAACTCTAAATCAGCTATGAAAGCGTGATGCTTGCGGATTGTAAGCCAATTATACAGTGTTTTACAATCAATCCAATCAGCTTTAAATGCAACACCCATACAATTCTTTGAGCTTCTCGACGACGATAACAACTTCTAGCTCATGCAAGCAACTCTTCGTCTGATAATGACCTCCAAAATTACATCCCACAAACTCGGATCAATTTGCACACCAGCTGATCATTGCGTACAAATTAGAAAAACTTAAACTACGTAGTTGTAATGCAATGGGAAAATTGTTGTCTATGTACGTATCGATTATCAGCAACAATTGCAGGAATAGTTTCGCAACTAATCTACAGAAATGCAGGTCCTAGAAGCAAAACGGGTACAACATCGAGGTCCTGCTACTAGCTAGCTCGTTAGTACAGGGAGCTGCAAGTATGCAGTTAGATTCTTCTGCCCACAGATATTCAACAGTCAGAATCTTTATATCTCTGTTACGGACGCAACTGATAGATGGCAGGTGAGCGAGACAAATGGTGCTGTGCGAGATCGACCCTTGTTTCGTTTTTTTCACGGGTTCGATTATTACTCGAGTCTCGAGCCGCGTGGGGATCGCTGAGACTCTCAAGGGCTGCAAAGGAATCCTGAGACTGATATATCGGATGGCAAGTCTCGATGTGTCCATCAATCTCTCGAGTCTTGGTGATTTTGTCTATGAGATCTCGATCTCCCTCAGTTCGCCTTGGTGGGGGCGGTGGTTGCACCTAAGAGCGTCGGCCCATTTCGTGCTTTCACTTTCAATGGCGATGATTTTATTTTACCATTGTTAAAAAGGTAAATACCAGTGCGTTACAATTTATTATCATCTTCTTTCACGTTGAATATGTTGAAATTGGGACACATGAGGGTAAAGTCATTTTTGCCCCTTACAGAGATGAATCTCATGGTAGAGCAGCTTGTAGAGAGCAAGATAGATGAATGTTGGTTTGAGCAAAGAATGCGCATGGAAATGGATGATGTGTTTTGAACTTCCTGGTGGATGAATTATTTTGCCATTGTTAATGAAGTGTTTAATGTGATTATTGTCATCTTCTTTCACTTTGAATATATTGAATTTAACACGGATACAAATTCTTTCTACCCCATTATAGAGATGAATCTCTTGGTAGAGCGCAGTTTTATAGGGAGCAAGATGGATGAATGTTGAGTTGAGCAAAGAGTGCACATAGATGGATGTAAATGGATGATGTAAGTTCATGGAGAATATGGAATGGAAGAAGGCATTTTTCTTGAAGTAGTAACTTGGCAGCTTCAATCACTAATTATAGATTATTTGCAGAAAGGTTGAAATTTTCAAAAAAAATTATTTTCAAAGAACTTGTGAAAAAAGGAAAGCAGAGAATCTTTTTTGGAATATTTAGGCATACTTTATTATCGACATGGAATCTTCAAAATTAATTAATGCTTTGCTATGCTGCACAGTACCAATGAAAATTTTGTTTACTGTTTGGGGGGGCTTAGAAATGTTGTACCTCGAATAGGAATTTATATGAAGGGCATTTATAACATTTAAAATTTAAGATTATATATGTGCACATCATCTCATTTTTGTAGAGCTAATCTAGTTAACAATGAATTTTTTAGAAAATATTAATTAAATTATTTCCTTTTACAGAATATTAACAATTATTGATTGTGAGATTGTTCAAATGCATATTATGTATTGATCTAAATTTTGTCCATGTGGATTTCTTTGTAATTATAAAGAAATGAGTTGATTATTTTGGACATGGTACAAAAAAAATGATCTTATAGAAAAAATTAACATGTGATCTCATTTGTGTGGTAATATATTTCAAGAATTTTGTTAGATCTTGAATATTATGTCAAATGCACAAGCATTAACATAACATAAATCTAGAATTAGACCATTTACATTAAAGGGTAATAGCAACCAAAATTAAGTATTCAACAAACATGAATTCAAATTTAATGTAACTTGAGTTTGAAAGGACCAATACCAAAAAATTGACTAGCCATTTTCATCTCAAAATATCCTACATAAATCAATGCACTACACATTCATAATGTAATAACTTTTGTCAACCTATAATTATAGATGTACATTTACTTCCATCTTGTTACACTACTTATGTAGAAAGGCAATAGGTAAGCAAGTTGTAAAAAAGTAAATGACTAATAATTCAATACACTTACCCCGCTACAACTTGCCCAACTATTATTTATCTACATACTTACTTACATATTACCTTCCTAGCTATGTATCAACAACCCCAACCTACTTATTATAAACCAATCTATTTACCCACCTATGCACCAACATATCTACTTGCAACTTACCTATAGTTTATGTACATTTTTATTTATTTACCTATTACTAACCTAGCCAAACTAGCTTAACCTACTTGAAACTCAAATTACATATGTAGTTGTAGTTATAGATTTTGCATCTAACTATAAGTTAATATAATCACGCAATATCACTATAGTCATTAATTCCAAGGTGTGTGGATAATCTCAAATGAGCTAAAATTGATGTAAAAACATCAACTATTCTATAATTCTTGTTAGATTTATTTATGTAGCAACACTTTAATAGCATGTGAATCATGAAAAGTTGTGCTTATTGAATAATGTGGATGTTGAAAAATCTAATTAAATCACAAAACGTTTCAATTTCATGTTTTAGTTTATATAAAGGATTTTTAACAACTTCATTCAACAACATTACTTTCACAAGGGGCCCCTTAATTTTCATAATATAATTTTTTTGACTCTCAATTTTTTAAAAAAGTAATAGGTTACTATAAACACATTTAAAAAGCACCCAAAATACCATATTTTGTGAATTTTGTGTTCTTTTAAATTCAAGTTCTATTTGAACTTCATGTGTCCTTTATTATGGGTAAATGTCATGCAATATACATGATGTTTAAATCAAAGTTTCTTATTTTGCTATAAGAAATGCATTTATGAAATGAATTTTTCTTTGCATGACTTGGCAATTAATCAAATGCACCACCAAATTTCATGCATTTAGAAAAATAATTGGTGTAAAAAGATGAGCAACACACAATTTGACAATATTTATCGTAATGCCCAAGGTAATTGAGGTCAATTTTGCAACCAATCCCACATCAAAATTCCACGCGGGCTTCATGCACCAATTCTAGTGCAATTATACATATTTTAAGCAACAAACAAGCAATATATGCCAAAGTTCATTAGTGAATTATTTGGATGTTATGAGCCCAATGTTCAAATTTCACCTATCATCCATATAACTTTATAAGAACATCTTCATTATATGCTTTGATCCAACGGTCCTAGCAAGTTCATTTTGAAAAGACGTAGTTTCCCCCACAATCATTGTGGTGGTCTTGTAAGGAATGGTAGCGTGTGCTCACACAACAATGATTGAAAAATGTTTGGTGTGAAGCATGTCCATTGAACATACTGTCAGGACTGAACTAATGTGTGCACTTGGAAATATGTTATCACAAAGATGTATGCATGGCAAAGATTCACACTAACATTAAGGGCACAAGTGCACTAAAGTTTATTGTCATAACATTTGACTATTTTGATTACCATTGATCTCAATTTTTTTGGGTTGTACGTTGCATGTTGGTAGGTAGTGGTAACTTAGACATTTGTAACAAATTGTATAACATGGTTGTGCTTGACAACAAATGGAGATGGTGGAGCTAAAGGATTGCATCACTAAAGGGGTGTTAATTAACTACACCACGTAAGTGGAGCTAATGGATTGCATTGCCAAAGTCGAGCTTTCAAATATGTGATCATGAAACTATAAACGTAGATAATAGAAAGGAAAGGCATATCTTTTTATTTTAAGAGCTTCACATGAAATCTGCAAATGTTTTTTGTGATAAAGTTAAGCAAAATGATCTTCTAGCTAAAATGAACGTTGCAAAAAAGTTCAGTGGTTTGAAACCTAAAAAATGTATATTATCACTATTAAGGGATAAAAAATCCCTAGGCTAGTTAGTGCCATACACTACAAGAATTCACAACTTTTTCAACTTGAAAAACTAGTCAAAAACAACCCAAAAGTGACAAATGTTCAACTTGACTAGCACTATCTTGGACAAGTCGTATTGAACACGTTTGTTTTGACTGGGTCATTTTGAATAGGTCATTTTCATTAACCATCCAAATTTGGGCAACAATTTTTTTGGTAATTAACTTTTAATTATTTACCTACCTTGATGCACCCCCAAACTCCTCAAGAGACCTAAAGGTGGGTCCTAGAATGAAAAAACAAAAAAAAACAAAAGTTGGGGCATGCTTCCTAATTCACAACACTTTGGGCAAAGGAGGACGTGTTAGAGCTCCAAGATGGGATTAGGATGAAGTCATAAGTGAGAGTTCAAGATCAAGTAAACCTACACAACTAAGAACAGAGGGTGGTTATTGCAAATTGAATGGAAATGTTACGGTGAACCTAGTAGGGACCACCTTAAGTATAAGCTTTACATGGCCCGCAACCTTTGAGAGGAAGCACCACTTCCCTCCCTATAATATATTATGTGCCTCTTCATAGGGACTACATCCAAATGTCACTTTTTCTTAGGACTCTCAAGTGAAAGTCCCAAATTTGGGAGTTTTGCTGTTTCAAAACTTTGGATGCTTATATCTTTCTTAAATCAAGTTTAGTTTGAAAATGTTAGAAAAAAATCTTATAAATCTCAAAAAGATCTTTCCAACAATGTATAACACGCCCCAATTAGACCTCATTTGACCCCTACTTTTGAGGGATTTGTGGTTGGGAGTCAAATTCTCAATTTGACTCATGTCCTTTCTTTTGAACACAATTCATGCAAATCAAGTCTAAATGAGCAATGTGAGGGCATTTTAAACATCTAAGCCTCAAAACCTTTCTAATGGTGTATTGAAGGTTCAATTTGGTGCTTATTTGCCTTTCTAAGCAAGGCTTTGAATATTTGTAATTTTCGCATGAATATAATTCCCAAAGTGAGAATGCACTTGGGAGTCATTGGGCTTGATTCCTTATGTACCTAGGCATACATAGGGCGATTATTATGGGGCTTATATATTGTAAAGGCTATGTGGGCCTATATATGTAAAGGCTATGTAGGGGTTATATTGTAGGCTTATGGAAAGGTTATGTAAACTAAAATCCAAGATATATAGGCCTATGTAAGCCTCGATAAACCCCAATTATATATAGCTTTACATACATCGACCTTACATAGCCTACACCATAACACTTACATTACCTAATTATCAAATCTATACAAACCAAGGCGTATTTAGGCTAGCGTATGCTCACATAGATGTACCTATGCTAATCTAGGCCTATCTTTTATTTACCTACCCTTTTACCTACCTTCCCTACCTTACATTACTACTTACCTACCTTACTTTAATTTACTATTTCTTAATTACCTATCTATATGTGACTTACCTACAACTTGTAAACACTTATATGTAAAATTTTCTTTTCCAATATTTATGGTTATACATGTCCCATTTGGCTCCATGTCTCTTTTGACTACACCTTTGTTTTTTTTTACTAAAGGTGTATACATTATGTCCTATTTGACCATAATTATTAATTGAAAATATGTGTCATTTGACTACACCCATGTCCATTTTGACTAAAAAGGTTCACTTTTGGTCATAGTTGACTAAATGTCACATTGACCAAGTAGTCAAAAAGGTCATTTTAATCAAATAAACCAATCAAAAGAAACATGTCACTTTAGCCACTAGGGGCCTTTAGTCAAATTGACCAAATTTTGAGTCAAAATGGACATGGCAATCAAGTTGGACTGCTTGAAAAGCCATGAATTCTTGTAATTATAGGCATCGTAGTAATTCATTAATTACTAGTTAGACTTACCGTCTCTTATCAAAGGGGTGAAGTTAGTGGGATTAAATAGTTCATGTTAATGAATGGTTGGGTGTAATCCACCCAATCACTTAAAAGATTTCTAGGAAAGATTAGGATAATGATCCTATTTTCACATGGGGTCAATGTGGGCCTTGTGTGGTTTTGTGGAGATGAAAGGAGGATTTGGAGGGGGTTGTGTTGTAGTTTGGAATTGAAAGTTCTCTCTTGGATAGAAGTGTGACCTTGTGAAACACTAGAAAAGATAGAGTAGTTTGGCATTGTATTTTAATTGGGTGTTATTTCAGTGGGCAATGGTTGAAGAATCTTAATATGTTTTGTGTGAGTTTATACTATTTTTTGAAGGAAGGTCGTATAGTTTAAGCTTGCATAATGTTTTGTTATATTTTGTGTAATAGTTCTGCATTTCTTTTACAAAAAGTGGGAAGAACGTTGGCAAGGTTTTAGTCCTTGGAATAGGAAGTCAATTATTGCAAAAGTAAAGCAACCCATATATAGCAATAGGAAAAGAAATTAGTTGGAAGTTGAAGTTTGCAGGGTAAATGGGATTGCTGCAAATAAGAAGCAATAGTTAAAAGAGTTTGTAGTGGTTGCAAATGGTAAGCAATGATGATGTCATTTTTTGAGGGACTACAAATGGTAGGCAATGCCCTTAAAAGGTCTACAAGTGTTGTGAAACTTGGATAACAACCGTGGAAGGCCTATAGACCTATTGGACCCCATTTTGATGCATTAAAAGTCCTATAGCGATCTAGAGGGTAATTGTTAACGAACTTTTCTATTCCAATTAAGGTTGTTCAACTTCTAAATTTTCTAGCAACAAGTACATACAACATTTTAATAAAACTTGAATTAACTACAATCCTAAAGTGACATGTTCATATATTACTCAAAGTTTAAAGGGTTTAGGGTTTAGGGTGGAAATTGGCTAAAAGAAAAATTGATTCATGTTCCATAAATGAAGATTGAACACATGACCAAAAATGAAATCCAAAAGCTCTTCAACAATTTTGCCTTCCTAGTTCTTTATATTAGTTATTTCAAATACAATAATCATGATTGACCATTATAAATAATCATTAACCAATACCAAGACTAAAAGTGCAAAATTTCAAAAAAAAAACACCTTACCTTACTACTTTCAACTATTGAATCTGCCAAATACAAATTCTATAATTCACCTATTGGCTAGCTTGTCAACCTATTTTTCTAACCCAATAACATTACCTACTAGGTTTAGTAATTGGTTAGATCAATATTACATGTTAAGTTCAATAATAGGTTAAGACACCTATTAGGTTTAACAACCTACTTATTTTATCAACCTATTAGGTCACCTATTACCAAATCTAGGTAACATTATCCCCCTTTGAAATCTACATTTCATCCTTGAAATGTTAATTCAAAGTCCTAGGTTAGATTGGCCTTTTGTAACCAATTGACTGATGACCTCCTTGATAGGTTCAACACCTACTACCTCCACAAGTTCCACTTGATTCAAAATTTGAAGACCGGTTGGTGCTATAGTCTTTTATCGATCAAGTGTGTCTTCAAAGGTTGTTAGGGGTGTTGTAAATACTTCTAAAGCATGCGGGGTACTTGATATTAAAGTAACCTCCTAACCTATACCTATCTAGTGTTGAGTCAAAGGTACACTAGTAGATATGAATTCCAAATATTTTAATTTATTATCCAGTATGGTGAATGAATGGTTAATAGTTTCAACCTATTCTTTATCAAATTTTTCACTACCTTCCACATGTTGATTAATAATAGTGGTCATTGGAACAAGTATAATATAAGTTTGAACAGGTAAGGGTATGATTTCTAAACCCATTCCACCTCTTAGTGGACTAATCGGTTTAGATGGCATTACTAGAACTTTACTACTAGTTCCAATTTCCACAAACATAAAGCTCGAAGGTTTGTATTTGAAATTGGGGAAAGATGTTCGGTAGGCATACAAGTAAAGTTGATAATTTTGTTCATCAAAGTAGGGTTGAATTCGTTCCTTTATGAATTCTTAAACATTTTGTCACCACTCTTTCCACTTAGGGTTTCTATCTCCCAAGGCTTACTTCTGCACTTTAAGTAAGGTATTGTCTAGTAATAACTCTTCAAACTCCTTCAACTTGTTCATTCTAACAAGTAGAATGGGGTTAGGTTTGCTCAAATATACCCTGGTATCTCATACTAACCCTTCCAATCTTGGATTTGAATAGTAAGACTTTGCTTCTCCCTATCAAATTCTATGTGGGTAACTACATGTTGCTCCTTAAGATCTTAACAAGTTTGCTCCAAACCAATTATGATACCATGTTGTTCTAAACTAGACTCCTCCATTTTGACATAATATCATGTCATTCATTCCAAATCAACTTGGAGACGATTCAAATCATCATGGGTTTTCTAGTTGAGCTGGTTGAGCTTAGCATACTCTTGTTGTAGGTTTTCAGTATTCCTAACAACATGTTTTCCCTTTGTCAACTTTTTAGACATGTTTTGGTTTTCATGCTGGACCTTGACTACGACCAGTTCTTTCTCATGGTTCTTCAAAGTTTTTTGCATTATTTCTAGCTTTAGGCTACAAGTTTGTAGGCAGTTGTGGGTTTCAAACAAGGTTTTTTTAACTTGCTCAAATTCAACTTTAAGGTTTGAAAGTTTTTATAATGTCCTTCACCACATTGTGGCATTTTGAGCAACTTGTTTTAAAAACATGCTAATTTGTTTCAAAGTTTTTGTGGAATGACCAGAAACTGGGACAGGTTGAAAATTTAAAAATTGTGGGTTTTCCATTTGCGCAGGTTCAACTATAGATTGAATAGGTTGGGATGACTCTATAGTTATAGTTGCAGGTTATGTAATGAAAATTATAAGTATAGTAGACACAATAGGTTCTTCTTGGATGTTGGTATTTACTTGATCCAGATTGGGTTCAAGTTCTTCTTCAATGTTGTCCTATGTAGTTGTTGCATCAAGCTCCTCTCCTCCCTTACCTCCAATCTCATTTGAACTAGTTCGCTTCTCATCCTCTTTTGAGTCATTAACTAGTGATCCAAAAGTAGTCATAGCCTTCTTTTTTGGTGGTCAGGTAATAGGTTCAAGGTTTAACATGTCCCTTGGTGTAGGCAATTCTATGCGCATCCTTAGTCAATGAAACTAACGGGTTAGTGAAGGGGATGTTGTAGTCAAGTGTGTTGGTCCTCTCTTTTTCAAGAATTATTCCATGGTAACATGTTCAAATGCAACCTAACATTCTTGGCTAGTTGGTGATATAAGTTTTTTTTTAATTGTTCTTGGTAAAGGCATATATAGGGAACCACTTCTTAAATAGAATGTCTAAAAAAGGCCCTAAATAACAATTATTTGCTTTGGTTTTGTTAAAAATCAAGTTAATTGTTGCCTTTTTCTAACATTTAGTCCAACGAATTTAATTAGTAACTAGGTCAACACTATGGAACACCGATTAAAAAGTTGCCCCTTATTGGCTAGGTCAAAAGTAATAGCAATTTAGTTGCTAAAATAAGCTAACCTCTTTTATTAATAAAGAATTTACAGAATGACTGCAAATCTTGCATGAAATTCCTCTTTCATATGCACTAATTACATTCCACTACTCATTTTCAACAAAAGCATGTGGACCTACAATTTTTTTAAAGGTGAATTTGGCTTCCTCAAAAGTTGCATTTGCAACATCTACTACTCCTTCTTTGGAAATTCCAAGTTGCTCATGAATAAGTACCTAATTAATGAAAATCTCTTAACCATGTACTTGCCTTATAATTCTTCCATCCTCCATTGTTTCCCATGTTCATAGGAAGTCTCGTAACATGTTTTCTCTTGATGTTGTCCACTACAAGTTGAACAAGCTTTCCAAACAAGCTTATTTAACCCATTTGAATTAGTTGTAATCCATCTTCATCCATTGGAGCATCTTCTAGTTCTCTTCACTTAAAATATTGGTTTCTTTTTAACAGGTTTCTCAACCTATTCTTCTACAAGCGCTTTGCCTTTTTGCTTCATCATGGTTCTTGTTTTCAATCTTGGGCACTGAAAAATAATGCTAGAAACATGTCTTTCTTCAAAGAGTTTTTGGAAAAACTCTTATCCATTGCTCATAGGTTGTCGTAGCTTCTTCTCTTCCATAAGTTTCAATGCAAAAATTGGTTGTGGTTGTTCCTCAACAACAAATTGTTGTAATTCCTCCTCTTCCACAGGTCTTAATGCAAGAATTGGTTTTGGTTGTTCTTTAACATGTTATTGTGACTCCCCTTTTCCCACAAGTCTTGCACAAAGCTAATTGTAATTGTTCCTTGACAATAGGTTGAGGTCTAATTTCCACTTCTTCCTTTGAATCTAAAATAACAATAACCTATGGTGTTGGTTTTACTATAGAAGTAATGGTTTTACTTAGAAAGTTCAATGTTACTTCTACTTCCTCTTCCAACTCCCTATTTTTTTGTTTTTGCTCAAAAACCTTAGTCTCTTCTATTGTACATGTGTGTGAGGCAAACAATTCTACATAAATCGCTCCAATTAATTGAACCTATTCCGCTCTTTCTTTTTCAATCTATTCCCTCTTAAAAGCTTTAGCTTTTCTTTCAACCTCCTTTTTTTTACTTCCCATCTTGACCTTTTTAAAGCGCTCTCACTCATGGCCCCTATAAAGATGAAGAAATAAGTGAAAACAAAAAGATAGAATGAAAAATGCAACAATTTTTATATTGTTTCAAGTAAAAATGTCTTTGTGGTTGTGAATGGACACAATCTTTAAGGTTAGAAACTCTTAAAAGGTAAACATTAATAAGTGCCTTTTTAAACATGTCGTTTCAATCATTATTACCAGTTACATCATTATCTTAAACATGCATATTATGGTAATGATGAACAACCACATCTATTCCTTTGATACAAATTGGTTCAAATTCTATAGGTTAAAAATCTTCAAGTTCAATAGGTTGCAAATCAAATTTTCTGGTTTGAATAAGTTCGTCAATGACCAAGTCACTTGCAAAGTTATATCTTCAACGAACTTGTATGGCTTCAACTTGTTTATGTTGACAACCATTGGGTTAGGGTCAAACTTATCAATGGTGAGAAGTAAAATTGTATTATTAAGGAAACATATTGTATCTTGTAAGGCACAAACCATTGTCTCTAAAATTTCAAAGCATGTTTGGAAACAACCCTTGGAAACCATAATACATAGTTTTTAAATTGAAACTTGGTTTCAATGAACTGATTTTACAACCATAATGATTTGTTCCATTGGTTGGAAGCAACTAGATCCTACACAGTCAACTATTTCTCTTATAATTTTTTTAACTCAAATAATTGACTAGTTAGAATTTTGACAAGTTGTGAATCTTTGTTTTCACCAGGTTTAGATGGTAATAGGTATTTTATAAGTAGTAATGGATGTAATCCATACACCAGCTAAAGTGGGGTATGACCGGTTCCAACTTTGTAGGCGGTTCAATATGAAAATAGGATTGTGGACATGCACTCATTCCAATCATTTTTATTTTCATTAACCAATTTGGTTAGTAAGGTTCCAAAAACCTTGTTTGTAAATTCAGCTTGTCCATTTCCTTATGGATAATAAATAGTAAAACTGGTATGTCTTAAAAGAAAATGGTTAATCAAGTACTTGATTGCATCATTAATAAAATGGGTACCTTGATTGGTCACAATGGTTAATGGACATCCAAATCTTATAAGAATGTGTTCATATAAAAATTGGGCAATCATTGCAACAATGTTGGTGCAAAATGTTTGAGCTTCCACCCACTTTGTTGCGTGATTAATGGCTACCATATTGTAGCAATTACTTGACATTTTGCTTATAAGTTTAAGAAATATAATAAATCCAATCTCCATTTTTGAAATGGTTCTTTAGGTAATATAGTAACCAGTTTGGCTAAATTTTGGGTTAACATGTTACTTATTCTTTGATGTTGGTCATAGGTTCGACAATATTCATGAATATCTTGATTCATTGTTGGCCACCAATAACCAATACCGAGGATCTTTTGCACAATAATATTAGAAGATAAATGCCTTCCTCCAACACCTCCATGTAATCCTTGCGAACTGTGGAAACTTGTTATAGTTGCAAAATTCGACAAAATTGGTTATCTTATCCAAATTTATACAATACTCCCTTTTGAAGCACAAATGGTTTAGTTCTTTGGAAAAAATATTATTTTTGAGATGTTGTGAACCTTTTGGACATCACTCTTCTTAATAAACACTCGTACACACTTTGTAACCACTCATGTTGTAGGGTAAACATGTGAACATCACAAGTTTGATCAAATATTCCAACAAGTTCAACCTAATGGCATAATCTATTCAATGCATCTACCATTAGATGGGATCTACAGGTTTGTAAACAATTTTGAAATCATATTTTAAAAATAATAAAAGCCATTTAACTAACCTACCAAAAACTTGTGGCTTATTAACCAAATACACTAAAGTCCAATTGTCCACATAAAATGTAAACATGTTTCCTACCAGGTAATGCTTGAATTTTTGTAAAGCATAAACCATAGCTAGAGCCTCTATTTCTAGAGTAGTATAGTTTTTCTTAGTAGAATCAAGCATTCTTGATGAGTACATAATAGGTTGATCTATTTTACCTATTGGGTTTTAGGCCAAATTGCCCCTACTATTAACTAAAATGCATTAGTATGAACATGAAATTCTAGTTCCTAGTTAGGATTGATAAATATAGGAGCTTGAATGTACTACTTATTGATATCTTCCCAAGTGGTTTGACATTCAGCAATCCATTTAAACATTTCAATTGTTCCAAGTAACTTGGTGATTAGTGCCACATTAGAAGCATTATTTTTTATGAAACATATGTAAAACTAGGCCATTCCATTAAAGACTTGAATCTCCTAGGGTGTTTTAGGCATTAACATTTTGATTAAAACCTTTATTTTCTTAGGGTCAAATGTCTTCACCTTTTTGGAGACTATGAATCCTAAAATAATTCTAGAACATACCACAATGCACATTTTTTAGATTCAAACTAATGCCATATTCTCTACATTTTAGAAAACACTTTCTAAGTTTTTCTAAATGAGTGGATAGGTCATTAAAAATAATAAAATCATCTAGAAAGATCTTCATGAACACATCAATGTATTTGCAGAAAGCTTTGGTGACTACCCTTTGATAAGTAGGTGGTCTGTTTTTGACCCCAAAAGGCATTACAACCCATACAAAAGCCCCCCAATCAGTAACAAAGGCAATTTTTTACTAATCTTCCAGTGTAATGGAATTATGATGGTATCCAAAAAAACCACCTAAAAATGTATAAACTTTGCTATAGTGTTAATAAGCTCATCAGTAAAAGGTAATGAGTATGGATCCTTCTTAGTAGCTACATTAAGCTTCTTAAAATTCACACAAATTGTCAGTTTCTTGTTTTTCTTACGCACTACAACTATAGGTGATAGCCAAGTAGCCTTTTCAACAAGTTTAATAAAACTTGTAGCAAGCAATTTGTCAATATCATGTTTGATAATGGCTACATAATTAAGATTTAACAAATACCTTGCTTGATGGATAGGTGGTATTGATGTGTCCAACTCAATTTGATGTTGAACATGTACAACATCAAGTGGTATCCTTTTCAAATCTTTATAAGTCTAGCCAAAAATGTCCTTGAACTCCTTTAGCAATTCAATCAATTGACTATTGATAACAGGTTCCAAATCCACACTAATTTTAACTTGTTACAGGTTTTTTTCAAAACCCAAATTGATCTTGGTCAGTTGTTCTTCTTTAGTGATAGTTCATCTCACAATGCAAAGGTTTTGAATTTTGATTTGAACAACTGTCTTGTCAATCTCCATTTCTCCTATTTCAAGTTTGATAAACGATTATGGTAAATGTTGTTGAAAAATATCAAAGGGTATAACTATCTTAATAGGTCATACAAGTATCGATTTAACAAGTATATTAAATGAAACAAGTGGCTTGGACATAGGTTCAATAGGTTTAATAACATGTTCAACTAAATTCAAACATGTTGAGGTAATCAATATAATAGCTTGATTTGACCAAACTAATGTAGGATCAACTATGGTTCCTATTGAAAATAGTTTTAGTATTGTGGTAAACATCAAATCCTTTTCTGTCAGACATTCCAAAATGGAAATCATAACAAATTAGTACTTTTAGATGCTTGGTTGGTGCTCCAAGTTTCTTAGTAACATGTATGGTTCTAAATATATTGTTTCCTTGTATAGTAATAATGTTATTTCCCTAATCATGAAACATTATAACATCCCTTAGCCAAGGACAACCTAACAACATAAAATAGCTAGAATCTAACACATTACTTTGAATCACAATAAAAGTCATTGCATAGGGAATTCCATGAATAAGAATTTTAAGATCCTTATTCAAACCTAAGGGTTTTGTAATGGTTTGATCAACCATACATAGGTGATAAGGTGGAAGTTTTGGTTTTGACAAACTTGACTATACCCTTGGCTTCTTTGTAATAATATGAACTCCAAAATCACCATCTAAAAGCACATCTTCAATAATGTTCTTCCCTACTTGAACCTTATATTACTGCCATTTTATAATCAATGGTAACTAATACAACTACCAGTTTTGGTAAAGTAGGTTTTGATAGTACCGGGTTAAAAATGTAGTGTATGATATTAGGAATCACCTATAATAGTTGTCCCAAGTTCAATGTATACTTGGTCTCCAAGACTTGTTTACTAATATCCCTTAGAATTTATTCTAAATTTTTTTTATAGTAACTTGATCTGAAATGATAGGTTGTTGATTCACTTCACTAGTTTGATTTTGTTCAACCAATTGAATTGTGGTAGGATTATCAGGCAATCCAACCCAATTACTCTACAATGAACCTTCATTGATGGTAGTAGGTTTGTTTTCGACCCCACTATGTTGTAGTTGTTTAACAATTTCAATGAACAAATCCCTTAAATGTTCTTCTTGTTGCCAATCTTCAGCTCCTTTGGCTTTAAATGGTTCCCTCTCCTTGAACACATGTTATTTTGACTACTAATTGCAAGTGGTAATAACAACTATTACATTAACTAGCACATTGTCGGTTTTAAGTGGTTTAAATGTTGTTGTGGCATTAGAATTAACAGGTTTAATTATGAACATGTTTTGTACCTCAATTTTTTGGGGGCATTCTCATTATCTAATGTTTACACTAAAATATATCATATAGGGATAACGAACAAGTATTTTTCTGGATTTAACAAGTTGGGTTTTAGTTCCTACTACAAGTTTTGTAAACTTAACTATAGCATTTGCCACAATTGGTACGTTTTTTTGTTATTACAAGTTTCCACTAAATGACCAATTTTACCACAATTGGTACAAGTTAATGATGATTTAGTTGTCACAACAAATACTACATGTTTAACTCTTGCATTAATTTCTAGTGTGGTTAATAGAACATTATAATTCACATTAACAAGTCCACTTTCCTCATATATTACAACAATTTTCTTGTGCTCAATAAGGTATTTCTCTTTGTACCTATAATTGTTAATCTTAGGTAATGACACACCTCTAAGCTCTTTAATAGACTTAACTACGAGTCCAAAGGTGAAAATAGCAAAACGATATGGAATTGGGGTATGCTCCCTAACTAGGAGCACTTCAAAGGTAGAAGGGCGTGTTGGAACTCCAAGATGGGGATTAGGATGAATGACAAGTGGGTCAATTATTCACACTGATCTGCAGAAATTAAACAACAAATTGGTTAATGCATACTTAAAGCACTTTTGGTCCACGGACGAGCCATGGGTAAGCACGGACTTATAAGACTCACCATGGCCTAAACCTAGGGGAAGCCACCACCTTCCCTCTTATAGTATTCTTTGTGCCTAACCATAGGGCCAACACTCAAATGTCATTTTGTCCCGAGATTCCCAAGTTAGAGTCTTGAAATTCCCTAAATTGGGACTCTTACAACTTTGAAGTCCCATAACTTTGTGTGCAGACTTTTGATTAAAGTGAGGTCTGAAGCAAAGTTATAGCCCTCATTGACATCTTTCCAACGATATGTGGCACGTCACCTTCACGCAAGGAAAACAGGGCAATTCCCAACTTTTAGTGGTCAGTAGTCAAATTGGCAATTTGACTTTCGGCCCTTCTTTTGGCCATAACTTATGTTTTAAGTACCCAAAAGGGTCGTGGAAGCCATTTAAGACATCTAAATTTTAAGATTTTTTCAATGATTTAAGGAACTTTTCAATCCAATTAGGTTTGATTCCTACAATCACCCCCTGATTTGGGACTCCACTAGGACTCCAACTCCCAAAGTGGGAGCTCATTTAAGAGTGTGGAGGTTCATTCCCTCACACTTTCCTACACTCATATGAATATGAAATGTGATTCCCAGGCTTCACTCTTGGCCCACACCTTTGTAAGCCCTTATCGTGGTCGCAAATCCAAGGATAGGGTTGTGATAGGTAAGGTAATAAACATGCCCTGAAAATAGTGGTGAGAAAAATATTTATTGTTCTAACTTATAAACAATTAGCTAGTTTCAATAAATGTTCATAATAAACCTCAACACGTTCAACGATTTGTTCTTGTATGTTTTGCAACTGCATATAAACCTCTTCATTGTTCTTCACTATTCTAATTCACTTACAAACTGCTTGTTCCAACTCTTCAAAAGTGCAATTTGGATGGTTTTGAATGTAATTTTCTCCTCATTAGACATATTATCCTTGAGAGTAAAACCAAACAAGTTAATGATGTTAAATTCTATTGTTTCACCATTAGCTTTAATGGAGTTTTTGAACACCCTAATGTGAGCATTAAGATCAGTGTCTTTGACACAAGTTGGATATTGTAGCTTCTTATATGGCAACTTCGTTGTTGGTTCTGACATTGGTTGCACAATAGGTAGTTGATACCATGGTGGTATGCTCAGCTACATAACAGGTTAAAACACATGTTAAGTTTAACAACCTACTTACTCTATCATCCTATTAGGTCATTTGTTACCAAATCTAAGTAACAGTAATGACTACCCAATCCTTCATATTTTGTATGTTTGTTAAGTATGCTTTCTTTTTATTATGCTATTAGAATAGCCTATAGTCAAGATGGTAGGTTTATTTTTTTAAAAAAATCCTACCTTCTTTTTTCTCTTTTTGTATGAACTCTTTATAGTTACTTGAGTAGTTGTCGTAAAATTAATAAATGAGAATAATTTTTTTTGGGAATGAAAAAGAGTTGACCTTGTTCCATCGAGCTTACTTCCTCAAGGAAGGTAATGTTTAGGGGCTACATTTCACCCCTTCACATTTGGCAACCATCCCATGAATCATGTTTGGGTGCAGTCACCACTACTAGAATTATTGGTTTTTCAAACGATCCAAGTTGACTAATTAGCCATTCTCGACTAATGAACATGTACATTTTGATTAGAGGCTAGGGGCTTGATTGAAATGTGTATTTTTTGACTAGTCAACTTGGTTGAAATGAGCATTTGATTATTTGTTAACTTGGACATTTACTCAAATTGGACAAAAAATTGACCACCTTAGTCAAAATGGCCAATGACCTTTAGTTAATTGAAACATTTAGTCAAGTTGGACATAAACAAATGACAACTTTGGTCAAAATGGCCAATGGGGTTTTAGTTAAGTAAAACATTTGGTCAAGATGGCCAATGTTATTATAATCAAATGGGGCATCCTACCTACCTATTTACCATATTCTACAACCTTCCTACCTACCCACCTACCTCCTTACCTAATTATTTACCTATCGGCTTACCAACCCACCTATTTACTTACCTAACTACCCACCCACCTACCTCCTACAACAACCTACCTATGTACCTCATAGTCTTGTAATGATGCATTGAAATACATGTGAAATAAAAAATTGACAAAAGTTGAACACCTTTTGATCATGTGGTCCATTAGTTAAGGATTTGGTTTATCATTAGGGAGGTCAAAGGTTCAATTTCTAATACTTGTAATCTATGTATATGTGTAGGGGGTTAAGGTAGGTAGGTTAAATTAGGTTAGGTTACCACATACCTACTTACAGTTTTACGACCTACCTACTTGCCTACAAATTATTTCTTATAATAATAATAAAATAAATGATTTAAATCATTTGACCAATCAAATGGTCTTGATTTTGCCAATAAAAAAAACCACCCCAGTCACATTAGACATGTTAAAATCAACTTGTCCAAAAGGACAAGAGGTTTTTTTAGCCCCCCCCCCCCCAATTTGATTTTTCAAAACAAATTTCTTAGTTTGAAAAACCAAGAATTTTAATAATGCACACTAACATGAAGGTGAAAACTCTTAAGGAGTACCAAATTCCGATCACAAGGTCACGATTTTCATGCCCTTGTCCTTAAAGAACTTATCAATTTAGGGAATGACATGCTCCCAAGCTCCTTGATAGACTCAAATGTGGGTCTGAAGTGAAAACAACGAAAGAGTAAGGAGTTGGGGCACGCTCCCTAGCTCGTAGCACTTTGAGGATAGAGATGTGTGTTGGAGTTCCGAGATGGGGACTAGGAAGAGTGACAAGCATGAATTATTCACATGGACCTACACAAACCAAACAACAAGTTGGTTAGTGCATAATTCGAACACTTTGGTACATAGACAAGCCATGGGCAACCACGGATTCACAAGACTCACCACGACCTAAACTTGGGGGAAGCCACCACCTTCCCCCTTATAGTATACTCTATGCATGGCCATGGGACAAGCACCCAAATGTCATTTTGTCTTGGGACTCCCAAGTCAGAATCCCGAAATTCCCACGTTTGGAACTCCCACGACTTTGGGGGTCGATAACTTTGTGTGCATATCTTCAATTCAATAGAGGTTTAAAGCAAAGTTATAACCCTTGTCAAGAGCTTTTCAAAGGTGTGCCAAATACCACTTGCACGTAAGGATATCGGGGCAATTCTTGATTTTTAGTGGTCAAGAGTCGAATTGCCAATTTGATTCCCGGCCCTTCTTTTGGCCATAACTTATGTTTGAAATGTCCAATTGGGTCATGCGAACCCATTTTAGACATCTACATTGCAAGAGCTTTCCAATGATATAAGGAACACTTCAATCCAATGGGTTTTGACCCCCTAAAATTGTTCTCTAAAAGTTCGGGAATCCATCGAAACTCCAACTCCCAGACTGGGAACTCACTTAGGAGTGTGAAGGTTCATTCCTTCACATTTTCTTACGCTCCCAAAAGCATGAGATGTGACTCCCAGGCTTCCTCTTGGCCTGCAACCTTGCAAGCCCTTGCTTTGGTCGCGAGCCCAAGGCTAAGGTTACGATAGGGAAGGTGATCAAAAGCAACATGTGGCCCAAGTTATTTATGTGGTACCTTTTCAGCTCAGTTTTAAAACCCAAAAACAGTTATCAAGTTCATGATCCATATAGACACATTGAGAGTATTTAATACAAAATTAGGATTGATAATTTATATAAAACACATGGTTAATAAAAAATGAACAGGTTTTCCAAATTTGGTTTTTTCACATATTCATTTTCCTTTATTGATCCTTTGATTCTTTCTAAGTGTCATGATGTACACAATATTATTGTTGTATTGTTGCATGATGAAGACACTTGACAGCTCCTCTCTTTGTGTATAATGGCATCACGTGACAATAAAGCTAACAATGACAAAAAGACAATGGTTCCAAGAGCAATGGTGAGTTCAATAACAAATGTTGCAAAATTCTTTCAGGAAAGCAAAAAGTTCAAGCAAAGCAAGAAACCCAAGCATTGGCAATTTTAATTGTCAACACTTCATTAGTAGAAATCAGCCAAAATGTAATCAGTCCATTTACGACTACATGTGACTTATAGTCATTTGTGACTAGATTTGGGAACATTGCAACTACAAGATCAAATTTCAACTATTTTGGTCATTCTCACAACTATGATGCAACTATTAGAAATTTCATCTTATTGGTTGGATTAATTTTACATTCATTTTCATCCATTAATAAGTTGATATGTCCCATTAGTCGCAATAGTCACCAAATTAGTTACATCCTAAAGGTATTCTACAATGATATAGGGGTGTATTTTAATGTATGTACTAAAATTACATATAATATGCATACATATGTATACTATTCATATAATGAATCTCAAAATTAATATTTGACCTTTGAGTTTTTTCTTCAAATCTGAAAATTCTTATTCCAATTGTTTAAAACATTATTTGAATTTTAGATTTTGGATTTGAACATGATATTTTCAATTTAAATTTAAAAAGGTTTACTTGATCCAAAATTTGGTATTTGAATTCTACACTAATATTTTCAAATCCAAAAATTAGTATTTTGATTCAAAAAATTATAATTGTTTGTAAAAATGGACATTTTAATTTTGAATATTTTAATATAAATATTAAAATTTATATTTCATTTAAATATTAAAATAATCCTTTGATTTGAACCTGAAATTTTAATTCCAAATTATTATTTTAGATTCTCAAAATTCATACTTTAAATCTGAAAATTATTAATTGAGTCTAAAAATGGACATTTCAATTTTGAATATTTTTATTTGACTCTAAAAATTGACAAATTTAATTCTGGAAATTTTTATTTAAAGTCAAAAAACTTATTTGATTTAAAAATTAATATTTGATGTCTACATTATTATTTTCAAATTTAAAAATGAGTATTTCAATTCCAAAAAATATATAGAGTCTAAAAATCGACAATTTGATTTTAAATACTTTTATTTGAACTTGAAATTTGATATTTGAATTCTGAAGTTCTAAATTTAAATTTTTAGAAATTATTTGACTTGAAAATTGAAAATTGAATTCCAAATTATTATTTTGGATTATTGAAATTAATATTTCAATTCAGAAAATTATTAATTGAGTCTTAAAATGGACATTTTAATTTTGAATATTATTATTTTAATTTGAAATGTGACATTTCAATTCTGAAATTTATTATTTAACTTCAAAAAATTTATTTGATCTAGAATTTGATATTTGAATTCTGAATTACTACTTTGGAATCTTAAATTTATATTTCAATTCAAGAAATTATTGATTGAGCTTTAAGGATTTTTTCTAATAATGTTATCCATAGTATATCACTTTTATAAATAATTATAGATGATTATTTTTATTAAACCATAGTTACACATAATAATAATTTTTGTAACATAGATTTGTATATTTTTTTAATTTATACTTTTATATTAGAAGAAATTAATTAATGTAATTAATCTGACGTTACTTTTAAATCATTGCAATTACTTCGTATAAAAATTAATTAGTATGTGCATAATTATTTCTAATTGAACATAATTATTCACATTCTAAATTTTATAACTTCAAACCTGAATTAAAAATTTGGAAAATTTATAATGTAGTTAAAATAATTATTTTACTGATCTTAATTTCACGAATTATATATATAATTTTTAAATTATGTGATTAATCATCTATGATAGATATTTTACAGTAATTTTAAAGTAATTATGAAAATTAAAATTATGTTTAGCAAATTATTTTATTTATAGTTAATAATTAAGGAAAAGAAAAAAACTACTTGACCTATATTTTTTTACAAACTAAATGTAATTATACATTAAGTAATGTAATTAATTGGATAAATTTTTAAAAAAATTCGTGTAAAATTTTACTTTTTAATAATAATTGTTAATCCATTACTTATAATTTTAACATAAATATTTAAAATAATTTTATTTAAATTATAATCATTAAATTAATTTTACATTAATTGTATTATATATATTTCGAACAGATTCTACGAAATAATAAAATATTTTTAAAGATCTCAAATATATAATTATATGTATCAATAATTTGTGAGTTACTAGATAGTTAGTTTGTTAAATATTAAAAACTTATTGCTTATTTAAATGATTGATACTGAATATTGAATATTTGTAGTGTGTAATTTTTAATTTAAATTCATGTAAATTTAATCATTTATCAAATTATCTAACACTTGAATTGTTTAAAAATCTAAAAACTAAAAAAGTAAGGCATGAAGAAAGTTTTGGAATTACAATTTAGTTTGTGAGGATGTTAGAACTTCAAAACTTACCCCAAAAGGCATTACAACCCATACAAAGCCCCCTAATCAATAACAAAGGTGGTTTTGTACTAGTCCTCTAATGTTATGAAAATTTGATGGTATCCAGAAAACCATCTAAAAATGTATAAACCGCATGTCCAACTACAATGTTAATAACCTCATTAGTAAAAGGTAACGTGTATGGGTCTTTCTTAGTAGCTGCATTAAGTTTGTTAAAGTCCACACCAATTTTCAATTTCCCATTTTTCTTAGGTGTTACAACTATAGGTAATAGCCAAGTGGCCTCTTCCACAAGTTTAATTAAACTTGTAACAAGCAATTTGTCAATATCATGTTTGACAATAGCTCCATAGTTAAGATTTAATTGATACCTTGTTTGATGAGCAAGTGGTATCGATGTGTCCAATTTAATCCGATGTTCAACTATCTCATGTGGTATACCCTTCAAGTCTTTGTAAGTCCATGCAAAAATGTCTTTGAACTCCTTTAACAATTCAATCAATTGATAATTGACAACAAGTTTTAAACCAACACTGATTTTAACTTGTTGCAAAAAAATTTGAAAACCCAGGTTGATATTGGTCAATTGCTTTTCTTCAATGATGCCATAGATTGCAACAAGGTATGTAAGTCCATTTGAGAGGTATTAAAACCTTATAATTGTATTTATAGAGTCGAGGTTTAAAACAATTGTGAGTAGAGATCCACTTTCCATTAATACAGGGTTGGCATTTTGTGAAAGGTTAGAAGAGAAATATTTGGCAAGGAAACAATAGATG
This sequence comes from Sphagnum tenellum, assembly GCA_963921925.1. NCBI lineage: Eukaryota > Viridiplantae > Streptophyta > Sphagnopsida > Sphagnales > Sphagnaceae > Sphagnum > Sphagnum tenellum. The sequence goes on from OY998150.1 coordinate 17,078,187, forward strand.
AAAAAACCAACACTTAGTTTAAAAAGAATGAACCTTTGGTAAAACTTTTTACACATTAAAACTATTAGTTAACATTTTAGGGTTTTTGAGATTATATAAGAAGATTTTAGGGTTCTCATTTCTTCCTCTTTACGGACTTGTGAATGAAGGAGGAGGGGGAGGAAAAGGAAAGCTCAAGACTTTGTGAGATCATCCCCAAGAGCCAAGAATATGCTTCCATCTTTTGGTTTATTTTTGTTTTGTTTTCTAACTTAGGTGGCAGGGGGGGGGGGGGGGGGGGGGGTGCCATGAACCCGAACTTGAGCTTGGGCTCTCTACGAAGGAGAATGATGGACTTGAGCTTGAATCCTTACTTGTTTTTCTTTTTTGTGTGATTCATGCCCCATTGCTTCCCCCCGCTGAACTATTTTTGACACAGGGGAGCAATGAACTTGAACTTAAGTTTAAGTCCTTTTTTTTCCCTTTTAATGTGACTCGTGTGTTCAACTACTTTCAATGCCAAGAATAGTTCAACGGGGGAGCTATGAACTTAAGCTCAAGCACGGTCCTTTAAATTTTTTTATTTTTTTTTATGACTCGTGCACCATCACTCCCTCTAGCAAGCTATTCTTGGCATCGAGAATAGCTCGATGGGGGGGGAGCGATGGACCCAAACTTGAGCTTGGGTCCTTCTTTATTTCTATTTTTTTGTGATTCATGTGCCATTGCTCCCCTTGCTAATCTACTTTTGGTGTCAAAAGTAGCTCAATGGGGGGGGGGGAGGTGATGGACCTAAACTCAAGCTTGAATCCAAATCCTTTATTTATTTATTTATTTTATGGCTCATGCATCATTGTCACAACCCTAACCTTGGGCTTGCAACCAAGGCAAGGGCTTGTGAGGATGCGGGCCAAGTGTGAAGGTTGGGGGATCACATTTCATGCTCATGGGAGTGTGGGAGAGAAGGAATGAACCCTCACACTCCCAAGTGAGCTTCCACTTTGGGAGTTGGAGTCCTAATAGACTCCCAAATCTTCTGAAAGTCATTTTAGGGGTCAAAACCAGTTGGATCAAAAAGTTCTTTATATCATTAAAAAGCTCTTAGAACGTAGATGTCTCAAACAGGCTTGCATGACTCATTTGGACACTTATACATAGGTTATGGCCAAAAGAAGGATCGGGAGTCAAATTGCCAATTTGACTTTTGACCACTAAAAGTCAAGAATCACCCCGAGTTCCTTTTGTGGAGATGGCATGCCAAATACCATTGGTAATTTCTTGATTAGAATTATAATTTTAGTTTGGACCTCTCGTCAATTGGAGGTTTGCACATAAAGTTACAAACCTCCAAAGTTGCAACACTGCCAATTTTGGGAATTTTGGGACTCTAGGACAAAATGACATCTGAGTGTTGGTCCCATGGCCAAGCACATAGTATACTATAATGCAAAAGGTGGTGGCTTCCCCCAAGTCTGGGCCATGGTGAGTCTTGTGAGTCTATGTTTGCCCATGGTTTGTCCGTGCACTAAAAGTGTTCCGACTATGCACTAACCAACTTATTGTTTGGTTTATGCAGGTCCATGTGAATAATTGAACTACTTATCATTTGTCCTAGTCCCATCTTGGAGCTCCAGCACACCCCTCTACCTTCGAAGTGTTGTGAGTTAGGCAACGCACCCCAACTCCTTTCCCTTCCGTTGTCTTCACCTTTAGACTCGCAGTTGAGTCCATTAACAAGCTTAAGGGTGTGTCAATGGTAATAATTTGGTTTAGTAGATAGGTCTAAATGAACACATACATATTGTCGCAACCCTAACATTGGATTTGTGTTTAAGTGTGAAGTGCAAGGGATCATGAAGCCAAAAATGTGTTTAGGTGTGAAACACATTTTCACAAATGGGGGGAGAGTGGAAGGGGTGAAGCCCAATGACTCCAACTTGTGCGGGAGTTGTGAATGTTCAAAGCCATGGTTGGAAAGGAAAACAAACATCAAACTAGGCCCTTAAGAACCCATTCAAAATTTCTTGAAGCGTAGATGCTTAAAGTGCCCTCACATTGTTCATTTAAACATGAATTGCATAAGTTATGAATAAAAGGAGCGAAAATCAAATTGGAAATTTGACTTTCGACCACAATTCCCTTGAAAGCAAGGTCAAATGAGATCAAATTGGAGTATGTTATACACCCTTGGATATATTTTTTCAAGGGCTATAAGCTATTGTCCTCGCACTCTAAAAAAGATTTGATTTGAGAAAAATATGAATGTCCAAAGTTTTGGGACAACAAGAGTTCCAGTTTTGGGACTCCCACTTGGGAGTCTTAGGGAAAAATGACATTTGGATGTAGTCCTTGCATAGAAACACAAACTACATTATAGAGAGGAAAGTGGTGCCTCTTCCTAAAGGTTGCGGGCCATGTAAAGCTTGTGCTTAAAATTGTCCTTACTAAGTCCATTATTCCACTTCCATTGACTTGCACTAACCGCCTTCTTTTCTTAGTTGTGTAGGTTGATCTCACCTTGAACTTTTGCTTGTTAGTTTGTCCTAGTCCCATCCCGGAACTTTAACATGCCCTCTTACCCCCAAAGTGGTATGAGTTAGGGAGCATGCATCGATTCTCTTTTTTTTTCGCTGTTTTGTTATGGGACCCACCTTTGGGTCTCTTGAGGAGTTTGGGGACATGTCACATATATGGAAGGTTATTAGGATCATTAAAAATAAAACTAAGACAAGATCTTGTCATTGCCTATTATCTTTCTACAAACAAAACTAAATGCTAATATTCTATGTTATACACATTGAGCAAGTGTTCAAGTCTACAAGATTACACATGGTAGTTTCGACAATTTCCATTCTATTAGAATTTTTTTACTTCATGCCAAACTAAAGATCGATGCAACAAAACAACAACATTATTGAATCAACAATTTGTAGTTTCAAAGCTGAAATTTTATATTTTCTATTTATAACATATTCAGTACACACATCCAATAGACTTAATTGGAAAGATACAATGGCAGACCTTTCAAATAGAGCAATAGCAGTAGCTATTATTGTAAAGAATTTTTTAGTAAATATCAACAACAGCTATAATACTCTAGAGCTATTTGAAGGCTGTAACATTGACAAACAACCTACAAAATAAAATCATGCAAAGTTAGAAAAAAGGAAGTGGAAAATGTTCCAACCTACAGTTTATGAAAACTTTTCACTTATTTTATAAGAGTGTATGCCACAAATTTCACAAAGTTCAATGGTGGTGCAACTTTGAATCCAAGGGCCAACAATGAAAACTCATTACTCTTATTCGAAACTCTAGTAGAAAAAATGAAAACCCAGTGCAACAACCTCCCACAAACATCAAATTTTCCATCCCAAAAACCAACTAGCAACATGTCAAAGATAGTTGCCATCTCCATTCTTGAAGGCCATTGCAATGTGTTGTTGAAATTCTAACATTACATAAGTGTAATGCATGGTATGAGTGTTTTGATAATAAGTAGTTATTGGCGACATGCCACCATAACCTAACATCCCCATGCCACCATCAAAGCCCCCACCCATTCTTGCTAGCGGAAGAGTTGGTAATGCCAAGGGTAAAAGTTGCGCGTACATATTTGATTAAGCAACTAATTCATTCTCTTCGTTTTCTTTGGACTTTGCCTCTAAATATGCATCATGCTTGTCCCTGATGAACTTTATTACCCTTGTTAGGTACTATTGCAGCAATTGTGGGATGTGTGGGAATGTAAACTCCATGATGTTGAGGATCCAAGTTAGTTCCATTGCTTACATCAGCACGAATGAGATCATAACAAATGTACTAGTAAGCAACAAAACATTCCCTCTTGCCCTAGTCAACAAAGAAGGTGAGCGATTATTCTACCCTTTCCTAGCTTCCTAATTGTGATGTGGTCTCCATAACATCTTTGTACATGTTATTCGTCTTTGAAAGTGTAACTGATTACCACCATTTGCAAACCTTTTTGTATTTGTAAGTGATAATTTGTCAAATTTCTAGCAACTTACGCAATTTAGTCCTTTGTGCCATGGAGGTTTAATCAAAATTGTGATATAGATCAATAAAGTCCCTTAGTTAGTCCTAGTCATGCTCCTCAAAGTAGAGCCCATAAATAGCTTCATTCATTGCACAATTGTTTGTGCTTTGTACTACAACCATGTATGGTTTTACTAAAGGCAGATGTCCAAAATTGTGCATCATGACCATTACACAAGTGTGGTCAACTTGAGCAGCTAAAAAGATTGAACAGTTCATTGATGAGCCCAAGGTGCCCCTCAACATAAAAATGTGTAACTCTATAGTAAAACTCCACATTTGCAACCTCGACAACAATAATTGGTTGAATTGCATATGTTCCCAAGCCTCAAGAGAATGACAAATCATGGTTGTTGCCATTTCATCATATTCATCTATCTTAAATGTATAAATATGTAAGCTTGATCATGCCAATGCTATTTTTCATCACAAATAGGAGTAAAATTTGGAATTTTAATATGAATGATAAAAAGCTTGAGATGTTCCATCAAGCTTTTTGGGCAGTATTTAGCATACATATATATTTCTAAGCTTTGTGAAGAAACCCATGTGAACACATTTCAAGCCAATTTCATTTTCCATGAACAACCCTTATTTTGGTAGTAGTTATTGCGTTCTTATAAATCATCAACCTGGACAATGACATGGAGACCACAAATTTGAGCCATTTCAAATTCATTTATATCAACACTTGCAAAATAAACTTCCTTTTAACCTTGAACAATATTCACCTTTCAAGTAGCGCCAACTATTGTTTAGAACCATTCAAGTTTAGCAACTTATGAAGGTGTTAACAAACTAGCCTTAGTTGGATATGTGGTAGGGAGTCAAATTGGTAGTTTGATTTTTGGCCTTTTTTGGGCCATAACTTGTGTTTTAAGTACTCAAATGGGTCATGCAAGCTCATTTTAGATATTTATGTACTAAGCATTTTCCAATGGTGTAAGTAACATTTCAATCCAATGAGTTTTGACCCCTAAGATCACTCTCTAAAGATTCAAGAGTCCATTGGGAGTCAAATTCCCAAAGTGCAAACCCATTTGGGAGTGTGTGGGTTCATTCCATCATAATATCCTACACTCATGTGAGCATGAAATGTGATTCTTGAGCTTCATTTTCATCTTGCACCTTTACAAGCCCTTGCTTTGGTCACGAGCCTAAAACTAAGGTTGCGACAAATATTTGCGAAGTGTCCATAAATGAATGATTTTTATGGATGAACAAATGAATGGACTTTATTGTGAATCTTACCAAAAAAACACCATTTTCACGGAAAATTTAACAAAATAAATAGGGTTGGATCAATTTATGTGGTTTCTTTCAAAATAATTTGACAAATGAAATGTTCAAGTCACACTTTAAAACCATACTTCATATTTCCTTAATATGAAATATATTCAAGCTCACCAACATGTATAGCATATAGAATGTTGAGTTCATTCTCATTGACCCATAGAGACTTTATGTGTAAATCCAAACATTCAATGTTCACCAAGATGAAATATTGAAATGTATGAAAAACTAAAACGAGAAAGCAAAATAAAATGGATGAAAAATTCAAATGGATGAACACAACTTATTTGGAACCAAGGGTTATTTGCCAATGTAAACTATAACTTCTTCAAAACCAAAAGGTATGTGTCAATAGAAACATTACATGTTCATCTTTAAGAAGAATGTTCCCATTAGGAATTGAAACAATATGAGGGCACACATTTTCAATATAATTTCACATTTTTAAAATTTTGAATTTAGCTTATCAAACTGTTTACATCTAAGATCATCATTGCCACTTGAAAAAAGAAACTACATTTTCCCCCCCATCTCCACCTAAACTTACTAGCTCTAACTTTTCTATGACTACCATTCATTTACAATTGCTACACATCTTTTTACAATAGCAAACAAAATTTTACAGAAATGGTCACACTAAACACTTTGGAAATTATGATTGAATGCACATTAATCTTGAACATACTAGATAGAATATGCAAAAGACAACAAAACCTTTGGAATATCCAAGAAATCCAACTTTGTTAGAATCCCTAGAGAATTTATTAAAAATCTTAACATGGGGAACAAAGTGGAAAAGGAAAATTGACAAAACAATAGAGTGGGCAGTATGGCAATGGGAGAATTCAAAATTTGACAAAGAAAGTCTTGCATTGTTAAAAAAAACTATAAACAGATCAAAGGAGGATATGGAAGACTACCACTAGGTGATGTTTACACATGCCATGGAATTCTTTTAAGAATAGGCAAGTTTGAAAAGTCAATTCCATAACATTTCTTCACAACTTTATTGTAGGATTTGTTGACAAAGGATTTCATTTCCCTTGGCAACCTCTTATCAATAGAATTTATGAAACCTAGTAGATGATTCTATGCAACTTTGAGCAGGCGAGCTTGGGTGCCACAAGACTTAAGGAACAAATTCTTAAAACAACTTGTGAATCATCAGATGATAGGCCCCACATTGAGACCACATATGTTTATGATAGTTAGAAAAAAAAAATGTCCCAATAATTAATGAAAATACCAAAATACAATCCTTTACAATATTTTATGGTTCATTAGATGTTTTGATATGAATTAGAGTTGAAGATTTTACTTCTCATAAAATCCAATAATACTTCAAAAAATCTTAATTTAAAAAAATTCATAGAATACCATTATTTAGACGAAAAAATTGTATCCTCTACTCCAGTATTATTAATTTGCACACTTAATTGCCTTATTCAGTTTTACCATCTCAATGGGTTTTCTAACAATCAACGACAAATAAATCCCCGATTATTTGTAAGCTACCACTTACAATTGCATGCATGAAAAAAAGCACATTCATGCATTCAATTTTGGACACAATATTTGAACCAAAAGAATGACCATGGCAAATTGTTCAAGATGACAATTAATGACCCTTTATGTAAATTATTAGAAATTAGGAAAGGGGGCATTCTATTAAATGACAAAATGGGCAAATGAAAACCCAAATAACAAATTATATATATTGCCAAGAAAAGCCCAAGGTGAACCCCTCACTTAATAGAAAATGAAATATAAGACTATGCAAAAAGAACCACCAATGGTGTCTAATTTGAAAGAAATGAACTCCTAGTGCTTCGCACATTTTAAAACATCTTGCATTAATTAAATTCAACAAAAAAATATTCATTATGATTGTTGACATAAATAGTCATTGATCAAATAATATAACTATAATAACTAACCAACATAAATGTTCACAATCAACACAATAAGACGAATATTAGAAAATGGAAACTCAAAACAAACAAGAACCTCCTTAGGGATTATATGTAATGAGAAAGAAGCACAATGGATGCCAACTTTATTTCATTACAAGGGTAGGTTTGCAATTATGAAAATGCTTGTTAAAACTCCTCGAGACTTGGATCTATATCCAACAATGGATCACAAACAGATGAAAACTATAGACTATAGTGTGAGAGTGGGATATTGGGCATTAAGAAATAACGTGCAAGAATACAAAGTGTATGTCATAGTGATATGGATGTTTGATTTGGATTTTGTGAATGACTTGTGACAAGCTCCTAGAGATAATTAATGGCCAATTGAACTAACAAACCACAATTATAAGAGTCATTCATTATGCCAAGCAAAATATTTATTGGGGATGAACAAACCAAACCAATATTCCTTGGAAGAAGTGTCAAAAAAGAAGTGGCCAGAAAATGCAAATGATCCACGAGATGATGAATATGAGTTGCCAATTTTTAAATATGATACAAACTAGGACACCCTAGTGGACCATAAAGAAGGAACGCCACAGTGGGAAGAGGAGGAGCCAAAAACACCATCACAACCGATAGCTAAAGAAGAAGACTCATAAAGTGAGGATGAGGAAGCTTTTGGGTCATGTAGCAAAATCACTATCAATTCATGGCATGGAGCAAAAGGATGATCACCACCATATGTTCGACATCGTAGGTGCACACATAGATGAGGACTATCGACAAGAATGTAAATAACCCATTTTTCATAAAAACTTGAGAATGTAGAGCAAAAGCACATGACATTGTTGATAAGAAGAAGCTATATTTGATTGAATTTGTTTTGCGATATTAACTATCATTTAGAGGAAACAATCAACTTAGGAACTAAGGAAAATACTTATATAAATGCTTGTAATGAGGAGTATTACAATCCTCCAAAAACATTAGAAACAAAAAACAAAGATATTATGGATATTGAAGGTGTGAATGTGAAACAAGGGAAAGACAATTCCAAACTAACTAAAACAGTGGTAGAGAGGATTAGTGTGAAAACACAAAAAACTTAGTATAATAACATAGGAGAAGAGAAATAACAACAGAAAATCTAACTTTCCATCCAAGCTCGAATTGTCTGAAAGCAAAAGCTTCCTTGTAGATTATAATTTATTCCCCAAGCATTACGATGAATATAATGCAACAAAAGATTGATTTAAGATATTAATTGCACTAAACGATGGAAATTTGCAATGAAACTAAAAGAACCTATGGGTTTACATATAGTTCCAGTGTATTTTTAGAAAATTTAAATGCATGGAATTGTTTTATAAATAAAATGTTCAAAAGAAAATATGATTGAAAATTCTTGCTCAAGACAAATAAGTGCGGTGTAATTGAAAGTGTAGTCCAAATTCTTGTCTAAAGTCTAGTCCATAGTATGGTGAGTCAATTTTTATTTTGAATAAAGAAGATGACCAATCTAATGTAGTAAATATGAATCTACAAATAATGGCCATGTGTTGGATTGAAAACGATAATGGTTGCTTTTAGGTTATTGGAAAATGTGTAGTTTGTGTGAGTATGTAATGCACATAGTTGAGAATCATCGTTTTGTGGGGGCACAAACAATATAGAAGGATGCAAGGGAAAAGAACGTTGTTGTGCTTGAAGGACAATTATTTACAAAAGTGCAAACGACATTACAGCAAGCCATAGAGGTGTAGATAATGGCAAAAACACAATGAAGGTTGATGCAAATGGAGTGGCATGAAGCAAAAGTGATAGTGAAAAAAAGACGCACAACCTTGGATTAAACTACACTTATGGAGAAAGGTATTAAAATTCAAGATCTCGAGTGTTTCATGTGGACACATACAAAATATAATTATGACAAACATATACAATAGAAGGAAAACTGGGAGGATATTGTTGTGGAAAGAGAATGGGCTTCTAAATCAAGGCTTGTGCCTTTACTTCTAATGGGGTGGGAAGTTTCGATGCCCAATGGAATGTTGGAATTTCTGAATACAATCTTGATCAAAGGCATAGATATTTATTTGGGGCATAAAGATAAAGTGTATTAATCAATAAACAATTGATTGTAAATGTGTATGGAGTGCGTGCGAAAGGGTATGTAGAAGAACCAAAAGGACATGTTAATAAGTCACTATTAATTTAGGCATTATGAAATTGTAGACTTGCACCTACAAATTCTTTTGAAGATCAACGGAATGCAAAGAGTTTGGGTGTACCATACTATGTTAAATATCCTGCCATTATATTTGTCATTTATCATAAGGGAAAAAGTACAATATTTTTGCAACAAAAGTGTTATTACATTAGTGAAAGCAAAGGAGGGGTAGAAGGTACATTGGGCATAGATTACAAATCCAGTTTCCACTCGGTCTTTGAAGAACTCCCAAATGTAGCCATAGTTCTTCCCCTCCTCTTGTCTCACTGTCCTGCACCATGTGGCGGCATAGCCTTTCAAGTAGGATTGGGCAAGCTCCACGGCCAAATGTCGTCCAACCTTGGCGGCATGCAGATAACCCTCCATCTCCACAGGCTAAGAATCCACAACCTTTCGGTCACGGGCACCATCAAAGTTCCCGGGCTTGGCCGGTTGATATCCCGCAATCTTAGATGACCCCCCTTTCAAAGCCGCAACCAACTCACCAAAATTGGGCCTATTCATCTTGAGGAGGACTTCTAGTTGTTCCGAGGTGAATAGGACCAAGCTCCATTGCTCTTCCTCACTTTCGGGCTCATCTTGGTCCTCCCGGGTTCTTGGTTCTTCCTCCCCAACTGATTCCGGCGGGACTACTTGGTCTTCAACAGGTTCCTCCAACATGGTCTCTTGAGCTTGCTTACAATTTTTCTTGGGTGCCATCCAAGACTCCCAAGAAGTGAATCGAGCTCAACCAGAGCTCTGATACCAAGTGATGCACCCCCAAGTCCCTTGTTAGACTCAAAAGAGTCCAACTATGTAAAAAAGCGGAAGTAGATGGGACTTGGTCCCGCTCCCAGCTTCCAACACTAAAGGGGGTGAGAGGGGCGTGCTGAAAGCTCCAAGATTAAACTAGGAAGAGGGACAAGTTACTTAGTTATTTGGTCCTACATCCAAAAGCGATCAACAAGTTGGTTAGAACTCATTTTGCACCCTTTTGGTGTTGGGACAAACCACGGGCAACCTTGGACTCACTTGATTCACCACGGCCTAGACTCGGGGGAAGTCACCACCTTCCCCCATATAGTATTCTTTGCGTTGCTCCGCGGCACCCGCATTCGAATGGCTTTTATTCCTAGGACTCCCAAGGAGGAGTCCCAAAATTGTTTCGGTTTGGACTCCCGAGACTTTGGGAGCTCATAACTCCCGGCTCAAACCTTGGATTGGGATGAAGTCTAGAGCAATCTTGTAGCTCTGCTCAAGATCTTTCCAACGGTGGTTGCATTCCATCTGCACACACCGGGGTCGGGTCGATTCCCAACCTTTTGTGGTCGAAAGTCAAACTGCCAGTTTGACTCATGGCCCTTCTTTCAACCATAACTTGTGCTACAATGTCCAAATGGCTCATGCGAGGTCATTTCGACATCTACACTTCAAGGCCTTTTCAACAATATAAAAAACTTGTCAAGGCAAGGTGTTTTGACCCGTGCAATTGAACTCTGAAGTTGCGGGAGTCCCGGATGACTCCAAATTCCCACTTTTGGGAGTGTGAGTCTCATCCTCACGCTTGCCTCAAAGTGGGGTTGGGACAATGATGGTGCTACACTATAAGGACTATGTGTTAGATTGTAGGTGCTACTGATTAGCATGCTTGAAATTGCGCCAATTAGGATGAATCTTCTTTCGTCATTTCAAGTTGATCCATGTCTAATCGACTTGGGTTCTATGTCCAAGTCCTCACCTATACAAATCATTGTTTCGGATAATGAGAAATCACAATTTGTGATATGCAAAACGAAAGAAATGGTATAATTATCACATGTATTCACAAACATGCATGGGGTAAAAACACATTTTAAGTGAGCCAATTTTTAAACTATTAGAAATTTGTTTGTTTAGGATTAAATACATTAATATTTGAATTTGGTGCCAATATTCAAAGCATTAGGTTCTGTGTTTTACACTAAAGTAGGTCCATGAAGTCTAGCTTGAATTTGAATTTATTGATAGTTTATAAGTTTCTACTTTGTTTTTTAAGATGTGGGGATTCACAGCCCGGCTTTGATTGTGGTTAATAGGAGTTTTTTTAACTATCCAAGTAGCATCATCATCAATGTGCTACTAGGTTTTGGGGGCAATTGTGTAAGTAGTGTTGTGCTTCAAGGGCAAAATACATTATGCATTTTTGTAGACAGAAAGGAGGAAGGCTCAAGTCTTCATTTGAGAGTAATAATTATTAGGTATGTTTTTTTCTTTTTACATTTCATGCTCATTTGTTTTACATTTCTTGTTTTACATTTTATTTGAAGATTATGATTACATTTCTTCTCACTTAATGTTTTCAAAAATCTCAGCTCCAATCGGCTTTTGGGAATTGATGATTTTTTACTTGGGAGCTTCTAAAATCTTTTTTTCCTCTTTCACTTCAATGTAAATGAGTTTTTTTTCAATGGAAGTAACTTGAGGACCTTCATTTTATGTTTGTTTCCAACTTGAGGTTTTACTATTTTTCTCGGCTATTTCTTGTAACTTCAATGACCTATAATTATTTCAAAAGCACATTTGTTTTATGAGGTGTTGGTGCTTTTACTTTAACTTTTCTTCTTCAAGCTCATGTGGGTTTGTGGTGTTTGTATTATAAAGTGCAACAAACTACATAATAATAGGATGAAGATTTATGATTGGAGACACAAATGAATAGGTCAACCTACAAGAGCTCTCAGTGAAACAGTTCAGTGAGTTGTGTTTGAAGTTCCAAAAAAATGTGTATGAACAAACAATTTTCACTAGGAATAGTGTGTCTAAATTATGTGTTGAATGCCTTCTCATTCTACCAAGATGTTGCCATTTGTGTTTAAATTTTTTTTTGCAAGCTAAAATCAAGAATGAATTTTGCATTACAGGGTTATGGATGATTAATTTTTGGGTTTCAAGTAATTGAAATGGCCATATCCATTTTCAAGTTTGATAATTGCTAATATTGATATCTTTGTTCTTCATGAAGTACATCCATAAACCAGAAGTTGAATTATGCATTTAAGCATTTTTTGTTTTCTAGGTTTTGTGTTCAACCAATTGGGTCATCCAATTTATTTGCATAATTTTAGGGTTTAGGAAGGTAAAAGCTTATTGTTGAAGGACTAGTGTGCCTATTTCAAGTTTTTTCAAGCATGTTAACAATGTCGTATATGGGAGACCTTGAGTAGGGAAAAACATGCTAATGAAAAGTTGGCTTGGGAAGGAGAGGTTGGGAGTGAAAATGAGGTTATTTCCACACCACTAGAAAACTATATAAAAGAAAAAACCAATGGCAACACTACTATAAATCTTGTATTATGTGACCATTAAATTTGCAACTACATGCAACTATTTATCATTTGCAACTATGTTTTATCATTTTTATACCTTGTCACCATCCTTTTAAATTTACTTCTATTTTTGTGACTATGGTACAACTACAAAATTGCACATCCACCATATTGACCAAATTATTAGATTTTTCATCCAAAAATGCCCTTATATTCATTTAATAGCAAAATTAGTTGCAACTTGGTTACTTCAAGGTATATTAAACATATGTTAACTTGTTTTCATGGCATATCACGGTATTTAATTTATATTTAAAGTATATTGAAAATATATTTGCTCATATTATGGGCATATTAAAAATTCATTTTGGTTTTATATGGTTTGTTTTGAATCATACTATGTTTAATTTAAGGTATAATTAAATTATAGTGGCAACATCAATATAGTAATATGATCAGTAATATGATATAATGATCATATTGAATGAGTATTAATTATTGATGAATTATTATTATCAACTAATTGATTAGCTAATATAACTTATGAAATAATTAGTGTTCGTTAAGTACTTCATCAAATTTTAAGTAATATATATTAACCAAATAAATAGTAAATTCCCATAATTAAATATTAAATCATAAAATTTACACAAGATTTAGTTTTTTCCAAATTTTATATTTTTTGTGTTCATGTTTAGACAAGTTTTCATTTTTTCCATAGTTTAGCCAATTTTTAATTTTAAAAATAATTTAGTTTAGCCAAGGTATATGGTAATTTTAGCCAACTTTTTATTTAGCCAAGGTGTATGGCAGGTTTAACCAAAATTTAGTCAAGTTGTATGGTAGGTTTAACCAAAATTTAATCAAATTGTATGGTAAGTCTAGCCAATTTTTAACCAATGTGTTTTGTAGGTGTATGATCATAGTGGGTTGTGTATGTTCAATGTACACAACCCATGTGTACCCTCAAGAATTAGATTAAGGTCATGACAACCCATCAGTACATCCAATGTGCCTTGTCCATGGAACCCCCCCACCCGCCCCATGTGTAGCAACTTGTGATGATGGTAGTCATCAAACAGGTGCGATCAGAATCAAATGAACCAACGGTGACAAAGGACTTAAGGATTGCAATCCTTTTTGTGGTCATTTTCACTTTATCATAGAAAGGATTTTTGGGATAAAATATTTTGCAATATGTTACTAAAAATATATATAATTTTTTCAATACATCACATTTTTTGTATCAAATTTTCATGAACATTTTAAGTGTAGAAATTCTACCAAATTTGTGTTTCATTTTGCAAAATTATCTTAATTTCAATATGTATGAAATATGTAAATTATTTAATGTTTTATTTTACTGTTTCATAAACTACAACTTTGGTTTAGATGTCACGTACATTACACCCCATTTACATGTAGTAAAGGACTCTTGAAATTTAAAAATTATGTTCAGTAGATTTTTATTTTTTTAAAAGTTAATTTCATAGTTGTCAAATTGTGAGCATTTTTTGGAGTGTGGATAATCAATTAACATCATCTCAATTTTTTCTCATCAATATTCCTTTATAGAAAGAGTCTTTTGCTTGGTAATTTACAAAATTGATTGTTTTTTATGCAATTGTTGTTCAAGTTCAAAGGTCCTTTATTAAAACCAAAACCCAAATATATATTTTTTGAATTTTGAATTTGAATTTTTCAACACTCATATTAGTCATTTAGCACAACATTCCATGATTAATATGGCATTAAAGTGGCACCACAAAAATATATCTAACAAGATTACAATTTATTGAGTTTTGGCAATTGGCCAATGTGCTTTTTGACTCATTTGATTATGACTACACACAAATTGCCTTAAATAAAAAAGTTCCTAGACCAAAACAAATGTGCCCTACTTTGATTTGGCAGGCCTATAGATTAAATTTTTTTTTCATACCAAAACATATTTTTACTTATGGTCCACGATGCGCAAATTGTTTTTCGTCAACATGTATACAATAGCAAAGAAACATTATTATAACAATGTTTTTCTAGGTCCATATTGATGAGGTATATGGTGCTTGTCACATCACCAATATTGTCCTAGCCCCATATAAAGCTAAACATGGCTACCAACCATCGACAACAACAATTAAATCTACGAGACCTTCAAAGAATTTGAGCAAGAGACATAAAGTTATGGTGTAGAGATGAAGCACGAGCCAATGTTACAAGGTTGCATCGATGTCAATGCCCATGCCCAATTTGCCACAGTGCATGACCTTTGACGAAGGAAACAATTCTTAAACAATTTTGTACTTATGGGAGGCATCCATACAATCGAGCATGTGTTAAAGTACAAACAACTTTAACCTAAATTCACCTTAGTTTTTGGACCAACTTTGGAGGAAAAAATTAGTCTATTGTTACAAGGGAAAAGGTGATGCCCATAATGTCATTCTTGAGCTACAAACACTTGTTTGTCCAAAGCTAGAAAAATGGAAGTTCACCCTTGGTAGTTATGTGGGCAATTAGCAAGGATATCCTTATGATTCAAGTGATGAAAAGTGGTGCACCAATTTGAACATGCATGTAGATACATGGATAGCTAGAAAGTCAAGTTTCCATGTCGAAATGGATGCAGATATGGACATTGGTAGCCTCATTTGTGACACTTTTGTTGTTGGGGACATGGTGCATGATGAACATAGAAAAGAGGTTGAAGAAATAGGATTAGATGAAAGACCAATGCCAAGGACATAGGAAGGTTTAGAAACTTATGGGAATAAAAACATGGATGATGTAAAAGGGACTTTAGGTGTTGGGTTAGATGGTGAGAACGAATCAAAATTTTTTGAAGAAGATACTAAAATCATGGGAGAGGCTCTGCACTTCAGATTGCTGGGAGAATTGGCTTATAGTTATTTAATGGATAACCTAGAAATGATGCAATAATATGAGTTTCGAAAGGTCATGAAGCATGTGATTTCAATGAAAAATTATTGCCCTCACCCTAATGATGGGATTGGTGATAGTGGGCAAAAGTCAAATACTATACCCAAACTTGCAAAGGGACCAAACATCACACCTACAATTACAAAATAAGTAACTTTGCATTTTTGCTCTCCAAAATTGGGTTATGTTTTTGTCAATTGTGTTAGGTGGGCCACCATTTGAACTAAACCATTCAATGTTTGATGAAGAATCACAAGTGCCACTAGATGAAGGAGCAACTCCTTAACTATTATTATGTTTATCTTGAATTGTTGTCGCACTCATCACACAAGCAATGTTTTCATCAATGAAATGTTACATTTGTTGGAGATGAACATTATCCCTCAACCTAGTACTCTTCCTAAGATGAGTACCAAGCATCATCCACTTAAAAAAAACTTGGGCTAACCTATGATGTTATCCATGCTTGCCCAAGGCACATGTTGTATCATGGGCAATATGAAATGAACAAAGTTGTCAAAAATGTGGGATAGCACGATTCAAGGTGGTGGGGAAATCACTTGTCCCCCAAAAGATCTTAAGGCATTTCCCCTTATCCCAAGACTTAGAAGGATGTACAACACACCAATATAAACATCATTAATGATTTGGCATGTGTGTAATAGAAGTCGTGATGGGTCGGTTTAACATGTTGCAAATTCAATGCAATGGCAATTCATTGATGAAAAGTGGCTAGACTTTGCACAAGAGTGTTAACGAAATTTTTTACATTCCCATTAAGGTTAATGCACCTCTGGATTTTTTTAGCAACAAGTTCCTTAAGGCATCAACATGTACATACAACACACAAAATAAAACTTAAACTATTACAAATCTTAATTTAACAGGTACACAAATTGCTCAAACTTGAAGGAAATAGGCTGAAAGAATAATGATCCATGTTCCATAATTCAAAAGTGGAAACACGTAATCATGAGTGAGATCCAAAAGTGCCTCAATAGGTCTATCTTCCTAATCTTATACTAGCCAACTCAAAATACAACAATCATAACTAACCAATGTAAACAATCATTAGCTAGTATTTAGACTAAGAGTCCAAAATTAAAAATAAAATTCACCCTATCTAACTACATGTCCAACTACCAATTATGTCAAGTATAGGTTCTACATATTACATGTTGACTAACCTATCAAACTATCTTCTTGACCGAGCCATTACCTACTAGGTTTAATAATTAGTTAGGTTAATATTATAGATTAATTTAAATAACAGGTTATGACACATGTTAGGTTTAATAACCTGCTTATACTATCAACTTATTGAGTCGTCTATTACCAAATCTAGGTAACATTATCCCCTTTTGAAATCTACATTTCATCTTCAAAATGTTAGTTCAAAGGTCCAGGTTAGATTTAGCCTTCTTTAATTGGTTGATTTATGACTTCTTTAACAAGTTTAGCACATGTTGCCCCCACAAGTTCAACTTGATTCAAGATTTGAATATTGATTGGTGTTGAAGTCTTTTCTCAATTAGCTATGTCTTCAAAGGTCACTATGGGTGTTGTGTATACCTTTAAGGCATGTGAGGTATTTGATATCAAAATAACCTCTTGACCTGTACCTATTTAGTGTGGGGTAAGGACTACGCTAGTATATAAGAATTCCAAAGAATCTAATCTATTGTCTAATAGAATATATGAAAGACTAAGACCTTTTACCACCTTCCACAAGTTAATTGACAACAATGGTTACTGGAACATGTATAGTAAAAGTCTAAATAGGTAAGGGTATGATTTCTAAACCTATTCCACCTTTTAGTGGACTAATTAGTTTAGGAATAGGTTGTACCATAGATGGTGTTGTCAAAACTTTGCTATTAGTTCCATTTTCCATAGACACAAAAAAACTTGGGGGTTCATATTTAAAATTAGAGAAAACAATATGGTAAGCTTGTAGCTAATTCTATTCATCATAACAAGACAACTCCACACTATCATGAATCTACTCCTTTGGGAACTCTTGAACAATTTGTCGCCACTCCTTCCATTTGGGATTTCTATCTCCCAATGCTTGGTTTTGCACTTTGAGTAAGGTATTGTCCAACAATAACTCTTCAAACTCCTTCAACTTGTTGTTCATTCTAATAGGTAGAATGGGGTTAAGTTTGTTCAATTATATTTTGGTTGTCTCATATTGACCCTTCTAGTTTTAAATTTGAACAGTAACAATTTACTTCTCCTTTTCAAATTCTACGTGGGCAACTATTTATTGCTCCTTGAGATCTTGACAGGTTCGTTCCAAACCAATTATGGTACCTTGTTGTTCCAAATTGTACTTTTCCATTTTGGCATAATCTCTCGTCATCCACTCTAAATGAACTTGGAGACAAGTCAAATCATTATTGGTCTTCCAACTAAATTAGTTGAGTTTAGCATACTCATGTTGCAAATTTTCAATTTTCTTAACAACTTGTTATACTTCATTCAACTTATTGGAAAGGTTCTAGTTTTCAATTGTCCTTTGATTGTGACTAGTTCTTTGTCACAATTCTTCAAAGTTGTCGCAACCCTAACTTGGCCAAATGTGGGGGTGAAGCCCAACACTTGGAAAAGTTGGGGATTTGGAGTCCTCCGGAACTCCCGAATGTTGAGAGCTCGACAACAGGACCCAAAACACCTTGCATTGGAGTGTTCTTAATTTCATTGAAAAGGTCTTGAAGCGTGGATATCGAAAATGGCCTCGCATTGGCCATTTGGACATCTGCAGCTCAAGTTATGGGCAAAAGAAGGGCCGGGAGTCAAACTGGCAGTTTGACTTCCGACCACTAAAAGTCAGACCAGATCTGATATCCGATTCGGGAGTACAATACATTGTTGGAAAGATCTTGACGAGGGCTACAACTTTGGTTTAGACTTTGTTACAATCGGAGGTCAAGGCGAGGAGCTATGACTTCTCAAAGTCTCGGGAGTCTGAAACCGGGACACTTGGGTGGATTTCGGGACTCCAATTTGTAAGTCCCGGGAAAAAGAGCCATTTGGATGTAGCCTCAGCGGGGCATCGCAGAGTATACCATATGGGGGATGGTGGTGGCATCCCCCGAGTCCGGGCCGTGATTCAAGCTTGATCAACTAATACCTCTTCCTAGTCCAATCCCTGGGCTCCCAACTCGACCCTCTACCCCTTTCTAGAGTTGGAAGCCGAGAGCGTGCCTTCAAGTCTCAACTTCCGCAACTTGAATTTGTGAGACCCTCAAGTGGGTTTCACCTCGTGACTTGGGAGCGCGTCAAAAGTTCTCTCCATTGTTTCTAATTCTAGACCATAAGTTTGCAGGCAGTTATGGGTTGCAAACATATTTTCCTTGACTTGTTGAAACTCAACTCTAAGGTTTGATAATTATTGCAATGTTCTTGACCAAGTTGTGGCATTTTGAACAACTTATTCTAAAAACATGTTAATCTGTCTCAAAGTTTGTATGGAATGACTAGAAATTGGGACAAGTTGAAATATAAAAATTGTGGGTTTCTATTTGTGCATGTTGAAGAGTTGAAATGATTTTGTAATTATAGCTACATGTTCTATTATTGAAACTACATGTTCAGTAAATATAAAAGTTTTAATTTGATTGTTGTCAATTACCCGATCCAGGTTAGGTTTAGGTTCTTACTCAATGTTACCTTACGTGGTTGTTGCATCAAGCTTTTCTCCTCCCTTACCTCCAATTTCATTTGAAAAAGTTCATTCCTCATCCTCTTCTGAATCATTAACCAATGATCCAAAAGTGGTTTTGGACTTCATTCTTGGTTGGTGAGGTAATAGGTTCAAGGCTTAACATGTCCCTTGGTGTAGGCGGTTTTGTATGCATTTTCAATCAATGGGACTGAAGTGTGGGTAAAGATGATGTTATAGTTGAACATGCTAGTCTTCTATCTTTCAAGAATTGCTCCTTGGTAACAGGTTCATGGGAAACCTATCATTATTGTGTAACCTGGAGCTTTTGGTTGGTTAATGATACAAAATTTTATGGAGTTGTTCTTTGTGAAGGCATTTTGGATAAAGGGAACTAATTCTTAAACAAAATGTCTAAAATAAGCCTTGAATAATAATAATTTGCTTTTGTTTTGTTAGAAATCGAGTTAGTTGTTGCCTTTTTCTAACATTTAGTCCAACGAGATAGTTCAACTAATAACTAGGTTAACATTATAGAACACTAGTTAATAGGTTGCCCCTTGTTGGCTAGGTCAAAAGTAATTGCAATCTGATTGTTAAAATAAGCTAACCTCTCCCTCTCTGATATAGAATTTGCAAAGTAGCTACAAATCATGCATGAAATTCCTCTTTCATGCGCACTACAACCACTACTCATTATCCACAAAAGCAAGTGGTCCTATAATTTTTTTCAAGGTGGTTTTGGCTTCTTCAAAAATTGCATTAAGAACATCTATTGCTCCTTCCTTGGAAATTCCAAGTTGCTCATGAATTAGTACTTGATCAATGAGAATTTCTTGACCACATACTTGCCTAAAATTCTTCCATCTTCCGTTGCTTGCCATGTTCGTAGGAAGTTTCATAATAAGTATTTTCTTGGCATTGTCCACTACAAGTTGAATAGGCTTTCAAAACTAGCTCGTCTAGCCCATTTGAATTCATTGGATCCATTTCATCCATTGTAACATCTTTTGGCTCACCTTCGCCTTGGACACTGGTTTCTTTTTAACATGTTTATCAACCTGTTTTTCTACAAGTGCTTTACCATTTCACTTCATCATAGTTCTTATTCTTAATCTTGGGCGCTGAGGAATAATGTTGGAAATAGGTCCCTCTTCAAAGACTTCTTAGAAAAGTACTTTTCCATTGTTCATAAGTTGTTGCAACTTTTTCTCCTCCATAGGTCTTGATTCAAGAACTGGTTGTGCCTATTCCTAAACAAAAAGTTTATGTCCAACCTTCATTTTTTCTTCTAAATTTGAAATAATAATAACTTGCGGTACTGGTATTATTGTAGAAGTAGTGGTTTTCGTTAAAAAGTTCAGTTTTGCTTCTAATTTTTCTTCCAACTCCCTACTTTTTTTTTCTTGTTCAAAAATATTATTTTCTTATATTGTAAGTGTGCATGAAACAAGCGGTTCTACATAATTTTTTCTAGTTAATCAAACTTGTTTTGATTTCTTTTTTTGACACACCCCAAACTCCTCAAGAGACCCAAAGGTGGGTCCCAAAATGAAATAACAGAAGAAAAAGATAATTGGGACACATTCCCTAACTCATAGCACTTTAGGGTAGGAGGGCGTGCTAGAGCTCCAGGATGGGAATAAGAAGAACACATAAGCGAAAGTTCAAGATGAAGTCAACTTACACAACCAAGAAAAGAGGGTAGTTAATGTAAGTTGAATGAAAAACTAAAACTTTTAATGTCCCAAAACTTTGGACACTCATATTTTCTTCAAAATGGGTTTGTTTTGAAAATATGATGGCAATCTCTTAGAGCCTTCAAAAAGATATTTCCAACAGTGTATTGCACGCCCCAATTGGACCTCATTTGACCCTTTCATTTAAAAGATTTGTGGTCAAGAATTAGATTTTCAATTTGACTCTTGCCCCTTCTTTTGATCATAACTCATGCAAATCAAGTTTAAATCAACAATATGAAAACATTTTAAGCATCTACGCCTCAAGACTTTTTGATGGTGTCTTGGGGGCTCAATTTGGTGCTTATTTTCCTTTCCAACCAAGGCTCTAAACATTCACAACTCCTACACAAGTGAGGGAAAATTTGAAAATGTTTGGTGATAGAATATCATTTGTTGTTTACCCTAGTTGTAACCTAGTTGCAACCTAATTTCAATTCAAATAGTTGTACAAGCTAGTTTAAGCTTAGTTAGGCCTATACCTAAATTAAATAATCTACCTAACCTAAGTCTAACCACTTACCTTAATTACTAATAGTAATTAGTCATCAATTATTTTTACTAAATAGTTGTATAATTAAAAATTTAACCATATTATCATCATTTATTAAATAATATGGTGATTAGTTTTTTTTAAAGTCAGCAACTAAATTCATTTATTTATCAAATAATTAATTATCACTGATTTTTAAATTCGAAATTCATTATTTTTTTTATTCACATTTCATTAAAAATTTCAAATATATGTATCCAATAGTGAAATTTATATTATATTTTAATTATAGTAATTTATTTGTGATAATTAATAATTGATTACAGATACAACAACAACAACAGTGATAATATTGCAGTTAGTAGTTAAGTTAAGCTAGTTATTTAACTATTTTTATTCATATTTTTATCTAACTTGTTGGAACTATTAAATGACCTAATATAATAAATACTTAGTAATATATATATATATATATATATATATATATATATATATATATATATATATTATATAATTGTGTTAAATAAAAATAATTTCTGAAATTATATGATAATTTATTAAGTATATTTACTAATTATTCTAGAAATTATTATTATTTAATCATAAGTGAATAAATTAAAAAATTTAATAAATGAAAAAATATTTGAAACTAATAGCAAAAATTAAAATTAAAATTCTAATAAATATTAATTATTTACCATTACATGATATGTTATAAACTAAAATTGAATATACATGGAAATAATAAATTACACGTGTATTGAACATATTCCCAAAAAAATTACTTAAATATCCTTACTTGATATGTTGTAAGCTAAAATTGAATTACATAAAATTTATAAATTATGCATGTATTGAACATACACATTATTAAGTTGATTTACATTTCAAAAAAAATATTTTTTATTTTCAAATTAAAGTGTAACAATGAATAAGGGTGCACTAACTTGGGTTGAATTTTTTTAGAGCTACAATGCAAAGGTTATTGATTATTGAAAGATTTTTCAAATAAAAATAAATAAAATGATCAATAGAAATTTTACTTGAATCCAAATGTGTATTTGGTGTTGTTGGAAAGTAATCATTGAGTTATATTTAATGAAATTTATTTTATAAGTTTCATACTTAAGGTGTGGAAGATATTGAATTTTGAATATATTTTGTTGCTAAAAATTCAAACAAATTACAACAAATTGGTTTAGAAAGGAAAATGAGTTGAGTGTGTTCAGACTTGGGGCCAACAACACATGTTACCTTTTTTTATCTATGAAGGAAAGTAATTTGTTTTGTTTTGTCATAATGATATCTCCCAAACCATGGTGTATTAAGTTATGCTATGGAACTTATCATCAAAAAAATTTCAATGAATAGGGTGCAATAACTTGGTTTAGAATGCTTGGAGCTATAGTGTGGAATCTATTGATTTTTGAACCATTTTTCTATTGATTTGTTTGAAAAACCAAGATTGAAAATTATATTGGAATTTGGGGGTGTTATTGGTATTGTTGGAAAAGTGTCATGTTTGATTTAATCAAATTGATTTTGTAATTTTGAGACCTAAAATGTGAACAATATTACTGAATTTTTGGCAGCTGTGTATTATTGTTGGAAATTCAAACAAATTGCAAAAAGGGGTTTGGAAAGAAAATTCAATTGAATGCATTCAAACTTGGGCCAATGACATAAGGTACATTAGTGTTTAATGAGTTTTTATCATAGTTTTAAACAAATATTAAGATATCATGTGTATAAAAATGAATAAACATTATAGCTGCACAATATCATTAATTATGTATCATTATTTGATATGTTGTAGTGAACTACAGAGAAATAATAAATTACTTGTGTTTTGAACAGAAACATTAGTAGTAACATATTTTTTAAAAATTCTTAAACTTTATTTTGAAATTAAAGTTTGATATTTATATGCACAAAAAAAAACATTTATACAAAGAAAATTTACATGTAATTTAATTTTATGATGATTTTAAATAAATATTACAATATTATATGTATAACTTAAGTTGCTTATTAGTTGTTCAACCTAGTTGAAAGAGACAATTACAAACAAAATTATATTTCATCCATCATTTAGTACATATTATCATCCAAAATAGTTGAACTAGTCAAATTATTGACTCTATGCTAACTAAAGAACCATAAATGACAAGAATTTTTTATGATGACCCCTTAGGTGAAACATGCTTCACCTTGGATACCAACATAGTTGAAAATTCAACTTGGAGACATTGTTGATGTTGGGAATATTTGGCAAATGACCATGTACTTGAAAAATGCTTTCAACTGTATACCAATATAGTAAACAAATTGACTTAATTGGTAATTGCCATAATTTTATTTAAATTTGTAAAAAATGTAATTGGAACATAATTGCAAATGTCATGTAGTTGAAAAAATTTGGTTATAAAAAGGGGGTTTTTTACTAGTGTCTATCAAAGTCTTCCATGATTTGTTACAAAGGCACAACTTTTGGAATAATTTAGTTTGATCTTGCCACAAGCAATCCAGTATGATTGGGAGCACGTGGTTCAAAACTATATCATCAGGCAAAGTTCTTGATTATTGCCCCATTGCAAATACACATGGACTTCTTTGGTTCACTCTCCAATTGTTGATCTCAATAATTATTGTGACCTACATGTACAACATAATTAGTGTGATGTTACATGATGCATAATAACATACTTTAAATACGTAAAAGGCAAAGTTTGAATATTTTGATATATATTCAAGGTGTTAACTACATATACAAAATATTTATATTCAAAATATATATAGAACATATGTACAACTTAGTATATGAACATCATAAAATATATACAAAATTTAATACAATATAATCTACACTATAATTACGTACAATAGACGTGAAAGAAATGTAGTTTATATAAATGTTAGTGTACACAAAGCAAAACACAAATGCATAAGTGTATAAACATGGTATGAACTAGATGCATACAATGTGCATACTTAATACAATATATGATTTTATTGCACAAGCTATACTACACATGTACTTGCATATGAAACTATAGCATATATATTCATCAACATACATGTAATCTCCATTGTGTCTATAATATGTGCATTATTTTTAGGTCAACATACTATGTTCAATGTTCAAATCTAGACAAGGTGTGTAAAGGTTACACACCTTACAAAAAAATTACCTTTCAAACATTAGTTGGTTCCTTGGATGATTTTTAAATCAAGCTCCCAACCAATCCTTCCATTGGTTTTGCATGATAAACACATACAAACTTGGGTTAAAAGATATTCATTGTTTAGTATAAAAATAATAACTAAAACAAACTGAGCTAAATTATTTTACAATTAGTACTCACAAAATATTAAATGTATATTAGTGCTCAAGTTACATTGTTGGACCCACTTTATGCCTAAGTTTTTAGACCTTGAAGGCTAAAGGTGTAAAATGTCCTTGGGTCTGTAGTTTATTTCACAAATGTAACAATAACTTTGTCATTTTGCATACTTGTTGGCCACACAAATTAAACTTCAATGAAACTCAAACTATAATTTCAGATATGTCAATTCAAGCACTTGCAAAACATTCTCATATCAATAAACCTTTTCAGTATAATAAACTAAATATATTTTATTAGTACATGAAAACAATAGTTCAAGTTGGTAGCCCAATGCCACCTTTTCCCCACTACTTTAATGTTAAATCCATGTCCCTTTCCTCAATATGCAGAAGACTTACGGTCATATTAAATATTTTGTAACAACATTCCATGCCATAAAAAAAATTGAGAAATGTAGTAAAGGCATATATAATGACATGACAACATATTTCAAGTGCTTTAAGGCAACCTTGGTGCAACTCACCTTGCAAAGAACTTAACAACAATAGCATGTCGTTTGATTGTTACCCATGCACCAAATCCTTTGCAAGAAATAGTTTTCCCTATTACAAGGTTTGAGAATAATTCACATGTAATGTAATTGTAGCTTAATTCCATCAAAGTTGATTTCTTAGATGTCCATACTTTTCTCATTCCAAATCTACAATATCCAAATACATAAGAAGAAAATGTAGGAGGCATTGAAGGCCAAGGAGAAATTTATAGTTAGTAATATATACCAATGAACGAGATATGCTAATAAAACAAAACATGTGAATCAAGGGGTTACCATAAGCACATATGCATTACAACATCATGATTATTTATTAAAATTGAAAATAATAATTCATAGTTCTATCAAACATATTACATAAAAAAAATTTGAATCGATCATTGGGACAAATAGACTAAACATCCAAGGATGGCACATTGAGAATCTTTTCAACAACAACAATACATGTTATTAGCTAGATCCCATTTTTATAATTATATGTGCAAACCAATTTCAACCTCACCTTGCACAATCATTTTAATCTTGGTAGAAGTAGCCTTGCAAAAAACTTAAGTTCACAATAACAACATAAGTTTTTTGTTGTTCATGCACCAATTTCTTTACAAACATTAACTTACTTCAATCATAAAGGTTTAGAAATACACACATCATGTAGCTACACCTCACTCAATCAAAGTTGATTTCTTAGGTGTCCATCCTTTTTTCACTCCATATTTACCATATTTAAATATTCAAAAAGAAAAGACATGACAAATGAAAGGCCAAGGAGAAATACAATTAGTAAAATATACCAATGAACCAGATATGCCACATAGACATTTGATTAATGTCATAGCCGGATCATGTGCTTGCACACCCAGCCCAAAATAAAACTTGTGAATCATGGGGTACCATAATCACATGTGCAATAATCTAATATTAGTATCCTATATTGAAGTTAACTATGGGAATTTCTCCATAACTACCAAGCATACTAGCTAAGAAAGTACAAACTAATCATTGGGAGATAAAAGAAATTGCATCCAAGGATGCCAAATTAAGGTTTTTTTCAACATCCACTATGTTAATAGCCATCCCATTATTGCAAGTGGATGCACTAACCAATTTCACCATAACCAATTAATGAACAATAATCCTTTAACAATCCAAGTATATTAGAGCACATGAATTAATGAATTGGAAAGTTTCTTCTGAGGCATTTCATAACTTTGGAATGAGAAAATATAAACAATTAAAGCATAAGTGGAATTGTGATAAATAATATGTCCATGTTATGTTAGCTATGCATATTTGACTACCTTAAACATCAGTAACACCAAAAATACCATTGAAGTTTATCTAAATATCCATTGTAAACATGTGTATGAAAGAGTTGTATTGTTGCATAATAAGCAACAATTCACTAAACATGACAATATACGCATCTCTTGCTTATCAATAAAATGTTGTTAAACAACCTCATTTCAGAACATGTCTATGTACAAGTGTTGAAACTGAAACATTATCGACAACTCTTAGTAGTAGACCAAGGTCAATGACATACATTACATGCAACATATTGAGTCCTGGTCACCAGACCAACCCTATTGATATGTAAAACCCCAAATAAAAGTTGCAAAAGGAGACACAAAACATATGATCAATGCCTTGATCAACAACACCAACAACATTACAATTGATGGACCCATTCCTTTCAACTACATTCCTCCCCTTACAAATGGTCATAATAATGGAATGTGGGCGAGGAATTGAGAATTGTACATGATTTTACATGTTTACAACTTGCCTGCCAGATTCAAAATGTTATGGAGCCTACTTCAACCAAAAATCATTTGATAGTTAAAATTTTGACATACTAACTTTGAATCATGAACACAAAAATCACTCCAAGTTCAAATGTATAAAATAAAACCTTATGGCAAGACAATTGAACAAGTTCCTTCTACACATCATTGCCCTTGATTACTCTTGTTGTATGGTGTTGATTTTTTCCAAGCTAAGTGTTATTATAATAGTTATAGTATGAAGAGATGCAAGTTATTCCTACAATCTAGACAACCACTTCATTGATATTCAAATATGTTAATTCCAACACAAAAACCCTTCATATAATTTTAGAAGGTTGTCGTGGGGCATATATCACATATATCCCCTAAATACCAAAGGGTTTATAGAAATCAATAGTAGATAATTTTTGTAATTATGTGTTGGCAAGAAACAAATAGATGTGTTGATCCCCTCCCCCCAAAATGATAGATCAAGGAAACAAAAACCTAATTGTTTGCATAAACCTAGTGCACTGGGATTTCAACTAGAATCTTAGATGGAAACATACTTAATCACCTACACATCAATGACATAACTCCCAATAATTGTTCAATCCATTTAACCAAGTGCACGATGATTTCAAAAAAAGGTCACATAGCATTGCACTTTCTATGTTATAAACATGATTTTTCATATTTGCATTGTGCCATTATGGTTCAAGTAGGGGGAAAAACTTGCATTTTGCAAATTGCAAAACATTTCAACAATACTATAAAAAACAACAAGACCAAAGATTTAAACAACAAGCTTACACATGTCCATTGTAGTCAAATTTGCATCAAATTTACAACTACGTCATGGTGATGTTGCATTTGCTCAATGAATCGAACTTGGTCACACAGACCTTGAGATTGATCAAGACTAAAATGTTTGAACATCAATCTATCAAACTTGTAACTGCATTCTACTTATGGACCACTCGACCTATTTGAACAACCTCGATGACTCAAACTTGTTAAACTTTCGACTCACAACTTGCAATAGTTGAAATTTAAAAAACTTGTAATGTTTTTTCTTTTGTAGGGAGGAAATCAAGATCATGAACATCTACTTGCTTCACAAAGTTGTTTATTAGCATTGCAAATTGGCAAAAAAAAAACTTGTTGCAAATTTGGCAATGTGACAGCATTGCATAGAGGATTTTTATTGAAAAATTGGAAGGCAAAGCTTGAATTGAACTAGCAAGGGAACATGCACGGTGGCAATGCGTCTATTTGTCGAACACGTGTTTGCTCAATTTCCAATGCCACAAAGATACTTCAAAATTAAACCACCTCATTAATTTGAAGCATCAAACTTATCAAACATTGTATTTTCATAACCCTAGAAATCATTATCTAACAGTTGACATGTAAAGATAACTGAATATGCAAAATAAACATATTTTGTAATATGCAAATTGGTAGCCATTTGAACCCATGAAGCCCTTACACTTGGGATGGCATGAAATGAAAATAAGGGAAAACAAAATGCAAAAAAAAAAAAAAATCACGCCCGACTCAAAGATGCCCCATTCTTTCATTTAACACCTTTCATTCAATACTATAGTTTTTATGGCTTACATACCTTTAAAAACCAGATATGGTGACTAAAGTGCTATAGCATATCTGACAAAGTTCTTATATTTGTGGGGATTTATTTTCCTTACACCATTTTCACTTTTAACCTAGATTTTCACACAAAAATAAAACATCTATCCTCACTTTTGAAGTACATTTCTATTTTTCATACTTTGTGATGGGTATTGATTAATGCCAAATATACTCATCATGATTTATTTTTATCCTTTGCTCAAAATTTTCAAAGATTTGACTAAGTCAAGTATTAAACTTCTCAAATCTACTTAAAGTTTACATTACTACCATCACATTTGGTGTCCACATCTTCATATAATTTTGAAATGCATAAAAACTATACTTTGTGACTACAATTTTGGGGGACTTTAATGTGCTTTCACCCAAAACAACAAGATTAGTAGTGTTCAACACTACTTTTGTCTATGTTTAATTAAGCATGGATAAAATGGAGAAGTATTAGATATTGATTTTGGTTGTAACCGAGAACAAATTATACAAGCTAATTGTCATAGTTTGTATGTATGTATGAACAACGATTCATATTCATTTCTTGGATTGATTTTGCAAGACCAATTATATGGTCAAGCTTGGGTGGCATTAAGGTTTATCTTATAACTATGATGAACTTTTAATTGATATAAATAGATTGCATGCGCTCATGTACATGTCCCAATTGTAATGATTCATAAGGAACGTATGGGATTGCTAATGTCTAAAGGAAGTAATGTGCACATAGGTCCAAACTGATCAAATTGTAATCGCACATGGGTTACAACCATGTCAAGCCATAGGTATGACAAGCAAACAACATTAGTGGTCTTGCATTGGTTGGCTGAACAATGTACACCTTGATCGTTTGCAACAAAGGACATTACCGCATGTTCTCCTCCAAACACTTGGGCATTTGTTGGTTTGGGTGTCCAACAAAGAATTGTACAAAGCTAGCCATCAAACACCGTACTACCTTAGGATATTTCAATTTGGTGCATGGCAGCAAGAATTAGTGTGGTTCCTCAATAATGCCTTATGAATGTGCAAGTTCAATCACGGAGGTAAGTACTAAGTTCTGCACTACCTAATCACTAGCATTGTGTTACAATGTCTTGGCCATCACAAGTTGCAATGCATATAATTAGGTACAAGACCTTATAACTATTAATGTGAACATGTCACACTCATGGAGGATGCATGAATTGACATACAATGCCATGTCAAAATACATATGTGGTGACCAAGTAGCCAAAGTGTTCATGCAATGGTTGTATGACCAAGGTTGTAGACCTAATGTGTTTCCACCAACACATTTAATGTTAAGAAAACATAGTTGGGAAGACAATGTTACCTATTGGCCACCAAGATGTGCAAATTTTTCCAAAATAGCCATATTGAACAAAGTGTTTTATGGAATTAGCCAACAACACCCTACATGAATTACTACCAGTATGGTGTTTGGTTCATTAGAGAATTCGCTTCACAAACACCTGTATGAGCTAAAGTCAAGTTTCCTTGTTTTTATTAAAAAATTCAAGATAAGATCCCATGGTAATCACTTAACCTCCTTGTATGTACATATGAAACTATGTCATTTTGTTAACACACTTTCATTCAATTCCAATCTAGGATTGTAGTTCCAAACCACTACATAGTTATAAAATGGTTTTAACCATATATCATTATAGCTCATATATCACTAAGAATGGATCATCATGATACTCACTCCAAAATGTGAATAGACATGTTTGTGCCATTGATTTTCCAAATTTTACTAGGTTATGGGGTTATAGATTCAATGCATGTGGTGACCATGTGTCTTCTATTGAAGTACGGATGGTGGTATGTGACATATGCAAGATTTTGATGCAATATTGCATGTTGACATAATTAATTGGTTCATATATTACATATATATAAGTTATATAGGATGGAACATGAAATGGCATGGTTATGGGGGCATGGTACATAAGTAATGATAGCGTGGTATGTTGTTTTCAATTGAAAATGGAAGCCCCTAGAACTAGGCGATTGCCAATAGGAAATGCAAGGCAAATAAAAGTTCGAGACACCAAGCTTTGGGAACAAGATGAAGTCCAAGCGCATGCTACTCAGCAAAAGAGGTATCGTTGCCCATGCCAAATTTTCCATGATGTTCATCCTTTGAAACAATTCACAATCTTGAAACATTTGTGGGACTTTGGCTGGCACCCGCATAATAAGGGTTGGAAAGAGGTGTGATCCTATCTCCCAAACCTAATTTCCTTGTGTATTTTATTGAGTGTGTGAGGTTCATTTCACTTCACATGACTTTGTAGCACTCCACCTAAAGCCAAGTGAAACAACATTCAAAAAATTTAATACAATAATTTGACAAAATTCGATTGTGCCTATTTATATATATCTCCATGCCATAGTTTATTTTTAAAAATTGTCTAAGGTATTAATTCAAGAATCTAGAATTGTTATGTGTCACTTCAATTGACATCGAGTGGACATGGATGTTGTGTAGTTAATTATAATCATGGGCAATATATGCAATAACCAATTATGTAATGTAACACATATAATGAGTACTATAGGGTGATCCTTATGATTCATTAAATGAGGATTGGATGGTTCACCTCAATTGACCACCACTCATGCCCATGGAAAATATATTAACTAGTCAACCCCACATTAACCCGGAGGTGGACATTGTAAGGTTGGTGAAGGATGTGTTTGCCATTGTTGACCAAAATATTGAATAAGCTACCCACAACATTGGCATAACCCAACATCAACAAATGAGAATTGAAGGTGGGATAAGGACTGGGGTACCCCAAAGTTGCACATTTAGTTTTTTGCACACACCTAATGGAGACTAAGAGGTTCCACTAGAAGAAGCCATAATTGAACTACTAGGACTATTTCCAAAAAAATCCTACCCCAACCAAATACCCTACCTTTCACAAAATACGAGGTGTCTAGGACCATGAAGTGACTCAAATTGGCATATAATGTAATTGATGTGTGTGTGAATGGGTGCATCTCATTTTGGGGGAATTATATTAATGCAATCAATGCATCAAGTGTGGGGAAACTATGTATTAGCAAATTGGGAAGTCAATTGTGGCTCAAAAGGTCTTGCGACACTTCCCTTTGATACCTTGTTTAAAGCAGATGTTTTACATACCGACATAAGTAGAAGTGATGGTCTCGCATTGGCACAACCATAACCAAGATGGCTCATGCACCATACACCAGATTCAACTCAGTGGAGATTCATAGATAGTCAGTGGCCTACATTCACACAAGAGCCCCATAAATGTTCGACTTAGGTTGGCCATAGATGGGGTGAACCCATTCAGAAAAAAACAATCCACATGGTCAATGTGGCCAATGTTATTTATGAACTATAACTTCCCACCTTGGTTGATTAGCAAAAAATACCTTATAATTTTGTCCCTCGTCATACCTAGACCAAATTGCATTATAGTTGAAGCATTTGACGTATACCTTCAACCATTGGTGGAGAAGCTAAACCTACTATGGGAAGTTGGGGTTCCAACACAAGATTCATCAAAATTCAAGTCCAAGCCCAATTCAACATGCGTGCCATAGTGATGTGGACAATGCATGATATGCCAACCTATGGCATAGTAGTTGGATGTGTGGTCAAAGGGTATTGAGGGTGCCCATGTTGTGGGGCTAACATTATCAAATGAAGGTCACGAATCTTGCAAAAAAATGTATATTGTTCACAACACAAGAAATGGTTACCAATGGAACATGCTTATCACCAAAACACATCGTTTGATGGAGTGCGTGAAGAAGGGATGGCACCACAAAGGAAGATAGTTGACAAAATATATCATCCAAATATAGCACAAACAATATGGCTAATTAGTGGGGGTCAACTTCATCATAATGACCTAGCAAAAACATTCGGATTAAAAAGACTAAACATATTGTTTCAATTGGAGTATTGGAAGGTAAAAATCAACCCTCCATAGATGTTGGCTCAATTTGTGAATAATTAAAAATTGGTTTGCCACCCATCTAGGGCAACAATAGTGGGATATGCACAAGGGTGTATTCTAGAATGGAAGATTAGTGGGTGCAAACTAGGTGTGGGTTGTTTGATCATCACCTTTTGGAAATTAAGTCAATTAGTGGAAATACAATAGATTTTAAACCTTATATATGTTGGTGGATTCATGCCAAAACTCATCAATCATATGTCAACAAACTCAATCACTGACACAATCCACAAAATCATTAATGACTACATTCACAAATATAGGAGCCACATGAATTGTAACTAATGCCTTGCTTTCATGTTTTCGTGTCAAAAATTATATTAATATTACACATCTCTTTTATACATTTTGATGATAGTGTTCTTAATATATTGTGGGAACATGTGTAATAATTTGAAATGAATGTAATGAAATTTGAATTTTCAAAAACATTGATTAATCATTGTAACTAGTGTTTTATAATACTTTTGCTGCTTGAAAAACCTCATAAGTGATTCTTAAAGGACTTTAAAATCACATAATTTTGGAGAGACTCTTAAAACACATATTCACATAAGAGTATAATGTAACATATTTTTGAACCAAAAGGATGTTCTTATGATTTTTGCAACTTACAAATGGAATATTCCTAATATATTCAAAATATTTCAAAATAAGCAATCACTAAAGTCCTTATTAAGGGTGCACCCCCAACTCCTTATTTTGTGAATGTAAATTAACCAAATCCATTATTGTGATAGTGGCACATTTCACCAAACTATGAATGGATTGGTCAATGGTTACTAAAACAATTCCTCCAATAGTTGAAAGAAACAAGCTAGCTATGTTTATTCATTCAAACTTTCAACGATGACCTATAATACAACATGAATTTTCAACAAAAATCTAAAGGATCATATTGCATATGGGGGTTGGATATTAGAGTACTAGGTCATTAGTGGCAACAAGTGACATGGTTAGTGAATGGAAGTCTAACACTCATGGGGGGGGGGGGGGGGGGGGGGTTGATTTAAATTCTGTAATATTTGAATGCATGCAAGGACATGAAACCTTGTAGTTTATTATGTAATTAAGAGCTTCCTATCCAACACATGTTGCACATAATGCACATTGATGTAACATTTTAGAAAGTGTTTTGGAAGTATTTGTTTGGGGAACGAAACACAATGGAGGTGTGTAAAAACATGGGGGAAGCAAATGTGAAGCAACATTAATGGCTCCATTGGGATCTTAATGGTATAAATTATGTGAAACCTTTAGCCCCATATGTGTTGACACGAGATGAAAAGCAAGTGTTTTTGGACTTTGTTAGTGAGGTACATGCACCAACAGGGTATGCATCTGCATTTAAAAAACATGTAAGCCCGAAAAGGTTATACAACTTGAAAAGCCATGATCACCATGTAATGTTGCAACACATATTCCTTGTTGGTGTACAGAACTTGCTACACCTTGGCCCAAAAAGAATAATCATTTGCCTTTGTAAAATATTCCAAAAACTATATACTAAGGTCTTGAACCCTAATGACATCCCCAATTTAAAAACACATGTTGCGAAAACTTTATGTATGTTAAAAATTTGGTGGCTACCAGCATTTTTGACTTGCAAACCCATTTGATTATTCATCTTGTGGATGAATTAAAGATGTGTGGGCCAATGGGAAGCAAATGGTGTTACCCCATTGAATGATATTTGCATGTGCTAAAAAAAGAAGTGAGGAACATGGCTAAGCTTGAGGGATGCATGGTATTACGATACATGTATGATGAAGCATTAGTATTCACAACTGAATATGTTGCATTGTATCCACACACAAGGTGTTGAATTTTGGATGTCAATGAAGAGGAGGTGGATGTTGGTGAAGTGCTAAGTGGGAATGGGGCATTGTGAATGTTGTCCTCTATGGAAATGGAGATGATACATGAACATGTTATAACAAACTTTGTGGTCATAGAAGCACTTTACAAGTACCTTATTTTGTAGCATTGTACATCATTTTGCCAAATCAACCAATAAGAATATATGTATAGGAAAAGGTTGATGGGACGTGGAGTCGTATTTTTTTGTTGAAGTTGATTGGTGATCGTGATTGTGTGAGTCACAAAAATGGCTTATGGGTGACATTTTAATGGAATGTGGCTACATGGAATGGGATGAAGAATAGTCCCACCAAGAAATAGAAATAACATCGTATAGGGCACATGTTTGAATCGGATGACAAGGGAGGGTTAGCATTGTTTTTCTTGAACATTCACAACATGACACACCATCCTTTGCTCAATGGTTGCAAATGAGTGTGAAGGACCAACTCCTTGTAGGCATTATAGTACATAAAGACATTGTACGATTATCAAGACCCCCAACCCGAAGAGCATACACATATGAGAGAATGTGGGCATATAACAACCGCTATTGTGTGGACATAGGATTAGGGCCTCAACACCTAACCTACGATCTAGGGTGGCTTGCATATTTAGGCAAGCTAGTCATAGCTCAACCCGAGATTGAAACTTTGTGATGGGGAATTTGAACTATGTTGGAGTTTTGAAGGAAATCTTGGTTGTGGACTATGCAGGCCTGCTGGTGGTCTTGTTCAAAAGTTCATGGATCCCAACAAATACATGAAGAAATGCAACCATATGTCAAGATGAACATGGGTTTTGGGTGGGGAACCCTACACATTGGTTGCCACCCATGGTGGAGCCACATGTTTTTCATGTGTCTATGACTTAAGTGAGTGCATTGGTAACTTGATATGTAACCATGAATAAGTACATATGACATTGAATACAATTGGTTGTGATGGCTATTAGAAATATGATTGATAGATTGGTTAGTTTATGTTGTCATTATATTCATTATTACAATTATGTTTTTAAAACACATGTCTTGCAACTCAACATGCATGTTGAACCATGATTTTGGAAATGTAGGTGTTCTTTGTCTTTGACACAATTGCTGGTGGTGATTGGCAAATGGTGTTGCAAAAAGAGCCACATAACAAACGTCTGGTTGCTAAAGCTTATGAGCTTTTATTAGGAGTGGACATTAGGGAATAAGGTTGTGATGAAGGTGAAGATTTGGTTTCCCAAACCAAATGGGACAAACAAACAATGGGGAGGGTGGGGAAGAGATACTAGTTATGGATATTGAATGACTAGATGTAAAATTACAAAAGTTTTACGAGGAAGATGACTCTGAGGTGGAAGTCGATGAAGAATAGTGCATAACAAGCAATATACAATGGATTTCAACATTTGGTATGTGCCTTGGACATTGGGATCTCTTGATATAAGTTGGATTATGGTTCATGTGCAAAAGTGCCATTATGTTGATAAACAAATAAATAGCGAATGAACATATATATTCATTGGCACAATCCACCCACTTGGCCAAAATCACTTTATATAATGACATTGGCACCATAAAATGACATGTGGGCCTAGAGTGGGTGGGCGGTAATGGTGTAACATTGATGATTGTTATATTATAATACCATATAGATTGAACACCACGTATGAACCATGATTATGGGAATGTAGGTATTTTTTTGTCTTAAACATTATTTTGATGGTGATTAGCAAATGGTGTTGCAAAAAGAACCGCATAGCAAACACGTGGTGGTTGAAGTTGATCATCCATGTATGGAACTAGGAGTGTACATTGGCAAGCAAGGTGGTGACATAATTAAGCAAGGAGGTGGTTTTTAGGACCAACATGGGGCAAGCTAACAATTGGGAAGGTGAGGAAGAGGCACTAGCCTTGGACATTGAACGCATCAACAGAGATCTTGCAAGAATTACAAAGAATTTGTGAAGATGATTTTGAGGTGGAAAAGTAAGGAAGAGTAATATATATCGCTCTTTTCCCTATATGCAAAATGGGCCATTGTTGATTCAACAATTTTGGTACGTGTCCTCAACATTGCTAATTTTTTGGTGTAACATTAATTTTTTAAATGATTAAGTTGTCAACATATTGCATTGTAGCATGTGCATGCACTAATTTCGTAATTAGTTGAGGAATATATATTGCCCATGGTCTATAATGGCACCATTTATAGTGGATTATAGTTAATGGCCATAATTGCCTAAATGGTGACAATGGTTATGTGGTCACATACATTGACCAATCACTAACAATGGCAAAATCCACCATTTTTCCAAAACCACATGGTAGACCACCCTAGGGATATTGGCACATTCCATTCTAGTGGAATGGTTGGAATAATGCTTAGTGGTTGGAATTGTATGATCCTTTAGGTGTCAATTGTTATTTGCCACCATACATAGACTTGACTTGTAGCTTTGGATGTTCAAATCTTGACATTATCGATGGTGTCTTGGCTAATCTTTGCATTATATCTTATATGACCACTTACCATAATGGCACGATGATTATTATATTGTGTAGCCCCTTGCATCTTGGTTTGATGAAGATCTTGATAACAAGCTAATGAATCACCTCACATATTCATGATCATGATGTTTGTGCATATGATGTTGTTCATAGTGTTAAAATTTGTAGTTGACAAACAATTGTCGATACAAATTAATTCATATGTTGTAATTGTCAACTAAACATAATCAATTACCCAATTATCTTAGATCTTGGTCATGACTTGTACATTTAGATCAAATTAAGTGTATCATAGCTATTTAATTAATTAGTAAACATGTGAAAATTAACAATGCCAAATGAAAAATGAACAGGCTTTTAACATACATGTTAGATGTGGGATCATTCAAGTGGATTATGACTATTATAATTGCATGAGTGGTGATAATGGTTGTATGCTCACATAAATTTTTCGATCACTAATAGTGTTGGTAAAATCCATCCACTTGTCCACAACCACTTAATAGACCACATTAGTGATATTGGCACATTCCATGATAATGCCATGGCTTACATGGTTAGTGGTTGGAACCACATGATCCCCTATATCTAATTTGAAATATTTTCCTAAAGATAAACTTGATTTCTAGTCTTGGATCTAGGCCTTAACATTATCAATGGTGTTAAGGTTCTTTACCTTGTCTATGGTCACTAGACACATTTTAGGAATTAAGTGCATGGATGAACTGGGAAATTACACTTTGCAATAGCTTAGTTTCAACATTAATTAATGTTGATAGTGATAATTATATGTATCTATGGTAGGATTTGACAACTATTTATATAAACGGTCAATACTAGTAAGCTTATAAGCTTGGTCTTGATATTATTGATGGTATGTATTAAAATTTATTTCTATCTTGTATATGATGATTAATATTTCCAATTGTAACAAAGTTATTAGTTATCTATGTTGTTGAGATCAATTGCCTAGCTGTTTAATTATATGAAGATGGGCCAGTTTGTTGATTAAAGATAATCTTAATCTTCACCTAGATATTTAAATCAATGGTATTAGAATTGGACACATGAAACTTATACAACCAAATTAAAAATTAAGCATATTATATGACCAAATTAGAAACAAGTAAATTGTGAACATGCATGTATGTGACACCATTTGAACTAGATCATGGCTCATGGCCATAAATGCTTAAGTGGTGATAATGGTTGTATACTCATAGAATAGTGTCGATCATTATTATAATAGTGATTAATTAATGCTAGCAAAATCCACCCACTTGTCCAAAACCATGATGTAAACCACCCTAATGATATTAACATATTCCACCATGGTCCCATGGGCGAAATGGTTAGTGGTTTGAGCCACATGATCTCCTAAATCTAAATTGACATTTGGCACCAAACATAAACTTGACTTCTAACTTTGGGTCTTGGTCTTGACAATATCAATTTTATTAAGGTTTTTTTACCTTTTCTATGATTGTGACCACACATGTCAACAATATTAATGGATTGTTCAAATCCATTGGTCATTTTATTTTTTCTTGGCAACATGGTACAAGTCTAAGTCACGAGGAGTTCAACAAGCCATGCTTTTTTTTTTTTCAAAATGGAGCAAACTTTATGAGAATAAAGAATTTGTGCAAAAAACTCACGGCACCACAAAACAACAACTAATAATGTGGGCATGAAAACTTGCAGATTAAATACCCACCTTTCTAATAATTAAAACATGGTTTGCATTGCCTTAAAATATTATTTTAACATGTGTAACAATGGCCATAGACCTATTGCATTTTATGAAAACGACAATTAGATTTTATATGAAAAGTGGCATTGCTAGGTTGCAAATAGATATTAATTGACGCACTCCTAAGTTCCTTGTTAGACCCGCTTGAGGGTCTAAGTATGTTGAATTGCGGAAAGATGGAACTTGGAGCCATTCCCGACTTTCAGCACTAAAGGGGGTAAGAGGGGTGTGCTAGAAGTCCTGAGATAAAACTAATAAGAGGGACAATTATGTTGTTATACGATCCTGCATCCAAAACCAACCCCAAGTTGGTTAGAACTCGTTCTACATCCATTTGGTGTTGGGACAAACCACAGGCGACCTTGGATTCACTTGACTCACCACGGCCCGGACTCGGGGGAAGCCACCACCTTCCTCCATATAGTTTTCTTTGTGTTACTCTGCGGGAGCCACATTCGAATGGCACTTTTTCCCGGGACTCCCAAGGAGGAGTCCCGAAATTGTTCCGGGTTGGACTCCCGGGACTTTGGACACTCATATCTCCTGATTGGAGTGAGGTCTCAACAAAAGTTATAGCTCTCCTTGAGAGCTTTTCAATGCCTTATCGCACTCCTTCTGTAAACATCGGAAGAGGTCGATTCCCAACTTTTAGTGGTCGGGAGTCAAACAGCCAGTTTGACTCCCGGCCCTTTTTTTGCCCAAAACTCAAGCTGCAAATGTCCAAATGGCTCATGCGAGGCCATTCTGGACATCTACACTTCAAGACCTTTCCATTGATATAATGAACACCCCAATGCAAGGTGTTTTGACGCCTACAATTGAGCTCTGAGTTTTTGGGAGTCTCGGAGGACTCCAAGTTCCCACTTTTGGGAGTATGAGTTTCATCCTCACACTTAGCCCAAATTGCGGTTGTCACAGGGAATGTGAGTTTCATCCTCACACTTAGCCCAAATTGGGGTTGTGACAGGGAATGTGAGTTTCATCCTCACACTTAGCCCAAAGTGGGGTTGTGACACTCTTTCTCACTAGAGGAAAGGTCAATGTCCTCATTGACATTTAAAATTTTCTCTCACACACTTGTAATTGCTTTCTTTTGGATCCTTGGCCATCTTTGCCGACTTTCGCGGCTTGGACCTTGTCCCAAACTAACTTAGGTGTCCCCAAGCTTCCAACACTTTCTTGACAAGTCCAAGAGGGTCTCTCAATAACCCTCTTCCCATGCTTCGTCAAAAGAGGACTAAACTAGCCTAAATTTGACGAAGCTCCTCATTTGGGAGGAACTTTTTCATTCTTCCCCTCATGAGGAACTTAAGTCAAGTCTACTCTTGACCTAAGCTACTTGACATGACTCCTTTCCCAATCTCACGCCTTGGTCACAACAACCAAACCTTAACTAAAAGGTTTACTTATCAAGTTATGAGAAACGACATTTGGGTTTTGCAAAAACCTAAATCCCAAACTACACGATTAAAGTATGCGAACGGGGTCATGACTTCTCGCGTTGGCCACCACTACCGACCAACCCTTTAGGATGCACTTCAAGGCATGTGCATGTCCCCGCAAGCTCACCTTGCTTGCCTCCTCTTTCGGGGTCAAGTTTTCTCAACCCCAAAGTGGGAGTCCAATTTTGATTTGAG
Organism: Sphagnum tenellum; assembly: GCA_963921925.1. Classification (NCBI taxonomy): domain Eukaryota; kingdom Viridiplantae; phylum Streptophyta; class Sphagnopsida; order Sphagnales; family Sphagnaceae; genus Sphagnum; species Sphagnum tenellum. The sequence goes on from OY998150.1 coordinate 17,118,854, forward strand.
CCTACACAAGATAGTTCCATTTGTCCAACGCCATTTGACAACCTAATTTGCACTTATACAAAAATTCTCATGATACAATCTCTTGGAAGTATTTTAGTCTTTATTTCACTTGCAACTTGATGTGGTACATTTTATGTGACACTCTGCCCCACTAAAAGAAAGGTGATGTCCTCATTATGTTCTACGTCTCTTCTTTGTCGGTCTTGTGTGGAATTCTTCTATGGCTTCTTAGGCATGTTCCATATCGGATTTATTCACGCAAGATGCCTCTATTGGATGGTATCCTTTCCACTAAACTAAATATTCCTGCTCTCGCCCTCTTAGTTGCCTTGACTCGGCACAGCCTCCACCTCAAATTCTAGTTCATTACGATCAAGTCAGGTGGGGGCCTTGAGTTTTACTCTCAGTTGGGCCTTGAGGCATCACGGGAGACCGGCTTCAAAAGAGACACGTGAAATGTGGGATGAACTCTAAGGTTTTCCAATAGTTATAACTTATAAGTGTCAGAAAGTTTTTTTTCCAACACTTTGAATGGGCTTGCATATGGGCCCAAGAACTTATGACTTAAACCTTCTGGGAATCGGAAGTTCTTGATGTTCAACCACACTTCGTCCACTAGTAGAAATCTCTTGATTTATGACTGGTGTTTACGAGTAATTTTTAGTCGAAAGCGACATTTTACAACTATTTTGCTGTTTAGTCGCATAAGACAAGTCACAAACGACAAATAGTCGCAAAAACCAATTACATAAGCATGACGTCATCAAATGGTGGATGGAGCCTAAATGTAATATATATGGTTTCATATGATGGTTTCTTGATCATGTGAGAAGGAGTGACCATGTTTTTTCCGAGTAACTAATGGGTTGTTGCCACAGCGCATGGTTTCTAATATTTGGGAAACCAGATTGTGATCTTGAATTTTCTAAATCAAATGGCCAAGAAATGACCACGTCTTTTGTGTTTAGTTAATCGAAATGTGCCACATGTCTCAATATGAGCATTTTGAAAGTTTGAACCGCCATGTGTCACATGGTGCCACTATTAGGGTTAGGGTTAGGGTCCCACTATTAAGGTTAGGGTTAGGGCTAGGGTCCCACTATTAGGACTAGGGTTAGGGTTAAGGTTAAGGTCCCACTATTAGGGTTAAGGTTAAGGTTAAGGTCCCACTATTAAGGTTAAGGTTAGGGCTAGGTTCCCACTATTAGGGTTAGGGTTAGGGTCCCACTATTAGGGTTAGGGTTAGGGTTTAGGGTTCATCTGCTTTGTTCAATGTACTATCTAGAATTGCCAAGAGTGCTTGTCAACAACAGATCGATCAACAAAACTCTACAATCACTGAGAAACACATGCACAAGGCAAAGAACTGCATATTCCAAAAGGAAAGTTACAAAATTGTGGGAACACTTTCCAAGGTTCAGCAATAGCAAAAGAGCATTGTGCAACAGAAAGGTGCTTTTCAGGCCTCGACTACCAGTTGATGCCAAAGAAGAAAATGTCTGCAATGGCCTGGCTTGAGTGCTATCCCTTTTTCCTTGTCTGGGTTCTCAAAATTCCAGAACACTCTGAGATTCTTGAAGACTCCAGGGCATAAGACTGCCCCCACATGTTCCTCTCTTGCAAAACCCTGAACTCAGGTGATGCTTGATTGCGCATACTTGATCCTCCTATGTAGTTGCAAGACGAATGCTGGGCAAATTGAGTCTGTAGTCTGTGAGACTAGTACTTCCTACAGTTTTTCAAGTCAGCCTGACCTATACTTCTTGGAAACTGCCTGTGCTTTTCTTGAGCCACCTGATGTGAGGGTGGAACAGGTATAATTCTGGGGTGTATGAGTTGATGCACGGTTCTCAAACTCTCCGGTGTTCTCTGAAGTGTCCATTGAAATGCATTGAGAGCATTGTGCTGCTCTGGACAGAGCACTGAAAGCAGAGCCTGCACAAAGATGAACACAAACAGCTTATCAAAGATGTTTCCACTGTAGACTTGTGAGTGTAGAGCATTGGACAAACATATGAAATTGCAGCTGAATCTATATGAGACATCTTCACAGTCAGAGACAAGTACCCAGTCAGACACCTGTGCAGAAAACAAGAATTCAGAAAGCTACAGCACAAAGAAGGAAAGTCTTTTCCTGCTTTATCAGACCAAGCACACACACAAATCTCACATGGAAAAGATACAAACCAAGCCAAGGTTGAAAGAAGCAGGAAAGAGAGCAGCCTAGACCTCAACAATGGAGCATAAGCATAGATAAAGTTAAGTTACAATTTTAATGAATGGAAAATCACTTTCAATGCCAATAGTTGCTGCCAATGCTGTCTTACCACTGCAGGCAAGTAAAAAACATGTGACAATATACATGTTACTTCTTATGCTGAAACTGAAAATCATTGCCACTTACTCTGATTGCATGAAGCAAGTCAAACAAGCAGAAATGCCTCTTCACATATGGATATTTGCAACTTTCTCATTATGAAAGATGAAGGAAGGAGAAAACACATTTGAAGCATGACTCTGTCCTTGATGCTTCAAGCATTTTCTGAGCAAAAGCACCAGCACAGAACTCATAGCAACTGCCCTTAGCATGGAACTCTTGCAGCCTCTCACAATGCATTGAGAGGACTGCACCCAAGAAAAGATATGTACCTGCCACCAGGTCCTTCAAGGAGGCAAGTGAGCAGAGGTGTTCTCTCACTTTGAATGATACTTGCTCCACAAAAGTCATGACTGTTCTTTGAATATGTGCATGTCTCTCTCCACAATCCAGCATCCCATTCAATCTGTAATGCCCAAACTGAATGAGTAATCCTGCTAAGGTACAGTGCTGCAGTGTTTACATGACATCCCCCCAAGACAAATGAGAGTGCCATAAGCAATAAAATCTTTAATGGCTGTTAGACACAAAACCAATCTGAAAGCAATTTGTTTGAAAACAGTCAGGAAAGATGAACCTGCACATCTCGAGAGTGTTGATGGCTGCACCAAATGCAGGTTTCACCTCATTGAGAGCTGACATGAAATCATCCATGGTCACTTTGATGTTGTCCTCAACTATTTCCCTTGAAAGGTCTGCAGCACTCACTTGCCTGAAGCAATCACAAAGCAGGAACTGGGCTTAGCAGAACAGAAAGCAACCATGAATTCAAGAGTGTCTGCAACTCTTGATTACTTGCTTCTTTACATTGTCAGACTTAGTGTATAATACAGGCAACCAACTAGCTTAACACATGAGAGGTGTGGTAAAGGTAGCATGGACTAGTCTGCTTCTAATTTCAGTTGACTGGGTTGTTGCTGGTACTGCTAAGCTAGAGCAAGATAGGCTTGGGAACGCATTCTTGATTTTGCCAAAATCTAAATTTCCCAAAATAGAAAAGGATGTCACTTGAAAGTTACAAAACCTGTTGAGAGCAAAAGATGTTGCGCTTTTAACTAGCCCTGCCAACTCTGCTCCACTGAAATTCTTTGTTTTTGATGCTGCACAAACCAGAATGCTTCATAACCAGCTCACCACTTCCTAAACAGCAACTGCACAAGTATAGAGGCCTCTGAAGAAAGCATCAGCTTGATTGAACTAGCTTCAATTTGGTCTAATAATTCCTTAACAGTGTGCTAGATGAAACAAACCACCTGTAGTCAATGAAACAAATGCATTGAAATTTCAACCCACACAAAATTGCCAGATTGACCAACAGAGGAGTCTACCAAGTTCTTTCAAGTCAACATCAGCACTGAGAAATGAGTTCTCTTTCATCTTGTTAGAATGGATGCTCAGGATCTGGAACCACCCTTTCTCATCTGGCAGTCCAATCTCAATTTGCACTTCCATACGACCTGGCCTGCAACAAAATATAGGGTCAAACCAAAACCCAATGTTGCTCTACAAAGCAATAACATCTTTGAATTCATGTGGATGCCCATCCCTGTTCCATTCAACATACAGCTATCCTGTTGCACAACAGTAATGCTGTAGAGTCTCTATCCATGAGAAATGAAAACTCAAATAAGCATACTTACCGTAACAGAGCCTCATCAAGGAGGTCCTTTCTGTTTGTCATTCCAATGAGCAAAATGTTGTTGAGGGCTTCAACACCATCAATCTGTCCAGCAATTCCAACACTCTGCCTTAAAATTAGCAAGTTTGAGCTCAGGATTAAGAAGACCTGAACAACCAGCACTTGAAGATTTCTAACTGACCTAGGGGTCTCCTATAATGTAGCAATGGTAACACATGTCCACATTATGTGTGTACCTTTGTAAGCAGCTGATTGACAATGCTGTCATGCACTCCTGTTCCATCCCTTGTAGAACCTCTAGTCTGTGTCCCAAAGAAATGTGCACATCAGTTTTGGCAACAAGATCCTCAAAATCACCAACTATGTAGGGGAATGAGTTCCAACAATTGACTCTCAACTCTATGACTTATAATATGTCCAAAACACCAACCAGAACCATGGTGCCAGTGTTACTACTGATAGAGGGGTTGGAAACTTTACCCAGCCCCAGAAACCAACATTCACATAATTTGGTCAGGACAATGTCCAAGAAAACCATGCTATACATTTTACTAGTGTTATGCAATCCTGGCATTGCACGAAATTAGGGACTTGGATTGTATTATCTGGGGGAAAATAACTCATTGCATCTGAGTAGGAGATCAGGAGCTTCAAACTACAGAGGTGCTAACCAGGAAGTGATTGCTGTAACAAAACCATAATTTCAAGACTGCAAAATTTCAAGACTAGAGTAATTCTGTGCAACTGACTGTTGACAAATTGTTGAAAAAGAAAATGCACTGGAAGAAACACCTACAGAGCACATCTACAAAGTATGGAATACCACAAAATTGTGCAAAACCAACCTAGACAGATAAGGCCAACAGCAAATGCAATACATGAGACTAAACAAAGTCCACGGCACACTTGGAAGGTGGAAACCTGGAGAAAAAGTGGATGTCATTCCCATTCTTGTGCACTTGGATGCGATCACCATCAAACTTGCACTCCACCACAACTTCCTTGCCCCTCTAACTGTGAAAACAATGTCATGCCAAAAGGTAATGAACAACAGTCACTTACCATGCACACCACTTTTCATTCTTCTGCTCAAATTCTTTTCATTCAGATGAAAAGAGAGACAGATTAATTGGACCTCAGAAAGCACCACACTACAATGTCCACTAAAAGAATTGGTTGTATGTATGCTGCACCTTTCCTAATTGCAGTTTGTCAAAGAACTTGTTAGCTGCCTCTTTGAACAGGGTTGCCAGAATCTGTGTTCCCTGAAGAAAAGTTTCATTTGACAAAAACATAAAGCTTTGGCCTTAGTTACAGGGAGACAATAGAGATTGCACATAGTGACAAAAGACACGAGAAAAAATGACGTAGGGGCATACATCTTCATCAGTGAGCTCCACGTTGAACACATTGCCTGCCCCTCGTGCATTCTTGAAGGAGCGCAGAGGTCCTTTACTGGTCACCCGCACTTTGATTGTCCAGTTTCCTTGACATGGATTAAGAGATAGTGTTGTGGGTATATTCTCCTTGAGATACCCATCATCGAAGCAGGTGCAGCACTACAACCACCAATAAAATTCACATCAAAGCACCACCCATTATTCAATGACAGATCAGCACTGCTGCAAGATTGCAAAGGTACATCCTGAGAGACATCTGAATATCTCAACTGGAACTCTAACAGACAGTGCATCAGCCAAACAAAATGGTCAATGAAGAAATTCTTACTTTCCTCGCTGCTCCTGCACAATCTGGCCAGCACTCACAAATCCTCACTCACAAACAGAACATTCCACAAGGGCTACAACACATCTAAAACAGCACTCACAAGTCCTGGGCAGACTTCATTTGGTCAAGGCCGGGCTGAGTTGCATTCGAGATAGGCAGTGGGCCAGAAAAATTATTGACACTCAGATCAAACCAGACTAGCTTTGAAAGTTGACCCATTCCTGGAGGGATGGAACTAGTCAGCTGATTTCCATTTAGAGCTCTGTACACAGTGAGTCAGACATAAAACAATGTTGCCTCTTTTCAGTGGCCAATAGATGAAGCAGCACAGAATCTTTTCTCACAGGTCTTGTAAAAAACTGACAACAGGGTGACTAGGGCAAAAATGAAACTCACAAGAAAGTGCAGAAGAACAGATTTGACAGAGATGCTGGAATTGGGCCAGTGAAGCTGCACAACTGCATACTCCTGTAAGAACCAAAATCCATAGCACACTACATTTCAAATCCTTCTGATAACATTTGCCTGAATTGCATGGCAATCATCTACAAAGTCTTCACACCCAAGAGTGTGCTACAGACACCGACAAAGTGCAGAAGAACTTGCTCCCTCTCTAGAGTCCAGATCAAACTCCACACTAAAGGAGCTGCCACACACCATCGGTCATCACAAACTGAGGTATGTATGTAAGTAATCAGTAAAAGAAACAGGTATCTTTTATTTGACTTCTGAGAAAACAGGCTAAGAGAAGCTTACCTCCATCACCCATCCAACATATTTCACATTGTTGGCTGTGAAAGGGATCTGCATACAGCATAATACTGTCCACATACTGGCTCCCAGAAAGAACAGCCTCCACCTGCCCAAATGCCACCCCATCATCAAAGTGAGTCACTGTAAAAGATCAATGCCCATCAACCCTGATTCTGCATCCTCAGGGATCATTGTTAAGAGCCATCTACAAATCAAAAGCTCGTCTCCAAAGAAATTCTGAGGTCAGAACTTCTTCCAACCATTTGCTCTAGGTACTGTCGACCAGGAGTTTTGTCAATACATCTGATTGCAGGTAACAATCAGCAAAGAATGAAACAAAAGAATACCTTCCCCAGTGATATGTATTCACCATGTTGTAGCTTCACAATATCCTTCTTACGATCTATAATCTCAACACATCCATCCTGATGAAAGCATCCTATGTTGTCTGTGTAGAACCAGCGCATGCCATTTTCGTCCACCTTGATTTTTTCGCATTAATCAAATCAATGTAACCATCATCAAAAAAATTGCAACCAGCTGCAAATGCCAATAAAATGTAACTAATGGCCTTAAGAGACATTAACATGTCAATAGTGCAAGAGAATTTCTGCTACAAGAAGTGCATATCTTTACATTATAACTCATGAGGATGCAGATGTCAATTCCAAAGTGCAGATGCATCTGTGCAGGCCACAGGCATCCCTGCCGCAAAACTCAAGAGCTACTTTTGCCAATTTGCAAAGAGGTACCTTGTAAACTTCCTCAGTCTTCACTGTGTTCTTGAAGTAACCCATTGTGACACTAGGCCCACCAATCACAATCTCACCTCTGGGCATTGGGGTATCTGTAAACAGGTAACCACCTTCTTCCCAATTTACCAGCTGCCACAAACATCCATCCAAAAAGCACCAGTCATAGTCAAAAAAGATGTTCGGAAGATCAGAAACAAATCTCTCTCAAAGGTTGTCAAGCAACCCTTCTGGTGTAAATCATCGTACAAGTTTCTAAAAGAACCTAGAAGAATTGCTAAGAATTAGTTTGGCACATAAGTGAACCGCTCTGTGAATGAAATTGCACTTCGTGGAAGGATCAAAAGTTGCAGCATCCTCATCAGCAGTACAAAACTCTAAAACTCGCCAGGGATTATATGTGTCTATAGGGATCATACAACCGCATGCAAAGGACCACATAAATGAACCTAACCCTAAACCACAATCCCTAAAGACCACATATATTCACATGAATTTCCGGTCAATATCAAAATGCTTGTCGTGTGCTTTCTCCTGGTATTACATACCTTGAGGTAACATTGAGGCACTGGAGGGCCCACTCGACCAATTGATGTGTCATCCCACTCACAGAACGTGGCACCAGCACAGGTCTCAGTGAGGCCATAGCCCTGAAGAATGGGAACCCTGCCCTTACATTTGCATCAACATCAACAAATCATGAATCAAGTACTATAGCGGATATGACTACAGATTTAACAGTTTTGGGAGATTTGAGAAATACTTTGTAGAAAGTACAGTGCATGGAAATGGGTGGCATGGAAGCAAATTTCCAGAGCAAAGCCTTCCTCTGAGGTCTGCATTTTTTTAGCTTCAAAAGAGAGACTAATACTACTTCAAGTGATTAGGGCAGATGTGTCAAGGGGAGAATTATTCGCACCCAAAACAAACATTGATGAACCGTTGAGTGTCTCCTGACAGTGGGGCACCTCCGGAAAGCATCCCCCGTACATGTCCCCCAAGAACAGAACGTATCTTCCTGAACACCACTGCATTCCAGAGATGTTTCTCAAGACCCCATGCTCCCAACCAACTTCCTTCCACTGCTGCGAGCCTGTGCTTGTAGGCAAACTGAAAAAGTGTATTTGTAAAGCCTCCCTTGGTTTTCACCTGCTCAAAAGTTGAAACCATGTCAACAATCACCATCAGTCAGACACAGGCCAACTGCAGTACGGGAATGTCAGCAGCTACTTCACAAAACAGTCAATTCCTCTCTCAATGAATCCTCTACTTCGCATCAAAGGAAAAGGGAGCCTGCACAAACCTTTTTTCTCACACCCTCAAGAACACGGTCCAGAATGGCTGGCACTGCTGTCATAAGTGTGGGTCTGAGTTCAGTTACATCCCCCTTAGTCCCATGCTTGATCTTGCTGGAGGTATCTGTCATGGTCAATGGTGAACCATACCCAATGGCTGCACCTGCTGCAAATAATGTAGACTGGGAAACAATTCAGCACAGATGAGTCTCAGTGCACCTGTTCATGATTTTGCAGCTAGTGGTAATTAACACTTCTGTAAGCCAAACAGCCACAAGACACTAGAACTGTACAGCATTAAGGAGCAAAGATAGATTGCAAAATATATCAAAAATAGAAACAGACCACAGCATCACCTCCCGGAAGAAGAAAGGGTGGTGGATAAAGAGCTAGAAAAACATAGCACATCACCAAGTCTGAGTAGATATAAACAATAGATACCTCTGCAACAATCTCAAGAGCATGCGCCAGGGGTAAGTAGGCAAGATACACATCCTTGCTTCCCAAGCCAGGAACCATTGTTGTCACACCAGCTACGGTAGCCACCATGTTCCTGTGGGACATCATCACCCCCTGTAGTCCCCCCATGCAGAAGAACAACTCTGGGATGGTCAGCCAACTTTCTAATCATGAAAAAGATTTGACAACATGAAGAAGATGCGTCACACCACCCATTTGCTGTATAACTATGACAGACAAGAACAGGTGACTTTACCTTCGGCAAGCCTGTGCTGCCACTGGTGTACATAATGATAGCAATATCAGCAGCAAGAGGCATGTCTGGATTTGCAGGCAACTGTCGACCCAAGCTTTGCGCATGTGAAAATGATGCCACAGTCCATTTGCTGCTGCTCCTGACAGAGATGGTTCCAAGTTGTTTCCGTTATCCGCCATATACACCACCCGTTTGACTGTATCGAGGTTTCTGCTCAGATCAACTAGCTTCTTCAGCTGCTTGCGGTCACAGACAACTGTTGTCACCTCTGTCTGCCATGTAGCTCCCACCCCACTTGAGTGCTTCAGAGTGGTCCATAGCCATACATATTCTGTCCAAGTAGACATGACCCAAAAGAGTAGCATATGTATGCAAAAGATTGATCAACCAATAGACAAATGCAGAAAGGTTTTTTGCAGCCAGCACATACCTTGCTCCTTGTTCTGTCCCATCCTCAACAAAGATTGTTCCTGGAAGAATGAAGAGTTTTGGCAAGAAGCACTGGGTGATGTACATAACAGGTTTAGGGTTCAGGGTCACCTCATTTAATGAATGCACAAGCGCCTCCTCTCCCAGCGATGCATAAATGGTTACCACCGTAAGGTTGTGCCGAAAGCAGGCCTGGCATACAATACAGCCCACCTTCTACATTAGCTCCAGAGGTTACAGAAATGACTTGAGTGTGCCAATACGGTGCACTTATCAGTATGTTTGCAGAAGCACAGATTGAGATGTGAGAAAAAATTTGGGCAAGATTTCCTTGTGCAATGATAGAGAGTTAGGTCAGAACCAACTCATAGACAGTTGGGGGATTTGGGAAGGTACCTGGAGAGCAAGGAACCACTCAGCCCTCGTCTCAGCGAAAATGGCAACTCTTTCACCCTTCTTGTGACCGATTGCAACCAGTCCTGATGCAAAAGCATCTGCACTTCGGAATGCTTGCCCATAAGTGGTCCATTCATAATGTCCCAATGTCACCTTCTCAAAAGCTCGTCCATCTTCACTAACCTCAGTTTCTCGGCTTATGAGTATTCGTGTACCCAAGAGCAAGTTATCACAATGTCGTGCACATGTCTGTTCAAAAAGAATTGCCAGTGTGTCAGCCCTTTCCCATGGAGTCTCCAACAAATGCTCAAACCGCCAGTTCCGCTTCGTCAGCCCCTTCTCACCTCCCACCTCAACTGTCACTGCACGGCCCTTGGATTTTTTCTCTCGCTTTGAAAACCAAATAGAAAGAAAAACAGGTACAAGAATGCCTAGCATGTATACCGCCATTTGTAAAACCTAAATCCTCAGAGCTTCAGTTTGAACCTGTAGCTGCAAATTTTTTTTAAAAGATAACTAACAGACTATGTCAGAATCATCAGAGAAGTGGGATGAGTGAGTGCCCAAGAATGTGGTATCAAGGATTCAGATGAATATCTGGAGCTGTGGATTTGTTGCTGATTCATGTCCAAATCACCACGTTTTGGCTGCAAAGAAAACTAGAACAAAGAAAAAAAAAAACAAGCAGCGAACAATATGAACAAACTAAAGATGTTTGAAACAAAGCAGGTGACTCCTGATTTGACAAAGTGACAGGCACTGTCCACCGCTTCATTCATGTGAGCACAGATGAGGTCTATGGAGAGACTGAGGCTGATGCAATTGTTGGAAACCATGAAGCATCGCAGCTGCTTCCCACAAATCCCTACTCAGCCACCAAGGCTAGTGCAGAAATGCCGGTGATGGCATATGGCCGCTCATATGGGTTGCCTGTCATCACCAGACGAGGCAATAATGTGCATGGACCAAACCAATTCCCAGAGAAGCTCATTCCCACATTCATTCTTTTGGCCAGGGGAAGCCCCTCCCCATCCATGGAGATGGATGTAATGTGCGAAGCTACCTGTACTGTGAAGATGTGGCTGAAGCGTTTGAGGTTGTGCTGCACAAGGGAAGTGTTGGTCATGTTTACAATTTTGGGGAAGAGAGGGAAGGAAGTGTGACTATGGACGGTGTGAAACCGCCGAGAACTCCCCGAAAGGCAGGGTTTGTTTCTCCAAGAGCTTCTTCTTCTTCGTAGCTGTCTCTTCCTCCCCAGTTGTCGTAGCTGTGGCTCCCCTGCTCCTGCTGCTATTGTTGTTGTATGGACGCATTGAGATTTGTAGCTTCGTTTTTAATGCTCCACCTGAGACTTGAAAGACTTGAAGTTGTTACTTGAAGGACTTGAAGTTGTTACTACTGTTTCCATATGGCCTCCAAGACAATTCCGAAGAGTTGAAAGATCTTCGAAAGGACCCGCCTACATCATGCAGAGCCGGGTGCTCATCCTCCTTCCTTTTACCCCCGTCGTCCCAATCTCTCGCCACTATTTTTGTCGTTCTGAAAGTATTACTTTTCCTGTGTGTAATCTTTTGTCTTGATAGTTGAAGAAATGGTCGTATCTGATCACCTCGTGACAGCGTGATATGGCAAAGAGTTTGTGACTGTGCAGAGAATGTTTTTTGCATGGTGCTGCATTCTCTAGGGTTTAGTTGGTTCAAAATCCGTATGTATCTTTTGGTCTCTTCTGTCTTCAGTCATTTGTGACTGTGCTTTAGGCAGCAGTTATCATGGCACATCATCAACCAAGCTTGTTTTGCTAGGGTTTAGTTCACAATGCTTATGTATTTGTGGTCTGTTCTTTCTTCTTTGTTTTGTCATTTGTGCTTTGAGCAGCCATCACGGAGCATCATCAACCAAGCTTTGTTTCAGGATGCTTGATGAGGACAGCATTATGCTCTCCTTTGACCCTTGCTGAACAGGACTTTCATGTTCCAGTACATTCTGGTTATATCTGTAATGATCTCTTGGTAGAACAGCACCTTAACTTGATACATTTGACCTCCTTCATGCATGCACACAAAAAGAATGCCGGGGTCTTCTAAGAGCATCCTGTGTGAGTGCTTTTGCATTCATTGCTAATTGTGGCTTTTGGTCCTTTGGGCAGAAATGACTAGTCTAGTGTTTCAGTCAGTGTCTGTTTTTCATACCATTGCTCTCAAGAAGTTCTGTGAAATTGATGTTTCCTTGATGGTTGTGGGGGGTGTTACAGGTCCTGTGGCAGAAGATAGGTTCCATTGGCAAGCAACAATCATGGGTCCACCTGATAGTCCCTATGCTGGAGGTGTATTTTTGGTTATGATTCATTTTCCTCCAGACTACCCCTTCAAGCCCCCCAAGGTTTGTCCCTCAATCTAGAGATGGAAATGTCTGTTAATATTCTTCCCCCGGACTACCCCTCCATGCTTCATAACGGTTGTCCTTTAATCTAGAGATGGAAATGTCTGTTAATACTCTTCTCTCAGACTACCTCTCCATGACCCATAAGTTGTGTCCTGTAATCTAGAAATGGAAAATGTTACCACATACTCTTCTCAGTGTCTAGTCAATGGGTACAATGAACCACATGTCCAAAACAGATGGAAAGGATCTGACTTTACCACATATCTGTGAAATTGCAGAGAATTTCCCACAACAGTCAGTTGAAGGCCACATGACAATGTGTGCAGTCATAACATTATGAGAGTGGGTAGGTGCTACGGGAAATTGTATCAGGTTTGAGGTTGAAGGACTTCCAGGTGGCCCATTTTAGGTCACTATTCCATGTGAAGTCCATATGACCAAGTTGTTACCCACAGAGATGTATCATTTTGTTCTTGGTTCCTTGGAATTGCGCAGGTTGCATTTAGAACAAAAGGTGTTTCATCCTAATATCAATAGCAATGGGAGTATTTGCTTGGATCTCCTCAAGGAGCACTGACAATTTCTAAGTTTCTTTGCTCATCCTCATCCATGTTGGTGTGCATTTCAGATGGTTGTTAGTATTCAATCCCCAACCACTTTTAAATAGGTGTATCAACAGTGAGCATTGCTGGTCACTGGTGTGTTTTCAGAGTTGTTATTCCAACATTTGTACCTGGAGTGTCCCTCTGCAATTTTGAATAGGGTTTCTTCCAGTTTTTTAATGTAGGAGTAAGTACTTTGTTATGGGATTGTTAGAACTTGGATGGATCAACAGGAATATTGGACTTCATGTTCCTCATGGGCTCTCTAATGTGTTCGGAAAGCCCTGTTCTGGATCTGTGTTGGTTAGTCGGCACATTTCAGTTCAAGTGCATATATCTGAAATACTTTCCTCTTACCACTTAACATGCAAATTTGGTATGAACTTTGTGCTTAACCCTGAACCTTGTATTCTAATCCTATTTTTTCTGACTGACCTGGACCTCTAAAGTTTTGCTTGGTTTTGATGGTTGAGATGTGGAAATTAACAAGTCTTGATATGTGGGGCAGGTCTTGCTCTCAATATGCTCGTTGTTGACTGACCCCAATCCTGACGATCCACTGGTACCTGAAATCGCTCATATGTACAAGACTGACAGGGCCAAATATGAAGCCACAGCACGGGATTGGAGCCAGAAGTATGCCATGGGTTAAACATTCTGTAGTTGTCTGTAATAACATTTATGAGCAAGAAATTATGTATTGAGTGAAGTTGGGGTTCAGATAGAGCTTCTTATTCTGAGATATTCTTTGGGTAACCCTTTCCAGGGTTTGCATATTGTCTGGTTATGGTTGTTAAGGGGGACAATAGCATGTGTTTTCATGTCTGATTTCTGATGTGTGCTTTAGTCACATGTCTACCCATCAGGACTATCAGGGCTGACTTTGGAACCAACTCATGCATTACATGGACTATGTGCCATGAGACCCTCACTTGTACTGGATAATTGTTGGAATAAAATATATTATTTCCACATGTCAAACCCACATATTGTAATCTTGAGGGGAATAATTGGACCTTCTTGTTAAATACACATATACATTGTTTTGCTTCATCAAGTGATAAACTATTATAAGTAAAATTGATATCTTCAATTGTCAATTGTCTTCTAAATGTTTGTGGAGCAAGCTACTAAAAGTTGGGGATAGATACACTATTTTAGGTGTGGCAAAATAGATTAGGTTATTTTTCACCTATATCCTAAACCTTATCAATGGGATTGTCATTTGTAGGCAACCCTAATCCTAGATATGCCTACAAAAAATGTGTACCTAGCTTACCAAAAGACCATAGTTGGCATACTTTGGTTGCACATGCAACTATGAGTATATGCATATCAATGATATACAATGATACATTTTTATATACGGTGATATACCACAGATATCATCCAAAGGTTAGGATGAAGGCGATCATAGTTGCACCATAGTTGCATACACACCCAAAAAGGGGGCATAGTTGCAAAATTAGTTGCATGCGACAGGCAGTTGCATCCCAGTTGCAAAAGGTGTGGTTGCATATGACAGAATTTCTAGTAGTGAATTGAACAGATTAAAAATTTATGCATCATTTGTTTCACTATTTCTTTTAATGACAACCTTAAATACTTTGACACGAGCATTTGGGTCAAAATATTTAACATACTTTGGATAGTTAAATGGTTGACAATAAGGTATGTTTGGTGGTAATGGTGGCTTTTCGTGCTTCACCATTGGTAATCAAAAATATCCTAGGGGTCTTAGTGGTCTTGGTGGTCTTAGTGGAGGATCCAAGCCGCTTCTTCTTGGATCTAATGGTTGAATAACAAAAACTTTGTTCACCTTTCTAAGTTTATCTTCATACAAACTCACAAATTTTATTCTTCTTAGAGTTTGTGTTCTAGATCTAACACCATCAACAATATGAATTGGTGCTGAAACAAACAGAGGTTTAGTAACTGTAATTATAGATTAGGGCATTGCCACAAAATATAATGCCACATATCTTATTGGTTCCATTTTGAAATTGGAAGTTCATGCATAAATAACTCCAATTTGATTTTGATGCAATAGACTTGGTACAAGAGCTATAGAAACATGTACTACATCTACCACAATCTAAACTCTCATTTCCACTATGTTTTGTCTCCAAATCTATTTTATAAATCTATCTAAAATTTTGATCCTTTCATGGTCCAAACCCCCTAGTTCAATATGTCCATGATTCCCTATTCTTGTTAATTTCAGATCCAAATTCTAGAAATGCTCAACAAATCCTTGCTTCACATTATCTTCAATAAATGGACATTCATTGATTTAATGTCCACTCTAATGGCAGTATGTGCAACATGGAGAATTTGGTCTTGGAACTCCATTCACAATGTGGATTCCTTCACTCCAATCCTTTGGAACTCCTCTAATTATGCTTCCATTTTTTTTATTGAACTTGGGTTCACTATACCTCAATCTTATAGCCATAATAACACCTTATGCTATAGTTGGTTCTGCTTTTGGCAAGACTATAATTTTTTGTTTAGTTACATGTACCCACTCAACTCCTATGGACATTCTGATCCCTTAGTTGTGGCTTCTTGCTCAACGACATAATAAATTGGAAGTTCAAAATTATGAGCTCTTTGTTCAAACTTTTCATTCTTTTGATCAATTTGATAATAAGGAGGTGAAGTAGATCTATATCTTAATACTACTTCCTCCCTTTATCGAGTCTTTGTTCTTCTTGAATCAGAGCATCAAAGGTATGTTGATACATCAAATCTATTTATTACAACACAACTTTTTGTTGAGGTTCAAATTTTTGACTCCTTCCTTTAAACTCAACCTATGAATATGCATTTTCAATCTAACGTTCTTCCCCTTGGAATTTTGCAACAAATTGCTAGTGTGCCTTTGTGCTTCACTAGTTTGCATTTCAAGAAGAATAGTCACTTTTTCTTAAAGTGTTTTGTGGCTTGTAGGTCTCTCTTTCGTCCATAGATGTTTTTATTATGTTTGAGAAACTCTTCAAGGTGTTTCAAATCGCTAATATATTGGATTTGCATTTAAATTATTGTTAACAGCAGTGCCATTTTCCACTTGTTCATGTAATACAACATCATCTAATTTTCTCTTCAGACTTTTAGTTATAATTATATTTTCTATCTCTCCATATCCTAATTCAAATATGAGCAAACTTTTGTTGTATAACAAAATCCTCAAAGTTATCTACTCTACTTATATTTGTTTCCTGAACAAAAAAATATGATCAAGATTTGAAAAAAAATTGCAAAAAATGAAATTAAAGTTCACTATCTATCTATAGAAACAAAAAATTCAACAACAATATGAAGTTCACTTTGAATTCAAACCCTGAGATGATTGCCAAATGGTAATTATAGAATCTTATATCTTGTATTTTGGTCAAAGTTTTGGGTTGAAATGTAATAAAATTAATACTGAAAAAATCCACTCATTTAAATCTACTTGGAATTAGTTTTAAAATTTAAATCTAGTAATGAAAGTATGATAAAAACACCAAAACAATAAACTCTAACCGTGGAAACAAAGCTTTTCCAGAAATCAAAGTATATTTCTCTCATACTCCATTAAAGTTCCATGTTCTATAATTATACAATTGGTATTTTTATTTCTTCTTCTTCTTCCAAGTTATATCCTCCACAAAAAAAATTCTTATGTTTAATTCAAATTTAAATGGTGATAAAAACTATGTAATCTAGCTAGTAATTCCCAAACAATAACCAAGTAAATAAAAATATATTAATTAATAATTACCACAAGTAACTACTCCCTTAACACCATCGTTTCTCCATTAACTTTAATGGCATTTTTGAATATTCTAATGTGAACATCTAGATAAGTGTCTTTGACATAGGTTAGGTATTGTAATTTCTTGTATGGCAATTTGATTGTTGGTTTTGGTACAAGTTGTACAATAAGTTATTGATACCACAATGGTATAAACATGCATGGGTTAGGTGTTGGCCATCCAAATGATCCAACATGTGGATTAAATGGTGGTCCTTTAAATGAATATCCTCCAAGTGAACTTTCTCCATGTGAATCTCCAAGTTGTCCTCCATTCAGTAGGTGAGCAGAACCTAGGTACATGACCTAGTAAACTTACTTGCACATTGGTTGGTACTAATGTAGTAACCTGTTCCAAAACAAGTCTTATGTCCCTATTGGTTACTAGTTGAACCACTATAGGAAACTGATTTCCAACAAAATGTGGTGAGTATGTAGGTGGTACAATAGGTTGTTAAGGTATTGAATACATTGAGTACATAACCTATATAATTCTTAAAGATCGTAGGATCAAATCCTTTTGTTCCAGTCGAATATGATGGATACAAAATAGGATCTATAAAGACAAAACGGGGTGTGACATTATACCACATTTGGTATGTAGAGGTAGGCTAGAACACCAGTTTGCCTGGTACAATTAGTGCGATAGGTTGTTACCAAGTTGACTAATAGTTAGTAAGTCCATATGACCAATATTTGGGATTCATGGCTTGAGTTTTTAATACAAACACATTAGGTTATATTGTTGTAGTGGTTGGAAGGATAGGTTGATGAACATTCATTTCTTCCTCCCTCAATAATTGCCTTAATTTATCGTCAACAAAGGGGCAATGATTGAATAGATGTCCCCACATGTTGACAATTTCAACACTTTGATTTCCTACTAAAACCGGTGTATGGTGGGGAACTTGTGATATTTCACCTTGACCAAGAATTGATATAGTTGGCCATGTGTTTTATTGGTATGTAACTTCTTGTTGAGCAATCATGGGTGTTCAACATGTTCTGAATGCAGTATGGAAATTGATTGATTAGAAGGTTTTCAGTCAATATGACACAATTATTCCAACCTATTGAGTAGTTGGATTTGTTCCATCTCCACATTACTGTGTACCAAATTGACATTGGGACTTGGTTGTTGGTTTTGAAAACCAGTAGATATTGCATTGTAGGTGCACAAGTTCTAGGTAGATAGTAACACGGGGTTGCAAATCGCCATGGTTGTCGTATGGAAACAACTTCATCAAATGGTTGAACATGTTCACGACTATCATCATGGTGAACATTCACTACATGTAATTGGGTTGATGTTTGTGGTGGCGCTTGATGAATGGTTGAAAACACAGTTGGGTCTTTTTGCACAACTAGTTCCACTGCATTTTGATGTTGTTCATTGGCTTTTCCCCTTTGTGTTGCATCCGTGTTTGGTGCATTTACAAGTTTGTTTCCCACTTGTTGTTCATCTTGCTTTTGTGCAAGTTTTGAAGTACGTTGATGTGCAATTTGTTCTAATTATTTTTAAAAACTTATGGTGATCAATTATTTTTGTGACTACTCTTGACATCTTCTAAAATCAACACGTTCTAGGAAAGCCCTTACATAGTCTTTAACAATAAAAATTAAAGCCACCCTTCTTAGTAGTTAGGAATTTGTGGAAAACTTATTTTACAAATTCAGCACATAGTTTACTTGAAAAACTTTACATTAATCTCACCCTACTTCCCAATGCTTTCAAAACAAATAAATAAACAATGAATTCAATTCTAGGATATTCATAAAACAAACAAAAACATGATACAAATCAACATTCCAAAGTATGATTGCTTTTCAAACCTAATATACTAAAATATAAATCTAACCATAAATTTTAAACATGATTACTCATGAATTTTGATCCACTATGCGGCCGCCAAATGTTAATGGGTTTTTGTATTTGCATTAAGGTTTACAACTTCTAATTTTTCCAGTAACATGTACATTGAACATTAATAATCCAAATACATTTGTAATTCCCAAAAACATGTACTCAAATTGCTCAAAGCTTCAAGAAAACATTAATAAAATCAAACATGCTTCATGTTTCTTCAAAGTGGAAATAGAAAACATAGAATCAAAGTTCAATAAAAAAGTTTTGTGTCAAAGTTATTTAAAAACAAGTATGTCTTCCTAGTTTTATATAAACTACTTCAAAATTAAAAAAAGTCTAAATAGACTATTTAAACAATCACTAACAAATATAAATACTAATAATCCAAAAAATTCAAAATGACACCTTGTTGAACTACCTATTCAACCACCTATTTTTTCAACTACATGTTTGCAGACTATTGTTTAACTAACTACTTGTCAACATGTCTACTAACCTAGTGTAATGATATGTGTTAATTTCTGTAACTAGTTAGGTTCTATCACAAGTTAGGTCAAGTCATAGGTTAAGTTAAGTAACTTGTTACGTTTTAACCTACTAAGTCCAATAACCTATTAGGTGACACGCTCCCAAGTCCCAAATTAAGTTCAAGATGGGCCTTAGTTTCTCAAACAGCGAAATTATGGGGACTTGAGGGCACGCTCCCAGCTCTCAGCACTAAAAAGGGTAGAGGGGCATGCTGAAGCTCTGGGATGGGACTAAGAAGAGGGACAAGCTTTAATTAATTACTCAAACCTGCATCAAGCCAACCAACAAGTTAGTTAGTTCGCATTCTGAAGCACCTTTGGTGCTAGGACAAGCCAGAGGCAACTCTCGACTCATAAGATTCACCATGGCCTAGATTTGGGGGAAGCCACCACCTTCCCCATATAGTATTCTCTGTGTTATTTTGCGGCTCTCACATCCGAATGGCTTTTTGTCCCGGGACTCCGAAGGAGGAGTCCCGAAATTGTCTCGGTTTGGACTCTCGAGACTTTGTGAGTTCATAACTTTTTGCTCAGACCTTCGATTGGGATGAGGTCTGAAGTAAACTTGTAACTCTTCTTGAAAGATTTTCCAATGGTGTGTCGCATTCCACCTGCACACCCCAGGCTCGGGTCGATTCCTGACTTTTAGTGGTCGGGAGTCAAATTGCCAATTTGACTTTCGGCCCTTCTTTTTGCCATAACTTGTGTTGCAGATGTCCAAATGGCTCATGCAACGCCATTTTCGACATCTATACTTCAATAACTTTCCAATGACATGAAGAACGCCTCAAGGCAAGGTGTTTTGACCTTTACAATCGAACTTTGAAGTTTCAAGAGTTCCAGAGGACTCCCAAGTCCCCATTTCGAGAGTGGGAGTGTCATCCTCACATTCTTCCAAAAGTGGGGTTGCGACATTAGGTCACAAGTTACTAAACATGGGTAACAATTTGCATCTTTAAGTTAGTTTTTTGTTAATGAACTTATTACAACTCCATATGTACCCTATTAATCTATTTTTCCTTTGATGTCAAATCCTACTTTGTTTGCACCTCTTGTGCAATTAGTTGATGTTTCAAGTTTTGAGTCTTTAGCATTGTAGCCTTGCACCTTGTCACCAATTATTACCTATTAACTTCACCCTATCGTTGATGTAGTTTCAATCTAATCATTTCTATTAATACAAAATGCATGTTATGATTCTATTGAGCCATTTGTTGGAACAAGTTGGTTACTTTCTTATAATCTTGTACACCTTGTCCAAAGAACTAGATGTCCTTGGTGTTATGAACAATGGAACAACCTCTATAGATGCCTCCCTTAATGGTGGTCCAACATTTTCATAATTTTGAAATGGATCACCTCCCTCATGAAACCTTGTAAAAGATCCAGGTCTATTATCTTGTGGTACTATATTCTCAATTGGTGGATGTACTTGTGGTTCTAATTCCATTTGCATTGAATGGGTTGGTGACCATGTGGTTGTTTTTCCACAACTTTGAACTAGACATTGGTCCCTTTCCTTCTTCATCTATATTTTTCCCATGTGCACATAATGTGTTTATATTGGTAAAGAATGTGGCCTTTCTATTGTTGTCTATTGTAGAGCTTGTCAACAAATGTTTTATGTAGTATTTGGTGGTGGTTCCACTACTCCACACATTTTTATTTATTTTTCATTTCAAACATGACCACCTCAACCTCTTGCTCATCATCAAAATGAGTTGGAACTTTAGGTTTTATCTTTTATCACTTCCTTTTTGGTTATCAATTTGATTTTGGAGATAGACTAGAAGACTTGAGTGGCCTTTTAAACTTTTGCAACATGTCCCTTAATTATGTGGCACTTTGTGGTTTGGCAACAATTGTTTTTTGTGGCTAGGACATGGTTACTATAGTTAGACCTTGAAATTGTTCCTCATGAAACCAATGTTGCATTAAAACCTTAATGAGAAGTGCAAAATAGCACATGTCCTTCTTGGCATCTAACTTATTTTTCCTTTCAATCATTTTGACATGTGCTTTGGACCATATGTCCAACTCCTTGATTAGAATTTAAAACATAACTTTAGCCCAATTAACAAGTTCTCTTGTGTCCACCTTCATCATGGAAATGACATTCTTGTTGTCGAAATAACATATTTTATCCCTTTGATAAATCACTTGGATAAGAACAAGGAATATAATGTCATACGACATCTTCATATTTCCAACATTCCACTGTTCTATGTTAACATACACATCAAGTAATGAATCTTCTTCAAAATGCTCTCTATTATGGGTTTGTTTACTTAGTTTTGTTCCTTCCATCCCTTGGAATTGATGTTTAAAACCTTTTCAATTGTTTGCATATCTACCACCAAAACTTTCTTTCCAATCTGAGCAAAAAATTGTTCCCTCTTGAGGCCTCTCCTAGTATTTGGAAATTCTATCAACAATGCATGACAAGGTGTCTTCCATTTGACTTCAACAACCAACTACCCCACCTTACTCACCCATTCTTTCTCTACTTTCCCCATTGCAATCCAAGTTACAGTTCTCTCCAATTCCAAAATGTAGCTTTTGTTATAATGGAATAAAATGTATCAATTTGATTCCTTTAGAAGAACAAATGATACATGTGTGTGCTAAGCTACTTCGTCTCCTTTCATGTTCTATTAGTTTCTTTTTTTTCTATTCACATCTTTTCTCTCATGCATTTGATGTTGCAACTTCTTTACAAAACTTTTGTTGCTCATGGTAACTTGCTTAAAGAATTTAGAATGAAAACAACAAATGAATAGTAACTTCATGTGGTGATGGTTGTCATTATTCAGCTATCCACCAAAACCACTTTCTATTTTATCATTTAAGTTTAGTATTTTAAACACATTATCCCATTTGTTGGCATCTTTCCTATCGCCACATTATACTAATTCAAGACTTATCTTGACAAAATACACATCCACAATCTAATCAGAGTAATTTTGATTTTCATGAACATAAGATGTATATGCTTTTTCCACATTTTCATCCTCATTGTCATCTTCTCTTGTGATATGATCTCAATTCTTTCCGTCCCAATACACGAGTGTAAAGATGTTGGAATTTTGTTTTTCTTACTAATCCACCTGCCTATAGGGTTTCAACTTGTTCACATTGAATAATATGAAATTAGGATCAAGTTTTAGGTTACAAATGACACAATGTTATTTGGTAAGCTATACTGAACTTTGTAAGGTCCAAACCATTTTCATTTTTATTTTTTTAGTTGAAATTTATTGCCCTTAAGAAATCACAGAACAAAGTCCCTAAACTTCAACCATTTTGTTGGATATTATTGTTGACTCCACTAAGCTTGGTTCGACTGCTAAGCCCCAATTGTCTCTTGAGCTTTTAGCCTATCAATGTGTAATTTTTTAGATCTACAATTCTATTTGTTAGGACCTTAATTTGACATCCCTATTGTCCCCACCAATGACTAGCAGAACATCTTATGTCAACATGAATGGATGCAATCCAAAAACTAGTTGGTAAGGAATATAACCTACAGTTACTATATGATAAAATTATAGCAAGAGATTTTCCTCCCAATTTGTTTTATTTTCATTAACCAATTTGATTATCAATGTCCCAATAAGTTTGTTAGTGTATTCAACCTGCCCATTTTCATGTGGATAATAGGTGGTGGAACTAACATGTTTCAACATGAAATGATAGGTTAGATATTTGATGGAATCATTAATAAAATGCACACCCTAATCAATGACTATGGTTAGTGGACATCCAAACCTAGTCAAAATTAACTAGTACAAGAACTTAATAGTAATTGTAGCCATGTTTGTGCATAAAACTTTTGCCTCCATCCGTTTAATAGCATAATTTGTACCTATTAGTGTGTACATGTTCCATGTAGATTGTCCAACTAGTTTGTTTGATAGGTCTAACAAAATCAAATCCCCATTTCACAAATGATTATTTAGAAAGTGTAATTACTAGTCTTACCAAACTTTATGTCATTAGTATTTTAGATTGTTGATAATCATCACAAGATCTGCAAATCTCAAATGCATCCTTGAATAAGGTTGACCACCAATATCTTGCATCAAGGGTCTTCATTGTAATATTTGATGCAAAATGGCTTCATGCAACCCCTTCATGAAATTGTCAACGAACAATTTGTGCTTCTTCTATACATAAACATCTACAAAGTTAGTTGTTTTGTCCAAACCGATAAAATATTCCATCTTTCAATTTGATAAGCTCTTTTTTTGTTGATCTCTTTTTGGGTTGTGTTTGTTAAGGGGGTTGGATGATTACATGTTTTTGGATGAACAAGCATTTAGGATAGGGACTGATCAAGGAACTTTGTTAATTTGAATCTTGAATTCTTTGGGTTTTGAATCATGATGAGGAAGCTTGGGACCTACCCAAAGGGGAGGTTTTGGGAAAAAAAGATCAAACATAGTTTTGGGAAGAGTAGGAAAAGTTGTAATTACTTGTAATACAAAACCACAAATTTTGTTTTGATATGTCACAAATTTATTTGTTTTAATTTTTTTAGAAACTAAACATGGTATGCTATTATATTTTGATTTATGTTCTCAATAATATAAAGACACAAACTTTTGCAATGAATTTTATGTAGTATCAAAATATGATGAAATGAATTGTAATTTTATTCCTAAAGTTTGTTACAATGTATTCTGAAATGCAGATTTTGGTTATATGAAATAACCATGAATTTGGTGTTTAAATGAATGACAATGTTAAATGTGTTGAGTATTAAGTCAAACATAGTGGATGTATGCATGTGAAGTGCAAATCTTTTATTACAATAGTGTGGAATAATCTTGTAAGAATTAAATTTCACTTTTACCAGTGCTCAATGGTCCTAACACATGTTCAATCTATAAAAACTCCTTTAACATCATTTCAGCACATTGGTTGCATATGAAACATCACATCTATTGTTTGATAGGTACTCCCATGGGTTCCAAGGACACCATCATGTGAGCAACTAATGGTGAATGGGTGAACAAGCTCAATGGAGCAAGAAATTCTTTTTGAAGCATATTTCATACCACATCACCAAATATTCTTGAAATATGTTTATGCCAAGTGGATTAGCGTTTGTGAAGTACACAGTACTATTTTTCTTCAATTTACTGATGTTGCTTCTTCCCTTTCATTTTTCACATTTTGACGAAATTCTACACCAAAAAAAGACACTTAGTATGTGTGTACAATACAATCCTTCATTGGAAGAAGGCAAACTCTTTGACCACTGGTTTAAGGTAAATGAGATTAGGACGGGTCTTCAACTTGACGTGAGGAAAATTTGACAGACATCAGAATACACTTACACACATAGAGAGATATCCCAGCTGCAATGATTGTGCGATTCTAAGAATGTAATATGAAGACAATTCCTGCTCTCATCTGCTAATTGGGGTTGCAGGAAAAAGACCTGTAAGTAGAATCCCACTTTAGGTAAGATGGAAGGACCTTCTGCTATGTTAACTAAGCAGCTATGGGCACTTGCCCATGATTCTGACCTTCTGTATGTGAATTCTGAGTACGAAGGCAAGGAATTTTAACTGCCAGTACATGTTTGATGCACTCATAAGAGGTGAAGAAGAGGGCTCCTTGTGAAACATAAATCACCAATCTTGGTACCAATCCTCTGCACACAGACAACAAGGAGCCTAAGCTATCTTGTCCCTTGTTCCTGTCAATAGTCACAAAGTGATAAGTTTTCTTGAATGGTATGTGGACAGGCTCTTCAATTTCCTGTTTCTCTGGGTAATGGTATTGGGTGTGTTACTGAGAGCATATACTACATAGCATGCAAAAGGAACTCAGAAGCAGGATAACTTCACCTGTATAGACCATTGACTCCCTCTGTCATAGCAATGCACTGCAATGCATGAAATACCCCTTTGTATTGTTGGAGTGACGCAGGTGTCTGCAGACAGACAAGACGAGGATCAATTTCTTACCACACACACGAGAGTGACCCTGAACACTCTAACAACCATCAAACCAGAACCTCAAATTGTCTAAACAGGAAAGCCAGAAATCAAGAGCCTAGAATATGACCTTAAGCCAAGCAATGCCAGGCATAATGGGGAGGACATTGCTAAAAGCAGCAGATACTTGATCACTAACTTTGAATCCTACCAACCCTCTACCCAAAGATCACTTTGAAGCTCTGCCTGAGTTTGTAATCGAGTTTTGATAACATCAAAGGGAGTTGTGAAAAAGGCTGCAGTTGATCCTGCAATGCCCCCAATTGCCAGCTGCAAAAAGAAAAATAAAATACTCAGAAATGCTAATGAAGTCAGTAGACTACAACAGAACTTTCAAGTAACAGGGAACCAAGGCTGAAAGTGACATACTGTTTGTGTGGTGCTTAAAGGAGCACTCCCTTCTTGCCAACTTAAAGCCCAAAGCTTCAAACCCTCATATGTGTAGAACTGTGAACACATCACAAGAAGCACATCATAATCATTTCACTAGGGATGAAGTCAGCAACCGTCAAGACCGATGTTGAGACTGATGTTCTGCCTGGTTAGACACGGTTTGAAATTAGGCATCGCAGGAAGCAAATTGTAGAGGGGAGGGTTTGAGGCATGGCACTACCTTGTGTGGAGGGGACACTCCAGTAGTCAGGCATACCTTCATAAAATAACCTCAACCTAAACCACCCACTAAGGCCGCTCCTTTGAAATGAGTTTATATGGCCTTCAAAGGTACATGAAGTAGGCCATTGACTCAAATCAAAAACATGTTACATACCTTGATGACAGACTGGGGAACATTTCGGCAAAGAACAGCCCCCCAGCCAGAATACAACAATGGCAGTCCCCCATTCTTGAGCAATCCCACAAATGCAAGCCTGAATCACTCACAATCCACAGTGATATCAGAAACAGATGACCCAAAATACATAGAAGGTTCCACACCTAAAGAACAAAAATCACCAAATGGTGTACTCCCAAACAGAGAGCATGCAAGATAGATTACCAGCTGTTACGGTAAAGAGTGCCCAATTGCATTTGCTGCTTCACACACTCACTTGGAGTATAGACAATAGACGTGGCAAGGCTAGCACATCCACCTGCTGTGCAATGGGCTAGAGCTGACATGCCCTGGGCAATTCAAACCAAATTTTGATCACATAGGCATCATCCTCTCCCCTATGTAACTCTCTCTGAAAATGATCAGACTTGGAGTACCTAGAGCAATGAAAGCTACAGCTAGAGCAATATAGTGTCCAAGAGTCTACCTGCGGAATGAAAGGGAGAAGACCCAGTTTCACTGCTTCATAGGTAAAGGTATAAATAGCTGAGGTTGGTGCAGATGATGCCAGATTGCTACCCAAGCCCCTGTACAACCCCCGGAGGCCTGCAACCTCCAGCTTATCAGAGGTCAATATCCATACCCCTCTGTACTGAGAACAGCCTCAAGATAGAAAAGTTGCAAAGTGGACAAACAGAAGCACACTTCACCTCTTTGGGAGATGATGGAGGAGAGAACTGGAAAAAGATTGTGATGCTGGCCAGTCTGGGCTTGAATGACTGTCTTGATAGTATCAATTGGATGCAAACATAGACTAACAAAAGCACCAGCAAGTGCACCGGCAATTGCATTTTGACCCATTCTGAAATTCCAAGACCCTGTTTCTTTCTTGTCCAGGAGGGAAGAGCTGTCTTCTTGGGCGGAACTGCAAGCTTGCCACTCTGCTACTGTGGCCAACACCTGACCTCTGTTCCCCAGGGACCTGAATCCTGAGCAAGTTCTCAGTGGTAATGCTAAGACCCTTTGCAAACCAAAAGCAGGTGAGGTAGCAGAGCTTTTCACAGAGTCCTGCAAAGCGTTTTTTGAGACTTTCGCTGAGATCCACACTGCATTCTCAGTTGTATACACCGTTGGTCTCTCCAGCTCTGTTTTTTCTGCAGCTCTGGTCTTTCTCTCTTTCCTGGTGACCTGCCCGGAAGCATTCTCTGTCGCAGAATGATTTAAAGAGATTGTTGAGCTTTGTCTCTGTTCAGTAGTTGTGTCTTCGCTTGCAAATTCTGAATCGGCTTTCCCGATCACCACTCTATGTGCTACTCCTTCTGCACTTCTTCTAGTCAGCATCCTTCCAAAATTGCCGAGAATTCTTCCCGTTGTATCCTTAGTCTTATACAGGCCTTTCCGGATCCCTTCAGAGATTCGTGTAGTGCTGTTAACTTGATTAGGTCGACTCACTGTCAGATACAGTTGGCGGTCATCTTGTTCGAATCTTTGCTGCCTTGAGTCCGTAGATTGACCTCGTACTTGAAGAAAACCTCCGGAGCTTGCGAGCGGATGAGGGGGTTCGAGTGCAAAAACCTCATTCCAATCAAAGCCAAAGAGATAACCGAGATCGCAAATGTCACAAGAATCACAGCTGGGATCATTGCATCCGCCAAATCCACGACTGCTGCAGCGTTCACAATCGTCTTCGCCGCAGTAGAATTTAGGGCAAGAAACAGGAGCCTGGAACGAAACTCCGATACCAAAGTTACTGCACGCCGAGACCTTGGAATGAAAATCCCTCGTGGAATCGAAGAACAAACCTAAGGAAGAGATCCTTTGTCTCTGGCTGCATCGTTCGCTCTGACCGGATCCAGTTTGAAGCAGCGATTTCACAGCCTGCGTGATTTTAAGGCTCTTCCAGTGCCGCGAAATAGGATCGGCTTTCTCCAACGACCACAACAGAGCTGCTAGTCCCGCAGGCAACCACACGTTACCCGCCCGTCTTGATAAGCCATTGCTGCTATCCATTACGGTTTCTCACCGTGCGAAAAAAAGTCCCACCACCGAGGTAATCACTCTACCAGAACCCCCATAAAACAATGCCAAAACTCCATATCTCTGTTGAAGCAAGATCAGAACTCGCCCAGCAACCAAAATCTTCGTCCTCCCCTATGTGTAGGGTAAAGCCCAAAGCCCTGGGATTCAATTAAATAAGGGGGCCAGGGGGAACCGGCGCGCACGTCGATACCGGTGTGGACAGAGAAACCCTCCGGGTATTTGAACAGATATATAAAAGTCAGAGGTGGACTTGGCAAAGACCCAGGACTCGGGTCATACCCAGCTATTTTGAAATTCATAGACTCGCCTTTGCCTCTGCACTCCCCACATAAATTGTTTTAATAATGATAATTGTAACTGGCCCACAAAGAAATGCATAGACAAGTATTTGTTTAATAACTGGGTCACTTTGATAACCGTATCCAACACCTGAAAAAGTACAGGGTCTGTTTTTTTTGGGAAAAACAACCAGCTTAATCACACTTAATATCCAAAGGGAGGGATGAGTTTAGGGTTTTAGTTTTTAGGTTCAAGGTTTGAGGAGGATAAACAAGAAACATTTGAGAGTTTCAAAACTCAAGAGGCAGCTTCTCTTTTTCATTGCGTGATTATATTAATGAATGTTGAGTGCAGGTTTGGCCAGTGTCACATCAATGAGCCCAACTAGTGGCGTTTAACAGTGTTGATGGTGATTGGCAACAAAGGAGCAACATTGGAGTCCATCTTCTTACAAGTTGCAAGTAACATTCCAGCAAATGAAAGTGAGCAAACACAAAACACCCAAATGTTTATGTTTTGAGTCCTAAGGTTTGAGATTATGCATTTTGAGTTTTTTTTTTTAAGGTCATTGAAAGAACACAAGTTTCCGAGTTTTTTGTTTTACATTGCCTCCCTCAAGTTTTTTTGCAAGTTCATTGTTCATTTTCGAGCATTTTTCATCAAATGCCCTAGTCTAAATCTAAATATTTTATTTTTGAGTTTGTGTATGTGCTTGTCTGCTTCAAAGCTTGATTCTTGAGCGAGCTTCAAGTTCAACTTCGTTTGCATCATGTGCTCGCATGTTCTATTCATTATTGTGGAAGTTGGAATAAGTTCATCAAGCAAAAGTTATAGGTTGCAGCAAGTTTATTGGGGTTTTTGAGCTTGTCTGAAGCTTTTTTTGCTTGACCTTAAACCTTGAGTTTCAGCTTATGATGTCGAGTTTTCATTCTTAAGCTCAATTTTTAACAAGCTTGTGATCTCATCTTGAGTTCAATTCTCAAGCAAACTCATTGTTGGGCTACATGCTATAGCAAGTTCATTAGGGCTTATCCTTGGCTTCTTTAAACCTTACACCTTCCAAAACTTTGAAACACCTTGTTTTTGTGCTTTTAATCTTTCCTTTGTTTAAACATGGAATCTCCAAAGTAATTTAGTTGCAAATCATCTTCTTAATCTTAATTTACAAGTTTTTGTAAGTTTTGCCAACAACATCATTGAAAATGGGGCTATAAAGGTTGAAAAACATGTAATTAAAAAACATCATGTTTTAGAAACACAATTTACAAATTTGAAGAAGCAAAGTGCAACATGGAAGCCTCACAACCACAATTTAGTCGATTGGGTTTTTTATCAAATGAACAATAACCAACCTATGAATTTTAACCAAAACCAAATTATGTTATGTATTGTTTATCACCATTAAACAAAAGTACCTAATTAAAATCCTAGCCTTATGTATTAGATGTTGAAAATAATTATAGCTTACCACAAATCCAATGGCATAGTTGCCATGAAAAAAACACAAATTCCAAAAAAACACTACAAAATCCCCAATCCAAATCAAATTTGGAATTTGAACTTCCTTGAAAGCAGGGGTCAAATGAGCTCCAATTGGGGTGTGCTATACATTGTTGGAATTTTTTTTTGAAGGCTATAAAATGTTTTTTTTACATTTTAAAAAAATAGATTTGAGAAAGATATGAACATTCAAAGTTTTGGGACAATAAGAGTCCCCAATTTTGGCATTCGAGGAAAAATGACATTTGGATATAACCTTTGCGGAAAGTCACATAGTATATCACAAGAAAGAAGTGGTGCTTTCTCCCAAATGTTACAAGTCGTGTAGAGCTTGTGCTTGAGGTTGTCCCTACTAAATTTGTTGCACCATTTTTAATCAATTTACATTAACTGCCCATTTTTTTTAGTTGTGCAAGTTGACCTCATTTTGAACTCTCACATGTCATTAACTTGTTTAACTTCCAAATGAAACAAAACATGTCTAACAATGGATGCTGCTATCACAAGCATAATGATCCAAATTTTAAAATTCTTTGAATAAGTTTTTTCCAATTATCTTAAACCTACCCAAGGGGTACGTTCCCAATATGTGAGGCTATGGGACCAAACACAAAGGCGCCTGAAACTATATTTGCAAAAATGAATGTGCCATCTTCATCAAATCATAAATATCAAAGAATGTTGCCTTCTAGATCCATCTCATACATTCACTAGTAGAAAAGCCCCCCTTTTACAACTATGTCTCCAATTACATTTCAATTAAAAAAACATAGTTGAAATGAACAAGTGTAATTGCAAAGTATTTTTTAAAAATAATAAACGTTTTTTTCATCTACAAACTAAAAAAATTGATAAGTAAAAGTTGAAAATGACATTTTAATTGAAAAAGGTCATGCACTTGTCAACACCATAATAATAACCATTATTTACCATTTCAGTTGCAAATCGCACACCACTATATTCAATAATTGTTTTCAATTGTTCTTGATTAGGGGATGAACTTCATATGTTGATTAGGCATGACATCATCCAAAAAATAGTTTTAATTTTGATTAGATTATGTTACCCATATTTAGTAACATGTGACCTAACAAGTTATTAGTCTTAACAAATGGTTAAATCATGTGTTGTTTAACTTAACTTGTGACAAAACCTCATTGGTTACAAAACCTAATAGGTAGCATTACACTAGGATAGTAGATAGGTTGACAAGTTGTTAATCAACCAGTAGTTTACAAAATAGGTTGACAAAATAAGTAGTTGGTTGAGTAGTTAAACAAGGTGAAAATTTGAATTTTTTTTGGATTGTTAGTTTTATTATTGGCTAATGATTATTTAAATAATACGTTGGATTGTTTAAGTTTTGAATGAGTAAGTATAAGACTAGAAAGACAAACTTGTTTTGGGGGACTAAAAACTTTTGTTTACATTTTTTGTTATGTGTTTTTTTTTCCATTTTGAAAAAAACATGGAAGCAAAAAAAAACCACTTTCTTGAAAATTTTGCCAAATTGTGTACATGTTGGTTTAGGAATTGTAAATATAAATAGATTTTTTGTGTTCAAGTGTACCTATTGTGTTATGAATTTGTTACTAGAAAAGTTAGAAGTTGAAAACCTTAATGGGAATAGAAAAACCCATTAGCATTTGGTGACCATGCAATGGATCAAAATTTAGAAGTAATCATGCTTAGAATTTTTGGTTAAATTTAGCAATTGTAGTAGATCAGGTTTGAAAAACACACTTGAAGTTCTAGTTTATATTATGTTTCTACTTATTTTGTGTAATTTTTAAGATTCAAGTTGTTGTTTATTGATTCAATTTGAAAACATTAGGAAATAGGGTGAGATTAATTTAAACATTACTACAAAATGTGGGTGAGTTCATTAATCCTTGTTCACTAAACCAATGAATTTATTACTTCCCATTAAACCTCATTCACTACAACCAATGAATTCATTCAAAATCTAATGAAATCACTTGGCATACAAGAACACCTTTTGTTAAAGTTTTTGAGGTAAAGCCCAATCTGTAAAAGAAGTTTTCTACAAACTCCTAACTACTAATAGGGGTTATTTTGATTTTTTTATGTTCAAAAATAATGTAAGGGCTTTCTTAGAACCCTTTCATTCTAGAAGACATCAAGAGTAGTTACTAGAAATTTTAGAAAACAATTGGAACATGTCACACATCAACATGTTTCAAGACCTGCACAAGAGCAAGATGAACAACTAGTGCAACCTATGGGAATCAATCCTATGAATGCACTAAACATGGATACAACACAAAAGGGAGAAACCAATGAATAACATCAAAATGTAACCAAACTGGTTATGTAAAAAGACCCATTTTTGATATCAACCACTCATAAAACAATACCATAAACATCAACCCAACCACGAGCAGTGAATTTTCACCATGATGACAATCATGAACTTATTTATTTGTTTGATGAAGTTGTTTATGCATGACAACCATGGCAATTTGCAACCTCGGGTTACTATCTACCCAATCAATGCACCTATATCAATTACAATATCTGTTGGTTTTTAGAACCAACAACCAAGTCCTAGTGTTGATTTGGTACCAACTAATTTGGAGATGGAACAAATCTAACTACTCAACAAGTTGGAGTAGCTTCGTCATATCAACCAAAGACATTCCAATCAATCAATTTCCATATCACATCTTGAACTTGTTGAACCTCGAGCACAGTTGCGTGATAAGCTGGAACCATATACCAACAAGGCACTTGGCCAGTTACATTAGTTTTTGGTCAACATGAAGAATCACAAGTTCCACGCCATGTATTGGTTTTAAAAGGAAATCATGGTGTTGGAATTAGAATATGTTCATATTGTCAACAAGTGGGATGCATGTTCAATTGTTGCCCCTTTGTTGATGATTGAGTAAGTAAATTATTGAAAGAAGAGGTATTGAATGTTCATCAACCACTACAACAATATTACCTAAAGGAACTCAAACCATGAATCCTAGTATAGGTCATATGGTGCAGTAATTGTTAACTATTAAACAACCTAACCACAACTTGTTACATTAATTATACCAAGTAAAACATTAGTTTTACTTACTTCTACATATGTAATGTGGTATAATGTCATATCCCCTTTTTTGTACCTCTAGATCCTAGTTTATATCCAACATATTTTACTAAAAAAACTTGATCCATCAATATTTAGGATTTATACATGTTATGTACCTAGATATGTATATTCAATACTTGAGCAACATGTTGTACCACCTATGTACACACCACATAATACTGGAAATCGGTTTCCTATAATGGTTCAACCAATAACCACTAAGGACAAGGACATGTTTAGTAATAATTTAATGCACCAATACCAAACCATTGTATAGGTTAACACCAATTTACCAATTCACATACCTAAAGTTTCTATTCACTAACCACTAAATGGAAAACAACCTAAAGATTCACTTAAAGGAAGTTCACCCAGAAGAGATTTGTCTAATGGACCACCTTCAATCCACATGTTGGATCATTTGGATGGTCAACACCTAACCACACATGTGTATACCGCCATGGTATCAACATCTTATTGTACAACTTGTACCAAAACTAACAACCAAGCTACCATATACAAGAAGTTATAATATCCAACCTATGTCAAAGACATTGATCCAGATGTTCACATCAAAATATTTAAGAAGGCCATTAAAGCTTATGGTAAATAATGGAAGCTAACATCATCAACATGTTTGGTTTTACTTTCAGAGATAACATATTTGCATGGGGAGAAAAGTGTGTTCAAGACCATCCAAATTACACATTTGAAAAGTTGGAACAAGCATTTTCCAAGCGATTCAAAATTGTGAAGAACAATGAAGAGGTTTACATGTAATTTCAAAACATTCAACAACAAACCACTGAATGTGTTGAGGTTTATTATGAACACCTATTGAAACTAGCAAACTATCTACAAGTTCCATAGATGTTGTCCTCACCACTATTTTCAAAACATGTTTATTACCTTACTTTATATTAGCAACAACAAGTATGAAATGAAACATCCTTGAATGAACACAAGGAAGCCACTATAATATGTGAAGAAAGTCTGCTTATTAATTTGAATTATAATGTTTTATTAACCACACCATAGGCTAATATAATCGTTAAACCAATAGTACATTTTATTATAATCAAATCAACATAAACTTATATTAATTGTGGTAAAGTAGGTCATAAAATTGAAACTTGTCATAATCAGAAAAGAGAGGTACTAGTAGTACCAACTGCCACATTCAATTCTACAAAACCTATAGTAAAGACTAAAAAACAACCTCTTAAACTAATTAGAGTACCTATTTGATACCCCTATATTTATATGTTCCTATGTTAAGCATAGATCTAGAGAATGTCCTAGAAAGATTGAAATGCAAAACACATTGAAAACTAAACTTGTTAATTCCAATGCCGCAACAACACCTAAACCGCCTAAACTTGATAATGTACCAGTTAATGTGGTAACTGCTATTACTACCCATAGTCAACAACTAGAATAATAAGTGTTAAAAGAAAGGGAACCGATTAAAGCCAAATGAACCGAGGATTGGAAATGAAAAGAATGTTTACGAGATTCATTGAAACTATAAAACAACTACAACATGGTGAGAATGACAAACACCTAACTACAACTTGTAACCTCATAATAGTTACACCAAAAAAAACTTTGGAAGAAATTTTAAAGGACAGTAAGAAGCAATTTTCGGAGACCAAGCATACATTGAATTGGGCAATTGTTGCGAGTGATAATTAATATTAAACGCTACCTACTTAATTTGGTACCATCAAAACCTGTTTTTTTGAAAACCAATAATTGTTTTAGTTGCCATTAATCATCAAATGGTAATGGTATAGGTTCAAATAGGAAAGAAATTTATAAAAATGTAATTCTAAATGGTGGTTATAGAGTTAATATCATCATTGGGAAATTAAAAGTGCAAAATTAAATTGATCAAAACCAAAATTAACACCTTACAACCTATGCATGGTTGATCAAACCATTATTAAACCTTTAGGTGTAATCAAAGATCTTAAGATTCTTGTCCATGGAATTCCTTATGTAGTAACTTTTATTGTAATATAGAATAGTATGTTAGACTCTAGTTACTCTATGGCGTTAAGTTGTCCTTGGCTAAGGGATCCCAAAGTGTTTCATGAATGGGGCAACAACATTATCACCATACAAAGAACCAATACAATTAGAACTAAACATGATACCAAGAAACTTGGAGCACCAACTAAGTGACCAAAGGTGTTACTTTGTTATGAGTTCCATTCTGGAATATTTGACAAGGAAGAGGATTTAATGTTTGCCATAGAACTATGATTGTTTTCAATAGGAACCATAGTTATCCCTACACTAATCAAATTAGTTTGATTCCATCAACAAGTTTGAATTTAGTTGAATAGGTATATGTACCTATTCAACTAATATTTGTACTACGTATTCTATCTGATATACCTGTTGAACATATATTTATACTACCCATTCAGATAGTTATACCCCCTGACACTTTCAAGCAACACTTGCTAGGGACTTTCTTTCGACTTGAAGTAGGAGAAATGGCAATTAACAAAAATCAACATGGGTTCTGAAGAAAACCTATAACAAGTTAAAATTAACGTTGACTTAAAACTTATATTAGCTCCCAAGTGGTCAAATTGTTAAAGGAATTCAAAGACATTTCTACATGGACTTATAAGGATTTAAAAGGCTTACCACTTGAAATAGCTCAACATCAAATTGAACTAGACACATCAATACCACTTGCTGACCAAATAAAGTACCAATTGATTCCTAACTACACATCCATTCTCAAATACGATATTTATAAATTACTTGTTGCAAGTTTTATTAAACTTGTTGAAGAAACTACTTGGCTATCACCTATAGTGGTTATGCCTAAAAAGAACAAAAAATTGAAAATATGTGTAAATTTTAGGAAGCTTAATGTTACCACAAAGAAAGATCCATACCTTTTGCCTTTTATTAATGAGGTTATTAATTAGTAGCAATTGGAACAAGTATAGTAAATGTTTGAATAGGTAAAGGTATGATCTCTAAACATGTTCCACCTTTTAATGGACTAACTAGTTTGGTTATGGCAAGATGTTGTACCACAGATGGTGTTGTTGGAACTCTACTACTGGTTCCAATTTCCATAGATACAAAATTTAAAGGTTCATACTTGAAATCAAGAAAAGTGGTTCAATAGGCATGTAGCTCAAGTTGGTAACTTTGTTCATTAAAACGAGCCAATGCCATACTATCATGGATTTGTTCCTTCATGAATTTCTAAACATTTGCCACCATTCCTTCCACTTGGGATTTTTGTCTCTTAAGGTATGGTTTTGCACTTTGAGTAATGTATTATTTAGCAATAACTACTCAAACTCCTTAAACATGTTGTTCATCCTAGCAAGTAGAATGGGGTTAAGTTTGATGAATTGTACCTTGGTTATTTCACACTAACCTATCTAGTCCTCAATTTGGGTAGTCAAACTTTGCTTTTCCTTTTCAAACTCTATGTGGGTAACTACTTGTTATTTTTGAGTTCTTAATAGGTTTATTCTAAACTGGTTATGACACCTTATTGTTCCAAATTGGAATCCTCCATTTTGCTGTAATTCCATGTCATTCATTCCAAATTAGCTTGGAGACACTTCAAATCATTGTGGGTTTTCCAATTGAGCTAATTGAGCTGAACATACTCTTGTTGCATGTTTTCAATTTTTTTAACAACCTATTATGTTTTTTTCAACTTGACAAGTTCTGGTTCTCATGTTGGACCCTATTCATTTGCCCTTTGATTATGACCAATTCTTTTTCATTATTTTTCAAAGTCTTTAGCATTGTCTTTAGCTTTAGGCTACAAGCAGCTGTGGGTTTCGGACAAGTTCTATTTGATTTGTTCAAACTCAATTTTAATGTTTGAAAGTTCTTACAATATCCCTAACCAAGTTGTGGCATTTTGAGCAACTTGTTAAAAAAACATACAAATATGTCTTAGGTTTTGTGTGGAATGACTAAAAATTAGGATAGGTTGAAATCTAAAAATCTGTGGGTTTTCCATTTACATGGATTCAATTATGACGCACTCCCAACTCCTTAAAGGATTCAAATGGAAGTCCAAGTGAAAGAAAGCGAAATAGGGAGGAGTCGGGGCATGCTCCCTAACTCACAACACTTTGAGGGGTAGAAGGGCGTGTTGGAGCTCTGGGATGGGACTAGGATGAGTTAACAAGCTTCACTCACTCACACGAGCGTGCACATAACCCACACAAAGTGGTTCATGCATAGTTGGAACACCTTTGGTGCTAGGACGAACCACGAGCAACACGGACACACAAGACTCACCACGGGCCCGGACTTGGGGGAAGCCACCACCTTCCCCCTTATAGTATACTTTGCACCTCTCTACGGGGCCCACATCCAAATGACTTTTCTCTCCTGGGCCAGCCAGGACTCCCATGACTTTGGAGCCCCATAACTTTGTGAGCAGACCTCGGATCGAGGTGCGGTCTAAAGAAAAGTTGTAGCTCTTGTCGAGAGCTTTCTAACGATATGTCACATGTTGTCTACAGCTAAGTAAATCGGGTCAATTCCTGACTTTTTTTGGTCGGGAGTCGAATTGGCAGTTTGACTCATGGCCCTTCTTTTGGCCATAACTTGTGTTTCAAATGTCTAAATGAACAATGCAAGCCTAGTTTAAACATCTACATTCTAAAAGATTTTCAATGATATAAAGAACGCCACAAGCCATTGAATTTTGATCCCTAAAATTGCTCTCTAAAATTTCGAGAATCCACCGAGACTCCATCTCTCAAAGTGGGAGTTGCCTTGGGAATGTTCACTCCCTCACACTTTCTTACACTCCTGGGAGTATGTGATGTGACTCCCGGGCTTCCTCTTGGCCCGCACCCTTGCAACCTTTTTGCTTTGGTCGTGAGCCCAAAGCTAGGGTTGTGACAAATTACATGTTGAACAAGTTAGGATGATTTTGTAGCTACAACTACAAGTTGTGTAGGTTCTACAATGGATACTACAAGTTTAGCAAACACAAGTCCAAGTTGGATGTTGTCAATTACTTTATCCAAATTAGGTTTAAGTTCTTCATTAATGTTGCCATGTGTAACTATTACAAAAATCTTCTCCCCTTCTACCCCCAATCTCATTTGAATAGGTTCGCTCCACATCTTTTTTTGAATCAACAATCAATGATCTAAAAGTAGTCCTAGATTTCTTTTTTGGTGGTGAGGTAATAGGTTCAGGGCTTAACCTATCCCTTAGTGTAGGTAATTTTGTATGTGTCTTCAATCGATGAAACTAACATGTTGGTAAAGGCGATGTAGTAATTGAGTTTGTTACTTTTTTTTCCTTTAATCATTGTTACCCTATAATAAGTTCACGTGAAATCTGTCGTAACTACTCAACCTGTCGCTACTGCACAACCTATCGTTCTTAGTTAGCTGGTGACATAGGTTCCTCTAAGGTTGTTATTCTTAATGAAGGCACCTCAAATAAAGGGAACCATTTCCTAAATAATATATCTAGGATAGACCTTAAATAACAATTATCTACTTTAGTTTTGCTAGAAATTAAATTAATTATTGCCTTTTTTTGACATTCTATCCAACGAGTTAATTCAACCAATAATTGGGTCAACACTATGGAACATTAGTTAATAGGTTGCCCCCTATTAGCTAGGTCAAATGTAATAGTAATCGAGTTGCTAAAATAGGCTAATCGTTCCCTTTGGTAAAAAAATTACAAAAGAGTTACAAATCTTGCACAAAAGTCCTCTTTCATGCGTACTACACTCCACTATTCATTTTCAACAAAGGCATGTGGACTTGCAATCCTCTTCAAGGTGGTTTTGGCTTCCTCAAAAGTTGCATTTGTAACATCCATTGTTCCTTCCTTTAAAATGTTAAATTGTTCATGAATAGATACCTAATCGATGAGAATTTCTTGACCACATACTCATCTTTGAATTCTTCAATCCTTTGTTACTTCCCAAGTTTATAGAAAATCTCGTAACAAGTCTTCTCTTGGCGTAGTCCATTTCAAGCTGAGCAAGCCTTCCAAACTAACTTGTTTAACCCATTTGACTTCATTGGAATTCATCTTCATTCACTATAACATTTTCTGGTTTTCCTTCATTTTCTGGTTTTCCTTTGCCTTAAACATTGTTTTCTTCTTAACAAGTTTTTCAACCTATTATTCTACAAGTGCTTTGCCTTTTCACTTCATCATGATTTTAGTTTTTGATTTCAAATGTTGAAGAATAATGCTAAAAACCAATTCTTCTTCAAAGAATTATTGGAAAAACTTTTTTCCACTGCTCATAAGTTGCTACGATTCTTTTTCTTCCATAGGTCTTGATGTAGAAACTTGTTTTGTCTATTCTTCAGCAACAAATTGAGGTATAATTTCCACCTCTTCCTCTAAATTTGAAATAATAATGACTTTGTGGTTATGGTGTTGTTGTAGAGGTAATAGTTTTCCTTAAAAAGCTAAAGGTTGCTTCTAATTCCTCTTTTAATTCCTTACTTCTTTGCTTTTGCTCAAAAATTATAGTCTCTTTTGTTGTAGGTGCATGTAACGTTAATGATTCTACATAAATTGCTCTAGTTAATTGAACCGATTTCACTCTCTCCTTCTTTGTTTGCTTTCTTCTAAAAGCTTCAACTTTTCTTTCAAGTCCTTTTTCTCTTACTTCTTGTTTTAGTTTCTTTAAAACACTCTCATTCATGGCCTCTAACAATATGAAAAAGTAAGTAAAACAAAGAGACAAAATGAAGGTTGTGGTTTTTTATATAGTTTCAATTGAAAATGACCTTGTGGTTGTGAGTGGACGCAACCTTGAGAGCTAAAATCTCCTAATTACATCGTTTTGGTCATTACAAATAGCTGCATTATTATCTTGAACGTGCACATCATGGTAATAATGAACATGCAAATATGTTCCTTTAATACTGCCATGTGTCAGATGATTATTAACTGGTTCAAACTCAACAAGTTGAGGATCTTTAGGTTCAACAAGTAGTGGTTCAAGTTCTCTAATTTGAAAAGGTTCATCAGTGGCCAAGTCACTAAGTTTAACTAATACAAGTTGTAAAGTTCTACCTTCAGTGAATGTATGGTTTCAACTTGTTGATGTTGATTGACACTAGGTTAGGATCAAACTTATCAATAGTGACAAGTAGAATAATATTATTAGGCAAACAATATTGTTATATGGTCTAAACCACTGTTTTTGAAATTTAGGAGCATGTTTAGAAATAACTCTTGGAAACCATAATAGGTAATCTCCAAATTGAAACTTTGTTTCAATAAATTGGTTTTATGACAATAATGGTTTATTCCACTGGTTAGAAGTAATTAGATCTTGCGCAATCAACATGTTCTCTTGTAGTTTCTTTAACTTAGAAAATCAACTAGTCAGGACTCTAACAAGTTGTGGATCTTTATTTTCATCAAGTCCAAATGGTAACAAATATTATATGGCAATAAAAAATGTTATCCATACACAAGCTGAAATGGGGTATGACAGTTCCAACTTTGTAGGCGCTTCGATATGAAGATCAGATTATGGACATGTGTTCATCCTAATCATTTATGTTTTCAGAACCTTGTTTGTAGATTTAGCTTGTTAGTTTCCTTGTGGATAGTAAATAACAAAATTGGTTTGTTTACAAATAAAATGGTTAGTAAGGTATCTAATCACATCATTGATAAAATGGGTACCTTGATCAATCACAATTGTTTATAGACATCAAAATCTCATAAGAATATGCTCATACATGAACTTGGTGGTTATTGCAGTAGTGTTAGTGTGGAAAGCTCGTGCTTCCACCCATTTTGTTACATAGTTAATGGCTACTAGAATGTATCAATTGCTTGACATTTTGCTTATAAGTTTAACATGTCCAATAAAATCCAATCCCCATTTTTCAAATGGTTTCTTAAGTAACGCAATAACTAGTTTAACCAAATTTTGGGTCAACAAGTTACATGTTCTTTGACATTGATCACAAGTTTGACAATATTCATGAACATTTTGATTCATCATCAGCCACCAATAATTAGCATCCAAGATCTTTCTCACAATGATGTTAGAAGTAAAATGCCCTCTTATAACTCCTCCATGTAATTCTTACAAAACTATGGGCACTTATTTTGGTTAAAGAACTTGATGAAACTTGTTATCTTGTCTAAATTTGTAGAATATTCTCTTTTGAAGCACAAATGGTTTAGCTCTTTGGGCTAAATATTGTCTTTGGGATGTAGTAAATCATTTTGGCATCACTCCCTCTAATAGGTATTTATAAACATTTTATAACCATTCAATTTGTAAAATGAACAAATGAACATCATAGGTTTGATCAAGTACTCCAACATGTTCAGTCTGATTGGGTAATCTATTCAATGCATCTGCCATTAGATGGGATCTACCAACTTTGTAAACGATTTTGAAGTCATATTTTAAAAATAATAAGAGCCATTTAGGTAACTTGCCAAATACTTGTGGCTTATTAATTAAATACACCAAAACCATATGGTCTACATAAAATGTGAACTTCTTGTTTAAAATGTAATGCCTATATTTGTGCAAGGCATAAACCATAGTTAAAGCCTCTCTATTTATAGTAATATAATTCCCTCAACAAAATTATACAATCTTTATGAGTACATAAGAGGTTGATCTATTTTACCTATTGGGTTTTGGGCCAATATTGCCCCTACTCCTAGCTAAGATGCATTAATATGAACATGAAATTCTAGTTATTAGTTAGGAGTGATGAATATAGGAGTTTGAATGTAATGGTTCTTGATATCTTCCCAAGTAGTTTGATATTTGGAAGTCCACTTGAACACTTCAACTTTTTTGAGTAACTTGGTGATTAATGCCATAACAGAGGCAATTTTTTTAATGAAACATCTATAAAAATATGGCATTCCATTAAAGACTTTAATCTCTTGAGGTGTTTTCGGTATTGACATTTTGACTAAAGCCTCTATCTTTTTAGGATTAGGAGTCTTTTCCCTCTTTGGAAACTATAAATCCTAAAATGCACATTTCTTTGGATTTAAACTAATGTCATTTTTTTGCATTTTAGAAAGCATTTTCTAAGTTTTTCCAAATGAATGAACATGTCACTGAAAATTAGAAAATCATCTAAAAGATCTTCATGAATACATCAATGTATTCATATAAAGCTTTGGTGATTGCCCTTTAATAGGTAGGTGGTCCATTTTTTACCCCAAAAGGCATTACAA
The DNA here is from genome assembly GCA_963921925.1 of Sphagnum tenellum. Taxonomy (NCBI): domain Eukaryota; kingdom Viridiplantae; phylum Streptophyta; class Sphagnopsida; order Sphagnales; family Sphagnaceae; genus Sphagnum; species Sphagnum tenellum. The sequence continues at coordinate 17,161,042 of OY998150.1, forward strand.
CCCATAAAAAAGCCCCCTAATCAATAACAAAGGCAATTTTGTATTGGTATTTTGGTGCTATGGAAATGTGATGGTATCCAAAAAAACCATCTAAAAATGTGTAAACCTCATGTATGGCTACAATGTTAATAACTTCATTAATAAAAGGTAACATGTACAAGTCCTTTTTAATAGTTGCATTAAGCTTCTTAAAGTCCACACAATTTTTCAATTTCCCGTTTTTCTTTGGCACTACAATTATAGGTGATAGCCAAGTAGCCTCTTCAACGGGTTTAATAAAACCTACATCAAGCAAATTTGTCAATATCATGTTTGACAATGGCTGCATAGTTATGATTTAACTAGTACCTTGTTTGATGAACATGTGGTATCAATGTGTCCAACTTAATTTGATGTTAAGCTATTTTAGGTGGTATACCCTTCAAATCTTTGTAAGTCCACACAAAAATTTATTTAAATTCCTTTAATAATTCAATCAATTGATAATTGATAACAAGTTCTAGATCAACATTGATTTTAACCAATTGTGTGTTTTCTTTAGAACCTAAATCAATCGTAGTCAATCGCTCTTTTTCAATGACAATCCATCCAACAATGTAAAGATTTTGAACTTTGGTTTAAGCAAGTGTCTCGTCAATCTCCATTTATCCTACTTTGGGTCGGAAGAAAGTTTATAGTAAATGTTGTTTGAAAGTATTAGGGGGTATATTTATCTTGACATGTAATATAGATATTGGTTCAATAGGTATATCAAATGAAACAAGTAGTACAAACATAGGTTCAACAAGTACATATACTTGTTTTACTATATTCAAACATGTTAATGTAATCAGCTTAACATGTTGATTTGACCAAATTGATGTAGGGACAACAACAGTTCCTATTGAAAGTAATCCTAGTTTTGTGGCAAATATCAAATCCTCATTTTCATCAAATATTCCATAATGGAAATCATAACAAATTAACACTTTTGGATGTTTGGTTAGTGCTCCAAGTTCCTTAGTAACAAATATGGTTCTCACTGTACTAGTTCCTAGTATGGTGATAGTATTATTACCCCAATCATGAGACACTTTAGCATCTCTTAGCTAAGGACGGCCTAACAACATAGAGTAGTTGCAATCTAACACACTACTACGAATTACAGTGAAAGTCATTACACAGAGAATTCCATGGACAACAATTTTAAGATCCTTTATCAGACCTAAAGGTTTGGCAATGGTTTGATTAGCCATATGTAGATTGTAAGGTGCACGTTTTGGTTTTGATAGACCTAACTACATTTTCAACTTTTTCATAATGATATTAATTCCAAAACCACCATCTAAAAATATATTTTCAATAAATTCTTCTTTACTTGTACCTATATCATTGCCATTTGATGATAAATGGCAATAGACATAATTGCCAATTCTAACACGTAGGTTTTGATGGCATTGAGTGAAAATGTAGCATTTGATATGAAGAATCATTCGCAACAATTGACCCAAGTTTAAGGTATACGTGGTCTCCAAGACTTGTTTATTGGTATCCATTATAATTGATTATAAAATCTTTTCAATAGTAACTTGTCTTGAAACTACAAGTTGCTGATTTGTTTCATCGGTTTGATTATTTTCATCCGGTTGGCTTGTAGTAGAATTATCAAGCAGCCCAACGTAATTACTTTGCAATAAACCTTCATTGATGGTAGCAAGTTGTTTTTCCGCCCCACCATGTCGTAATTGGCTAAAAGTTTCAATGAATGAATCTCATAGATGTTCATCTTATTGCAAATCTTCAGCTACTTTGGCTTTAATTGGCTCCCATTCTCTGAACACCTATTGTTATGACTATTAACTACAAGTGCTAATAATAACTACTATAGTAATGTGCACATTATCAATCTTAGGTGATTTAGGTGTTGTCGTGATATTAGTACCAACATGTTTAGTTTTGAACATATTTTGCATCTCAAATTTTTTGGGGCATTCTCCAAATTTATGTTCTACATTAAAACATATTATATTAATCTAAAATAAGGTAATAAACATGCCTTGAAAATAGTGGTGAAGAAAACATCTATTGCTCAAACCTATAAACTATTAATTAGTTTCAATAAGTGTTCATAATAAACCTCAATGCGTTCGATGGTTTGCCGTTGTATGTTTTGCAATTGCATGTAAACCTCTTCATCATTCTTTATAGTTCTGAATTGTTTACAAAATGTTTGTTCCAACTCTTCCAAAATGCAATTTGGATGGTTTTGAACATAATTTCCCCCCCATTCAAAGATATTATCCTTTAGAGTAAAACCAAACAAGCTAATGATGTTAGATTCCACGGTTTCACCATTAGCTTTAATGGCCTTTTGGAATACTTTGATATGAACATTAGGATCAACATCTTTGACATAAATTGGATGTTGTAACTTCATGTATGGCAACTTAGTTGTTGGTTTTGATACAAGTTACACAATAGGTGGTTGATATCGTGGTGGTATGAACATGCATCGGTCAAGTGCTAGCCATTTAAAAGATCCAACATGTAGCTTAAAAGGTGGCTCTCCAAGCAGAACCCCTTTGGGTGAACTTCTTCCAATTGAATCTCTAGGTTGTCTTCCATCAAGTGGTTGGTGATCAAAACCTTCAGGTATATAAGTTGGTAAATTGGTACTAACATGTACAGTGTTTGGCATTGGTATAGTAACAAGTTGAACAAGTTGTTTGTCCCTATTGGTGAATGGTTAAACCACTGTAGGAAACTAATTTCCAATAGAATATGGTGTATATATTGGTGGTGCAACATGTTGTTCAAGTACTGGGTACACATTCCTAGGTGAATCTATAATTTTGAAAGATTGAGGAATCAAGTCCTTTTGTTTTAGTTGGATATGTTGGATACAAATTAGTATTTAAAGGCAGAAATGGGTGTATGACATTATACCACATTGGGTATGTTGAAATAGGTAACATAATGGTTTTACCTGATACAATTGGTGTAATAGGTTGTGACCAAGTTGTCTGATAGTTAATAAGTATTACTGTACGACCTATATTAGGATTCATGGCTTGAGTTCTTAATATAGACACATTGGGTACTACTATTGTAGTGCTTGGAAAAAGATGTTGATGAATATTCATAAGCTTTTCCCTTAATAATTGCTTTAATCTATCATAAGCAAATGGACAATGATAGTAGGTGTCTTACATGTTGACAATATGAATAGGTTACGATTCTAACACCTTGGTTTCCTCCTAAAATCGGCCTATGATGTGGGCCTTGTGATCTTTCACCTAGACCAAGTATCGATTTAATAGGCCATGTGACTTATGGATATGTGACTCCCTATCAAACAACTATGGGTGTTGTTTTAGGTTTGACATGTTCTAAATGTGGTATAAAAACTAATTGATTATACGATCTTCTATCGATATAACAAAGTTGTTCAAACCTATTAAGTAGGTGAAGTCGTTCCATCTTTGAATTAATGGGTACCAAATTGATATTGGTGTTTGGTGGTTGAGTTTGAAACCAATAGATGTTACAATTGGTGTAGAATCACTAGTTCTAGGTAAATTGTAACCCGGGGTTACAGATTACCATGATTGTCATGTGGAAACAATTTCATCAAATGGCTAAATATATTCATGATTATCATCATGATAAACATTCATTTCCTATGATTGGGTTATTGTTCATGGTGTTTGTTGATGAATTGTTGAGAACATTGTTAGATCTTTTCTACACAACTAGTTTTGTTGCATTTTAATGTTGTTCATCAACTTTTCCCCTTTGCATTGTATCCATGTTTGGTGCACTCACAAGTTCATCTCCCATAGGTTGCACTTGTTTTTCATCTTGCTCTTATGCATGTTCCTGAACAAGTTGATGTTGGACTTGCTCTAATTGTTTTCTAATACTTATAGTAACTATTCTTTACATTTTCTAAAATCAATAGGTTCTAGGAAAGCCTTTGCATTAATTTTTAACATATATATTTTCAAAATGACCCTTCCTAGCAGTCAAGGGTTTATATTAAACTTCTTTTACATACTAAATGCCTCCTCTACGTTAAATACTTTATGTTAACCTCATCCTATTCCTAATGCTTCAAATGAAATCAAGAAACAAAAACTTCAATCCTAAAATTTACACAAAGCAAACAAACATGTAACAAATGAAAATTTCAAACATGATTTTTTTTCAAACCTGATTTACTAAAATTACTAAATCAAACCAAATTTTTTAAGCATGATTGCTTTTGAATTTTGATCCACTACATGGTCGCCAAATGTTGATGAGTTTTTCTATGCCCATTGGTGGTTATTTTACTTATGGTTTTTTCAACATGTTCTTTCTGCAACAACATGTACATGCAAAAACTAACAAAAAACTAAAACTAACTACAAATCTTAAACTAACATGTAGAAAATTTATTAAAAGCTTGAAAAAATTTGGTTGAAAGAAAATGGTTCATGTTCCATAAGTGAAAAATGAAAACATGAACTCAAAAATGAATTCAAAAGTCCTTAAACAAGTCTATCCTCCTAGTTTTATATAAGTTATTTCAAAATACAATAGTCATAATTAACCATTAAAACAATATTTAGCCAATACTTAGACTAATAATCCAAAATTTCAAAAATCTACACCCTTTTTAACTACTTGTTTAGCTACCTATTCTGCCAAGTACAAGTCATATAATCTACTTGTTGACTAACCTCTCAACCTATCTTCTTAACCCACTATAACATTACCTATCAGGTTCAGTAATTGTTTAGGTCAACACTACATGTTAGGTTAAATAATAAGTAAAGACACATGTTAGGTTGAATAACCTGTTTACATTTCCAACCTATTAGGTCACTTGTTACTAAATTTGGGTAATAGGCCCGCCACGTGTTAAAGGGTGAAATTTCATGAACACAACAAAGGACCCCATTTCCTTTTACAAAGTTGCATTCATGGCTCCTTATAACTCATTTTGACCTTTCTATGTTTTTTAATTATGGTTTAATATAATACCAACAAGTAAGTTGCTTCCAATTTGTATATTTTGAAAATCAAACACACAAAAATATAGATATTCTTCACAAATGCAAGAATAGAACTGAAAATCAATCTTCCATGGCAAGTTGAAATAAAATCTCAAAGTCTAAAATAAACATGTTCATAAAACATAAAATAAAAGCAAAGAAATGATAACGAAAATTAAGAAAAAAAAAGTTGCAAAAATTGAAAAAATTTCAAAATTTTTTTTCATTATCCTCTAATCCTCCTATTTATACCAAACGTAACATTGTTTTATGTTAAACAATCACTAGCCAATATAACAATTAGAAAACTCAAACTTAACTTAAACTACTAGCCACAGATTCAAAACAACCTATTATTGTAAATAACTAGTTATTATAACACATCAGTTATTGGTTCATTTACTCCACCAATTATCCTAACACTTGTTACGAGCTAAATTAAGGTCCCATTGTTTAGTAATAATTGAATTAAGTTTCAAAATCATATTGCCTCACTAGTTACTAGTTAGTAGCAGTTGGTTACTATGTACATATGAAAAAAAATTGTCCTTGAAATCAGTCACATAGAACTACATGTTAAACCTCTACAACCAAATCATCACTAGATTCTTCACTTGTGGTATCAATATGTTCAGCTAAAAGAACAGTTTCAGACCTTAGTCAATAGGTGTGTCCCTCAAGATTGTATTTTGAGTCTTAAAAACCTTAGAGGCATGTGTGACAATGTCAATCAAGGTAACCTTTGCACCTACCCCAATTTATGGTATAACTAATGGAATAGGTTTGAGAGTAACATGTTATTCTTATTCTTCTATTTGAGAACTAACAACTACAATAGGTACTTCCACAAATTCCATGGGCAAAAAAAATTACAAAAAAAGTATGGAAAATTCTACTCCTCCTTGATTGGCTTTGGTTCCTTAGTGGTAGTGATAACAGGTGCACTTTCGAGAATTCATAGTTGTAGTTGCTGCTTCCACAAGTGAAAACTTTTGGGAAATAGTAATAGGTTTCTCAACTAGTTTGCTAGTAAGCCAATCATATGTATAACCCTCAAACTGTAACCAATATGCAACTAGTGCATTCAAGTAAGCTTTTTCATTTGAACGAGTTATTTCCAAACTATCCTAGATTTGTTTTTTCATATCTCTTGTAAGGTTTGCCACCATTCTTTCCATTTTAGGTTGTTGTTTGTCAATGCTTGGTTTTGCACCTTAAGCAAGACATTGTTCAAAAGCAATTCCTCAAATTCCTTCAATCGGTTATCCATGTAAGTGGTTTGGGAAACTTTACTTGGGGTTTAACGAAGTGTCTCCAATTAGATTTTCAATTCTTGAATCTATAGTCAAAGTTCATGGGTATGATTTTCCATGTTAATGTTGACCTCCATCAATTGTTCTTGTTGCTCTTAACATGTGTTTTCTAGCTCTGAATTTTTTTCTCCCATTACACATTAATAGCTTCCATCTTACCATAATCCATTACTAACCAATCAAGGTCACTTTGTAAAGCCTTCAAGTCATCATGACTTTTAAAATGAACTTAGTTCAACTCGTTGTATTCTTGCTACAAAGTTTTAGCCTTCTTGATTGCCTTTTTAACTTCAACACCTTTAACAACTAGGTGTTTATTCTTTGTCTACAATTTAAGAAGCTAGGTTTTTACAATGACTAGTTCTTTGTCCTTGTTTTGCAACACTTATTTATGGCTAACCAATTCCATGCCATGGGCTTGTAACTAGTTATTGGTGTCCTCTAACATGCTCTTAGCATAATTATATATAGTTTTCAAATTAGTTAGGCTATCTGCTATTTCAGGCCAAGTCTAGGCAAGTAGGGTTGTTTGCTCAAAGAAAAATGTCAATTGTTTCAAGCTTTCATGTTAAACATAAGTTGCTAACGTCTAAGGAAAAATATAAACAAGTCTAAAGTAAATTGGTTCAACATGTTTAAATTAAACTAATTATTTGAACTAGTTCAATGCCTATTGGTAAGGGTTGCTAACCTATTTTATAGGAGCAAAAGTTTCTTGAACAAGTGAAGGTTCTTGGTTTGGTATTTGTTCAAAATCATGTTCATTTATATCCTCCATGAGTTGACCACTTTCCATCCTTATTGATTCACCATCATGCTACATGGTAACATCAACTTCCATATCCTTGTCTCCTCTTTCCATAATCATGATTTGTTGATAGGTGCAAGGTTTCTTCTTTGGTGGTGAATTAATTGGTTTTGGACTTAATTAGTCCTTGGGTGTTAAGAACTCAATTTGTATTTTCAACTGGTGTGACTGACAAATTGATTGTGGTGATATATTAGCCAAATGCATCGGTCGACACTCACTAATGAATTATTCTTTGGTGACAACCTTAGGAAAGGGTTTTCGCCACAAATAATTGCTCTAATGTGTCAATCCTCAATGGACTCCCATGTGTGCAAGAACTCTTTCAATAGGTTTGGACATGGAATTATCTAATGAACATCAAACAAGCCACCCAAGTCAACTCATTTTGCCCACTATCACTCTTTGGATCCCATTTGGATCCATTGCAACATTTCCTAGATTTCTTTTGTTTCCATAGGTGCTTGCTTCCAAGTCACTTAAGTAGGTGAATTGCCCTCCTTCACTTGTTCCTCTCCCTTGTGCCTCATCATGAACTTGGACTACACCTTGGTAGGTACAATAATAGGTATGTTCGAGAAATTAGGTTCCACATCAAGGAATCCTCCTTCAAGCAGTGCTAATGAAAAATTTGTTGCTTGCTCAACTTCAATAATTTTTTAAACTTCAACTTTAGCTTTTGCGGTCTTTTTTTGAACCTATTTTTCCTTTTCATAATCACTAGTTATAATGAATGTAGGTAATGGATGTAGCCTTGATCCAAGCAGTTTAATGTAAATTGCGCTAGTGGCTCTAAAAGCTTCCTTTCTAATTATTTGTAATTTTTTTCCCCCACGCTCTCTTCTTTTTATTTTCTTAATTCAGCCTCCCTTTTGCTTGTTTTCTCTCTCAACAAATCTAAGGCACTCATTTCTTCATCTTGGTGCAATAAAAAGTATAAGAGATTCCATAATGAAAAAATGGAGAGACACATCAAGAGGTACACTGATTTTTTATACTACAACCACAAAATGAGAGTGGTGACGTTTAGAAAATGATGTAGCTTTTAAGGCATACTTTCCTACAGAAATTGACACATGTAAAAAACATCATTACTTTGCATGCAATTAGGGCTAACTGGTACTTTCCTAACTTGTTTCTTTAATAGTTCATTGGTACCCTTTTCAACCAATTTTTAATTGACATATGACAATTCATAGTTATGAAATTCTTGGTGTGGGAATGTTATGGAAGCCCAAAGAAGCAAGAATTTTAACGAATTTTATAGATCAACCAGTGTACATTTGGTAAACATTTGCGGGCAATAATGTTTTGACAAGGTGTTTTACCACATAAATTTGCGAATTTTAAAGTGCAAAATGAAGAATGTCATTATTATGTGACAATTTGTTCTTTTCTAAATCAGGTTATTTGTTGTCAAGCCTTTCATATAAAGTTTAACCAAATCCCCTATGAACATGTTACCATAATGGTTTGTCTTTTGACCAATTCCTTACTGAACATGTTACTAGAATGAATTGTTTCAACTAGTTATTTGATGAATAGGTTACCAAAATGGGTTGTTTCAATTGGTTCCTCTAATAGAAAATAACTCGGTTTAGCTAAAATAGGTTGAAGTGTGTGATCTTCCACAACCCTATAAGGTTTTAACTTGTTATTGTTAACCAATGTTGGAATAGGATCAAATTTGTCAATGGTCACTAAAAGTAGGATATTGTTAGGTGAATAGTATTGGATCTTATATGGTCCAAACCATCTTTTTTGAAATTTAAAGTTATGTGTTTTGATAGCCCCTAGAAACCATATAACATAATCTCCAAATTGATATTTTGTTTGAATGTATTGGTTTTGAGACCATAACAACCAATTCCACTAGTTATAAGCTATTAGGTCTTGTGCTACTAACCAATTCTCTTAGAGTTTTTCTAAATTTTGACAATCAACTAGTTCAAATTCTAACAAATGTTGGATCATAATTTATGTCCTAATTTGGATGGTAATAGGTATTTCATAGGTGACAATAGGTTCAAACCATAAACAAGTTGGAAGGGAGTATGACTGATTTCGACCTTAAAAATAGTTTTATAAAAAACTAAAACTATGGGCAGGTGCTCATCCTAATCATTATAATTCTCATTCACTAGTTTTATGAACAATGTGTCGCAAAATTTTGTTAGTAGATTCAAACTTGTCCATTCCCTTGTGAATAATAGATGGTAAAGTTACTATGGTTTCGGATAAAATGGTTAGTTAATAATGAATAACATCGTTAATGAAATATGTACCTTGATTGGTAACAATGGTTAATGGGCAACCAAACTAGGTGAGAATGTGGTCATATAAGAATTTTGCAATACCAACAATTGTGTTGGTGTGCAAAGCTTTTGCTTCCACTCACTTGTCGGCATAATCAATGGCAAGTAAAATATACTAGTTGCCATAGTCACGGCTTATTGATTTAACGGTTTGTTGAAATCCAATCACCATTTTTGAAAAGGTTCTTTAAACAAAATAATGATCAATTTTGCCATATTTTGTGCCAACATGATACTTGTTTATTGGCACAAGTCACATGTTTGGCAACATTAAAAAACAACTCTATTCATGGTTGGCCATTAGTAACTGACTTCAAGAATCTTCCTCATAATTATGTTTGAAGGAAAATGTCCTCCTCCAATTCCATTATGCAATTCTTGTAGTACAATTGGCATTTGTTCTAGTTGTAAAACATAACAAAACCTAGTGTTTTGTCCAAATCTATAAAGTACTCCATCTTGTAACACAAATGGCTTAGCTCTTTGAACCAAATATTGTCTCTGCACAAACTAATATTAAATCTCTCTAACATTATCCCTTTTAACATGTAGTCATACACATTTTGTAACCATTTTGGATATAATGTGAACCAATGAACATTAATGGTATGATTAGGTACACCAACCACTAGAAGAAAACTGTGTATTTTCGACTAGTGTTTGTAACAAAATTTTAGTCGCAAAAAACATTTTGCAACTAAAATCCATGTAGTCACCTAAGACAAGTCGCATGAGATAAATTACTCACAAATGACAAAAGGTATTGTATGAAAAAAAAGTCCACAAATACATTTCACCCTTTGACTACATTATATACGTATTGTCACATGCGACTAAGATGCAACTATTTTGGTAACAATTAAGAGCAAATGATGTGTTGCCACGTGTTTTAATATATGATTATTTAAAATATTATTAATATTATTTTGAAATAATCTAGGACGTTCAATTCTAATACTTGGATGATTTTATATTATGACATGTGGCCCAATGTAAGTATGCGACGTGACATTAAAAAATAAAATATTAATATATTAATATTAAATTGGTCGATACACAAATATGTGTCTACAAACCTAGGTTACATACCAACCTACATATCTAAGTTAAAAAAATAAATAAATAGGTTCTATTTTCCTAGGTTAAATACCTACTCATATAGGTAGGTATTTAGGTAGGTAGGTACCTATGTCAACCTAGGTGGGTAGGTGAAACTAAGTACCTACTTAGCTAGGTAAATAAGTAGGTTGGGAAGGTATGCACTTTAAAAATGTGCATAATTTTTTTTTTTTTTTTTTTTGGGTTTACCTTTTTTATTAGGTCATCTCATGTGCATAAATTTCTTAATGTGAAATTGAATGACCACACCCCCTTGTTTATATAGTGTTCAAAATAGGAATGAAGAACAAACAATGTGGGATAATTTTGAAGTTTCAACTTTCTCACAAACTAAGTTGTAATTATAAAACTTTCTTCATGCCCTACTTTTTTAGTTTTCAGATTTATAAACAATTCAAGTGCTGGATAATCAGACAATCATTTAATTAATAATGATTAAATTTACATGAATTTAAATAATAAATTATATTCAGTATTCAATATCAATTATTTAAACAATCAATAAGTTCTTAATATTTAAGAAACTAACTATCTACTAACTCACAAATTATTGATACATAATTCACAAATAATTAAATATCAAAGATATTTTAAAATATTTTATTACTTTTCAGAATCTATTCAAATTATATATAATACAATTAATGTAAAACTAATTTAACTATAATAATTTTAAATAACAATTTTAAATATTTATGCTAGAATTATAAGTAATGGATTAACAATTACTATTAGAAAGCAAATTCTTACACGAATTTGTAAAAAACTTTATTCAATTAATTACATTACTTATTGTATAATTACATTTAGTTTGTAAAAAACATTATAGGTCAAGTAATTTTTTCTTTTGCTAATTATTAATTTTAAATAAAATAATTTGCTAAACATAATGTTAATTTTCATAATCACTTTGAAATTACTGTAAAATACTTATCATAGATGATTAATCACAATATTTAAAAATTATATATACAATTCATGAAATTAAAATCAGTAAAATAATTATTGTAACTACACTATAGGTTTTCCAAATTTTTAATTCACATTTGAAGTTACAAATTACAGAATGTGAATAATTATGTTCAATTAAAATAATTATGCACATACTAATTAATTATTATATGAAGTAATTGCGATCATTTTAAAATAATGTCACATTAATTACATTAGTTAATTTTTTCTAATATAAAAATATAAATATAATTTTTTTACAAATCTATGTTACAACAATTATTATTATGTGTAATTAAGGTTTAATAGAAATAATCATTTTATAATTATTTATAAAAGTGATATACTATGGATAACACTACTAAAAAAAATCCTTAAAGCTCAATCAATAATTTCTTGAATTATAATATAAATTTAAGATTCCAAACTAATAATTCATAATTCAAATAACAAATTGTAGATCAAATAAGTTTTCTGAAGTTAAATAATAAATTTCAAAATTGAAATGTCAATTTTCAAATTGAAATAATAATATTCTAAATTAAAATGTCCATTTTAAAACTCAACTAATAATTTTCTGAATTCAAATATTAATTTCAATAATCCGAAATAATCATTTGGAATTTAAAATTTAAATTTCAAGTCAAATAATTTCTTAAAATTAAATTTAGAACTTCAGAATTTAAATATCAAACTTCAATGTCAAATAAAAGTATTTAAAATCAAAATGTCGATTTTTAGATTCAATATTGTTTTTTGAATTGAAATATTGATTTTAAAGTTTGAAAATAATAATGTAGAATCAAATATTAATTTTTAGATCAAATAAGTTTTTTAAATTCAAATAGAAATTTCCAGAATTGAACTTTCAATTTTCAGAGTCAAATAAAAATATTCAATATTAAAATGTCCATTTTTAGAGTCAATTAATAATTTCTAAACTGGAAGTATCAATTATAAAAATCCAAAATAATAATTTGGAATGAAAATTTCAGGTTCAAATCAAATGATTATTTTAAGATTTAAATGAAAAAATTTCAAAGTTGAAACATAAATTTTAATATTTATATTAAAATATTTAAAATTAAAATGTCTTTTTAATCAATTATAATTTTCTGAATTGAAATATTAATTTTTGGATTCGAAAATATTAGTGTAAAATTCAAATATCAAATTTTAGATCAAATAAGCCTTTTTAAATTTAAATTGCAAATATCATGTTCAAATTCAAAATCTAAAATTCAAATAATGTTTTAAACAATTGAAATAACAATTTTCAGATTTGAATAAAAATTCAAAGGTCAAATATTAATTTTGAGATTCATTATATGAATAGTATACATATATATGCATATTATATATAATTTTAGTACATACATTAAAATACACCCCTATGTCATTGTATAATACCTTTAAGATGTAACTAATTTAGTGACTATTGCAACTAATGGGACATATCAACCTATTAATGGATGAAAATAAATGTAAAATCAATCCAACCAATAGGATGAAATTTTTAATAGTTGCATCATAGTTGTGAGAATGACCAAAATAGTTGAAATTTGATCTTGTAGTTGCAATATTCCCAAATCTAGTCGCAAATGACTACAAGTCACATGTAGTCGTAAATGGACTGGTTACATTTTGGCTGATTTCTACTAGTGAACCAATTTTGCTTGGTAAGACAGTCTACTTAATGCATCTGTCATTAAATGGGATCTACCAGGTTTATAAACAATTTTGAAATCATACTCCAAAAATAGTAATAACCACATAGCTATTCTACTAAAAACTTGTGGCTAGTAAACTAAGTACACAAGAGCCATGTGGTTAACATAAAATACAAATCGGTTATCCAATAAGTGTTAACGACATGAAAAACCACAAGAACAAAGGTTAAAGGAAAGGTTTAATTCTAACTTCCAAACAAGAAACAAGAATAAATTATGTGATTCATAAACAAGAACATGAAAACCAAAAATAAAAACATGAGATGCGAAAAAAAAAACATGAAAATGAATATTTATTATATTAACATATGCAAACATGAACATGAAAAAAACATGACAAGGCTATGATGCAAGATTGTGCCTAAGATGGTGTTGAATAGACTAAAGGAAATTCAATTCTACTCCTATTTATACCTCTTTAAGGACCTAGCTCAAGGAAGTTTCCGAGGAGGCTACTATGTGTGCCTCAAGTGAGGAAGTTTCTTGGGAACCTTCCTAACTGGGAGTTGACTATGAATTGATTGAAACTTAACTGAAAGTTCATGCAGACTTAACTAGAAGTCAATTAGTAATTTATTAATAGTTAATCAGAGTTAATGAAATGTTAATCAAGACTTAACTACGAGTTAATTAGGACTTAATTGGGACTTACGTATGAGTTAACTTCAAGTTAACTCAAATTTATCTAAGAATTTAACTAACTTAACTAGGACTTAATTAGGGGTTAATTGGGATTTAAAACTTAACTATAATTTAACTAAAAGTTAATTATGATTTAACTAAGAGTTATGGATGAACATTATGGATGAATTTCATTTATTGGAAGATGGTGTCTAATGTTTGCATCCATCATAGTAAGTAATGTTTGAATTTGTGTAATGCATAAACCTTAACTAATGCTTCTTTCTCAATAGTAGTATAATTCCTTTCAAATGAGTTTCATAATTTAGAAGCCTACATAACTATTTGATCAAACTTACTAGTTAGATTCAAGGCAAGTATGGCTCCTATTACTAATTGAGATGCATATTGTGAACATGAAACTCAAGCTCCCAATTCGCACTAATCAATATAAAGGTTTATACCTACTAGTTATTAGTCTTCTTCCAAGCATTTTGGCATTTATAGTCCACTAAAAAACTTCAGACTTTTTGAGCAGTTTGGTAATTGGTGACATACTAAAAACAAATTTTTAAATAAAACACCTATAAAATTGTGCCATCCCATTGAAAACTTGGATCTTTTAAGGGGTAGTAGGTACTAACATGTTTACTAAAGCTTCAACCTTTTTAGGGTTTATACACTAATACAAAAGTGGAGTGTAGTTCATTAACCTAAATCATTTCGGGACCTTAAAAGTGAAATAAACATTGCATTTTAACAATTTCACCCTATTTAATGTTTTTTTTTGTTAGTATCATTGTGTAAACATCATGTTTCACTATTAGTTGACATAGTTCATTTATTATAATTTACTATGGTAAATAGGTTTATTTTGATGTTGTTGTTTTAAATACCTCATGATATTTTATGATATACCCTATATTATTTTAGGCTATCTTAATTATTTTAACTTATACCCTAAGTTATTATAAATTACTATATGTTATTATACCTTAAAGTATTTTAGATAATTATTATAATTTTTTACTTTAAATTATTTTAAATTAAATCATTCAACTAACCTTAAGCTATACCTTAGGTTATTTTGTTTTAAGTTAATATACGTTATTTCAAGTTATACTTCAAGTTATTCAAGGTCATTTTACTTTATGTTATTATGTTATTTTATCCTAAGTATAACAATTTATAATAATTAAAAATATAATATAATGACGTAAGGTAAAATAACCTAGAATAACCAATAATAACATATGAATTTTTTAATAAATAGACTATAATAAAACAATCATTAATAACCACCAATACAATAGCCATAAATAACCTATGGTAATATAAATTAAAATAATCAATATTAACATAAGGTGAAATAACCTTCAATAACCAAAAGTAACCAACAACAACTTCACATAATTGAAAATAACCTAATATGAAATAACTCAGAATAACAAAAATAATTTATAGTAGTTACAAATAACGTAAAGTGAAATAACCTGAAATAAATGAAAATAATCATAAATAATGTAGAGTGAAATAATTTCGAACAATGAAAGTAGCCCTAGAATAGCTAAAAGTAGCATAACATAAGTAGTATTATTATATTAGCAAAAAAATTATCCAATTATTTTACATTATCTTTTTCAAAAAAATGGTCATTGAAATGTTATTGAATATTGATATTTAAAAAAATAAAAAAATTATACACTTTCAAAATGAAATAAATGTGATTATATATATAATTAAATTAAATTAAATTAAATTTTAATCATTTCATTTGGACAAAATTTCAATAAGATATGAATTTTCAAATTTTATTTTTTTGTAATGTTTAAAATGAAGTATATGATAATATAATGTAATGTAACACATTATCACAACTGTGGTGGCTTGATGGTAAAGGTGTTTACTTTCATTTTAAAGGTCAAAGGATCAAACCTCATAAATGGTGTGTTTGTGGTCAATAATGGTAAATTGATTAAATATTTTTCTATGTAGTTCCCTAGAATAGGTGCTTACTTAAGTTGATTTCATGGTTTATGTACTTAGGTTAAGTTTGAAACCTAACATAAATAATGACAATGTCAATAATTCATAGGTTGAAAATCATGAAATTATCAATAATATTAAATATCACATTAAATATTAAATAATTTAAATTTAATTAATTTCCATGCCACATGATTAATTAACTAATAAGTGAAATGGTTTAATAAATTTATATTTCATTTGAAAGTAACCTTGTTTGACTAGATACTTGTGGACCAATTCATTGTTTGTAGCAACTAATCCTTATTCACTAGGGGTTGACCAATTTCACCATTATAAAAATGTCCAAATTCATTCAAAATTTAATGAAACCCATAATGAACTAGGACGCATTTTAATGTAATAACAACTTTCCCCTTTTTGGATACTATGAAACCTAGGATGGTTCCTAAAAAATACCATGAATGCACATTTGTCTAAGTTTAGGTTAATATTAGACTCTTGATACTTAAGAAAGAAATTTTTGAGTTTCTCAAGGTGAATTGATAGGACAATAAAAATTGTGAAGTCATCAAGAAATATTTTCATGAATACATCAATGTATTCACAAAATGTGTTAGTTATTGTCCTTTGATAAGTGGGCAGTCCATTTTTGACACCAAATGGCATCACAACCCACACAAAGGTAGTTTTGTGTTGATCTTGTGATGCAATTGAAATTTGATAATATTTTGAAAATTTATTTAAAGAGGTATGGACGTCATGTTCGACAACTATGTTAATAACTTCATTTGTAAAAGGCAATGTGCAAGGATCTTTCTTTGTTGTTGTATTGAGTTTCTTGAAATCAACTCATTTTTTAAACTTCCCATTCTTCTTGGGAACAACCACTATTGGAAATAACTAAGTTACTTCTTCAATTGGTTTGATAAAACTAGCAACAAGTAACTTGTTTATGTCTTGTTTGACAATGGTAACATAACTAGGATTCAACTAGTAGCTTGTTTTATGAACATGTGGTGTTATGGTATCCAATTCAATTTTATGTTGAGCAATCTCTAATGGAATACCTTTCAAGCCTTTGTACATCTAGGCAAATACATCTTTGAACTCCTTTAAAAGCTCGATTAGTTGTTTTGTGATAATTGAATCAAAGGCAAAGTTCACTTTCACTTATTGCATATTCTCCTTGGTGCCCAAATTGACTTTAGTTAACTACTCCTTTTCAATAACTGTCCAACTAGCTATGGTTAGATCTTATATCGTTCTCAAGCAAGTGTTTCATCAATGATTATTTCCCCCATTTTTGGATGGAAAAAAGCTTAAAGTAGGTGATGTTTAACAATGTTAGGTGGGATAACTAAGTTAATGGCTAAAACACATATTGGTTCAACGTGTGGTTTTGGAACCAATTTTACTATATTATGATTTAGTATGCAAATTAGTTTAAAAATCGATTCAATATGAATAGGTATTTTATGGTTCCTATTGAAAACAACTCTAATTTTGTAACAAACATCACATCTTCCTCTTCATCTAATATTCCAAAATGGAAATCATAACATACTAAGAATTCTAGTTTTTTGGTTTGAACACCAAATTTCTTGGTAACATATATGGTTCTTATGGTACCTTTCCTTGTATGGTAACAATATTAGTTCCTTATGGGATACTTTAGCATCTTTCAACCATTGACGTCCTAACAACATTCAGTAACTAAAAACTAGAACATTGTTATTGATAATAATAAATGTAACTTTGTAGGGAATACCATCAACAAATATTTTCAAATCCCTAATAAGACCAAGTGGTTTGGCTATAATTTGATTTGCCATATGCAAATTGTAAAACGCTAGATTAAACTTTGTTATACCTAATTGTACTTTCATGGTTTTAGTCATGACATTAATTCCAAAACCTCCATCAATTAGCACATCATCAATAAAGTTTTTACCAACCTAGACTTTAATCATTGCCATCTAGTGGTCAATGGCCATTGTTGCACATGTAGGTTCAGGTTGAACATGTTTAGGTTGCACTAGCTAAACAAATTTAATGAGTTTGAAAATGTATCTAAAACTTGAGTTGATGTTTCTCATAATCTCTTCCAAAGTCTTCTATGGTAATGTTCTTTGTGAAGTCAATTAAATGCGTTGCTTACAAACAACTAGTTGACTTATTGGTTCTAGTAAACTTACCCAATTTGAATGAAGTGGTTCATTAAACTCAATGGGTGCTTGTGATATTGAATCATTCCTCTATAGCTCCCTAATAGTATGGAAAAAAGAATCATGCATCTATTCTTCAATTTGTCAATTATCTATTGATTTTGCCTTCAATTGGTTCACATTCTTTAAGCACTTGTTGTTCTGGTACTTGGCTACATGCCATGGCAACAACAACTACATTAACATGTACATTATATGGTTTAGAGGTTTTTGTTACTATAGTGATAATTATAGTTGACATAATTTGAAACTTGTTTTGAACTTTTGTTTTTTTCCAGATAATCAAGTGCACGGTGTTTATAATTAGTACAAAGAATGTAAGGATATCTTAATGGTACTCTAGTTGGTTTGACAAGTAGTGTAGTAACTTTAACTACAATTTAACAACTTTGGTGGGAACAATAGGTACTGCGAGTTTTTTTTCTTTTTTGTTTATTAGGATAATTTTTTTGGCATGACCTATTTTACCACAATTTGAACAGGTAAGCTGTCGTTTATTAGTAGTATAAGTGATTATAGACTGTGTAATTGGTTTGGACTTTGGGTGAGTTATCAAGGCATGGTAATTTGTTATGACTAATCCACTTTCTTTACATGTCACTTCAACATCCTTATGCTTGATAAGGGTATTTCTTGTCATACATAATATTGTTAATCTAAGGTACACTCACAAACTTGAATATAGTAGTAAGGAACACATTAATAGCCTTTACTTGTAAATAATTAACAAGTTTTAACAAACATTCCTGATAGACCTTTGATTGTTCACCAACTTGTTGTTGGAGGTTCTTCAAATGCATATATACTTCTTTGTCGTCCTTGGTAGTTCAAAACCATTTGCAAAACACTTATTCTAACTCCTCAGAAGTGCAATTGGGATGATCTTGTACAAAGTTTTCACCCCATTCTGAAATATTGTTTCGTAAAGTGAAACCAAATAGGTTGATGACATCAACTTCCACAGTCTCCCCATTAGCCTTGATTATTTTTTTGAAAACTCTAATGTGAGCATTAGGATTAGTATCCTTCATGTATGTTGGATATTGAATTTTTGAATATGGTAATTTATTGATTGGCTCAAATCGAACTACAACCAATCGATACCATGGCATCATGAACATTCTTGGATCAAATGTTACCCATCCATCAAATCCAACATGTGGATCAAGGTGTGATCTTCCATGTGGGTTTCAATTAAGTGATTTTCCTCCTAGTGATCATCCATTAGGTGAACCTCTGGGTGGTTCTCCACTCGACTATGGATGTGAATTAGTCCTTTTTGGTTGCTAAAATAAAACATCATTGCCATGGATATGTAGTCATTGGCAATATGTATGTTAATAGGTAAAGTAATTGCAATTGTCTATTGAACAAGTACACCTTTGGGAATTATAAATAGTTGTTTAACTCTAGAAGTTAATATTCTGACTAGATATTGAGTTTGTTCCAATAGTTCAATAGGTGGCATCAATTTTGTTTGGTTGATATCGGTTGCATATATTTCCTCTCTCCCAGAAATCAATGGATCATGTCTTTTGATTCCAAAATAATACATAGAGTACATGTTAAGATCAATGGGTACAAAAGGTGGAACTGTATTATATCACATTGGATATGGTACAACTTTAGGTTGTCATGTTATTAGTAGTGTAACAAGTTGCTGCCAACTTAAGTGTTGACTAACTAGTGTTGGATGAATAACCAAACCCGACTATGATTGGATTTGTGGCACATGTACACTGACCTATATTATTGGTGTGTTTGTCATGGTAGGTGGTAGAAAACACTATGAAAAATTGTGTTCGCAAAACTAAATTAACATGCAATTAAATCGTCATGGAAACTACTATGCAACTAGGGATACAACTATAGTATGGAAATACAATGAATTAATAATTATTATGCCACGTCAAATATTTCATAGTTGTAATTTAGTTGCACATTAGTTACAACTTGGACTCTATATGGGCGTATGTATGCAAAGTATTTACGATGATAGTCAATTGTAGTTTGACCATGATCACAAGTTGTAATGAAGTGGTTAATTTCAACTATGTTGCAATTAGTGTAACTTTAACGTTGAGTGAACAACTATTTTGTAATTGGTGTATGATGTTGATGCATATGATCATGCCATGTGGGTGGTTAGGTAAAGGTCTAAAACTTGTAACTTGTTTGCAACTAAGAGTCAATTACATTAACTAGTTTTATAATTAAGTTACAACCAAATGTGCCACTATGATTTCATTTATAGCTACTACTTGTCCACTATTTTAGAACTTGAATGTTCAACTCATTTAAAATTAGTTGTCAACTATGTGGCAATTCATACTATTAATTTTTTTACAAATTGTGCAATCCATTAAAATTATAAATGTAGGCCTTTAGTTGGATTGGAATGGTGTATTAAAGTGTTTATGAGTATGTACATATAAATATATTTGTTCATACACTTCAAACTTTTCTAAATTAAATTATTAAATGTTTTTATTGATATAAGCCAATTCTTTTATTGAATTAATTAATTAACATAATTCATTTTAATAATTATCTAAATAATTAAAATTTAAATAATCTAGTAAATCTTATGGTCCTATTTTATTATTATTGATGTTCAATTATTGTGTTAATGATATTTGATTACATTGGAATTCACAATATTATGATGGTATACATACATATCAAACCATAGAATTTCATGAAAGGTGAAAATCTATTTCCAAATTAAACTAAAAAGCATTTTATTAAACATTCAATAAAGGTGTACATATGAATATGTCTTTATCTACCTCAATGTCTTCTAATCAATTCATGTGTATTATTTAATATTTCAAAACAAATTATTTGTTATTTATTTTTAAATAGTAAACTACTTGTATAATTCATTAATCAAATTTGATTAATTAATATTTAATTGATTTAGATATTAAATCAATAATTATCTAACAATTAATTACTTAAACTCAGTAATTGATTATATAAATTTAATTAATTATATTTCAAATAATTGAAGATAACAAACTTTGTTAATGTAAATGAGTAATTACTGAATTTTATTTGAATGTAGATCATCACTTATCAACATAATTAATTAATATTTATTTATTTAAGTAATTAATGATCTAATATAATTATTTGAATCAATCAACTAATTGATTTTCATATATTTAATTCAAATAATTAAATTCCAAATAATTATGTTAGATGATTAATTATAAACTGGAAATTGATTAGAAAATTAAAATCAATTTGAAAACATGCGGGAATTTTTTTTGGTAATTACAATTCAGTTGCAATTAGGGTGTCACTAAAAGATTTAACCCATATGCTTTGTCTTCATATTTCATTTCACAAATTATATAAAGGAAATGTCTCCTTTTACATTCTCACATTAAAATACATGTGCCATGTTGGGATGAGCTCATAAAAGCTTAACGTTAAACAAAACAAATAACAAATTAAAAAACTTATGTGGTTACTCTTTGATTCACCTATTCTTATAGTATTATACCTTCCTACCTACCTATTTGCCTACCTAAAATAAGTGGGCCCTACTTTTTTATCTACCTAAATAGTAAGTAAATAGCTAGGTAAGTAAATAGGTTGGAGTTATATCAACTTACCTACCTATGGCTATGTACTGACCTACCTAGGTGTATATCTATATATATTTACATATTTGTTTCCAAATTTTGGTTAATATGCCCCATGGCAACTTTTGATTGTGTCAAGTGTCATAATCCAAGACCATTTAAAACGAATAATCATATTGGACAATGGAGATCAATATTTCAAAAAAATCATGAAAAATCCTCATAGTGCCAAGTGTTAAATTTTGACGGATGGATAAAAAATGACGTCAACATGACATTATGATTATAGTCATAGGGTAGTAGTTGAAAAGGAGTTGTTACAACAAAATTGTAATTGAGTTGTAATGAGTTGCATTATATATACGGTGAGTTGCAACTCTTGCAACTTGTCCAATAACATTCATAACATATAAATACGGTGAGTTCTAAGTGTTGGATGCAACAAGAAATTGAGTTGCAAGGCTATTGCGAAACACCCCTTTTTTTCATAGTGTAAGTTCTAAGTTATCTCATGAATTGTTTCAATCTATCATCCACAAAGAGACAATTTTTGAATTCATGCCCAACCTATTAACAATATGCACAAGTAAATGTAATTTCAACAATGGGCGATGGGATTGTAACTAATATACTTTGTTGAACAAATGGTTGTTCAATGGTTCCCATAATAATATTTTTGACCAAACACCTTGAATGATAGGTTGTGTTTGTTGGATAATATTAGGTACTACAACTAGGTTCACCGATTCTACATGTTGAAAACTAGATCGATGTGAAGGTCTTTACTCCAAGTTGCGTAGCTATTCCAATCGGTTTAAAATTTGATTACGCTCCAAGTCTGCAATTTGTCATAGTTCAAATGTGTAATACCCAACAATTACTGTTGATTGGGATGGTATAGTAGTTTTGGGATTATAGTAATCGGGTGTTGCAAACTGCTACCTCTGTGTTGCAGAAATTATTTCATCAACATGTCGAACATGTGTGGGGTTTTGGCCACCCGGTTGTGCATTTGGCCTTCATTGTTGGGACAACTATTGGGGTCAAAAATCAATTGATTAAAGATACTTGTGGTTCCTTTCTTTCCTTATTTTATGTTGGTATCTAATGAAAAGGTAAGTCTACCATAGTCGATTGTTGAAGCTCATTACTAGGAACATCAATTGGTTGAATTCCTTCGGCTTGAGAATGGATTTTTTTAGTTATAATCTAGTTCTATTGAACATTTTTTAATTGCAATGGACATAGTTTTCTCATAGTGATTACCTTTTAAGGCCCCTTGTGATTATTCTTGACATCTTTTATACTGATTAAAACAATTTCTAATTCAAGTTCTTTTTATCAACAATTTGTTATAAAATCAAGAATCATCAATGCACAAAACATTCTTAGAAAACTACTAAAACTATTAAAAATCTAAACTTAAATTTTCAAAAGAAAACAATTGTTAAAAACCAAAAAGTGTAAGCATGATTCCTTATAATTCTGTTCCATTGCACAGTTACCAAAATGTTAGTGGTTTTTTCTAATTTTCTTAAAGTAAGGGGTTTTTTCCTCTTTCATGTTTTTTGATTATGGTTTGAAATAATGTCAACAAGTGAATTCTTTCAGATCTATGTATTGTGAAAACCAAAAACACACAGATATATATATTCCTCATAAATGAAAAAAAACATAACTAAAATCAAGCTTCCATGGGAAGTTGAAAGTAAAATATCAAAATCCAAGGTAAACTTGTTCATAAAAGCAAAGAAATGATTTCAAAATTTAAGAAGAAAGAAGAAAAGTTCAAAGTTAAAAAGAAGTTTCAAAAAGAAGTTCTTCATTATCCTCTAATCCTTCTATTTATACCAAAGATAACACTATTTTAAGTTAAATAATCACTAGCCAGTATACCAATTAGAAAAGTCAAACTTAAACTATAGCAACTTTTAACCACAAATTCAAAACGACCTATTACTATCAACAACCGGTTATTGTAACAAAACGATTACTAGTTCACTTAATGCATTGATTGCCTTAACACATGTTATTGATTATTTGAACAAACTAGTTAACTTAAGGTCCTATTATCCAATAATAATTAAATTAAATCTCAAAATTATATTGCTTCACTGATTACTATGTACATATTGAAAAATTGGGTTAACAAAGTTCATTGAAGATAAAACTTTACAACTTGTATTAGTTAAACTTAGGTGATATGATTATTGATGAACATGTTCAAATAGAGAAACTTGAACCATTATTAGTTGAGATTGAAAATTCTAAACTTATAGAGTTTGAATCGATTAATAATTATTGACACGTGGCAATATTATTGGAACAATAGAACATGTTCATTATCATGAGGATGTACATTTTGGGTTTAACTATGTACTTGATTGTAATGATCAAAATGACACATTTACTAAAAAAACTATAAATGTATGTACCCTAGAAGTCTATAACATTAAAAGTTACATCTATTCACAATTGCAAGGTTGTTATCAATTGGAAAAATATTAAGAACAATCGCATCCCTTGTCCTACCTTTTTATTCTTGTTTACTTATTTCTACTACTAGAGGCCATGAATGTGAAAATGTTTTAGACAAGTTGAAAAGAGAAGCAAAAGAGAGAAAACTTGAGAAGAAAGCTAAAATAGCTAGGAGAAAACAAGTGGAAAGAAAGAAAGCAAAACATGTTCATTTAATTGGAGTGATTTACAGTGAACCTCTAGCTTTGTGTGAACCTTTAGCAAAAGATATTAGAATATGTGAGCAAGAACATAAAAGTAGGAAGTTAGAAGAGGAATTAAAAGTAGATTTCATTCTATTTAGATGAACTATTACTTCTATAACAACACTAGAGCCGCAAATTATAGGTATTTTAAATTCAAACTTGGAGGTTGAAATTATTCGTCAACCTGTTGCTAAGGAGTAATTACCACAAGTTCTTGAATTAAAACCTATGGAAAAGTAAGTTGAGTTGTAGCAACTTATGAGCAAAGATAATGGAAAAGAGTTTTTCCAAGAACTATTTTAAACATTTGTTTATAGCTTATTCCCTAGCACTTATGATCAAGAACCAAAGCCAAATAAAGAAAAAAGGCAAAGCAATGTAGAAGAACATGTTGAGAAACATGTTAAGAAGAAAACAATGTCTAAGGTGAAGGAGACCTAGAAGATGATGTAATGGATGAAGATGGACTCAAATGAAGTCAAATGGGCCAAATAAGCCAGTTTGGAGAGCCTATTCAACTTGTAGTGGACTTTGCCATGAGAGGACCTATTACAAGATTTTTACAAACGTGGGAAGAAATGGAGGATGGAATAATCCAAGGACAAGTGCGTGGTCAAGAAAGTTTGATTGATTGGGTACTTATTCATGAATAACTTGGGATTTCCAATGAAGGGGTAGTAGATGCTATGAATGCAACATTTGACGAAAGAAAAATTGCTTTGAAGAAAATGGTAGGTCCACATGCCTTTGTGGAAAATGAACAATGTAGTGTAGTTTACATGAAAGAGGAATTTCATGTGAAATTTGTAGCCATTTTGCAAATTATTTACCAATGAAAAAGGTTAGCATATTTTAGCAACATGATTGCCATTACCTTTGACTTGGGCAACAAAGGGCAACTTGTAAATTGGTGTTCTATAGTTTTGAGTCAGTTGTTGGTTGAATTTACTTGCTAGTCAAAACGTCAAAAGAAAGTAGCAACTAACCTAATGTCTAGTAAGACCAAAACAAACAATTATTATTCGGGCCCTATCCTAAATGTTCTTCTTAGGAAGTGGTTCCCATTATTTGAAATGCCTTCACCAATAATAACCCTAGAAAAACCTATGTCACCAGTTAGCCAAGAATGACATGTTTCATTTGAACCTATTACAAGAGAATATTTTTTGCAGGAAAGAAGGCCAACACATTCTACCATAACATCACCCTTACCAATATGTCAATCACATAGACTAAAACATATATGCCTACACCACATGACAAGTTAAATCTTGAACCTATTACCTCACCACCAAGAAAGAAATCTAGAACCTTTTTTGGGTCTCAAGTTATTGACTTGGAAGAGGATGAAGAGTGAAGCTATTCAAATAAGATGGGAGGTGGAGGTGAAGAAGAACTTCAAACAACAACTATGTAAGGCAACTTGGAAGAAGAACTTGAGCTTAATCCGGACCACGTAATTGATAACATCCAAGTTGAACCTGTTGAACTTGTGGTACCAGTTACAAAGCCTAATCAACCTATAATGTAGATGTAGAATTATCACAACTAGTTTAACCTATAGTTGAACCTATTCATATAAAGAACCTATAGTTTTTTGTAACCCAATTTGTCCCAATTTTTGGTCATCCTATAGATAACATGAAATAGATTGATTTGTTTTTTGAGCAAGTTGTTCAAAATCCCACAACCTGGTCAAGAACTTGCCAACCTTAGAATTGAATATGAGTAGACCAAGGAAAACTTTTTTGAAACCAACAATCACTTACAAACTTGTAGCCTAAAGCTAGAAACAATGTAGTAGACTTTGGAGAACCGTGACAAAACATTAATCATAATCAAGGGGCAATTGATTAAAGTCTAGCATGAGAACCAAAACATCCAACAAGTTAAAAGAATTAGAACATGTTATTATGAAAACTAAAAACCTACAGCAAGAATACACCAAGTTCAATTAGCTTAATTAAAAAACTCATAACGATTTAAAACATCTCCAAATTGACTATGTGCAAATGATGCAAAACTACAACAAGATGGAGGAATTTAGCATGCAATAATAGAATACCATAACAAGTTTGGAGGAAACTTGTCAAGAAATTAAGGAACAACATGTAGTTGCCCATATATTTTTTGAAAGGGAAAAACAAACTCTGATTACCCAAATCCAAGACTAGAAAGGTTAATATGAAATGGTTAAGGTACAATTGAGCAAACCCAACCCCATTCTACTTTATAGGATGAAAAAGTTGAAGGAGTTTGAAAAATTATTACTATATAACACCCTGTTGAAGGTGCAGAATCAAGCCTTAGGAGACAAAAACCCCAAATGGAAGGAATAATGGCAAATTGTTCAATAATTTATGGAGGTATAAATCCAAGAAAACATGGAATTAGCTTGCTCTAACAAACAAGTTTACCAACTAGAGCTACAGGTGCATCGAACAACTTCTCTTAATTTTAAATACGAACCACCTAGTTTTGTATTTATGGAAATTGGAACCAATACTAGAGCACTAGCAACACCATTTGTGGTACAACATGTTGCCACTACTAAACCAATTAGTCCACTTAAAAGTGGAACATGTTTAGAAATCATACCCTTACCTATTCACATTTTTACTATACATGTTCAAGTTATTATTAGTACTATTAAACCTATGGAAAGTAACAACAAGTCTATCAAGGAACATGTTAACCCCATTGATCCTTCATATAATATTATATTTGATAGTGGAACCATACCCTTCAAGTTCCTATATGCTACAACACTTTTGACCCCACATTATTTAGGTATAGGTCAAGAGATTACTTTGATTACTAATACTTTGTATGTTTTAGAGGACTTTACAATACCCATAATGATTTTTGAAGAAACACTTAAGTAAGAGAAGGTTATTAGAGTGCCAACATGTCTTCAAATTTTGAACCAAGTTGAACATGTGGAGGAAACAAGTGTTGAAAGTGTCAAAGGAGCAGTCAACTAACCAGTTGTAGAAGACCAAAAGAACTTAGATATTTGAGCTAACATTTCAAGGACAAAATGTAGTTTTTTAGGGGATAATGTTACCTAGATTTAACAAGTTATAGGTTTAGGTAGGTTGTTATACTTAACATGTGATTTAACTAACCAATTATATTAACCTAACCTATGAAATTATCCTAACCAATTACAAAATATGATAGGGGACATTATACTAGGTTATTAGATAGGTTGACATGTTGTTAAGTCAATTGGTAGTTTGAAGAACAAGTTGGCAAAACAAAGAGTGAAACAAATGGTTAAACATGGTGTAATTTTAATTTTTTTAAGATTGTTAGTTTAGAGCTAGCTACTAATTGTTAAAATTTTGAATTCATTAGTATAAGACTAAGAGGAAAAACTTATTTAGGGGGGCTTTTGATGTTATTTTGATTTTGTGTGATTTTCTTTCATTAAAAATATGATTTTTTTTTGTTTTAGCAATAATTATCTTGAAGCTATGTGCAATTTGAAATACATGTTAGTATAAGAATTATATATATAATTAGTTTATATTAATTCAAGTGTACATGTTGTTGTTTAAAGAACATGTTGCTGGAAATTTAGAAGTTGAAAACTTAAACGAGAATAGAAAATCTTGTTAACACCTATACAAAGAAACATCCTCCCTTGACCCTTCATTGGTCACATCCTTTAAAACAAAAAATGACAGGCAAAATAAATATACTATCAATTACTCCATCTGTCATTAATCATTACTAATTTTATGTTAAATTTTCTTACGAATTAGCTTAATTATCTTTGATCATTAAGATCAAACTATCGACGTCAAATTGATATTAGATTGATTATGGGCTATACTTGGTGATAGATATCAAATACCCTTGATGAATTTCTGATGGGCATCAATGTAACACACTCCAAAAAAAAGCCTCGCACATGTAGCAAAGCCCAAACTATACCTTGGGGTTTGTTGGATGAAGTATCTATGAGGGGTCCAAAATTGGGGTTTTCAAGTTTTGGCTCCAACACATAAAACCCTAGGATTCCAAACCCTAAGTGTTCAATGCACCTTTCTTTTAACTTGTGACATACGACAATCAAATAAAAATAAACCCCCCAATAGTTAAATAAAACTAACCCTTAACAATAAAGTGGGCAAAACCTTAACCTTTTGTTTTTTGAACCACCATTACGGAGGTTAGTTAAGACACCTAAACTATAATAAATATATGACACTAGTGTGAACCCGATGCATAATGCACCCCGTCGATCCCCCCCACTTGGTCCTTCGCATTTCTCACTACGGTTCACTTCCACCTATTAAGACCCTCTAGAACCCCACCCCCACCCCCTCCCCCCCTCCACGAAAAAAATAAAAATCATGACCCTCCTAAACCCTGAGCCCAAAAAAAGCGCATCCAAATCTCCTCACCCACCCTCCAAATCCCAAAAATACCTCCCCCATCGACGACGGCAGTTGCTGCGTGGAAATGGACATAAAAGTAAAAGTAAGAAGTAAGAACTCGAGGTCCCGAATAGTTTTTGGGCCCTCGAGTTCGAGGGGACAATTTTATTAAAAGTGATATGGGTTTCAGGACCTCGACAGACAGACTTACTAAATTAATATATTAGATTATTCACGATTTTTTTCTTTCAACTTCAAAATTGCAATGGATAATCAACAATTTCCAAGCTTACTTTGGTTATGTGGAGATGAAAAAAACTTTTTCCACAACATTGGTTGTGCACAGACCACACCCATATGTCATAGTTTTGTTGTTGGAGCTTCCACTAACAAAGAAGAAGAGGGAGACCAATGAATTTGTGGAAGGTCAAGTTTGGAGTTTTGGTGCTATACAATTTTTTTTTGGATTTGTACAAAACAAAAATCTTGCAATTGGAATGGGCAATATGAAGCAAGCATATTGGTTGACAATGAGCAATGCGATTTGAAAGAATATTTTTCATGAAATTTTTCGTACATGGCAACAAACCAAATCAAAATGAGATAAAATGCGTCAACAATATTATCGAAAGAAAGGCATCCTTGGCACCAGCACCCAAGCTTTGGAATGGATTTAGTATGATCAAATGGATGACATTCTTGTTGGAACTACAAAGGCCAATGGACATGGGAGAAGATATTCACCCAAGTTAGTCTTCAAGAGGTTGATGGTGACATCTTTTCTATCATCAATCCAACATCGCTGGCTATTCAAGTTCTAGTTTTTGGAGCTATTTCAAAAGAGGTCCCCATTTCACTTCAATTTGCAACTTGTGCACACAAGGGAGTTGGAGGTGCACCAAACAAAGTTAAAAACTTATGCTTAAAGTTCAACTACTGGAACAACCATCATTGCATTTGCTTTGTGTGGAAGCATCTTCAAAGATTGAGCTTTTAAAGATGGAAACAAACAAGGAGATAGCTTTGAAGATGATTGAGCTTGATGATCACAATGCTAAATGTCAATTACAATTTGCACAACTTTTTGTTAAAATTATGTGACAAGGCAATGATAATAATCCTTCAACAAGCTAGACACATGTAGCTTGTAGATGACAAATCTTTATGGATTGCTATAACATATCTTTTGATATGCAATAAAGTTTTCCAATCTTCACCTCCAAATCCCAAAACTGAGAATTTTAATTTTCTTAATGTACCCCCTGCACTTCTCATGGTGCCATTCTCACACACAATGTCCCATTCAATTATTTTTTGTTCCATATAGATGCTTAGACTCATATTGAACATAATGAATTGGCCAAAACCAAAAAAAAAAACTTAAATCAGAAAAAATGTAGCTGCTGTCCCATTCCTTGGTAAAACAAGGAGTGACAATTCTGATTTTTTAGAAAATTACCCCCTCCACTTATTATAGTGCCAATTGCACACAGAAAGTCCAAATCAATTTTTTGTTCCAATAGATGCTCATATTCACACATGAGCTCTCAAAATCCATGGAATTGAAAAAAACAAAATCAGAAAAATGGTAGCTGCTGTCTTCCTCTTTTCCATTTCTGATACTCAGGAGGATAGTGTTGTGAGAAAATATATCATCCTCCACTTGTCATAGTGCCGTTTCCACACAGAAAGTCCAAATCAATTATTTTCTGTTACAGTAGATGTTCATACTCACACATGCGCTCTCAAAATTCATAGAATTGAAAAAATAAATAAATAAATAAATAAATTTTTAAAAAAATGGTAGCTGTTGTCTTACTCTTTTCTATTTCTGATACTTGGGAGGATAGTGTTATGAGAAAATATAACCCTCTCCACTTGTCATAGTGACATTTCCACATAGAAAGTGCAAATCATTTTTTTTGTGTTACAGTAGATGTTCATACTCACACATGAACTCATGCAATTCATGGAATTGAAAAAAAAAAAAAAATCAGAAAAAATAGTAGCTGCTGTCCTACTTTTCTCTACTTCTGGAGAGAGAACAATAAGAAACCAAGCATCGTCTCCACCCTTGAAAAGTAGATGTTCTTTAACTGTCAGAAAATCACAAATCAACAGGTGGCTCTTTGTCATTGGGTGACTTTTGGACTCCTCAGGCGTAAGGGTTTGGTTTCACCCTAACACGTGCGAGGGCCAAGAGCCACGTTATTTTATCACAAGATTTGACTAGTTTGATTGATTTGATTATCTAAATTCCCATTGACAAAACGAATAATTATTTACTTTCAAAAAGTGAATTATTTAAAAAAATTATAATCATAATAATTTTCATCATCTACTACAATATTGTGAAATTATTCAGAGAGCAGTCTACAATAACTACAATATTTTCAACATGTCAACTTCATATTTTCACAAACTTCAATTTGTTATTTTGAGGATTACTTAATGATGAAACTGACCTTAGGGTGAGGTATTCAGTGTTGGAAAGTATGTCGATTTGACGCCTTCACCCTCTCTTGAGTTGAGAGGCGATAGGGTAGAGAATGTTGTGAGACAATCACATTGCAACAGATCAAGTAACATGTAGGACATAACACACACACACATATATATGTCAGAAAAAGCAAACTTGCTCCCATTCTTGCAGAACCATGCGAGGTGTAGAAGGGACACAAAAGACAATTGGGGACAAAGCAAGTGAAGGGTTGTTTAGAGACCTGCATAGCCGGCCATCTTTTGGGTAGGGGGGTGGGGGGGGGGGGGGTGGCGAGGGGAGGGATTCTCTGGAAATGAGAAAAAGAAAGAAAATAAAAGACTTAATGTTGGGTGGAGTCTGAACCAAAGCAATAAAATGGGGTACAATATCTCTGTCACCCAATAGCGCAACCGACTTATCCTCCTGCATCCAATCAGACTGCTCCAATACTATCATCTTGCAGCTCCTCAACATCAATTGCCAAAAGAAAATTCTAATGTTGATACTCTATTACTATTGTATTTATAGTCGGTATTCCAAACGGGGAAATTCCAAACTCAAGAAGACTACAATGTGCATCCATCATGATTAGCAAACACAACGTCAGATTTATGAACTATAATGATCAGTTTTGTAAAAGCTCCATTCTAATCATTATTTATTGAGGGTTTAAAGTCTTTGTACCACCACGAGCACAACTCGACCTGCTGAAAAAGTGTGGAACTTTGTGTGCCCTTATCCTTTCATGATGCTGTAACCAAACATGGACCGATCAAAATATTAAATATGGAAGCGAAGGAACGGAATATCTCTCTGTGAGTCTATAGGACAGAGAAGAGGGCGAGTTACAAAATTTTACCCAATCAGCGACCATGAACATGCAAGACATGTCTGAAGATGGCACAAAAATGTTCCAAAGCAGCAAAATATTGACTATGACTGCAGAGCTCTTGTCAAATTGAACTCCCTAGGATAGGTTATGGAAAAGCAGCTCATTAAAAGGAAAAACAAAAGGAGAAAAGGCGGTTTGGTTGCACATGAGCCTTAATATTATGATGATCGTGCAAAAATAACTCTTTCGAAAATAAAAAAAGAAAAGTAGCTTGGGTTATACTTAAATAATGGTCAATTCCACTCTCAACATGTGCAGGCGGAATTGTCGTCCAGCTCTGGTGCTCCATGTTCATTGATGGTTCATATCGTGAGAATAAAGATTGGTGCGGTATCGTCGTTCCATTCTGGAACTGTCGTCCGAGTCTGGAACTGCACTCCCGCGAAGCACGGCGACAAACGAAAGGGAAAACCCAAAGGCTCTGGAAAGGAGAGGTCGGAGAGCGAGAGGAAAAGAGCTCTGGCGATGGCGTCTCAGATTCCTACGCGCTGTACTACTAGCTCTTATCCTCTCTTCTTCTGCGGTAACGAAAATATGCACAACATGCTGCATCCTCCTGTCTATGGTCGAACGGGAAGCTTTGGCGTGAGTAAAAGGCGGGCAACTTATCCGTTACTTTATCCACGGAAGTTTCTGCTCAGATATCGAGCTGCAGGTAAGTGGTCATGTGCAGCAGTTCGTTCTCTTCTTTGGTTTTCCTTCCGGGGTGGATAGATTGAGATCTTGCAATTGGCATGGGGGAGATTGCTTGCGTGTGGTTCGGGAAACTGCAAGCTCAGATATGGCCGGAAGTTGGCTCTGCTTTTGGTCTGGGAGGTTGAAAGTGCTACGTCCCGCAGGAATTGGGATTGGGAAATCGTAGATGTTTGCGATACATTGCTATGATCTGGAAGGGAATTGCGGGATTTCGGAAAATTGCAACTTCGAAGCTTATTTTTGAGTTGGTCTTCTCTGAGGTGCTCAATCGAAAGATGTGATCCTAGTTCAGGGACATGAAAGCATTTTCGCTAGAGCTGAAATTTTATAGATGTAGCACAGGTATAAAGGAGAGATGTACGTTGCGTGTGGATGTGTCCGCGCACTCGTGCGTAAAGTACCGAGGGGTTGGTTCTTTCAGCCACTTATGGCGTTACATCGTTGTTTCATTCGCAGGTCGAATTCCTCTCGGCACGCTGAAGCTGAAGAGCGATGAGGTGACGGAAGAAACCGAGTCGGAGGTTGCAACAGGCACACGGAAGCTCCGGAGTCTTCCGGGCACATTAAACTTAGAGTGGGGAAAGACAAACGCGAATCACTTGTTTGTAGCTGGCGCGACAGGCGGTGTTGGATCGCGTCTCGTGAGGTCTGGTAACTCCTACATGCTGTTTTGCTAGTTTAAATGACACAAAGGAATAATGCATCGAAGCCACAAGTGCAGCTTGAGAAGTGTTGCTAAGAATTTATGCTACACTAAGAACCACAGAATTAAGAAAGAAAGATGAGTCCAGAGGATAAAACTTCAATTCTGTGCATCACCTTTAGAGTGCAAATTTTTGCAACAGCAGTTATTCTTAGAAGGATGCTTCCCAAATGAGCAATTTGCCTCTAAATTCTCAAGCAACGTCAACAGGATTGATTTCTTTTGGCAGTTGATAGGTTATTCATTCCATTTGAGCATCCCAAGGCAAAGAGAATGTAGTTTGACATTGGCAAAACAAGAACAGAAACTAACGATAACTAGTGTCAACCTGTGAAACTGGGACACAGAAATGCTAACAGAAAATATGTAAGTTCAGCATAGTCTGGGCAATAGCTGCAGCAAAGTTTATGCTGGCAATCTTGGAACAAGGTACCAAAAGATAAGCATCCAGGGGATTTATTTTGCATAGTTATATGGCAGTAGAAAATGTGGATGAATTAAAACATCTTTAATTTTGCTGTGATTAAATGCAAGATTGCTACCATGTGCCATCTCAGAAAAGTAGACTTTCATGATCTCATGCTGGGCTGGGCTAGCTTAAATCTGTTCTGTTAGGGAACTTCTGAAGCTAGGATTCCAAGTGCGGGCAGGTGTGAGGGATTTTGCAAAGGCCGATCCCCTTCTTGAGGTATGGCTCACTTGAAGTATCTTGAACTATTGTCTGAGAATTTTTTGGATATTCAGATCCAGAAGTGGCAAACATCTAGGTCTGTGTAGCTCAGTTAATAAGTTTTCTTTACCCAGACATTATGCAAAGGTTTTGACTGTTTGTGCATTATGACAAAAATACATGATTTCTAAGCAAGTACTCAGGATGCACACAAATCTGTCATTCTATCCTAGCTCACCAAATCCTTACTACTGTCTATAAATCACATGGTTCCATAAGTGTCTTTGAGGTTTGAGCAGTGTCTTCCTTTTCACTACTGTTCCTCCTGCTAGATTTATACTTCATTTCAAACTAGTTCTTTCCTTCTTTGTTTCTGTTAAGATTCCTTATTCCTTCAATCTTATCTGGTTTTTTTCCCTCCTTTTCTTTGACTTAATTGAAAGTTTTTCACCTGGCTCTGGTTCCCTTTAAGTGAATATGGGGGATATTTGATACTCATGAGAGTTACTATCTTCTTGCTTTTCCTGCAGATGGCTGCTGAAATCAAATCAGAAGTTGAAGACTCAATGCTTTGGGTAAATGCTAAATCCTCCAAGTAATCTTTCTGTTATTGACATGTTGCAGGTACACTCTAAGAAGTTACATCAAGTTGTCAAGTGCTCAAATAAGCTTTAATAGCTGATAGCTGAAATGGTTAGTTTTACTACTGTATGAGAGTTCCACTCTTGCACAATAATTGCAGCAGGGGTCTTCATGTAGCAAGGATGTTGTAGCAGTGGACATCTTCATTAAATGAGTACTACTAGAATGCAATTCCAACAAGAAATATGGATTTGAATAGCTGCTAATTTGTAGTGCAGCCAGCCCGACTTTTTCAATTTCTCTCCCCTTCACAAGGCAAACTGGAGCTCACAGAGTGTGATCTGGAAAAAGAAGATCAAATAGAAGTGGCCTTGGGAGATGCAGGGGTGGTGATCTGTGTTGTTGGTGCCAGTGAGAAGGAAGTTCTGGATGTGACAGGTCCATACCGTATTGATTATAAGGCTACAAAGAATCTCATTGATGCTGGTATGCTTGTACCTTGACTAGGCATCCTTGGCCACTGCTAAGGAACATTGCAACCCTCACTCTGTGAAACAAGGTTATAATAACTAAAGAATGAGATTCAAGTGAAGAAGACATCAGCAGTAGGTGCCTGATAATAGTTTCAGCATGCTCAAAGGGATCTGGATAGCATCAGAAGTGCAAAAACTCAATGAAGATGCCGGTTTTCCTTTTGTTGTTGTGTTAACAGCAAGTGCAGCAAATGTGAAACACTTTATACTAGTGACCTCCTTAGGCACTGCAAAGTTTGGCTGGCCAGCATCTATACTCAAGTAGGTCCCTCTCTCTACACTGGATGAGTAATACTTCTGCTCTCTCCTCTTTACACTTTCTCATGCCCAGGAATGGTTAATACTCTTTGTTTCTTTGCTGTTTCTTCTTCCTGTGCTAGAGGGCAAGAAGATGTATGAGAGATGTCCAGCACTGCTTCACACTGCTGCTTTCAGTGTTGTATTTGGTTGAGGTTCTACTGTGATAAAAATCTCTGCATTGTGTTGACTTTGTCGGGGTATTGTTGCAGCTTGTTCTGGGGTGTGCTTATCTGGAAGGCAAAGGCTGAGAAAGCACTGAAAGAGAGTGGGATTCCATATACTGTGAGTATCAATTTCAATTTTGCCCTTGTGTGTTAATTTGTCACAAGGAGGTTTTAATCCAATTAGTTGCAGGTTTCTCCATATCTGTCCACCAACTGATAAATAATCCATGAAAAAAATCCCCACCTATTGATGTCTCTTTCTTGTAGTTGTTTCCTGCCACAGCTGATGAAGAGCTAAAGGTACTCTTCCAGAAGTAATCAGAAGTTCTGAAGAATTTATAATTAGTTATTTCCATCCAAGGATAAATAGATGACATGGAACACCAGTCAGACATAGTTGTTTTGGGTGGAAGGCAGATAGTGAGGCCAGGTGGCATGGAGAGGCCAACAGATGCATTCAAAGAGACTCACAACCTGGTTCTTTATAGGAAGGATTCACTTAGTGGAGGTCAAGTATCAAGACTCCAGGTGTTCTTCAACCTTTCTCTCCCCTTGACTGTAACTTGGTTGAATCAGTCAAAGAGATCTACTGACTTAGTTATTCAGCTTGACAGAGAATTAACAAATAGAGGACTCTTTGTCATCAAAATCATAAGTCTAGAAAGTGGATTGTTGGTGCCAACAGAAATTTTTGCATATTGTAGGGTCCAAGTATAGGTAATATAACAAAAGGTGATGTTGATCAATCTTTGCAAAGTTAGTAATTATCCAGTCAGCTTCATTGGCTCACTTTTATACACAGGACATTAATTTGCCCTGCTTTGGTCTTGCAGTAATTCCATTTGATTGATTCCTGAGTCTTTCTGTGAACCAGGTGGCAGAGCTGATTGCCTGCTGTGTGAGCAATCCACGTCTCTCCAAAAACAAGGTTCTTGAGGCAATTGCAGAAACCACTGCACCTCTGCGCCCTATTGAAGAGCTTTTGTCAATCATACCCTCTGAAGATGGTGAGACTGAATCTGATGCTACTCCAGTTGAGGATGCACAGTCAATTGCAATCACTGGCCAGGCAAGCAAAATATCAAGGCGAGAAGAGGTTCATTTCTTTTTGAGCTCCCATCATTTTAGGTACCAGGAGTTTACCAATTTGAGGTGCTAGTGTGATGCGAATTAAATTTGACCTCTCTTTCTCTGTCTCTGGAAGGTCAAACTGTCAAGGAAATGAAAGGAAACTGAGTCAAACTTTCAGGAGGGCATGTCTGTTTTACTATTTCCAGTGTAAGTGACCGGAATTAGGGAATTTGTCAGAGTACTTTCCTGGTGACCTTCACTTATTGTATTCCAAACACCCATTAATGGTGATATACTTGCAGGAGAAGAAACTGGCTAAGAAGGCTAAGCTTGAGAAAGAACAGAAGAGGGCTCTCCGTGACAAATACGAGGCGGAGCTCTCAGAAGCCCGTCAAACTGAAAAAGAGGCAAAGAAGGAGGCTGAGATGGCAGCTTCTCAAAAGGAGCAGCTTGAGAAGAAGAAGAAAGAGTTGCAAGCTCAAGCAGATGCTGCTTTGCGTGAAGCTCAGACAGCAAAGGCCCTTGAGACTGCTTCTCTGAATGCTGCTCGTCAAGGGCTACGGTATGCTACCAGACAGTATCATGAATTTAAATTACAGTTTAAATGTTACTCATGTACATAAATAATTTAGAAGACCAACATTTTTCTTACAAGCTTGTAAATCAGCCCCAGGGGCATCTGAGACTGAGTTTTTCTTTTGAAGGTTGAGTGAAAAGGAGAAAAGAGAGATTGTCGCAGCTGTTATTGCAGAAATCTACAGTGTGCAAAAGGTGGAGGAGAAAGGAAAAATCATCGACACAAGTGCGGGTGAAAAGAAAAAACGTGCAGAATCAACAGCAATACCTGCTGAGAGGAAGACAGAACCAATTGCAGCACAGATTGGAACTGCTGTGAAAGAAGGTGAGAACACATTGAGAGGATGATGATGCACGTTGACTATTCCTGGTTGTGAACATCTGGATGTTGTGCTAAAGGAAGAGAATATTCTTGTTGCTCCTTTTTATCAACTAAGGAAAAGAATCACAGAATGAAACAAAGAACTGAAGAAATTATTAACATGCCCGCAAATCAGTGATGCAATAATGCAAGAATACAATGAAAAAGTGTGACCGCCTATAATATCCACAGCAACCCAGAAGGTGAATGTAATATGCTGATTTTTGTTCCACTGGAATGTTTGTCTGAGACCCAGAGGACAAGCACACCATTGATGATGGATCCAAAAAGGAGAAAATCAATTCTCAAGCAGCAAAGAGCAAGGCTGTGGAGGAAGAACAAGCTAGAGCTTCTGCAGAACCAGAAAAGAGGGAAGAAAGAGAGTGTGCTGCTGAAAAGGAAGCAGCTACAAAGGACGACGAAATGGTGCTTCAGGCCAAAGCAAAAGAGGAAGAGAAAGCCAAAACAATTGTTGAAGAAACTGAGAAAAAAGAGAGGGTGACAGCAGGAAGGAAGGCTGAGGAAGATGCAGCCACAAGCAAGATAAATGAAGAAGAACAAGTAGAAACATCTGCTGAAGCTTCTGAAAGAGAGCAGGAGGCTATCCAAAAGGCAAAAGGCATAGCAAAAATCAAAGCATATCGAGATGAAGTGGTTGCAAGGGAGAGCTTGGCTCTTAAGAAAGCTAAAGTTGTTAGATTTACATGGCCATGGCAGGCAAAGGCAGTATCTACAGCAGAGTTCACAAGAGAGACTCGTGCAGAGTCTGCAACAGAGGATGCAATTGATCAAGCAGCAAGGAAGGAAGAAGAGAGCAGACTAAAGGCTGAGGCAGTGAAGAGAAAAGCAGATGAGGAAGCACATGCCAAAGCATCTGCTGAATTTAAAAGGAAGGAAATGGAGGCACCAGAGAGGAAGTCTCATGAAGAGGCTGCACAAATCAATGCAGGGGAGGAAGCGTGGGCCACAGCAGCTGCTGAGGCCTCTGAAAGAAAGGAAAAGGAGGTAATAGAGAAGGATGAAAAGGAAGATCGGGACAGCATTGCCGAGAAGAAATCACTTCAAAAAGATGTGGTTGCAAGGGAGCAGCTGGCACTTGAGAGAGCTAAAGCTGCCACTAGCTTCACATGGCCATGGCAGAAGAATGTGGACTTTGTCTCTTCAAGAGAGTCTGCAGCAGTTCACTATTCTCTGCCTGAAAGTGAACCCCAACTTCCAAAACTTCCTTTTGTCAATGGGCCTGTGAGCACAATTTCAGATGATCAGCCTCCACTCTCATCTCAGCCCCTCTCACCTTATACAAGGTCAGAAGCACAATGCTACCATATCATTCCTTTGTTTACATGATATGCCATCAGGTGTTTGGCCTTTACTAATTCTTCACAGTTACATCCCTTGGTAGTCTGCATTTCTGAGTTAGGCAATGAACTTTGAAGACCAAATTTTCTTTCTTGATAGGGGAAGCTTCATCAGTATGTTTTTTGTGCACTTTAACTAGTACTGAAACCGTTGCAAAAAAATTGAGCTTAAGCTCTATGAGTTCCACTTTCACAAGATGCTCAGTGTGAAGAAACTTGATATTAAGATTGGAAGCCAATGGCAATTCCTAGCCAATTTTCTTGAATTTATGCAATACCAGCTTCTATTGGAAGCAAGACTTGAATGCTCTGCACAAGTCTGCTTGATTTCATGGAACTTAAGGAATATCATAATTGCAATGCTTAACTTGTTGGAGTGATTCTACAGATACCCAGATTTGAAGCCCCCTGCATCTCCAACACCCCAAGCACCAACATCTGGTAATGGAAGGTCAGAGGCCATCAAGGAGGATCTGAAACCCCTTGCTGCTGCAGAAGAGGATCTGAAACTAAAGGAAGCTCAGTGGTCCCTGGAAGAGAAATTAGCTCTTGTAGTTGACCCAGCCAGTACTGAAGATGTGAAGGAAAGGGCACGTTTGGCAAAGAAAGCTGCAGAGGAGGCAGCTGCTAGGGCCATTCTTGCTTTGGAGAAGGCAAAATCTGCTGCTACATTTAGCTGGCCATGGAAAGGAGAAGAAGCACTGGCATCATCATCTTTTGTGACTAAAAACATATCACAATCTGCATCTGCCTCCACCAATTTGCCACGCCCTCCGAGACCATTATCTCCCTACACCAGGTCTGACCCTTGAGATGTCACTCCTTGCTTATATGTTGCTTTCCCTTGTCTGGGATTTGTCCACACTGGGCAATGGATGGCAAAATTGTGGCAAGAAGAGTCTGATGAGAGTAGTCAGTTATCATTTCTTCTTTTCTAGTTTCTTTTCATTGTTATTATGGCTGTGTTTTCCTTTTCCCTGAAGGTCTTTGAACTTTTGGTGGTCTCAAGTACCCCCTTTCATCTCACTTTATCAGAAATTGATAGAATTTCTATATTATGAAAGCACTGAATCCAGCTGGAAGAAATCTTGTGTGGTGTATCATATAAGAATAATACTAAACTTTGCATGGCCATATTAAGGTATATCCAAGTGCTTCATTACTGTTGATGAAATGCAGAGTGCTGACAATCTGATTTCTTTTGTGCAAATTTTTGCACAGATACCAAGACTTGAAGCCTCCTGCATCACCAACACCTTCACCACCCAAGGTTGTGAAACTTGTGAACCTGACACTTGCCCCTGCCATAAAAGTGAAGAAATCCAGCAATGGAGCTGGGGAACAACAGGAAAAGCAGGAACTGGAGACAGCAAACCAAAGTGGGTTTAAATGGCCATGGCAAGCTTAAAAAATTGTTTGTTATTTTTATCATCTTGGTACCAGAATACCTGCCATGTTGTAATCTTATGCACTCTGCATGTATGCTGTGCCATAGGATCCTTAAGGGGAGCCCAAAGCCTTCCTCCAGATCCAACTTCAATGAAGAGATTGTCTCTTCTGTCACTAATCATACAACAGTGTCTTGATTGTCCCATTCATTTATCTTTGGCAGTATCAAGCAATTTATTCACTGTGACACAACTTGGGGGGAGGGGGGGGAGTAGTTCATATGCACTTAAAATAACAGCATTTAGAACAAATTTAGGAATCCTGACATGTGTAGTGGTAAAAGTTTTGCCAATTGAACACAACCAACAAAACAAACAATTTTGAGAACTATAATTATGCGGTGCGGCAAGTAAATTAAACAATATTTATGGTCATTAAGGTAACTTCATCCAACGACCTTCAAATTTACCCAGGTACTTAAAAGTTATGAGCCATGAAGGAGGCTAGGCCGTTATTTGTAATGGTGAATCCAACACAAAGTCCATCCATCCCCTATTGTCATCGCTCATTGTTATCTTTCTCTCATCTTGCAACTCATTATCTTGTAGCTTTCATTTTGCAACTTGTTTCTCTCCTAGCATTCTTGGGTTCATCTCCTTGCAATTGCTGCTCTCACCTTGGAGCTCAACTTTTTTGTTGCAAATATTGATTTCACCTTGTTGCAACTTGTTTCTCTTGCCCTTGTAGGTTGTTATTTACATAGACATAATGAGATGGTGATGAAAATTGCTTGATGGGATTGCATAGGAACTTGAAGAACAAACTCTAACAATCTCCTTATTATTGCATGGTTGTCACAAGTACAACCAAAGTTACACGTCATGGGGAGAAGGTGCCATGGTGGGTCACTTCTAGGTCAAAAAATGAATAGAACAAGAAAGTGCAAGGTCAATCATCAACCCATTTTTAAAGATTATTTCACAAATTCCCTATTTCTGAAGACAAATTATTTCATCATTGAGGGTGCTTGTGCACATTACCCATTTTTTGTCCAAAAGAAAAATGTGTGAAATGTTCAAGGTTTGAACTCTATTTTAAAATGCACAAGCATTTGGCACAATCGTGCATATGGTCAAGTTTATAATACTTGTGATGGATATTGTAGAATAGGAAAGAGCACAACATTTGAATTCTTCAATTCTTTTGTTAAAGCAATCAAAGAATTTTTGAACCCAAATACTTCAAGCAACTGACATGGAGGAGGATTGTAGTTGAATGTCAATGCAAAGAAGGGTTGTTTCAAGCATGAATGTTTTTTTGTGTCTTGTACGCAAGGTTGATAAACTAACAAAGATGGGAACACGTAGTATTCCAAGTTGGCATCGGTTGGTGAGTAGTAGAGACTCTTGGTACATGTGCTAGTAAACCAGTATTAACTAGTATGGGGGTTGATATTGGAACAATAACTTGTTATTGAACAAGTCTTCTATCCCTACTAATGACTAGTTGAACCATTGTAGTAAATTGATCACCAATATATGGTGTTGTATTGGTGGTTTCACAAGTTGCTTTAAGACTGAGGGAACATATCCAAGTACATAACTTCTATAGTCCTAGAAATCAAAAGATCAAATCCTTTTGTTCCATTAAGATATCTTGGATACAAATTAAGATTTAAAGGAATGTAAAGGGTATGACATTATACCACAT
Organism: Sphagnum tenellum; assembly: GCA_963921925.1. Classification (NCBI taxonomy): domain Eukaryota; kingdom Viridiplantae; phylum Streptophyta; class Sphagnopsida; order Sphagnales; family Sphagnaceae; genus Sphagnum; species Sphagnum tenellum. The sequence continues at coordinate 17,203,322 of OY998150.1, forward strand.
ATGGTATGTAGATGTAGGTAAAGTATTCGTTCTACCTAGTACAAATGGTGTAACAAGTGGTGGCCATGTACTAAAATAGTACCAATACTAGGATTCATGGCTTGATTTCCTAATACAGATACATTATGCAATATTGTTATGATAGTTAGAATGACAAGTTGATGAACAAGTATTGATTTGGTTGGCTAGGTGACATGTTGGTATGTTAGTTCTTGTCAAATTAGTTATTGGTGTTGCTTGAGGCTCAACAAGTTCCAAATTTGTGGTATGGAAATCAATTGATTAAAAGGTCTTTAATCGATATGACAAAGTTGTTCTAATTTGTTGAAAAGTTGGATTCATTCCATCTCCAAATTAATGGGTACCAAATTGATGTTGGGACTTCGTGGTTGGTTTTACAAACCATAAGATTTATAGTTGGTGTAGGTGCACTTATTCTGGGTAGGTAGTAACATGGGGTTGTTGATTGCCATTGTTATTATGCGAAGACAAGTTCATCAAACTATTGAACATGTTCATGATTGCCACCATTGTGAACATTTACTAGCCATGGTGTGACTTGGTGAGTGGTTGAAAACACAAATGGGTCTCTTTGCACACAATCAATTATGTGCAATTTGATGTTGTTTGTTGGCTTCTACCTTTTGCTACATCCGCATTTTGGTGCATCCACTTACCCATCCCCCATAGGTTACATTTGTTGTTCATCTTACATTTGTGCAAATTTTGATGCCCATGTTGTAAATAACTTGATCCAACTACTTTATAAACTTTTAATGACTACTCTTAACATTTCTTTAAATCCACAAGTTTTTAAAAAGCATTTGCAATATTTTTAAACCTAAAATCAAATCAATTCCTCCCATAATCAAAAACTTGTAAAAAAATTCTTTTATAGATTGGACCCCTAATTTCTTTCAAAATTGTACACTGACTTCAACCTATTACCTAATGCTTTCAAAACTATCAATAAATAAATACCCTTACTATATAAAAATTGCACAAAATAATTAAAAATGTGATACAAACCATAATTTTGTAAACGCTAGTGCTTTTCAAATCTAGTCTAGTAAATAATGATATAACCAAAAAAATCTAAATTTGAATGCTTTAAAATTCTAATCCCTAGCATGATGAGCAAATGTTAATGGGTATTCTATATTCCCATCCAAGTTTTTGACCTTTTATTTATTGAGTAATAGGTTAGCAATATCTATACTCAAAATGAGAAACTAAAAATCTTATGTGCAATTCCTAGATAAACATGTATTCAAATTGCATGAAACCTTCAAGAACTCATAACTGAAGAAAAAAAATGTTTCATTCTTCATTTCATAATGGAAAGGGAAAAAAAACATAGATATCCAAAAACTTCTCTTAGAAATCAAGTTCCTCCTCCTATTAACATGCAAGTTAATCCAAAATTTACATAGTCTAAATAGACCATTTAAATAATCACTAGCCAGTAATAACATTAATAGTTCAAAAAATTCAAAAATTAACAATGTGTTTCAAAATCATTTATTCTATAGACCACCAGTTCTTCCAACTACTTGTCCAACTTGTATAACTAATTCAACATGTCTCACCAATTAAGCTACTACTAGTTATAGAATCATCAAAAACTAATCAAAAAATTTGGTTAACATCAAGTGATTAAACATACTGGCTTAGTCCAATGATTTAATATAGTGGTTAAACCTAATGATAATATTTAATGGATAAATCTAGTTAATAAACCTAATAGCTAAAGTTAATGTTTAAACATAGTGATTAAACTTAAGATAAACCTAGTGGTTAAACATAGTGACAAAACCTAGGCTATACATAGTGGCAAAATTTAAGTTAACTATAGTGGCCAAATCCAATGGCTCAACTTAAGTCAAACCCAATGGACAAATCTAGTAGCTAAACATAGTGGTTGCACCTGATGCCTAAATTTATGGCTAAACTTAAATTCAACCTAATGGTTAAAATTAAGTTAAACTTTGGGTAAATTTAGTGGCTAAATCTAGTGGTTAACCTTAAACCCAATGGTTACACCCAATGGCTAAATTTAAATAAGTAAATGGGCGGGTAGGATGTAAGGAGGTAGTATGTACGTAGGTGGGTAGGTAAGTAGGTAGGTAGGTAAATAGTAAGTGGGTGGGTAATAAGTAGATAAATAACTAACTAGGTAAATAAATGGATGAATACATAAGAAGTAGATACATAAGGTAGAAAAATGTAACGTTTGATTTGAAAACATTGGCCATCTTCACTAAATGGAACCTCCATCCAATTAAAGGCCATTGGCCATTGTGACCAAAATTATACAACTTGATCAATCATTATAATCAAATTGATTAATAAAAAAAATACATGTGTGATTCAAGCCCTTAACCTTTAATCAAAATGTGTATGTCCATTAATCAAAAATGATAAATTAGTCAACTTGAAGGGTGTCAACAAGGTTAAATAGACAAAAAAAAAGTAGTCCACCCAAAATCCAATTAGAAAAATGAAACAAATTTTGCTATGGACACAAGAAAGTAAATTCAAAATGTTTTAAAGTAAAAATATGAAACCATAGGTCACTACATTTAGTTTATAGGAAATTGGACATAAAGTTTTAAAAACTTTAGTATCATTAAAATATGTTGCAAGTATATTTGAAATTTATTGGTTCAAAACGGTGTTCAAACCTACTTCATATTTGAAATTTTGATATATTATGATTATAACATGTATAATTTGATAATACATAAATATATTTTAGATCCTCACTAAATTTGATTTTTTTAAAATCAATATTTCATTTACATGTAACCCATTTTGTAAAATTGAACATCTTGTGCAAGTACAAGCATTTTTTAAATTTCTAATCAATTCTACTTTCAAAATCAGGTTTTTCAAGATTTTAAATATCATATGAAAGAATATAATCATGCTAATTATTCTACATAATAAAAAAATTAGTTTCAATACATTAGAAATTAATAATGGCTACTTGTAGTTTTTTTGACACATAGTAGTGAATTGTATGTTTGACATTGCTTGCACAAGGAACCTTTTCTTTTAAATTATGATTTTTGGTAATGTGATGTTTCAAACAATGGCCAATTTCCCAAATAATTTGTAATTATTCCATGTTTCATTCAACTCTGATAAACAAATTGCAATTTATATTTATTAACATTTCACTACTCTTCTTGTTTATGTTATCATACTCCAAGCATTTCTACACATATTAGAATTTTTATTTGATAAAAATAACAATATTTTCATGAAATTTTTATAATCCTTCATTGACCTAGCTTGCGATTATTTTTTTTGCAAATCAATGCAGGACTTCAAGTGAACGAATAAACATTTTAGCCAAGCAAATCATGAAAACAATAGCAACATGCATGTGACATGCAAACTCTTGAACCCTAGTCATGATGTGTGAAAATTTAAAAAATATGATTCAAGTAACCCCAAACAATCTTGTATGGTTCATGTAATTTATTCATTATGTCCAAATGACATTACATTGTGATATGTTTGATTGAAAGTGTGCCTATTCACCCACTTGTTTGCCACCAAGTTTTGACACACATTCAAAAAAATAATTGTATCTCCACATTAGAAGAAGAAATTGATATCTCCATTTGGGAGTTATGGTTTAGGGTGGCTAAATACAACTTTTATTTGTAACAAATAATGGAGTGAACATAACACCCTTCATTAACAATCTTTTCCATAGCATGGGTGCATGGTCATCACTTTCAACACCTCCTTTCTTTTTAAGTTCATGTCAAACTTTAGGTTATAAGATTTGAGTTAGTCTTGAATTTGGATGTCAAAATGTTTTGAAAGGTTTTGGACAAATGTGAAGGCAAATGGAAAAAAAACAATTTGGGTTGATGTGATCAATTGTTTGTAAACAAGGAGTTGTGACCTTTAAGTTCATGAACACCTTCATGGAGTTGACTCAAGTGTTCATGATGAAAACAATGGCCATGTGTGTCAATTGTTTGTAGACAAGGAATTGTGACCCTCTCTAAATTCATCAAGGCCTTCATGAAGTTGATTAAAGTGTTCACGATGAAAACAATGGCCTAGTGTGTCAATTGCTCGTGGACAAGGGGTTGTGACCTTCATCAATGCCTTCTTTAAATTGATTCAAATGTGCATGATGAAAGTAATGGTTGGGTGTGTCAATTACTTGTAGACAAGGAGTTGTGACCTTCTTCAAGTTCATCAAGGCCTTCTTTAAGTTGATTCAAGTGTTCATGATTAAAACAATGGCTAGGTTAGTTGTTGTTTCAAGGTGCATGCCTTTTGATGTTGTTTTTGTTTTTAAGTTTGGCATTTGGTCTCACATTTTGTTAGTGCAAGTTCATTTGAACTCCTATGTTCAAAGGTCTTGTGTGCATGGAATTTTGTCATTGAAGTTGAATTTTACAAACCATGATCAACAATAAACCATGATGTTGTTGTTCAATGTTTACGTGCTTATTTTTTCAAGTTTTTCCTACTAATTGTTTGCCAATTTAATATAGACTTGTCAATGGAACCATCACACAAGTGTTACTATTCATTTTAAATCAGTATTTCCATGGCTGCATATTTTAAGGGAGTTATCTGTAAATGTTTTTTACTTGTGATACTTCACAGTTGGAATTCATAGCTTGTTCCAAAATATTGTTATCCTCAATTTCATAATGTGTATGTGTATTGAATGTTAACCAATGTCATCATTTAATAGTCTTCCAACTGTCTAATAAGGGGACAAAAACCCATGGTCTACATTTTTATACTCAACTTGATAGTTTATTTCATGATGTTATGTATGGATGGTTTACTTTATGTATGTAGGTATGTATGCATGGATGTTTTACTTTCATTTGATGTTATGTTGTGGCAAATTCATGTTGTTTCATGGATGTTAATATAACACTCAACATTCATTGTGATAACATGCATGTATGGATGCAGATAATGCATGACAAACAAGATTGAAAAAGATATTAACACGTTGAATGAACAAATGCAAAATGCTCAAATTGTAATTGAGAACAAGGTGTTGATGTGGCAATGGCATCAACAAAGGAGATGTATGACAAGGAATCTCCCATGGTATTATCATCTACCCAACTTTCATCCATATGAAATATTGATTAACTAGTACAACACATTTTGGGTTTACAACCAGTTAACAAATTGACTAATGTCTTTTTCAACTACAATTGTAACTACATTGTCATGTTGATGACTACCTAATTGCAAAGGACATTGTGATGCCACTTGGCATTATAGTTTTGTGACTATAGTTGATATCACAACTTGATGGTTTTTGCACATTTATATAAAGATTTATATAATTTTAATAGATTTTTAATTTTCTAAGATTAGGTAATAACAAAATGCATGACTAACTTGCAATTGTTGGTGACTAATAACGACTTATTTTATCAAAGTTTTTAAAATAGATTTTTAATTATCCAAAATTATGTAATAACAAAATTCATGGCCAACTTGCAATTGTTGGTGACTAATAATGGCTTATGATCTAGTGATGTTGGCACGAAATGCCATGTGGCAACAAGGTTGACTAGTAGTTGCAACACTTAATGACTCATGACATTAACATGAATGAATTTTCCTTTATTAATTGGTCATGTGATTAATAACAATTTACAATATCTCCTTTTTGGGATACATGCCATTTGGCAAGAGTTCATAAGGTGTGCTCATTAGATTTATATGCCAAATATTTTTATAAATTTTGTTATTGCCCAAAAATAATGGATGCTAGTGTGTGAATTTAAAGTCTACCCATCCATTTGATGAGTTGTCTTGGAATGCACCCATCTATTGGGATGGTTGTATTAATAATTTGAAAGTTAAAAAGATAGACAAGAGAGATGTATGAGTTGATGGGGGGGGGGAAGAAGGGGGTCTTTGGCAAAAGTCATATTTATACATTAAAATATGTTTAATTCTTTTTTAAATCTTTTATTTTTGGAATCATATGATTGTTTTACAAAAAAAAAGTGACGCATCTAATTATTGACTTATTTTCCAAATGGGAATATTTAAAAAATACCATCAATTTATTTATTTGACAAGTATTTGTTTAATATGTCCCTTGTAATGCCTATAGTAGTAACCAATAATTTACCTTAGTAAATGACCATTCATCGTATGTGCATTAACATGTTGTGTGATTGATTATATTTTTCAAATTAATTGGGGGTGGTTCCAATTTTCTAAAGCACCAAAAATCCTACAAAGAACTAGTGGTTAAAAGGGTTGGGTTGTTTTTTTTGAACAAATATTTGAGGAATCAAGCATCTTTTAGTATATACCAATAAATAATGCATATTATATGGATATAATGAATTGTTGGTTAGTGAATGAAGGATGAACATATTTATTTTCACTTTACATATAAGTGTATGTATATGTTAGAACTTGTATATATGTTGTGTAATGGCATATCATTTAACCTTAAAAACAAAAGTTTATGAAGAATTGTCTATGGTTCCACTGAAAACAAATCACAAGTTGATAAAACTTTTGACCAAAATATTATAACTAAGGAAAAATGGTTTGTTTATATTGTCTAAGAAATCACATGTCCACGTGTTAAATATTATACATTTAGATATTTGAATGTTATTTTGTATGTATATTATGTACGTTATATACAAAGAAATCAGCTCCATGTAAGAGATAATGTCCATCATGATAAATTAATCAACATAAAATGCATAATAGCATATATTCCAAGGAATTTTAATGTCAAAATCCCCAACCATGCATTAGCACTACGCTAAAATGCATCTTAGTTCACTTTGCGTTTCACTAGGTTTTGAGTGAATTTGGACATTTTGACGATGGTGAAAATAGTCAACTCCCTAGGGAATGGGGACCAATTGCTATGGGCAATGAATTGGTCCACTAATACTTAGTGAAATACAAATTTATCAAGCCATTTCATTTGTTAGTTAATTAACCAGGTAACATGGAAATTGATTGAATTAAAAAAAATCATATTCAATCTAATTAATAATTTCATATTTTTCAATTTATGAATTATTGACATGTGTCACTACCTCTGCTAGGTTAAATATTTAACTTAGGTACATAGGCCATGTAATCAACTTAAATAAACACCTATTCTAAAAAATTACACAAAAGGATATTTCGTCAATTTACGATTGTTGATCACCAAACACCCCATTTTTTTGCAATAATGTGCATAATTACATTTATTTCCTTTTGAAAGTGTAAAATCATTTGAACAATTCTTTTTGAATATCACTATTCAATAACATTTCAATGACCATTTTTAAAAAATGAAATGTTTAATAAATGGATAATTTTTTTGTTAATATAATAATATTGCCTATGTTAGGTTACTTTCAACTATTTTAAAGTTACTTTTCATTGTTTTGAGTTATTTTGCTTTACATTATTTACGATTATTTATGGTTATTTTCAATTTTTTTGATATTTTTAATTATTTCACCCTAGGTTATTTTCAATTATTCTATGTTACTTTTGGTTATTTTCAGTTATTTCATGTTAAACTATTTTCAACTATTGTAAATTTTTTTGGCCATTCTATGTTTTTTGGTTATTGTACGTTATTTCACTTTAGATTATTTGCGATGATTATTACAAAAAAATATTCTAATTTATTTCATCTTAGGCTACTTTTAATTATGTGAGTTTATTACTGATTTTTGTTTTGTTATGGAAGGTTATTTCACCTTACGTTATTATTGATTATTTTAGATAATATTACCATAGGCTATTAATGGCTATTGGTGGATATTGGTGGTTATTAATGGATATAATATTATTGGCCATTGGTGGTTATTTTATTAATGGTTATTAGTGGTTATTGGTGGCTATTTTATTGGTGGATATTGTTGGATATTCTATTGTAGACCATTGGTGGTTATCTTATTGGTGGTTATTGATAACTATTATATTGGTGGTTATTAATAGTTATTTTATTAATGATTATTGGTTGTTATTGGTGGTTATTGGTGACTATTATATTATAATTTTTGTTGAATATTTTATGTTATATTATCATAGAATATGGATGATTATTTTATTGTAGGTTATTTTAAATTATGTTTCATAGGCTATTATTAATTATTATAAGTTATTTTACCTTAAGTCATTATATTATATTATATTATATTTTAAATTTCCATATTTATGATAAAATTTTATAATAACATAAAATATAATGATCTTGAATAACTTAAAGTATAACTTGAAATAACATATATTAATTGAAAATAAAAATAATTTAAGGTATAGCCTAAGGTTAGTTGAATAATTTATTTTAAAATAATTTAAAGTAAAAATCCTATAATAAATTAACTAAAAAACCTTAAGATATAATAACATATAATAGTTTAAGGTCAAATAACTTATAATAACTTTGGGTATAAGTTATAATAAGTAAGGTTGTAACCAAAAAGAGAAGGTCCGAAATCACACAACACTCTGGCTGCCTGCATAGCCTTAGGCGTCGCTGTCTTCCTAGTCTTTCTCACACACAGATCAGACCTTTGATCATCCCACAATACTCTGACTGTCCATGTGCTCCTACTCTGCTACACACAACTCAAACCTCTGATCATCCCTCAACATACTGATTGACTAGTGACGCTCACAGACGCACATTGCAAGACCCGAGATGTCCTTGCTTTGCTTCCACACAACAACAGAACATAATTCACAAGATGCATCTCCTGCCTCTCCTGCTCACACAATTTCCAGCCAAAGAAATTCTTTTCATTCCAAACTATGTACATTGCCCGAGAACACAAGCTTCATCTTCATCAGAAATGTTCACGAAACGCCAGATTCTCAGTGTTGTCTACTCATCTTTCTCTCCCTCTCTCTCTCATTCTTTTATAACAGTTAATTGGCCAGATACTAGGCGCAATGGAAAATTCTAACACTTTGCCAAGCTCTCCAGCAACTAACAGAACATCCCTTTACTCTGTCCTTCCTAGATCTCTAACCTCAACCTCCCAAATTCTCCTCCTATTTGCCGATTTTGTCCTACTCCACTTCTTTCCCTACTCTCCTTTCTTCCGTTTTTCTCCGATCATATCGCCCCAAAATTATCCTCCTGATCTTTCTCCACGCCACCCACTGTCCATTCCTCTGTTATAGCTCCAAACCGACTCTGCCCATAATGGCAGTTCCACCACTCATAATTCGTCGTCGTCAATCGGCCTCCATGCCCATTCAGTAGCAGCCGTCAATTGAGTTTCCCTGTACAGCATCCCACACACATCCAGCCAAGCTCCCATGCAACCCCATGCAGCATTAATGGAAAGGCAGCCGCCACAAAAGCAAGCGGCTTTACAAAGCAGAAACTCAGTTTCCAAGATCAGGGAATGTTCACAGGATATGGCGACCTAATTTCGCGTTACATATGTAACCCCTCCCTTTTTAAACAGCTGAGTCCCTCAGCTCCATCTAGTCTGGTGGGAAAAAGATCCAGAGGTCTTGACGAGATCTCCCCCACTGGTGACCATTGGCATCTTGGATGATGCATAATTGACAGCCTTCCTCAAAATCAAGGTTCTCTTTTCCATCAGTATGTCTCCAATGAATTGGTAAGGCCCCTCCCAACTTGTAGTCAAAGCTCTTCTTTTCCCTGGCTTCTTCATCTTCACCATCGTCTGACCTGCAATCAAGCCTTCAAACAAATGCTTACCCCTCCTGGGAGCATAGGCTTTCTTTTGTTGCTTTTGAGCTTGCCCCACATTAAGCAACACGTTGTTATGGATGCTTGCAATGAGTTCCACTTTCTGCAGGAACTGAGCTGCAGCCTTGTCCACATTCACACCATCGTTAGTCTCAGCAGTCAGGGCCTGTGAGTAGTTGTCTGCCCTCAAACGGGGTGTGTGACCAATAAGAATCATGAACGGAGAGAATTTGGTACTTGTTTGGATTCCACATCGGTACCCAAACGGAACCTTAGCCAACTGCTCATCCCAACAATCTGTGTTGGCAGGAGTAGCAGCAAGCACGATTATGCCATGTTTGATGGTCTGAATCATGCGCTTAGCAATCCTGTTACACTGAGGCCATTGGGGCGCAATGCGTTGGTGTTGGATTGCATAATTCTTACACATCACGTTGAACTCTGCATCCCACTCCCCCCCATTGTTAGTCAGTACGAATTTGGGAACTCCATATCTACAAATTATGTCATCCTCCAAAAACTTGGCTGTTGTTTTAGCTCCATGAGCAGCAACCACCTTTGCTTCGCACCACTTAGAATAGTTGTCAATGGCCACCAAAATATATTTGTTGCCTGACTTAGTCTCAGGCAATGGCCCTGCAGTATCTAGCGCAACTCGATGGAACAGATCACAAACAGGAATATTCTTCAATTGCTCATCTCCTGATCGGATGCTGCCTGAGCTCCTCACCAATTGGCACTGTTGGCACCCTCTGACCACTATCTTGACATCTGTAGTCCAACTGTGCCAAAAGTACCTTCGTCAAATCTCCGCCAACGTCCGCTATTCACCAAAATGCCCCAGGTCTTCGTGCATTTGTTTTACCAGAGACACCCTCTCCTCGGGTTTGGGCACAAGCAATGCTTTGAAGAAAAACTTCTGCTCCTTCCAGCAATAGTTGCTTGCCCTCTTCCTGATCCTCTTGCTCTCCTCAAAGTCCATTGCATCTAACAGTACACCTTCCTTCAATAGCATTAGGCATTTTGTATCCTCCCAGATGTCAATGCAACTAGACTTCACTCCATGGTCTTCTTCATCATCGGGTTCTGTGGGGCTCAATTCATTGTTCCCAAACTCAGACATTTCCTGAGCTGCCAAAACCAAATCTAACTGCTGTCGCTTGTCAATATACTGAGGTCTCCTCCTTTTCAGCACCATTCGCGCTTCCTCATGCTGCACAGGTCCATCACCCGTTGGCATTACTTCTTCACTTGGGATAGACTCTTCAAATAGGTCCTCTTCTAATGCAACGTCAAGCATAAACAACTGATGGTCGCTGACATATTTCCGGTGGTTGATGCCAAAGCAACAAGCACTATGTTGTATCAATCTTCTGTCCTTTCTCCTGACACCCATCCATTTTATTTCCTCTCCTGTCAGAGCACAGAGAAGCTCTCCTCCTCCTTCAGGTACATCAGCTTGAGCACCTGCAATGTCTAGGATCCCTTCACCGAAATCCTCATCATCTGCAGCTGATCCAACTGGGTTCCTACTCAAAGCATCAACGTTCATGTGCCTGAATCCTGGTCGGTGTACTATTTTGAAACTAAAGTCTTACAACATGCCAACCCATCTGCCTCTTCGACCATGTGCATCAGATACAGTCGCTAACCACTCTAGGGGTTTGTGATATGTACGTAGGATGAAGTGTTTCATGTGTAAGTATTATCTGAAGTGCATCACACCCCAGATCAGAGCGTAGCATTCCCCTTCCATTGGATGGAATCTCCTCTGTACCTCAGTCAGGCTCTTGCTGGCATATGCCACCACTCTCTCAAAATTCCTTTCTTTCTGTGACAGTATGGCTCCAACGCCCTTGGGCGACCAATCCACGTCCAACAAGAAGGTTCGCTTAAAATCTGGTCATGTGAGAACAGGCGCGTCCACCAGAGCTGCCTTTAATGCCTGGTATGCATGCTCATAGTTCACATCCCATACAAATGCAACGTCCTTCCTTGTCAATTCAAACAAAGGACCTGCTAAACTTGAATAGCCTCTAACATATTTTCGGTAGTAACATGTTAGACCTAAGAATGATCTGACGCTTGTGACATTCTTTGGTGTTGGAAAATGCAACACCACTTTGATTTTTCCAGGATCGGGTCGGATACCCTCCCTGCTCACCACATGACCCAGAAAGGTGATAGTCTTAGCAGCAAAACAACATTTGCTGGGGTTGAGCTTTAGATTCACTTCCCTGAGTTTGCAAAGCACTACATCCAAATGTTGAATGTGCTCCCCCCAAGTCTCACTGTGCACATTGAGGTCGTCAACGAACACCTTTAGAAACGTGCTTCCCAAGTCCTTCAAGACCTTTGACATAGTTCGAGTGAATGTACTCGTTGCATTCTTGAGTCCGAATGGCATAACGGTCCAATCGTACAATCTAGTCTTGGTGATCAAAGTTTTCTTTTTCATATCCTCTGGAGCCATTCGAATTTGCCAAAACCCAGACTGCAGGTCTAGCGCAGAAAACCATGTCGATTTGCCTAGCTGATCAATCACATCCTCGATGAGTGGCATTGGAAACATATCTCGACGCGTTTGAGCATTGAGAGGTCGATAGTCTCCACAGAAACGTTTGCTCCCATCTTTCTTTATTGGCAACGTCACCCGACAAGCATATTCAGAGTTACCCAAATCAACCAGTGCATCAATCTGTTTCTTTACTTCAGTTTCCTCCCAGTAAGACAGTCGACCAGGAGAAGCTTGCAAGGTGGAAACCCTTGTGTGTCAATACTATGCTCACCAATGGTGCAGCAGCCCAATTCGCCCTTGTTCCAAGCAAAGACGTCTTGGTATCTTTCCAAGACCTCCCAGAGTTGTTGCTGCCCATGCTTACCCAAATCGGTGTCGATCTTGATTCGTTCACAGATCTCCTTCCACCTAATCCCCAACTCAAAATGGCTGCACGATGCAAATTTCTCAGTGGGCTTGCAATCAGAATTACCAGTTTCTACTTGGACAGTCTGGAGTGGCATTGGAATTGCAAATTCATGTTCGGGCTTGTGTTGTTGCAACAACACTGGCCCAGGTACATTGTGTAAGGACACGTGCACAAACTGTCTGCTCTCCTCTGCATCAAATGCCCACCTGATCCAATCGCATAATCATCCCCATTCGAGATCTCCTCTATCATGATCCCATCAGCCTGCTCCTACAACATTAGTCGCAACATTTCCTGTGGTCCTTCCGAGCTTACCAATTCCTCAAACTCAGCATCCACAAACTCATCTTCTGAATCGATCTGCTCTAATCGATTAAATTCCGAGTCATAATATTCACCATCGTCACTTTCATCATCAGAATCCGAGACAAACGCGGCACCCCCTTTGTCGACAGTCTCTCGATCCGGATCAGGTACCCCGTCACCTTCTTGATCGACATGTGCGTCCTTCTAAGAGGTCGACGCTTCTCGCACCATTGTACCTGTACTCACCTTGTGGAGCAAATTTACCACTGTCAGTGGCAATACTTCTACATTGGTCCCAGGCCCATGCCTTACCTGGATCAGACCTCGTTTGACATCGACCATCGTTCCAATCTTCATCAGAAAGTCTAATCCCAATAGCACGTCGTATCCATTCGTGTCTACTACCATGAAAGTCATGGCACATTGTATACCCCTGATTTTAACTTGTAGTTCATCAACCTGGCCCAATGCCTGAGTGATCACTCCCAATGTCATCTTGTAACTCTCACTTCCTATCACAAGATGCATCATACCTAATTCTCTCACTACAGCAACAGCCAGCATCGAACCTTTCAACAATGTAGTCACTGATCTCTATAGGCAAATGTAGAGTTTACTCCGATGCGTCTTACTGACGCAAATCAACCTAAGTGATGGGAGTGCAGAAACCACTAAAACCTGATCCTCAGTGGTCTTCAAATCCCTTCTTCTCCTTGCAAACTTCGCCAAGCTCTCAAGGTGCTCCAGCTCGCCAGGAATCATCAGAACAGTTTCCATGGGAGATAGAAAAATCTTCCCTTTTATGAAATGTGAGAGGATTTTGGACCTCACAGAAGCGTCCCTGCTCATACCAACTCCCTCCCTCTCAGCTTCAGGGATTGGTACAACTCCTCCTGGTGCTACATCGACAGGAGTCCTTCTCCTCGGCACTCGGGTGTTGGAAAACAAATTTTCATTTCCACACAGCTTATTAAGCTGCTGCTCGGTCGTTGCTCCATCATGAAGCAACACTTCCAAGAAATTCGCTACTCCAACTGTTGATTTCCCATCTTTGGGCTTCTTCCAGCATTTGTCTTCAGAGTGCCCCAACCTCGCACAATAGGTACATTTGATACCACAGTTTTCTGTCCTATGCGGCATATTACACTTTGCACATTTCGGTCGTGCTTCATTTAGCCTCGGACAGGCAGTGGCCATATGGTCCCCACCCTTACAGAGCTGGCATCTTCCAAAGGCAGTGGAAAAGGATGATGATGCTGGATCATGCGAATGCCCTTTGAAGAAATTTATAAGTGTGTTGTTTAACGCAGTAACCTGCTTCTCCACATTGCTCTCCGACGTCTCTTCTTCTCATTCCTCTCGAAGAGGCTCATACGGTGTGTCGCCGAGTTTAACTAGAATTCTTTCTACCTTTGTTGCAGCTCCAACCAATTCTTTGATGTCTGCAAACGTCCTCACCACACACAGCTTTCGGATTTCTGGCCTCAGCCTGGCCAGGAATCTCCTCTGCTCTACATCTTGTATTTGGCCCTTCCGAAACAACTTGCCCAATAGTTCGAAATATTTCTGAACCCTTTCTTTGGGTTCTTGCTTGATGGCATCCATCTTCATTTGGATGTCATCAGCATCGATGCCTCCATACTTCTGCACAATCAGATTGCGTAACTCAGTCGAATCAGCAGGCGTTGGTTATAGCCTTCTGAACCATTCTTTGGCTCGATCGTGCAAGTTCAGCTTGGCGATCTTGAACAGTTTGTCAGCATTGAGATCACACACTTCGGCGGCCATGGTCAGTCGCTTCGCCCAATCATTTCCATCCTCGTGATCTCGTCCCCAGAACAACTCATCCATTCCCTAAGGGCTCGTCATCTCACAAAGGTTCAGCAACATAGCAAAAATTGCAGCCCTCCTTTTCACACACAGCTCTTCAAATCGAAAAGAAAGAAAAACAGATGCAATCAAAATTGATCAGCCTCTCAGCTCTTGCAACACAAGTCTCACTCTTGAAAAAAAAACAAATGTCGTCCGAGTCACCCATCAAACTCGGATTGCACTCCCTCCATCATCGGTTTTAAAGGTTCAAAAGTGTATGGAACAGTGGTAAAGTTCTGCTCATCCGTAGACTCTTACTAGAATCTTCATCCTCCTTCCTGGCTTTGCCAGATCCTCCATCTAATGAGGCGGGATCTTGATCCGCCATGCTCTACCCGGAGCAAGCAATCTCCCTCCTAAAATAAATCCTCCACACCAGGGATATACAATCGCACAAAATGGTTAGGTGATACCGCCGACTTAGGAATCCAAATGTCCCTTAGCCTCGGTACACTAAATTGTCACTCTGCAAATTCAGGAATCACCTTACGCAAGGTAGGAGGTGAAGTAAAAACTGGTTTGTAAGTCTGAGGTCGATACCTAGCCCCTTGCTCCATGGATTACCTTCACCCAGACTTGCGTTCGAGTGTAGAAACCACTATGAGCTACTTCTACAGCAATGTCTCCTACTCGAGCCTCATCAGGATTTATTCCTACAAGCCTCACCACACCAAAGCCTAGAAAACGAAAAATGACTCCTCCCCTCTGTGGTCTGCTTTGAACATTAGAGAAATCAAATCTACGAACAAGCCGCTGCTCAACAATCTCCTGAGTCACTTTTTTCGTAGGAACTTCCTCTCCGCTAGACGAAGACATGATCTTCAACTATCATTTTACCTAAATCTACACAGGTTCTACCAAGGTTGTAAACACGGAACCTTGCTCTGATACCAAAAAGAGAGGGTCCGAAATCACACAACACTCTGGCTGCCTGCACGGCCCTAGGTGTCCATGTCTTCCTGGTCTTTCTCACACACAGATCAAACCTTTGATCATCCCATAATACTCTGACTGTCCATGTGCTCCTACTCTGCTACACACAACTCAAACCTCTGATCATCCCTCAACATACTGACTGCCTAGTGACGTTCACAGACGCACATTGCAAGACCCGAGATGTCCTTGCTTTGCTTCCACACAACAACAGGAAACATAATTCACAAGATGCATCTCCTGCCTCTCCTGCTCACACAATTTCCAGCCAAAGAAATTCTTTTCATTCCAAACTATGTACATTGCCCGAGAGCACAAGCTTCGTCTTCATCAGAAATGTTCACGAAATGCCAGATTCTCAGTGTTATCTACTCATCTCTCTCTCTCTCTCACACATCCTTTTACAACAGTCGCTTGGCTAGATACTAGGCATAGCGGAAAATTCTAGCACTTTGCCAAGCTCTCCAGCAACTAACAGAACATCCCTTTACTCTATCCTTCCTAGATCTCTAACCTCAACCTCCCAAATTCTCCTCCTATTTGCCGATTTTGTCCTACTCCACTTCTTTCCCTACTCTCCTTTCTTCCCTTTTTCTCCGATCATATCGCCCCAAAATTATCCTCTTGATCTTTCTTCACGCCACCCACCGTCCATTCCTCTGTTATAGCTCCAAACCGACTCTGCCCATAATGGCAGTTCCACCACTCATAATTCGTCACCGTCAATCGGCCTCCATGCCCATTCAGTAGCAGCTGTCAATTGAGTTTCCCTGTACAGCATCCCACACACATCCAGTCAAGCTCCCATGCAATCCCATGCAGCATTAATGGAAAGGCAGCCGCCACAAAAGCAAGCGACTCTACAAAGCAGAAGCTCAGTTTCCAAGATCAGGGAATGTTCACAGGATATGGCGACCTAATTTCGTGTTACAAGGTAGCCTAAAACTATATAAGGTATATCATCATAAAATAACATAGGGTATTCAAAACAGCAACATAAAAATAAATGTATTTACCACAATAAATCATACTAGTGAATTATGTGAATTTGTAGTGAAACACGATGTTTACATAATGATATTATAATGAAATAACTTTAACCATGGTGGAATCACTAAAGTGCAATGAACTTATTTCACTTTTAAGGTCCCATAATGATTTAGGCTAATGAACTACACTCCATTCTTGTACTAGTGCATATGTTTAAGTTGTCACATGTAATAGGTTAATCAAAATCAAAATAAAATGAGCACTCAACCTTAAAAGCTTATATTATCAAGTCGGTCACATTAAAGAAAATGTCAAAATCAATCAATTATTATTGCTACTAACAAAACATTCATTTACCAACTTTACCAATAAATGAATTTAGCAATTAAAGTTAATCCATGGTCCGTTAGGGAAACCTACATAGTTTTACATTATACAATACCTCCTAATTTAAAGCTCCTACATATGATTATTGTGCTAAAACAATTGTTCAAAGATAATTTTGTAATCCCAAATGTGATAAAGAAAATTATAACAACAAATCAAGTTTGTGTTAGTACTAACATCAATTTTTTATAAATAAAGCTCGTAGCCAAGTTTTTTGTATATGTGTTAAAATTTTATGACTACCGACACTCATAGATTGGGTGTGAAATTCATTTGTGTAAACCACAAATTAATGTTTACATTTTACAAAAACAATTAGAATCACATTCTAATGTTTGCTATCACAATTGAGTGCAATGATTATATGTACCCTTGTTTTAACAAGTGGACCATAACATTGAACATTTTTTAAAAAATTGAACTCTCCTTGGGCTACAATTCAACATGCTTCCTAAAGATTGTGCATAGATTGTGCCATCACTCTACCATTGCTGTGACACCAATTGCCTTCAACTTTCACACCATATCAATCTTAACTATTAGCAATAATTTTGCATGCATGGACCTCAATATTGCCAAGCTAGAAAAATGTATCCAATGAAATAAATCAGTAGATGGTGCTAAGGAAAAATTGTATACAAGAATTTACTTGATAAGTATTGCCAACAAAACACTTCATCGACTTCAATTAATGAAATATGTTAGATTTAAGCAAATTGCATAATTCAAAATGCATAACTTACCTTCTTGTTTATATGTGTGGCAATAGCAAAACTGTCATTAGTTAGCATGCCATTTGAACCCTAGTTTTTGTCAAGCAAAAGGAATATTCCATGCATAATTATCTTTTTGTATTTAGTTCTCATTTTGTCCCTTGTCTGACATTTGATAAATGATAAAGTAATTAATAGTTTGAATTGGAAAACCATGAAATCAATATTTATCATCTAAACTAGGTTGAACATTGAATTGGTCATGAAGGGTAGATTGTGGAAGGACAACATAAAGGTCTTTTATTTCCTCTATTGCTTCCAATCATAATCAGTCACCAATAATGTAAATTCCAATGCTAATGTTTTCCACACTTGTCGAATCAACCATTGCTTTTTCATTATTCCACGTTTGCACCAACCCTTAAACAACAAAACCACAAAATGTGCTTGACGAATGAAATCAATTCAAGCAATGAGGATAACATCATTGATCCATAAAGAATAAGCTCAAGGGTACAAGTCATATAAACATTTTTTTCCATTAGATAACATTTCTACATGTTTCTGACGTAAGGATAATCACTGCAAACTATCATTATTAAAAAGCATGGATTCTTCCCCCCAAATGGATATGCTATCGATTCTTTAACATGATAGTGTTCAATGCAATCTAAAAGTCCATATTCCAACATTTTTTTCCACATGAACATGTATCATGAACCTATCCAAGTGTTGTCAGATCATAGATGGTAATCAAACATTCCTTCATATAGTCTCAACTAATTATTACATGTGTCCCATCCAAGCCTTACTCACATCTCCAATGTGGATGGTGTGTCCATTGACTATCCCTGAATCTCCCTCGCCTACAATAAGCTCAAACTTAATTACATCGTTTGAAGGTTCCACTCCATGAAAAAGAACACAATTCACCAAAGTTGTTGCCATGGGGTGACTTGCTCAAGATTCTCAATGCTTACAACCATGATAAGAAAAAGAAAAAGAATTGATCATAAGTGTGCACACCGCTAATCATCCAAGCCAAACCACACACCAACACTAATATAAGAACAATATTTTCACATTCAACAAATTCTCATAGTATAAGTGAAAAAATGCAGTAACATTATTCATTTTTGTGTCTACCTACCAATAGACAACCCAATTGTACTTCAAGACATGCACACAAAACTTTTGGCATTCCTTTCAATGACAAGACTAACTGAAGTGATATTTACACATGTGTCAAACACATGTAGAAGATTGTAGAAACATCCACACACCAACACTTTGAAGGTATCTACTATGTTAGTTCCCAATAAAACCAACACAACCATGTAATCAATCATTCAGTTTAACCCACAAAATGTCAAACCATTAGCTTCACAACATGAAGTTTAGATACATACGAATATAATAAACTTGTTGAACACTACAATTGGCATCAACTGACGTTATGTCCAACACCTAAAACTGCCCTTTGGACAAGGCACCAGTCTTACCCTAATCCCAAACCTTCTTCTTCTTTTATCTTATTCTCTGCTTGATGAAGTGTGCTTTGCAACAATTTGGCATGTTGCCAACTCCATACCCATATATGTTGCCAAATCCTTTGTTGGGTCCACTAGTTGTGCTTAGATTGAATTATTGAAGAACTCGTGATCACCTACTCAAACCAAATTTTAATGTAGCTTCCATGTTAAATTACTCCATAACGATCCAAAGGAACACATAAAGAAAACGAATATGAAATTCCTAAGTCCAAACCTCCTCCAATTGCCTTGGAATGGTGGACCAACATCTATCCCATGCAACATGTTTGTCGTGACGTAAAGGTGTCATGGATCATAGAGTCTTCCACTATGACATTATGACGTGAAGTGCCACAAGCCATGACGTAACACAATGGGCCTTTTTCACGCCCATCTAACCTAATTTGAAATTACCTGGAATTTCCATTATGGTAGATGGTTTTAATACTATCATGCCTTGTGGATATGGCATGGTATATAGACACGTCACAACATATGGACAAGGCACACCATTGGGATGTGGCATCCCAAAACCCATAACATGCCATAAAGTTTTAGTGTGGTACATGGCATGCCATATGCTTTTAATTTAATTGTGACGGGGGGTTTATGGTTTAATTAGTTTGAGGGTCTTATTAAATCATATCAACATTGGATTTTGTTAATTCATGATTAATGAAACAAAATTGAAATTATGAATTATATTAATATCAAACTTGCATCCTTATTTGAATTTTTGAATGATTAGTTGTATAGAAAATTCTAGTATGATGGATCATCTTTGGTTTTCAAATGCATTGAATATTTTGTGTAGATATAAGGTTGGATTTTGCTAACATAGGACAATGTGTCTTATTGTCCGTAGAGCTTGGTTTTGATATGTTATTCTTCAAATAAGTGTGACTAGACAAGTGCGATTGTTTGGAGATCATATAACTTTTTTCAAGGATAGTGCAAAGTTGTGTTTATTTGCATTGGGTTTTAGTGTGTTATACACAAATGGCTTGTACCAAGCATGGTGTTACTAAGGTTGGCCAAGAGGCCTACATTGTGCAACTCTTAACCACTTTACATGTGTTGTTAGGAGTTGTAAAGGATTTTATTGCAACTAGTGTGGATTCTATAGTCAACGTTTCAATTTTTTGAGATGTTTCAAAGTTGTGCGAAAATGTTAAGACTAGGCTTGTTAATGGTCAAAGTTCAATATTAAATTGTGAGAGAATTCTTATGGAAGATTTGTGGCCTACTTTAATTAAAGAGAACAAGAGATATCAAAAAGAATTGAACAAGGCAGATTTGGCCACTATTAATTGGCAAGAAGAAAACTCGGCTCTCCAATCTCAATTATGTCATATTTGAAGTCAATTAATGCAAGTAATGTGTCAAACAATGGCACCTCTAATGAAGATAGTGTAAATGGACCACAATGTCCAAACACACTTGAGCATATTAACTTGAATGAAGACAAGAAGGAAGTTTGTGAGGGGAAAAATAAGAATGTTCCAATTATTGTTTGGAGCTCAAGTGAGAACGAAAAACAATTCTTGTCATTGTCACTTCTAGAGCATGAGTCATGGAATGACTTTATTTTATCAAGTGAAGATCTCCAACATTCATTAAAGGATGGTGAGTGTCCTACCATGGCATCTTCTAGCATTGTTTTCCATGTTCATTTTTACAATTGCTTTCAATGGACCATTTTTGTGCTTAATGAATGGGCTTTTAGGGTTTTGTAGGTGAACAAACCACCTCACAAATTGCAAGAGTGAATCTTGCACCAAGACAAACAATTCCACCTAAGCCATTTGATTGGATTATGTGTCACAAGTGTAAGTAATCCACCCCCACACAAATTTGTGGAGTGTGTAAAATGAAAATGTGACAAGGAAACCCTCCAAGGTCATGATGCCCTTGTTGCAAGGCATTATATGATGCCATTTTTTCCCATACATATGTTGAGGCTTGAGCAATTGAATTTCATAGAATGTAGTCGCCATAAATCAAAACATAAACCCCCAAATAGCCCCTTCAAATTCTAGGACTTGGGGGCTTCCTTAATGAGAATTGAAGTGATGCATGTATTTTGCTTAATGTACGAATGTTTTAGAGTGGGATTATGATATGATTTTTAAAAATTCTCACAAGTGTGCAACTTGAAAGTTTGGTGAAACATGTTGAAAACTTTATTAAGTTATCAAAAGCAAACTTGGTTGGTAGGGTTTAAAACCTAATTACTGAAAGGTTTTTGGGACAAGATATGAATATCTAGAGATATGTAACATTTATGATAGTTGATCTTGGCAAGCTATGGTGAAACGACCCTTTAGATTTGATTATGTAATATTGTAAATTATAATGAATTGCAACAATTTGTAATTTTTTCAAAGATCAATGTAACATTTCAAATCCCTCCATATTTTTTTCAATGTTTTGTCTGCTTCCATATATATATGGACTTTGAATAATTGTGCTTTCCAATATTACATTCCTATATAGCTTCCAATGCATGTTGTAATGTATTTAGTTGGGATGATAACTTGTTGGCACATTATTGGTATATGTCAATCACTAGTGTATTATGAATCATGGGGTCTCTAATAGAGTTGACAAAATTATTTTAGCATAAAATTCCAACTAGAATCACAACATTGAGCGAATTCTTACAACTGATTTAATTCAAGACTATGCGAATGCTTTGCTAACAATGTGGTTGTTTGGTTGTTTTTTTCAATTTGCCTTTCTAGTTAATTTACATGATATTGGTCTTCGCATGCAATTGATTGTTGTGACTATTGGAGGGCCATTTCCTTGGGTATGAAATTTTTGTCCTTATTTGTTTGTTTGCTTGTAACGATGGCATCCTAAAAATGAAATTGATTTGGTTAATTTGAAAGTTTTGATTAGTTGTAAGGGTTTTTTTTAAGTACAACAGGACACACAATCCATGATTGGAAGGAAAAAAAAAAGCATGAAGGAGGGGTTTTTGGGGCTACCATGGAGGGTGTATATTTAAGCAAACCATTACTTGATGATCGAAGCTTCAAGTAGATTCATTGGAGGAGATTTACAAGTCAACCCTTTATGCAATCCTATGTGCATTTTTGCATATGGTTGTACTACCAATGATCTTTGTAACCAAGCTCATGAAACCAAAAGTTTTTTCCCTTGTTTGTTTCTTTGGGTGAATTTTTTGAACTTAGTGACAAAACACCAAAAGAAAAAAAGTCTAATGAATCAAGCAAAAGCTTTTCTTGACACATGCTTTTCTTTTTCATCTTAGACAAGAAACATGGTAGTTCTTTTGTTGAATTCATCTCAAGTATTGGGCGATGATTATGGGTTTGATACTAATAGATTAGTAGCCCTTTGACCTTTTGATTGTGATGGCCATCAACATAAGAAAATCCACCCACATTGTGTGAAACAAATTTACAAGAAACATGCCAAATTCTAGAGAAAATTGTACCATACAAAAAGATAACATTAATCATGTATGATTTATCATAAAAACTAGCCTACCACATGGAGGATAATTTGTTGGATGGCAAACCAAATTAAAACCCCACCTAGTAATTGAACTTCCAACATAATTCTTAGCCTTAACAATGGACCCTTTCTTTTTTCCAAATGATTATGAATTGGACTAGCCCTTGGTGGAGGTGTTTACTAGCTTTGAAATGACAAAAGGATATGTGATTGCTAGTTTTGTCCCCAAGGTGTTCGAAAAAATATAAAGTAAATAAAATACTTATTTGTGATGGAGATGATGATGTGATTGGCATGCAATAGATCATAAGTACATGGGTACATGTTGTGAGGTTCACACCAATCATGATACATTCCTATCAAACTTCGATCATAAATAATGGGTAGCATGTCCAGTTTACTTATGGGTATGATATTCATCGCCCCCATGAATTGTTGGATGAATGTTGCAACAAACTTATTTTATTTAATCAACTCAAAATCTTGTTTAAAGCCCACATTGTCAACTAAAGTCATAGGGCTCAAAACATTGAGTAGTCAAACTTATGATCAGAGGGCACACATTCTATTTACCCACCATAGCCCGCCCTCATGTCCATGATAATGGTAGTCCAATTCATCCTTATTGTTCCTTGTAAATACAACTTCTACACAACATGCTCCCAATGTTGTGTGTCAACACAATCATCTTTAGTAGCATGTGTTCCATAGATACCAATTTCAGTATGAGTTAGCCAAGGTGGTTTGGCCATTAGCCTTGTTGGCCACTATGCTAGCCATTGTGAGTGTCAACTATCAAGGATTCTATGGATGCAATTTGTCATTTTCACATACCTACAAAAAAACAATTTGATTCAAACAAATAAACAATCATTGTTTTATGTGAAGCCACCACCTTAACTTGGAGGGAAGGTCCACATGGTGGGTCAAGGCCTAGTTTAAACCATTGCACCCAAGAATTCTAAAGAGGAGGAATTTAACAATTCAACAACCACCTAAGAAAGAGTTATGAAAAGAAAAAGGACTTAGTAATCAACATCAACATTATTAACCTTAGAACAAAGTGGAAGGCTGCTTATGGTAACTTTGCGTGAAGTTTCATACAATTCATGCTTGTCCTTAGGTTTTTTAATATTGCCACATCACTTGTTATTTCATTTGAATTATATTGCCTAACCGCCAATTTCTAGGACATGTTTTTTGTGACAACATTTGTTTTTGTGGCCAAACAAAAGTAAAAAAACTACATATTATATTAAACATTACATCTTAAACCATTTCCCAAAAATATATTATTATTATGCATATTGCACTTGCAACCCAAAACAAATAATTCATTTGATTCCTACCATGGATGTATGAAAAAAAATGTTATAAACATCCTATTTGACAACCCTGATATAGAGCATGGGTACACAAAAAAAATCAAGATAATATGATTCCATGCTTCCTGGTTTGTTGGCATGTTATGATACACAAGTGTTGAAGACCACACAAAGGACCCAATTGAGCTCTAGGGGGAGCATGCCACTTATTTGAAAATTGAGGTCACCAGCTCCACAATCTTCTAAAACAAGAGTTTTAGCAAGTTACTACTCAACTCAAAACACAAAAACCAGCAATGATAAGAATTGTTGTCACCATAATAATATCTTAGCTCTAAGGGGATTCCATCATAATATCCCTCCAAGGTTTTCCGTCATTAGTGGGATGACCCTTCAAGATTGATAGAAAATTATTGTACCAATGAAAGTGAAGAAGAATTGATGAAACAAAAATAAGAGAGACCATACTATCATCATTCCAATGTAAGGTCTGGCAATGAACACAATGCACCATGTTAAATAGGGATCTTATTTTGTGAGCATGTGAGTGTGAACGGTGAGCATGTGAGTGTGCACGGTGAGCATGTGAGTGTGAACAGTGAGCATGTGAGTGTGAACGATGAGCATGTGAGCATGAACAAGTGAACCCAAGGGAATCTTTTTGATAATATCTTGTTGACATTGACGAAATATTATTTGACACATAAGAAAAAATAGTTGGTGACATGGAAGAATATTTTGTCGCATTTCATAAATGAATGATTTTTTTAGATAAAAAAATGAATGACAAATAAAATGGGTGAACTTTCAAATGAACATTAGCAACAAAATTGTTGCAAAAAACTTATCAATGGAAACAAGATGGAATAATTTCATGTTGGCTTATCTTGAAACATACAACACATAAAATGTTAACACAATACTTCAAATTATACTTCATATTTCTTTAATATGAATTTTTGTAACATCTAAACCATTTAAAACTTTAAACTAAATCCAAATCAGTGACATATAAACTTTTTGAACCACCAATAGGTATTTGCCAATCCATAATCTACCCATTCACCATCAAGAGGCATGTGCCCATTAGGAATTGAAACGATGCTTGACTATAAACTTTATGACCTACCAAGAGCTATGTGCTAATCCATACACTACCCATTCACCACGAAGAGGCATGTGTTCATTAAAAATTGAAACAACACCAAGTAGCCACTAACACTTTACATTATTTAAACCATTTCAAACTATTTACACCATCATTCAATTCAGCATAAATATATAATTAAAGTAAGGTTGGTGTGTCATGCGTTGAAACAATTCTTTTTTGGCACTTTATTAAAAATCCGACCCCTTGGTTTTAAATATGTTTTATGTGGTAGAACATTATCTATTTGTATAAGCATATTTTGAATTGCCACATCATTTGTGGCCATTGTCATCTTGGTCGCTGTAATGGGAGACAAGGTAAACACAATTGTAACATGGATTTGTCGACAAAATACAAGTGGTCAAAATATAATAAATATTCATATGATACAAATAAAATTCCAACAATAGACATTTCAACCATTTTAACAACATTATTGTGAAGCAACTATTTTGAAAACACATTGAAAATTTTATGCACAACTTGTATATGTATCCTATAAAGGGTTAGGTAATTAAGGGCATCGTTCTAGGAATGTAAGAAGTGAATGCAAGAAATTGACAAGTACATTATTGTCCCGGGAGTCCAACCACAGTTTTCGGACTCCTCCTTGGGAGTCCTGGGAAAAAGTGCCATTCGGATGTGGCTCCTGCGGAGTAACGCAGAGAATATTATATGGGAGAAGGTGGTGGCTTCACCCGAGTCCGAGCCGTGGTGAGTCAAGTGAGTCCAAGGTTGCCTATGGCTTGTCCCAACACCAAATGGATGTAGAATGAGTTCTAACCAACTTGGGGTTGGTTTTGCATGCAACACCTGTAACAACATAATTGTCCCTCTTCCTAGTCTAATCCCTGGACTTCTAGCATGCCCTTCTTACCCCCTTCAGTGTTGGAAGTCGGGAACGGTACCAAGTTCCATCTTTCTGCAATTCAACATACTTAGACTCTCAAGCGGGTCTAACAAGGAACTTAGGAATGCATCACTTGGTATCAGAGCTCAAGGTGAAGCTCGACTTGCTTCTTGGGAGTTGTGATGGCACCCAAGAAGAATCGTAAGCAAGCACAAGACTCCATGTTGGAGGAACCCGTTGAAGACCGAGTAGTCCCGCCGGAGTCAATTGGGGAGGAGGAACCGAGGACCCACGAGGACCAAGATGAGCCCGAAAGTGAGGAGGAACAAAGGAGCTTGGTCCTATTCACCCTGGAACAATTGGAAGTCCTCCTCAAGATGAATAGGCTCGATTTTGGTGAGTTGGTGGCGGCCCTCAAAACAGGGACCCCCAAGGGTGAAAGGTTTCAACCGGCCAAGCCCGGGAACTTCGATGGTGCCCGTGATCGAAAGGTTATGGATGCTTGGCTTGCGGAGATGGAGGATTATCTGCATGCCGCCAAGGTTGGAAGGATTCGGCCGTGGAGCTTGCCCAATCCTACTTGAAAGGCTATGCCGCCACATGGTGGAGGACAGTGAGATAAGAGGAAGGGAAGAACCATGGCTACACATGGGAGTTCTTTAAGGAACGCCTTGAGTCAGAATTTGTCCCAAGGAATTTTGACTACATCTCGAGGTGCAAACTCCGTCACCTCGTGAATGCCACAAATGAAAACTTGAGGCAATTTGTGAGGGCTTATTCAGAACTCATGCTTGAGATCCGGCACATGCATGAGCTGGATCGTGTGTGCCAATTTGTGATGGGACTTCCAACTTGGGTCAAGCAAAAGCTTGAGGAGAGTTGGCCCGCCTCATTATCCGAAGCCATCACGAAAGTGGAGAATTTCTTGGATGTGGGGTGGAGTGACAAATCCACGTTCAAGAATGACAACAAGTTTCTTCACAAGAAGCTAAGGCATGAGGGGGAATGGAACCGGGGGCAAGGAAGCCCGACCAAGGATAAGCCCAAACAATTCCAAGGCTTGGGGTTCAAACTTAAAGGGAACTTTGTGAAGAAGGGGGCTCCTTTCAAAGCGAGCCAACCCAAGGGAGATTTTGGGGTGAAACCCAAAGGAGCATGTTTCAATTGCAACAAAGTGGGGCATTATTCCAAAGATTGCCCCAAGTCCAAATCGGGGAGTGGGAGCTCTAAGGTACTTGCTCTCAATGCCAATCTAGTCCAACCGGAATGCAATCATTTATCTTCTTGAAGGGGAAGATTGCTGAGCGGGATGTTTTATGTCTTTTGGACACAGGGGCTTCTCACAACTTCATAACTCAAAAAAGCGTCGAAAGGATGGAGCTTTGCTTGGAGGAGCTCAAGGCACCCATTGAAGTGCACTTCGCGGATGGGGTTCCCCATCCCACTACGTTATAAGCAAAGGAGGTGCCTCTCCAATTAGGAAATTGGAGAGGAAAGGTGGACTTGTTGGTTTCCACCTTGGGTGGAATGGATTGCATTTTGGGAATGGAGTTCATCACCTAAAACAATGTGCTCATAGAAGGGCATAATAGGCTAGTTAGAATCCCATTTAAAAGTGGGATTGTGCGGGTGAAGGCACATGAGTTGCCTTGTGTGGGTGGACCAACCATCCACTTCATGTTAGAAAAAGCTTGGAAAAAGGAATGTGTGGGAGGCCATAACATGATGTGTGTTAAGGTTGGATGAGTTTGAGCCCGAGGAAGCCACGAAGTTGGTGATTTCCCCCAAGTGCATAAGGCGAGTTTTGGAAGAGTTCACGGATGTGATGCCCGAAGACTTGCCCCCGAGAAGACGGGTTGATCATGCGATAGAAGTGATGCCGGGAGTGGCACCTCCCGCTAAGGCCCCATATCAAATGGGCCATGAGGAGTCGAAAAAGCTTAAGGTTCAACTAAAAGAACTCCTTGCAAAAGGGTATATCAAACCAAACAAATCACCATATGGGGCACCCGTCCTTTTTGTTCACAAGAAGGATGGGACATTGAGGATGTGTGTGGATTATAGGGCCCTCAACAAGGCAACAGTGAAAAACCGGTATCCTTTGCCTCGCATCGATGATCTATTTGACCGTCTCGGGAGCCAATGTTTTAAGCAGGATTGACTTGCGTTCGGGGTATTACCAAATTCGGATTGCGGAGAGGGATGAAGAAAAGACCGCTTGTTGCACAAGGTATTGCTCATACAAATTCTTGGTGATGCCTTTTGGGCTCACCAATGCACTCGCCACATTTTGCACTCTCATGAATGACATTTTCCGAGAATGGCTTGATGATTTTGTAGTCATTTACATAGACGACATTTTAATCTATAGTGGCTCCTTGGACGAGCATGAGGAACACCTTCGCAAGGTGTTCCAAAGGCTAAGGGAAAACAAGTTGTATGCCAAGCTTGAGAAGTGCGAATTTGGAGTGGCGGAAGTGGATTTCCTTGGACATAAGATAACACAAGAAGGTTTGAAGATGGACGATCACAAGGTCAAGGCAATTTTAACTTGGCAACCGCCTAAGTTGGTTTCGGCCTTAAGGTCCTTTTTTTAGGATTGGCCCCCTATTATCGGAAGTTCATCAATAACTTTGCAAAGATAGCGCCACCCTTGACAAACTTCTTGAAAAAGTCCGCTGTCACTTATGAATGAGAATAAGCATGCGACGAAGCCTTTGAGACCTTGAAGGGTATCTTGGTGAAGGCGTCGGTGTTGAAGTTGCCCAACTTTGACAAAGAAATTGAGATTCATTCTAACACCTCCGACTTTGCAATTGGAGGACTCCTCGTGCAAGAAGGAAGACCGGTGGCCTTTGAAAGCAAGAGGTTGAGTGAGATGGAGCGAAGGTGGCCAACACACGAGAAGGAAATGTGGGCGATCATACATTGTCTCAAGACCAAGGCCATTACATAGGTTCCAAAGATGTGGTGGTGTGGACCGACAATGTGACCTTGAAATACTTTGCCACTCAACCCAAGTTGTCATCGAAACAAGTAAGGTGGCAAGACACATCGGCCTTGTTCAATGTGGACATCCGACACAAGTCGAGAAAGGAGAACATAGTCCCCGATGCCTTGAGCCGAAAACACCAACTTAAAATGGTGTATGTGGGAGAGACGGAACTTCAAAAGGAAGTTCAACTAGCAAGCCGCCGGGATGCTTTTACTCAAGAGGTAAGGCAAAGCATCCAAAATGGAGCCAAGTGCCACTTCCATTTGTGAAATGGATTATTGTGGTACAAACAAAATCGACTCTATGTGCCGGAAGGGAAGGTGAGGGACACGCTTTTGAAGGAATGTCATGATGGACCACTTGCAGGCCATGGTGGTGCAAAGCGCACCACAACATTCCTAAAAAAGTCCTACTATTGGCCCAACTTGAAGGATTGTGCGGAGGAGTATGTGAAGACTTGTTTAACTTGTCAACAAAATCGGACCCTCAACAAGAAGCAAACGGATTTGTTGCAACCTTTGCCAATTCTCGAAGGGCCGTGGGAAAGTGTGTCCATGGACTTCATGGTGAGCTTGCCCCCATCAAGGGGATTTGATGCCATCATGGTGG
The DNA here is from genome assembly GCA_963921925.1 of Sphagnum tenellum. Taxonomy (NCBI): domain Eukaryota; kingdom Viridiplantae; phylum Streptophyta; class Sphagnopsida; order Sphagnales; family Sphagnaceae; genus Sphagnum; species Sphagnum tenellum. The sequence continues at coordinate 17,233,115 of OY998150.1, forward strand.
TGGTGGATCGATTTAGCAAGATGGCTCACTTCATTCCCACAAAGGATGAAGCCACGGCCCAAGAGACGGGGAGGTTATTCTTCTCCCACATCTTCAAGCACCATGGTCTTCCAAAGGACATAGTGTCGGATCAAGACCCAAAGTTCACAAGCAAGTTTTGGCGAACCTCGTGGAAGCGAATGGGGTCGGAACTCAAGATGAACACTTCATTCCGCCCCCAAACTGATGGACAAACTGAGAGGGTCAACTTGGTGATCCAACAATTTTTGAGGAATTGTGTGGCGGTGGATCAACAAGATTAGGTGGACCATTTGGAGTTAGCCGAGTTTTGTTACAACAACTCGGAACACTCCGCAATTGGGTCCACCCCATTCAAATGGTGACGGGCAAGTCACCAATTGTGCCCATGAATTGGGCAGCACAAGGACAACCCTCAAGTGATGCAAGTGAGGAAGTGCGAATGGTCACACAACTTGATGAAGAAAGGTGGTGCTTGTGGGAGGTGGCTAAGGCCAACTTGAAAAAGGCACACAAAAGGTACAAGGATTTTGCGCACAAGTCCCAACGAGAGGTGAAATTTCAAGAGGGAGACCACTACAGAAATTCTGTCATATGCAACCACACCCCATGCAATTGGGATGCAACTACTTGTCGCATGCAACTATTTTTGCAACTATGCCCCCTTTTTGGGTGTGTATGCAACTATGGTGTAACTATGATCACCTTCATCCCAACCTTTGGATGATTTCTGTGATATATCATCGTATGTATTTGATATGCATATACTCATAGTTGCATGTGCAACCAAAATATGCCAACTATGGTCTTTTCGCAAGCTAGGTACACATTTTTTGTAGGCATGTCTAGGATTAGGGTTGCCTACAAATGACAATCCCATTGATAAGGTTTAGGATATAGGTGAAAATAACCTAATTTATTTTGTCACACCTAAAATAGTGTATCTATCCCCAACTTTTAGTAGCTTGCTTTTAGTAGCTTGCTCGACAAACATTTAGAAGACAATTGACAATTGAAGATATCAATTTTATCACTTGATGAAGCAAAACAATGTATATGTGTATTCAACAAGAAGGTCCAATTAATCCCCTCAAGATTATAATATGTGGGTTTGACATGTGGAAATAATCTATTTTATTCCAACAATTATCCAGTACAAGTGAGGGTCTCATGGCACATATACACCTTATAGTCTATGTAATGCATGAGTTGGTTCCAAAGTCAGCCCTGATAGTCCTGATGGGTAGACTTCAATGGGGTCAGCACACATGGCCACTGTGAGTTTGTGTTGTTCTTTTGTTGTTGTCCGGGTGGTGTTGTTAACCTTTCTGAGTTTTGTTCCTTCGTCCTCCAAGTTTTGAAGGCAACATACTCATAGACACATATGAGAAGATAAAATCAAGACCTAACAATATGTCCAGGCAATGGGCTGGGCGGAACTTTATTGATGAGGGATCACTATGAAACCACAATAGAACTCAAGCTTTGAAGCAAAGAACTGAGCTGCTGATAGAGAATCATACACATTGAGAATATGTGGAATATGATTCTTAGCAGTCCTACAATCATTTACTTGATTTAACCTGTTGGTTGTGTTCAGCTACAAATTTTGAATCAAGCTGAGTAGAGAAAAGGAAAAAGGGCCTAGTTACAGTTCCTTCCTTAGAGAGAGTCTGGTGCAGCACATAAAGCTACTGGAAGAACAATTTTCCAAACTATCCCAAATGTATGCAAAGGTGTGAAAGTAGAGGGTAAGACACTGACATCAGTGCCTTCCTTGGCATAACAACCTAGAAGCCTTATAAAGAGCCTCCAAGGATCTTCCATGAAATCTCATGCTCCAGGCTGGAGCAGCAAGAACACCGACTGAAGTGAACAAGCTGACAAGCTTCACAAAGGCATAACTTACATGTTATAAAATTGCCACTAGCAGACTGATTTTGTGAACTCAATACTGAGATTGCTGCAGCAGCAGCAATTTGCACAAATCCAACAACACAGTCCCCATTTCAAGATCAGTGAGTACAAACATGATTTCAATCAAAACCCACCAAAGAAGAATCGCTTGTCTGCTGCACTGATCACAAAGAATCCAACAAGAAGGTTTTCACAATAAGGACTTGTTGCAAACATGAAATACTATGTCAATGTCTGTGTTGAGCTGATCTCTCAGCAGCAGAAATATACAACAAATTCTAGTGATTCACATAAGTGTGATAATCTTGATGACTTACGTTGTCTTGAAACAAAGATCAAGATCAAGAGGTCCTAGACCAAGTGCAGTCAAATTAAGATTTGGTAAGTTGATGAGCGACCTGTACTGCAGAGACCCAAAAGAAAAAACCCAAAAACCACAAGAAACAAGTTCCAGGATTAGGAACTTATTCTTGAAGCTCGAGCTTGCCCTAAACCCTAACTCTCTGGTGGCCTGCAGGAAGGCCTTGTAGCTAGAGAGCAGCACCAGCTAATCAACGAAAACATCTATGATAAGCACATGCTGCTGCTGTTCTCGTGTGCGGAGATCTCAGCATGTGACCTAGCGCTAGGATCAGGTTGTAATATTGCAGCTTGAGAAGAAGAAGAAGAAGAAGAAGATCCCAAGATCAAGGCAGCTGCAGCAGCAGCAGCTCGAACAAGACTCACAGTGTTCACAAACTGAGTATAGATGGCAGATGGTAAGTAAGTGTAGTAGACCAGAGTGTCCAAGCTGGCGTTCAGTCCTACAGGAATACTTTTTGTTTCCGACCTCTAGCGCTGTGATCTCCACCAGATTCTCCTGGCTGTAACAACAACAACAACAACAACAACCAGATTTGGATATGGCAGTTTTGATCGGTTCAGGATTTCATGATGAGTGAGAACTTTGAAGTTGCCGACAGATCAATGGGAGACATGCATCAGCAACAGCAGGTACAAATTGATCCGATGAAGACTTGCTTGCTAGCTACATGAACAATGCTCTTCGAGCGGCAGGGGGCCCGGGGCAAAACTGCGAAGTTCACGAGAAATAAGAAGTTCTCACCTTGAATTGCTTACGAATGGAGTGGTTTGCTGAGTGATGGGTCCCTTGTCTCCGAATGCAATCCTGCCTGTTCCACTGAAGCTGGTGCAGATGGAGAAAGAATTCAGCAGCCCCAGTTCTCTTTTCAGTGTGCTTAGCACGGAAATGTTTCCCGTTCCCAGACCCAAAACGCCGTCCGGAGCAAGAGTCCCGTTCAGAAAGTCCCCTGTCTGAGTCTGCCCAGGTTCAGGGTTTAGGGTTTAGGATGATTGCCATGCAATTCAGGCAAATGTTATCAGAAGGATTTGAAATGTAGTGTGCTATGGATTTTGGTTCTTACAGGAGTATGCAGTCGTGCAGCTTCACTGGCCCAATTCCAGCATCTCTGTCAAATCCGACAAACCTTACTTTTTTGTGAGTTTCATTGTTGCCCTAGTCACCCTGTTGTCAGTTTTTTACAAGACCTGTGAGAAAAGATTCTGGGCTGCTTCTTCTATTGGCCACTGAAAAGAAGCAACATTGTTTTGTGTCTGACTCACTGTGTACAGAGCTCTAAATGGAAATCAGCTGACTGGTTCCATCCCTCCAGGAATGGGTCAACTTTCAAAGCTAGTCTGGTTTGATCTGAGTGTCAATAATCTTTCTGGCCCACTACCTATCTCGAATGCAACTCAGCCCGGCCTTGACCAAATGAAGTCTGCCCAGCACTTGTGAGTGTTGTTTTAGATGTGTTGTAGCCCTTGTGGAATGATCTGTTTGTGAGTGAGGATTTGTTCCCAAATTGTGGATGAGACATTGCATTGTGCTGAGTACTTATTGCAGGTTGCAAATTTCATCAGCTTCTGCTGGTGTATTGGCTTGCTAATTATAATGTCTTCACTCTGATTTGCAGCCATTTGAACAACAACTCGCTTTCAGGTGCAATCCCACCAGAATTGGGAGGCATGCCTGGTGGTCCTGCGCTAACAAATCTGGTTCACTTGTAAGTTTTACCTTCTTTGTTTGTTTTTCTTCAAAGAACGCAAATGAATGTGGGTCCTCCTGACAAGTCTGATTTGTTTCGAGAGTTTGTTGAAGGATTCCAAACAAAAAACCCTAACTACTTGGTCTCTGCTATCACACCTCTAGGTTGCTTGACAGCAATGCTTTCACTGGCACAATCCCAGGCACACTTGCAAATTTGAAAGCTCTTCAGATCTTTGTAAGTTGTCCTGTGGCAATCTGTATTGACTTAATAGAATTATGGAATTATATTGATGAAAATTATTGGATCATCGTGGCTACCATTACTTGTTTATCACAAGCTTGTGTATCTTAATGGTGGCTTTATGCAACAGATCTCTCTCAAACGACAAGCTGGTGGGCCCCATCCCATCAAACCTCACCAACATTGGCTCACAAAATGGCACCTTACAGCAGCTGTAAGGGTGTTCTTGCCTCTCATACCATATACCAATATAGCAATCCTAATAACACCTTCTGTTGCTCTGAATCCTTTCTTTGATGTAAAAAACCACCCATTTTTTTCTACTGTATTTTGGGGATGCTCACTTGGCCAAAGATGTCATAGGAACTTCTGAAATCTGGAAGGTCCCCACAGGCTGTCAACTAGGCCTTCCAGATTTTGGAAGTTCCTTTCTTAAAGAAAATATGAAACAAAAAATCAGGCATTTGTTTACATGTGGTCTAGCTTTAGATGCTTTGAGATTTCCAGCCCCTCCTCTAAGCCTACCGGCCTCATGACACGAGCCTCCAATCTGGAAGGGCCTAAAGCCAAACCCTTCTCCTAGTTTTGAGCATACATTTGCTTTTGTGTGGTTTTGATTGTTTCTTTTACTTTTTGACAATGGCAGTGACTTCAGCAATAACCCATATTCCCAACAGCTTTATCCAGCTTGGCTTAACCAGACAATGAAGCTGGAAACAATGTGAGTAGAACTACCTTTGCTTCTTGAAAGCACTTGAACCAGTGTTGATTGGTTAAATCCTCCAGCTCTTTCATCACACTGTATGTGCTGCTGCTGCTGCTGTTGATGGCAATGTTTTTTATGTGTAGAATAATGGAGAACTGCAACTTAATTGGCCAACTTCCAACAGATGTTCTAGGCTATCCAAACCTGGAGGTCTTGTAAGTATCCAAGTACCCCCCCTGAGTTTCTCTTTCCCTGATGAGATCTGTCTCTGGTATTTGTTTTTTCCCGGAAAAAGCCATAAAAATCTCTATCTCAGAAGTTGTATAACTGAAAGTTTGAGTGATCTGCCTGCTGTAGTGTCCTGATGATCACCAAAGGAGAAGTTGTAGGACCTGCGCTAGAGTTTGAGCATGGCATCAAGCAAGAGATGGACGTGAAGCCTACTATCAGACTGAAGGTGAAGCCCACCTTCCAAGTAGAATCCAAGGCAGGCAAGGGCAACCATAATTTCAGATCTGCTGGCCAGATTGTGTGCAGGAGCAGCGAGGAGAGTAAGAATTTCTTCATTGACCATTTTGTTTGGCTGATGCACTGTCTGTTAGAGTTCCAGTTGAGATATTCAGATGTCTCTCATGAAGTACCTTTGCAATCTTGCAGCAGTGCTGATCTGTCATTGAACAATGGGTGGTGTTTTTATGTGAAATTTATTGGTGGTTGTAGTGCTGCACCTGCTTCGATGATGGGTATCTCAAGGAGAATATACCCACAACACTATCTCTTAATCCATATCAAGGAAACTGGACAATCACAGTGTGGGTGACCAGTAAAGGACCTCCGCGCTCCTTCAAGAATGCACGAGGGGCAGGCAATGTGTTCAATGTGGAGCTCACTGATGACGATGTATGCCCCTACGTCATTCTTTTCCGTGTCTTTTGTCACTATGTGCAATCTCTATTGGCTCCTTGTAACTAAGGCCCAAGCTTTATGTTTTTGTCAAATGAAACTTTTCTTCAGGGAACACAGATTCTGGCAACCATGTTCAAAGAGGCAGCTGACAAGTTCTTTGACAAATTGTAATTAGGAAAGGTGCAGCATACATACAACCATTTCTTTTAGTGGACATTGTAGTGTGGTGCTTTCTGAGGTCCAATTAATCTGTCTCTCTTTTCATCTGAATGAAAAGAAATTGAGCAGAAGAATGAAAAGTGGTGTGCATGGTAAGTGACTGTTGTTCATTACCTTTTGGCATGACATTGTTTTCACAGTTGAGGGGCAAGGAAGTTGTGGTGGAGTGCAAGTTTGATGGTGATCGCATCCAAGTGCACAAGAATGGGAATGACATCCACTTTTTCTCCAGGTTTCTACCTTCCGAGTGTGCTGTGGACTTTGTTTAGTCTCATGTATTGCATTTGCTGTTGGCCTTATCTGTCTAGGTTGGTTTTGCACAATTTTGTGGTATTCCATACTTTGTAGATGTGCTCTGTAGGTGTTTTTTCCAGTGCATTTTCTTTTTCAACAATTTGTCAACAGTCAGTTGCACAGAATTACACTAGTCTTGAAATTTTGCAGTCTTGAAATTATGGTTTTGTTACAGCAATCACTTCCTGGTTAGAACCTCTGTAGTTTGAAGCTCCTGATCTCCTACTCAGATGCAATGAGTTATTTTCCCCCAGATAATACAATCCAAGTCCCTAATTTTGTGCAATGCCAGGATTGCATAACACTAGTAAAATGTATAGCATGGTTTTCTTGGACGTTGTCCTGACCAAATTATGTGAATGTTGGTTTCTGGGGCTGTTTCCAACCCCTCTATCAGTAGTAACACTGGCATCATGGTTCTGGTTGGTGTTTTGGACATATTACAAGTCATAGAGTTGAGAGTCAATTGTTGGTACTCATTCCCCTACATAGTTGGCGATTTTGAGGATCTTGTTGCTAAAACTGATGTGCACATTTCTTTGGGACACAGACTAGAGGTTATACAAGGGATGGAACAGGAGTGCATGACAGCACTGTCAATCAGCTACTTACAAATGTACACACATAATGTGGACATGTGTTACCATTGCTATATTATAGGAGACCCCTAGGTCAGTTAGAAATCTTCAAGTGCTGTTTGTTCAGGTCTTCTTAATCCTGAGCTCAAACTTGCTAATTTTAAGGCAGAGTGTTCTTTTTTTGAATTGCTGGACAGATTGATGGTGTTGAAACCCTCAACAACATTTTGCTCATTGGAATGACAAACAGAAAGGACCTCCTTGATGAGGCTCTGTTACGGTAAGTATGCTTATTTGAGTTTTCATTTCTCATGGATAGAGACTCTACAGCATTACTGTTGTGCAACAAGATAGTTGTATGTTGAATGGAACAGGGATGGGCATCCACATGAATTCAAAGATGTTATTGCTTTGTAGAGCAACATTGGGTTTTGGTTTGACCCTATATTTTATTGCAGGCCAGGTCGTATGGAAGTGCAAATTGAGATTGGACTGCCAGATGAGAAAGGGCGGTTCCAGATCCTGAGCATCCATTCTAACAAGATGAAAGAGAACTCATTTCTCAGTGCTGATGTTGACTTGAAAGAACTTGGTAGACTCCTCTGTTGGTCAATTTGGCAATTTTGTGTGGGTTGAAATTTCAATGCATTTGTTTCATTGACTACAGGTGGTTTGTTTCATCTAGCACACTGTTAAGGAATTATTAGACCAAATTGAAGCTAGTTCAATCAAGCTGATGCTTTCTTCAGAGGCCTCTATACTTGTGCAGTTGCTGTTTAGGAAGTGGTGAGCTGGTTATGAAGCATTCTGGTTTGTGCAGCATCAAAAACAAAGAATTTCAGTGGAGCAGAGTTGGAAGGGCTGGTTAAAAGCGCAACATCTTTTGCTCTCAACAGGTTTTGTAACTTTCAAGTGACATCCTTTTCTATTTTGGGAAATTTAGATTTTGGCAAAACAAGAATGTGTTCCCAAGCCTATCTTGCTCTAGCTTAGCAGTACCAGCAACAACCCAGTCAACTGAAATTATAAGCAGACCAGTCCATGCTACCTTTACCACACCTCTCATGTGTTAAACTAGTTAGTTGCCTGGATTATACACTAAGTCTGACAATGTAAAGAAGCAAGTAATCAAGAGTTGCAGACACTCTTGAATTCATGGTTGCTTTCTGTTCTGCTAAGCCCAGTTCATGCTTTGTGATTGCTTCAGGCAAGTGAGTGCTGCAGACCTTTCAAGGGAAATAGTTGAGGACAACATCAAAGTGACCATGGATGATTTCATGTCAGCTCTCAATGAGGTGAAACTTGCATTTGGTGCAGCCATCAACACACTCGAGATGTGCAGGTTCATCTTTCCTGACTGTTTTCAAACAAATTGCTTTCAGATTGGTTTTGTGTCTAACAGCCAGTAAAGATTTTATTGCTTATGGCACTCAAATTTGTCTTGGGGGAATGTCATGTAAACACTGCAGCTCTGTACCTTAGCAGGATTACTCATTCAGTTTGGGCAATACAGATTGAATGGGATGCTGGATTGTGGAGAGAGACATGCACATATTCAAAGAACAGTCATGACTTTTGTGGAGCAAATATCATTTGAAGTGAGAGAACACCTCTGCTCACTTGCCTCCTTGAAGGACCTGGTGGCAGGTACATATCTTTTCTTGGGTGCAGTCCTCTCAATGCATTGTGAGAGGCTGCAAGAGTTCCATGCTAAGGGCAGTTGCTATGAGTTCTGTGCTGGTGCTTTTGCTCAGAAAATGCTTGAAGCATCAAGGACAGAGTCATGCTTCAAATGTGTTTTCTCCTTCCTTCATCTTTCATAATGAGCAAGTTGCAAATATCCATATGTGAAGAGGCATTTTTGCTTGTTTGACTTGCTTCATGCAATCAGAGTAAGTGGCAATGATTTTCAGTTTCAGCATAAGAAGTAACATGTTTTTTACTTGCCTGCAGTGGTAAGACAGCATTGGCAGCAACTATTGGCATTGAAAGTGGTTTTCCATTCATTAAAATTGTAAGCTCAACTTTATCTATGCTTATGCTCCATTGTTGAGGTCTAGGCTGCTCTCTTTCCTGCTTCTTTCAACCTTGGCTTGGTTTGTATCTTTTCCATGTGAGATTTGTGTGTGTGCTTGGTCTGATAAAGCAGGAAAAAACTTTCCTTCTTTGTGCTGTAGCTTTCTGAATTCTTGTTTTCTGCACAGGTGTCTGACTGGGTACTTGTCTCTGACTGTGAAGATGTCTCATATAGATTCATTTCATATGTTTGTCCAATGCTCTACACTCACAAGTCTACAGTGGAAACATCTTTGATAAGTTGTTTGTGTTCATCTTTGTGCAGGCTCTGCTTTCAGTGCTCTGTCCAGAGCAGCACAATGCTCTCAATGCATTTCAATGGACACTTCAGAGAACACCGGAGAATTTGAGAACCCTGCATCAACTCATACACCCCAGAATTATACATGTTCCACCCTCACATCAGGTGGCTCAAGAAAAGCACAGGCAGTTTCCAACAAGTATAGGTCAGGCCGACTTGAAAAATTGTAGGAAGTACTAGTCTCACAGACTACGGACTGAATTTGCCCAGCATTCGTCTTGCAACTACATAGGAGTTTCATGTATGCGCAATCAAACATCACCTGAGCTCAGGGTTTTGCAAGAGAAGAACATGTGGGGGCAATCTTATGCCCTAGAGTCTTCAAGAATCTCCTAGTGTTCTGGAATTCGGGAACCCAGACAAGGAAAAAGGGATAGCACTCAAGCCAGGCCATTGCAGACATTTTCTTCTTTGGCATCAATTGGTAGTCGAGGCCTGAAAAGCACCTTTCTGTTGCACAATGCTCTTTTGCTATTACTGAACCTTGGAAAATGTTCCCACAATTTTGTAACTTTCCTTTTGGAATATGCAGTTCTTTGCCTTGTGCATGTGTTTCTCAGCGATTGTAGAGTTTTGTTGATCGATCTGTTGTTGACAAGCACTATTGGCAATTCTAGATAGCACATTGAACAAAGCAGATGAACCCTAAACCCTAACCCTAACCCTAATAGTGGGACCCTAACCCTAACCCTAATAATGGGACCCTAGCCCTAACACTAACCCTAATAGTGGGACCTTAACCCTAACCCTCACCCTAATAGTGGGACCATGTGACACATGGCGATTCAAATTTTCAAAATGCTCATATTGAGACACGTGGCACATTTCGATTAGCCAAACACAAAAAACGTGGCCATTTTTTGGCCATTTGATTTAGAAAATTCAAGATCACAATATGGTTTCCCAAATACTATAAACCATGCCATGTGGCAACAACCCATTAATTAATTGGAGAAAACATGGCCACTCCTTACCCACACAATCAGGAAACCATCAGATGAAACCGTATATACTACATTTAGGCTCCATCCACCATTTGATGACGTCATGCTAATGTAATTGGTTTTTGCGACTATTTGTCGTTTGCGACTTGTCTTATGCGACTAACAGCAAAATAGTTGTAAAATGTCGCTTTTGACTAAAAATTAGTCGTAGACACCAGTCGTAAATCAAGGGATTTCCACTAGTGTAATGTCTTCAAATCCTTTGTGTCTCTAAATTATTCTCCATGACTAGTCATAATGATTTGAAGTTCTAGAATCCACATGCCAGACATTATTATTTCATACATCTCCTATCATTGAATTTGCCATGTGCTACATCATAAACAGCTGCTCATCACCTTGATTGTTAGTTGATGCATAATTCCCTTGTTGCAACTTTCCATTTCGTGCATCATGCTCCTTTTGATAAATTTTTTTTACCATGTGCTCACGTTTCTCGCAATAGTAGCAATTTTAGTCGTTATTTGGTTGTTAACCTCGATGACATCCACCACAACCTTTACAACTTCCTCTTCCTTTAAAGTTTCTTCGTCCACCTCCATGAAACTGACCTTCATGTTGATGATGTCCACCATGCAAACTTCTGTGTCAGCCTCGAAATGAGGTTTTAGCACCTCTACCTCTATTTCTACTTCTATTAGAATTCAAGTAGAAATCACTTTTTTGTGGTCTTCCATTGGATGAGGTACTAACAATTCTTATCTCTTCACTTATAAGTAGGGTTATTAAGTCTTAGAAATCGAGAAATATTTCTCGAACTGCAATTGAAGATGAAATTAGCTATAGTATTTTCCAAGACCATTCAAGGTTATGACCACTAGATCTTCATCATCTATAGGGGCTCCTATAGATGTAAGAGCATCTGCAAGGTTTTTCACTTTTGTAGAATAATCATTGATGTTCATTTTGTTTTTCTATAGATTATGCATCTTTTGCTTAAACTACATTTTGCAGGCTTATTTATTAGTGTTATACATCTTCAGCAATGTATCGCAAGCTTGCTTGGATGATTTTGCATCTTGAATATGCATAATCATGGAGTCAAACACATTCACAAAAAGCCAATACAAGACTTTCCTGATTTTTCGTGCCAAGTTTTATTGGTTTGAATTTGTTATTGTGTGGGGTTTTTGGGAGAAGAGGTTCTGTCTCGTCACCAATTACGAATTCCCAATAACCTTTCCCCATCAAGAAATTCATAATTTTAAATTTCCACACTTGGAAATTGTTCTTGTTTAATTTCTCAATTGCAAGTTGAGAAAGACTATCCGCCATCTCTCAAGGTAACACTCAATGTCTTCTTGGGGTTTCTAGGATTGGGATTAGGGTTTTCATTCCTTAGGTTTCTAGGATTAAGGTTGAACAAGATGGACCTTGCATATGTATGTATGTCTCGAGTATTAACAAAATTTTATACTATACATAGGTTTTACATATATGTACGTATCTTGTATAATATTATGTACAGTATTAAATACATGATTCCATACCAAACTTTTGTATGAAGGTTTTGATAATGTATTTGCACTTCCCAATTTTCAAACTCCTTTCAAGTTCTCCCAAGTTATATTTGCTCCATTTCAAAAAATTGTTTTGATGTCTTCTCAATGTAAACTTTTGTCATAACAACTTTGTGAAGCTACACCATTCACATATGACCCTAAATCCTTTTGAAATTTTGCTGAAACATGAAAAGTTATGTCTACTATCGTCTTTCAAAATTTTAATACATTTGACTTCATAAATTGAAAGTTGAACGCAAAATGACTTACAACTTGCTTTTAGTAACTTCAAAGTCCTTGAGATTTTGGGAGACACATAAGATATATGTCTTTTATATTTGTTCAAAATTCTCAGCTCTATTGATTATGACCAGGCCCCGACTTCCATAGGTCCGAATTTGTTTTTACCTCTTAGTGAGAATTTAGGTCCTTGCGCAGACGTCTAATCTCTCAGACTTGCTCTGTGTGGAGTGCCCTGTGGTTTTTCGAGTGCCGCAGAAGCTAATGCCATCAACTGCAGGTTTGACGCTATTGGCCTACTAACCACTCGCTCGCCACTATATCCTGCTTAGGACGTTCGGTCTAGCTTTAGACGGGCTCTGCGTTTCAAGCTCGTTATCCTAACCATATCCTCTGCTTTACTAGGGAGCCCTAATGAGGGCAGGCCCATTGATCCCCAGCTTTTCCCTACTGCTCTAGCCATGATATTGCTGCGATAGCTCTTTGGGTAGCTCGCACCCAGGTTTGCCCTGTTCGAAAAGGTACGACTGAGCCAGAGTAAACTCAGTAGTCGGCCTATGTATTCGGGCGCACGCATAAACGCATGATTAGTTCCACAAATTTCACTGCACTGACCATAGTAAACTCCTTCTCGTTTAATAAAAATAGAAGTCTGATTTAAACGACCAGGTACAGCATCACATTTTACACCTAAGGAAGGTACAGCCCAACTATGAAGTACATCAGCAGATGTTATAATCATACGTAGATGAGTTCTTGCTGGTATAACTACTCGATTGTCCACTTCTAATAAACGTAATTGACCTAATTCTAAGTCATCCTCTGGAATCATATAACTATCAAAAGTTAGTGACTGTTCATCGGAACTATTATAGTCTGAATATTCATAAGGTTGGGTCGACGGTCAGTCTTTGTTTTGTCTATCCGCCTCCCACCAAACCGTACTTGCAAGTTTCCTCGCAAACGGCTCTCCACGCCCATTAACACTCAAAGAGTATAATATTTGGTCTCAAGTCTTTCAAAACAAAACCGGCATATACTCCCCATGGTGGATCTTCAGATGGCGTTTTCTATAGACAGAAGTCTGCTTCCTGTTTTATTGAGCCATGATCTTAGTAAAACCTTTCAAGGTAAAACCTTCGGCCTTCTTGATATGTCTTACATAGTGTGCTTCCATATTTTCAGTGGTTTCACAAACAAGACACAGATTATCTAAAAAGGGAAAAGAGAAAAAATATGGGATCTCACTGCATAGTTAACTACGGAGAACGGATCTGATCTAGTTGTCTTTTGTTAAGTGCAAAGTTCAAAAAAAAGCACAAAGAGTTATCACTTTCAAAGGAAACTGACTTCAAAACTAAAACTGAAACCTTAGATACTTGAATCTCTCTCAATACGTATCGAAATGACTTGAAATTTTCTCACATATATAGTCCTTCATGATTTATAAGATCCCAAAGCTACAAATCCAAAAAATCTCAAGCAAAGGAGATTTGACCAAAAAACCAGATCTGACACAAAATCTTCAAAAACTCATAACTTTCACAAAACACATCCTTTTCTTTTGAAAATTTGAGAATAAAATCATCTTATAGTCTTCTCTAATCTAAGTTTCACTTTAAGATCTTTTCACAGTAGATCTAGATTTAAAGTTTTGACTTCCACAACCTTTGATATGTGGATCTCCTCTAACCTCTTTTCTTTTCTTTTCTTTCTTTTCATTTCTTTCCTTTCCCCATTTTTTTTTGCACTTGACAAACTCCTACAATATTACTAGAGACTTTCAAGCTCTAGTTTTAAAAACTTTCTAACTCTAGATCTCTTTCAACCTTTTCATCAAACAACCTAAGCTCTAATACCACGATAACAAACAAAAAATCTACTCAAGTGCAAACATAGAATTTTATTGAAAGGAAACTATAACACAATTCTCACAACACATAACATAACATCAAGAACTCCTCAAGGTTATTGTCACATGAAATACACAAACTTGAGTAATGAAGAAAAAAGAAATAAACCATCAACACCAAAGTATTTTACTACAAAACCAAACCACAAATAACCAAATTAATATAAGTAAAAAAGTAATTCAACCTTGTGAAAGTTACCTAGTTACTTTCCCACTCTAGTACTAATGAAAATTAACTAGTTGAGCTTGAATTCTCAACATACAAGGTATGAAATGTTTCAAACTCCCTTCAAGACTTTTTTTTACATTTATATTCAACTTGTTCATCCTTGTTTTTTTTTTGTTCTTGTAATGTGAGATTTCTATAGTTAGGGATGTTGTGGTCAAGTTGTATTATGAAGAATTCCCTAACACTTGAGGCCATTCACCATTGAAGCTCAAGGAGTCAATGGAAAAAACCATGGAGTATGTTAGGAAAGATCACTTTTCGACCTTCTACAAGCACTTACTAGTATGTGATCCTTCTTTGGGTGTGGATTTCTTAAGGGAGATACACGTTCATTGTGCCATGAACTCAAATCCAAATATCCTAATAGAGAAGTTCCAGATGTTCGTCTACTCTTGTGTTTCAACCAAATATAAATTATCCTAACTTAAGATGTGGAATGAATTTATTCTTCTAAAGGAGGCAAAAAAACTCCCCAAGCCCAACTTTTCTTACTCCCAATTCAACAAATGGTTGCACAAGGCAACTTTCTAGTATCAAGTATTTTATTTATAGTTGTTTTTTTCTTTCATTTTTTTCTGAAACATTTTTTATTACATTATTGTCCTTACAACTTGAGATTGAAGCACTTAAGTTGTTCAATGTAATAGTCTCCAAATTTTTTTGGTTGTGAAAAAGGTCTTAGATATGATCTCTTTCCTGGTATATATGGCAATAGATGTTGGTGATATGGGAGACTTGCTTTTTCCAAGAGTTTAAGCTTAATGATGGGATCCATATAAACAAATATTGGGAGCAACAATTTGAGAGTAAGGAGGTTGTCAAGCGGGTTTTGCACAGGTATTCCAACCTATTTAGTTTTCCATTCAATCATAAAACTTTATTCCATTTTTAATCTACAACAAATTGATTTTTGAATGTGTGTTGGTCCATGCACCTTTTTTTGGATCACCATAAAACTTATCATAATCTTGGTGTTAGGGGTAGGAGAGTTGGTAGCCATTTTTTAGAATTCATTATGAATGTGTTTTTCATTCCATTACAAGTATTTCTATCATGTCTTGTTATTCCATGGTGTCATTGATCAACTCCCAATCTCCTAGAAATCTAGTGTGAACCCAAAGCCGATAACACTATGTTCTAGGACCTACTCAAGGATTTGCTTGCTTCCCATTTTCTCTAGTGTGGTTGGCCTTGAATGTCCGAAAGATAACACCCCACCCTAGAGGTTCCCTTGAGGATAAACATCAAGCCATTTTTCATGGAGATTTTTATAAGATCTGTAGGAACACAAGTTAAGGGTGGGAGGCGAAAAAACACTTCCAAGGGAAAGGGAAAGTTGAAGGACAAAATGACCAAACCTCCTTCCTTTGATCTAAATCAAAACACCTTTGTTGAAGTTCTTTTGAGCCAAAATAAGTTTGCATACAATAAAAGACATGAGGAGAGAGAGAATGGCTACTACGTCCCCATAAGTTTTTCCCACCCCTCTTCATGGTAGAATTCAAAACATTCAACAATGATCATTCCAATTTTCTCCATCTTGCCCAAGTCCGATTATTGTTACTTCTAGCATGCCTTTTGGCTTTCACCATAGGGTCCTCCCATTCTCATGGCCTTCCATTGTGGGTACCAAGATTTCATCCCAAACTTGGCCTTTAGAGTATGAGAAAATTTTCAAGTTCATTCAAAAGGTAGGCTTACATTACATTCTCTTTCACTTTACAACATATTCTAGTAATGTCACAACCCTAACCTTGGGCTCGCAACCAAGGCAAGCGGTTGCAAGGTTGCTGGCCAAGAAGGAAGCTCAGGAGTCATGTCGCATGCTCCCGAGAATGCAAGAGAGTGAGATTGTAGGGGTCAAAACCCAATGGATTGAATAGTTATTTATATCATTGGAAAACTATTGAAAATTAGATGTTTAAAATGGGCTCGCATTCCCATTTGGACATCTAAAACACAAGTTATGGCCAAAAGAAGGGTTGAGAGTCAAATTGGCAGTTTGACTCCCAACCACTAAAAGTCGAGAATCGACCTGATTTCCTTGCATACATACTGTTGGAAAGCTCTTGACGAGGAATATAACTTTGCTTTAGACCTCATTTCAATCAGAGGTCTGAACGTGAAGTTATGGGCCCCCAAAGTTGTAGGAGTCCCAACTTTTGCAATTTCGAAACACTCACTTGGGAGTCCCAAGACAAAATGCCCTTTAAATGTGGGCCTCGTGGAGAAGCACATAGTATACTATAAAGGGGAAGGTGGTGGCTTCCCCCAAGTTTGGGCTGTGGTGAGTCATGTGAATCTGAGTTTGCTCATGGCTCATCTTAGTACCAAAAGTGCTCCAATTACGTAGTAACCACCTTGTGTTTTGTGCAAGTTTGTATGAGTAGTTGAAGCTTGTCAATTCTTCCTAGTCCCATCTCGGAACTCTAGCACACCCCTCCACTCGTCAAAAATGCTACGAACCGGGGAGCGTGCCTTGACTCCTTACTCTTCTGTTGTTTTTAGTTTGGACTCACATTTGAGTCCCTCAAGGAGTTGGGAGCGCGTCAAATAGCTTGTCCTAGATGCACGAATTTTTTTCTTCTTTCTATGTAAATGAATCTTGGTGGCAATGTTTAGCTTATCATTACAGACATTCCTGGGAAGCTCCATGTTCTTCCTATATCCTAAAACCCAAATGATATTCCTATTTATAATGGGAAAGTTGATGAGTATGTTGTAGTCTTTGATTTTGCCTAGAAGTTTTTGGCCTTTGATGGGGCTATCTTGTTATTTCATTTGAATGACCCCATAGTTCTAAAGGAGGTCAAGTCTTATCTATAGAGCTATGATTTCTAGATTTAAATGAAGTGGTCTATGGTGAACTCATTACCACTCACAAAGAGTAGGACCCATCTCTCAAGGTTCCATCACAATCCATTAAATTTTCATTGTATTTTCGTCTTTTCTCCTTCAGTTAAAATTTGTCTTTAACTTTGTAGACTCTCCTTAACCATGCAACTCTTTTTGTTAAAGTACCCAATGGGAGCTCCTCGGGTAGTGGGAGATTCATTTATCTTCACCACTCGATGAATTTATAAACAACTTTATTGATGTTCAAAATGGAAACATGTTGTATAATTAGACATATAGGGATTTTATGTCTATATGCAAGGCCAACAAACCCTTCGAGGCTACAAAAGAAATGCATATTGCTACTTTTTAGGCCTTAATTGATGTTTGTTCCAAGACATGATCCTTTGTTGCAGTTTTATTTGCATCCAAAAGTATGTGCCCTTCCTCAAAAAAATCATTCTCAAATTTTGCATCAAAATTATGTTTAACCATCTTTCATTTTATAGCAACACTATTAAGGCTTGCCAAAGCCTTGGGTGCCGCATCTTGGCTTTGGAGTTGAATATGGAAATTTTACAGAGGTGTTGGAACCTATCATTGAAGTGGCCACACTTGAACTTGATGTGAAGCATGTTCATAGCTTTGATGTTGATTGTCTTGTCAAGAAATGCTCAAAAATGTTGTTTGATTGTGAATAAGTTGTCCATTTGCACTAATATTATGCATTCTTTTAGTTCTTTCTAGTGCATACCTCACGTTTTCCTCTTTCTTTATTTGTAGGATGTCATCTCCGTTGAAGAGTTTTGTTTCATTCGGGGAGGATGAGATGCATTAGGATTCTACCATTCTTTTCTACTACCATCATATGCAGAGGTTCAAGCTCTAGTTTTGGAGTCCTTGGTTTCACCTCCTTCATGGATAGTTTCTTGGGGTTATCATCCATGAGTTTGAACTTACATCAATGATGAAGCATTAGAAGATGTTTAGGATCTTTTGTTGAGCTCAAGGGTGGATCACTAGGTTTATGAACCCGTTGGATGGTCCTAAAGTTGGGTGGAGAGCTCTAATGATGTTTTTATGTTTTGCGCCAAACTTTGCTTTAATTTTAGTTTTCATACAAAGCTCCTTTTGATTCATCTTCCTAGAAGTCTTGTAGTATTTGTGTCAAAGCTTTTACATACCATAATATTGGAATAATCTTTGTAAAAACAAAATGATATTATAATGTTATCTATTGGAATGCTTGTTCAAATTTTAAACTTAGTTCTGGGATCAATTATATATTCTACCCATGCAATTCCATGTTCTTTGGGTGTTCTTTGTTTCTGCATAGGTTTTCAAATTAAATAATATGGGTTGTAAGAATAACCTCTACCTCGTAATGATTGAAGTACACATAAAGGAAAATAAAAAATTTCATAAATTATTCCCACACAAAAACCATTTATTTGAAAAAAATTTAAACATATTACCTCTAGAAGATAATCTAGCATTTCATTGCTTTCAAAATGATTTCAAACTTCATCTAAAGTTTTAATGTCAATATTATTTTGACCTTAAGATCTTCCATCCATTCTTCTTCATCATGCCCCACATATGTGGTTTTAATGTTACATAGTTTTCATCTTTCCATATCAAAATTGTAGCAACCCTAGCTTTGGACTCGCGATCAAGGCAAAGAGGTTGCAAGGGTGCGGGCCAAGAAGAAGCCCGGGAGTCACATCACATACTCCCGAGAATGTAGGAAAGTGTGAGGGAGTGAACCCTTACACTCCCAAGGCAACTCCCACTTTGGGAGATGGAGTCATGGTGGACTCCCAAAATTTCAAAGAGGGATTTGAAGGGTCAAAACTCAATGACTTATGACGTTCTTTATATCATTGGAAAGCTCTTGGAATTTAAATGTCTAAAATCTAGACTTTCATTGCTCATTTGGACATTTGAAACATAAGTTATGGCCAAAAGAAAGGCCAGGAGTCAAAATGCCAATTTGACTCCCGACCAGAAAAAGTCAAGAATCGAGCCAATTTACGTAGCTTCATACAATGTGCGACATATTGTTGGAAAGCTCTCGATAAGAGCTACAACTTTGATTTAAATTGCACCTCAATTTGAGGTCTGCTTGCAAAGTTATGGGGCTCCAAAGTTGCGGGAGTCCCGATTAGCGCGATTTCGGGATTCTTACGCAATAATCCTGAGAGAAAAAAACCATTTGGATGTAGGCCTCGTGGAGAGGTGCAAATTATACTATACAGGGGAAGGTGGTGACTTCCCCCAAGTCCGGGCCGTGGTGAATTTTGTGTGTTCATGTTGTTCGTGGCTCGTCCTGGCACCAAAAGTGCTCCAACTATGCACTAACCACCTTGTGTGGGTTTTGTGTAGGCCCGTGTGAGTGAGTGAAGCTTGTCAACCCTTCCTAGTTCCATCCCGGAGCTCCAACACGCCCCTCTACCCCTCGAAGTGTTGTGAGCTAGGGAGCGCGCCCCGACATTTATTTCATTTATAACTTGATGTGGTACACTTGTATAATCCCTTGCCCACGATCAAAAAGGTGATGTCCTCATCACATTCTATGTTTTTTTTGTGTCTTTGCTGGTCTATTGTGGAATTTTTCTATGGCTTCTTGGACATGTTCCGTATCCGACTCATTGACCCAAAATGCTTCTATTGGATGGTATCGTTTCCACTTGACTAAGTACTCTCGCTTTCGCCCCTTTAGTTGCTTTCACTTGAGCACAACCTCCACTTCAAATTATAGTTCATTATGAATGAGGTTAGGTGGGGGCATTGAGTTGTGCTTTCGATTAAGCCTTGAGGCATCACAAGATACCAGGTTCAAAAGTGAAACATTAAATATGGGATGAACTCCAAGGTTTTCCGGTAGTTCTAATTTGTAAATGTTAGAAAATTTTTTTTCCAACACTTTGAATGGGCCCGCATATGGGCCCAAGAATTTGTGGCTCAAACCTTCTAGCAACCAATTTTTTTTTATGTTCAACCACATTTCATCTCCCTCTTCAAAATTCACCTCTTGTCGAGACTTGTCCACAAAATCTTAGTTTTGTTTATGCGTCATTTCAAAATTGGCCTTAGCCATTTCCCACAAGTGCCACCTCTCTTCATCAAGTTGTGTGACAATCCACATTTCCTCATTTGAATCACTTGGGGGTTGGCCAAATGCGACGTAAGTTATAGGCACCATTGGTGACTTGCCCGTCACCATTTGAAAGGGGGTGGAATCGGTTGTCGAATGCTCCAATTGTTGTAGCAAAACTCAGCCAACTCCAAATGTCCACCCAATCTTGTTGATGCATCGCCACATAATTCCTTAGGAATTGTTAAATAACCACTCACTCTCTCGGTTTGTCCCTCTGTTTAGGGTTGAAACGAGGTGCTCATCTTGAACTTCGACCCCATGCGATTCCACAAAGCTTGCCGAAATTTAATTGTGAACTTTGGGTATCAATCTAACACAATGTCCTTTGGGAGGCCATGATGTTTGAACACGTGCATGGAGAACAACCTTTTCATCTCTTAAGTTGTGGCACTTTCCTTGGTGAGAATGAAGTGAGCCATCTTGCTAAATTGATCCACCACCACCATGATTGCATAAAATCCCCTTGATGGTGGCAAACTCACCATGAAATCCATGGACACATTTTCCCACGACCCTTCAGGAATCAATAATGGTTGCAACAATCTTGTTTTTTTCTTATTGAGTGTTTGATTTTGTTGGTAAGTTAAGCAAGTTTTCACATATTCCTCCGCATTGTCTTTCAAATTAGGCCAATAGTAAGATTTTTTGAGGAATGTTATGGTGTGTTTTGCACCACCATGGCCCACAAGGGGCCCATCATGACATTCCTTCAAGAGCACATCCTTAAACCTCCCTTTTGGAACATAAAGTCAATTTGCTTATACCACAATAATCCATTTCAAAAATGGAAGTGTGATTTGATTCCCTTTTAAATGTTTTGCTTCATTTCCTTAGCAAACTCGTCACGGTGGTTCGCTAATCGAATTTCCTTTTGAAATTTTGTTTCCCCCACATACACCACTTTATGTTGGTGTTTTCAAATGTGACGCACTCCCAATTCCTTAAAGGACTCAAATGTGAGTCTAAGTGAAAGACAGTGGAAGAGGGAAGAGTCGGGGCACGCTCCTTAGCTCACAACACTTTGAGGGGTAAAGGGGCGTGTTGGAGCTCTGGGATGGGATTTGAAAGAGTTGACAAGCTTCACTCACTCACACGGGCCTACGCACAACCCACACAAAGTGGTTAGTGCATAGTTGGAGCACCTTTGGTGCTTGGACGAGCCATGGGCAACATGGACACACAAGACTCACCACGGCCTGGACTTGAGGGAAGCCACCACCTTCCCCCTTATAGTATACTTTGCACCTCTCCATGGGGCCCACATTCAAATGATTTTTCTCTCTCGGGACTCCTGGAACTCCCGAGTGGGAGTCCCGAAATTGCGCCAGGTAGGACTCTGGTGATTTTGGAGCCCCATAACTTTGCGAGAAGACCTCAGATCGAGGTGTGGTCTGGAGCAAAGTTGTAATTATCAAGAGCCTTTTAACGATATGTCGAATGTCATCTACAAATAAGTAAATTGGGTCGATTCGTGACTTTTTATGGTCGGGAGTCAAATTGGCAATTTGACTTCCGGCGCTTCTTTTGACCATAACTTGTGTTTTAGGTGTCCAAATGAAAAATGTGAGCCCAATTTAGACATCTATGTTCTAAAAGCTTTCTAATGATATAAAGAATGTCACAAGACATTGAGTTTTGACCCCTAAAATTTTTCTTTGAAGTTTTGGAAGTCCACCTGAATTCCATCTCCCAAAGTGGGAGTTGCTTTGGGGGTGTGAGGGTTCACTCCTTCGCACTTTCTTACACTCCCCGGAGTATGTGATGTGATTCATGGGCTTCCTCTTGGCCCGCACCCTTGCAACCCCTTTACCTTGGTCACGAGCCCAAAACTAGGGTTGCGACAAAATGTTCACATTAAACAAAGCCCATTGTTTTGCCATCTCACTTGTTTTGCTGACAACTTTGGTTGAGTGGCAAAGTATTTCAAGGTGACATTTTCCGTCCACACCACCACATCTTTGGAGCCTATGTAATGGCCCCAAGTCTTAATATAATGTATCATGGCCCACATTTCCTTTTCATGTGTTAGCCACTTACGTTCTATCTCACTCAACTTTTTGTTCTCAAACGCCACTGGCCTTCCATCTTACACTAGGACTCCTCCAATTGCAAAGTCATAAGCATAAGAATGGATTTCAAAATCTTTGTCAAAGTCGAACAATTTCAACACAGGTGGCTTTCAAGGTTTCAAAGGCCTCAACGCATGCTTCATCCCATTCATAAGTTTTGGATGACTTTCTCAAAAGGTTTGTTAAGGTGTGGCTATATTCACAAACTTCTTGATGAACTTGCAATAATAGGAGGCTAATCCTAAAAATGAACTTAAGGCTAAAACCAACCTAGGTGGTTCCTAATCCAAAATTGCTTTCACCTTGTGGTCATCCATCTTCAAGCCTTTTTAGGTGATCCTATGTTTAAGGAAATCCACTTCCGCCACCCCAAATTTGCATTTTTAAAATTCAGTGTATAATTTTTTTTTCAACCTTTGGAACACCTTCTGAAGATGCTCCACATGCTCCTCCATAAGGTTGTTATAGACCAAAATGTCATCTATGTATACGACCATAAAATCATTAAGCCACTTTAAGAAATTATCATTCATGAAAGTGCAAAAATGTGGAAGGTGCATTGGTGAGTCCAAGAGGCATCATTAAAAACTCGTATAAGGCATACATTGTGTAACAAACAATCTTTTCTTCGTCCTTTTTTGCAATTGAAATTTGGTAATACCCGAAATACAAATCAATCCTATTAAACATTTTAACTCCTGAAAGTGATCAAATAAATCATCAATATGAGGTAATGGGTATCAATTCTTCACTGTCAACTTGTTGAAGGCTCTAATCTACGCACATCCTCAACATTCCATCCTTCTTGTGAACAAAAAGGACAAGTGCCCCATATGGTGACTCGCTAGGTTTGATGTATCCCTTTGTAAGGAGATCCTCAAGTTGAACATTAAATTCCTTCAACTCCTCATGGTTCATTCGATATGGGGCCTTGGCGAGAGGTGCCATTCTTAACATCACCTCGATTACATGGTCAATTTGTCTTCTCATGGGTAATTATTCGGGCATCACATTTAGAATTCATCCAAGACTCGTTTAACACACTTGGGAGACCTCACCAAGTTGGTAGCTTCCTTTGGCTCAAACTCAGCTAACACACGCATCACACACAACATGCCATAACCTCCCATGCATGCCTTTTCCAAAGTTTTTTTGAACATCAAGTGAATGGTTGATCCACCCACATTAGGCACTTCATGTGCCTTCACTCGAACAAACCCATTCTTGGATGGGATTTTAAATAGTCTATTGTGCCCTTCTATGAGCACATTGTTATGGGTAATGAATTCCATTCCCAAAATGAAATCCACCCCCCCTAAGATGGAATGGTTGATCCACCCACATTAGGCACTTCATGTGCCTTCACTCGAACAAACCCATTCTTGGATGGGATTCTAAATAGTCTATTGTGCCCTTCTATAAGCACATTGTTATGGGTAATGAATTCCATTCCCAAAATGCAATCCACCCCCCCTAAGATGGAAACCAACCACTAATAGAAATGAGGCAAAATGTAAGCAGTCCATTTATGACTACATGTGATTTGTAGTCATTTGCAACTAGATTTGGGAATATTGCAACTACAAAATCAAATTTCAACTATTTTGGTCATTTTCACAACTATGATGTAACCACTAAAATTTCATCCTATTGGTTGGATTGATTTTACATTTATTTTCATCCATTAATAGGTTGATATGTCCCATTAGTCAAAATAGTCACCAAATTAGTTACATCCTAAAAGTATTCTACAATGACATAGGGGTGTATTTTAATGTATGTATTGAAATTATATATAATATGCGTACGTATGTATATAATTCATATAATGAATTTCAAAATTAATATTTGACCTTTGAATTTTTTATTCAAATCTGAAAATTATTATTTCAATTGTTTAAAACATTATTTGAATTTTAGATTTTGGATTTGAACATGATATTTTCAATTTAAATTTAAAAAGGCTTATTTGATCTAAAATTTGATATTTGAATTTTACACTAATATTTTCGAATCCAAAAATTAATATTTCAGTTTAGAAAAATATAATTGTTTGTAAAAATGGACATTTTAATTTTGAATATTTTAATATAAATATTAAAATTTATATTTCAACTCTGAAATTTTTTCATTTAAATTTGAAAATAATCATTTGATTTGAACCTGAAATTTTAATTCCAAATTATTATTTTGGATTCTCAAAATTAATACTTCCAATTTGAAAATTATTAATTAAGTCTAAAAATGAAATTTTCAATTTTGAATATTTTATTTGACTCTGAAAATTGACAGTTCAATTCTGGAAATTTTTCTTTAAATTCAAAAAACTTATTTGATCTAAAAATTAATATTTAATTTTTACATTATTATTTTCAAATCTAAAAATCAGTATTTCAATTCAAAAAACAATATTGAGTCTAAAAATCGACATTTTGATTTTAAATACTTTTATTTGAACTTGAAATTTGATAGTTGAATTGTGAAGTTCTAAATTTAAATTTTAAGAAATTACTTGACTTGAAAATTGAAAATTGAATTCCAAATTAATATTTTGGATTATTCAAATTAATAATTTTCTTATATTTCAATTCAGAAAATTATTAATTGAGTCTTAAAATGAACATTTTAATTTTGAATATTTTAATTTTAATTTGAAAATTGAGAATTCAATTCTAAAATTTATTATTAACTTCAAAAAAAATATTTGATCTAGAATTTGATATTTGAATTCTGAATTACTATTTTGGAATCTTAAATCTATATTTTAATTCAAAAAATTATTGATTGAGCTTTAAGGATTTTTTCTAGTAATGTTATCTATAGTATATCACTTTTATATATTTATAAATGATTATTTTTATTAAACGTTAATTACACATAATAATAATTGTTGTAACATAGATTTGTATATTTTCTTAATGTGACATTAATTTAAAATCATTGCAATTACTTCATATATGAATTAATTAATATGTGCATAATTATTCACATTCTGTAATTTATAACTTCAAACCTGAATTAAAAATTTGGAAAACCTATAGTGTAGTTACAATAATTATTTTACTGATTTTAATTTCACAAATTATATATATAATTTTTAAATTTTGTGATTAATCATCTATGATAAGTATTTTAGAGTAATTATAAAGTAATTACAAAAATTAACATTATGTTTAGCAAATTTTTTTATTTATAGTTAATGATTAGCAAAAGAAAAATTTACTTGACTTATAATTTTTTTACAAACTAAATGTAATTATATAATAAGTAATGTAATTTAAAAATATATTCATGTAAGAATTTACTTTTTAATGATAATTGTTAATCCATTATTTATAATTTTAACATAAATATTTAAAATAGTTATTTTTAAAATTATAATCATTAAATTAATTTTACATTAATTGTATTATATATAATTCGAACAGATTTTAAAAAGTAATAAAATAATTTTAAATACCTTAAATTTTTAATTATTTGTGAATTATGTATTAATAATTTGGGAGTTATTAGATAGTTAATTTGTTAAATATTAAGAACTTATTGCTTATTTAAGTAATTAATACTAAATACTGAACATTTGTAGCGTTTAATTTATAATTTACATTCATGTAAATTTAATTATTATTAATTAAAAGATTATTTAATTATCTAGCACTTGAATTGTTTAGAAATCTAAGAAGTAAGAAAGTAAAGCATGAAGAAAGTTTTGGATTTACAACTTAGTTTGTGAGGATGTTGGGACTTCAAAACTTATCCCATATTGTTTGTTTTTCATTCCTATTTTGAACATTATATAAACAAGAGGGTGGTCATCCAATTTCACATTAAGAAATTTGTGCACATGGGATGAACTAATAAAAAAGGTCAATCCAAAAAAATAAAATAAAAATTATGCACATTTTTAAAGTGCATACCTTTCCAACCTACTTATTTACTTAACTAGGTAGGTATTTAGTTTGACCTACCCACCTAGGTTGACCTATGTACCTACCTACTTAAGTACCTACCTACATGAGTAGGTATTGAACTTAGGAAAATAAAATCTACATATTTATTTTTTTAACCTAAATAGGTAGGTTGGTATGTAACCTAGGTTTGTAGGCACATATTTGTGTACTTACATAGGTACCTACCAACTTAATATTAATATTTTAATATATTTTTTCTTAATGCCACGTGGCATATTTACATTGGGCCACATGTCATAATATAAATTCATCCAAGTATTAAAATTGAACGTCTTAGAATATTTCAAAATAACATTATAAATACTTTAAATAATCAAATATTAAAACATGTGGCAACACATCATTTGCCCTTAATTGTTATCAAAATAGTTGCATCTTAGTCGCTTGTGACAATACGTAAATGTAGTCAAAGGATGAAATGTATTTATTGACTTTTTTTTTCATACAATACCTTTTATCATTTGCAACTAATTTATCACATGTGACTTGTTTTAGGCGACTATAGGGATTTTAGTTGCAAAATGTCTCTTACGACTAAAATTTAGTTACAAACACTAGTCGAAAATACACAATTTTCTTCTAATGAACAAATCCACCTTTCCTCTCCAATTCCTTAGTTGAAGAGGCACATATTTTGCTTGCAATGTGGTGGGATGGGGAACCCCATTTGTAAAGTGCACCTTAATGGGTGCCTTGAGCTCCTCCAATTGGAACTCCATTCTTTCTACACTTTCTTGGGTTATGAAGTTGTGGGAAGGCCATGTGTCTAAAAGACATAACACGTCCTGCTTAGAAACCTTCCCTTTCAAAAAAAAAGGCGATTACATTCACCTTGGGCTCGGTGATAAGGGCAATTACCTTAAAACCCCCATTCCCTGGTTTGGGTTTGGGGCAATTTTTTGAGTAGTGCCTCACTTCATTGTAGTTGAAACATGCTTATTTGGGCTTCCCACTAGCATCCTCCTTGGGTTGGCCCCCTTTTAAAGGAACCCCTTTTTTGATGATATTTCCTTTGGGTTTAAAACTTGAGCCTTGAAATTGTTTAAGCTTTTCCCCTTGTAAGGTATTTTGCCCTCGATTCCATTCCCCTTCATGGCATGCCTTTGTGAGCCATGGATTATAGCTCAACAATTAGTTAAACTTTAGTTCCTTAAATTTCCTTAATACTAATGATTTGAATGCTTATAAACCTTCAAGTAGCGATTATTAAAAAGTTGAATTAATTTTTGTGATATTTCTAGGCATAGAGTAATTATTATTTCAGTGGATGAAACGCTTAATTAGTTTAGGACCTAGTAAACCTTTTAAAGTACATTATCCTTTTTAGTTTGTAGAGAAGGGGAAGGGGATGTAGAATTAGATGTGATTTATTGATATATAGGGAATACAAGCCCATAATTAACGATATTTCGCATGACAAGATTGAGTTAGTCTGTAGAATGATCTTCAAACACTAATGATGTACTTGTAGGATTTTTAGGATGTAGTCCTAATACATCTTTATTTAGTTTCACTTATATTAGACTTTAAAATAGAATAAAAATCAAACTTAAGTAGCAACAATTTCGCTTGAATAGCTTCAAGTGAATTACAACTGAATAACTGACTAAAAGGATAGATCATAGTTGTAAAAATTCTAGGATGCCACGAATGGCGCGAACGAGGTACTCAGCTCCATGCTCCAGGGGAAATGGGTTGATCGGGCCTCGTAGCCAATGATAATGGCCGTCACTGGGAACCCACGTTCGACAATGGAAACGGACATCATCATCTTCGCACTGGCACTGTTCAAACCTTTCTGGCGTGGCTCCACGAGCATGAACAAACTCTAGGTAAATTGCTAAGGCATGTGGGTTAGGAGAGAGTCGACGATCGCAAACCGAACGAGCAACTCGAGTGCGCACCACTCTCCTGGGCGGTTCTTCTTCGCGCGACCGTTGAAAAACATCCAAGTCGAGTAGTGCTTCTTCAAGCTGTTCTTGTTGTACGGGTGCGACCGGAGGATTTGAAGGCGTGGCGTCGTCGTCCGCCATGACTAGTTGCGCCTGCATCAACAAAAACTAAGAAAATAGTACGAACAAGGTGATACTGGCGTTTAGAAGGGGTCAAGGCCTTTTATTTAACAAATTAGGGTAGGCATAAGGTGTGGGAGTGATGGCGGAACCTCATGAAAACTCGAACACCCTAGATCCAATGGATTCATCAAACCCTAAATTCAACGGTGGATCTAGAAGTATGTGAGAGTTTTTTGTGATGCGAATTGTAATTCTAATTTACTATGTACTACATAGTTAATTAGTGCATAGTAAAGTAAATAGGTAGGTACTATCAAAGGAGTAAATGGTACATGGAAATGTTACTTCAACCATTGAAGTAGTCAAGTAAACACTCAAGGACTTTTCTTTGTTACTACCGATAAATTATCCTAGTAGTTAGTTACTTGAAGTAATTAGGATGAAGAAGTAGGATGTGAGGGTCAACGAACGAAAAAGATAAGGATCAAGTTCAAAAGGCCTCATCAAGATATCCAAGATAAGGGGGAGGATGGATCCTCGAATCCCATTAGTCATGAGGATTGTCATCCTCTTTGATCGGAGGATGGAATCTCTCTTGTGGTTCATTGGGCCCAAGGATTCTCATCCTAATTTCAATTGGATGGCAATTCATTCTCAAAATCTTATTGGCCCTTGAAGGATGAGGAGGCCATTGATTGGTGCAAAAGGATTTTGAAGCTCTCATTGGACAAGGGGAACAAGCTCAAGGGGTTATGAAGGCTCACCAAGGAAGAGGGCAGGGTGTGTATGTGAAAAAGCAAGAAGGAGTAGGAGGAGGAGTATGAGGAAGATTAGTTGTTAGTTCTTATGTGTGCAAGAATCAAGCATAGAAGGAATGTGTGCAAGAATCAAGCATAGAAAGAGTGTGTGTAAGAATTAAGCATGAAAATAACTTGTGTAGCAAGTACTTGTTGCGAAGCCTCTGAACTTTTGGTTGATTAATTGTTTCTCACAAATCCACCGTTGGATTTGTGTCAAAATCATATCAATCTTAGTTTGGAAGGTTTTAAAAGCCCTCCCAAAAATTTAGCTCGATCGAACTTTTTGTGAGGGAGTTGCAGGTGTTGGAAGTAGAGGGTGTTGAAGAGGGTTTCATGAAGGGTTTCCATGGTGAAGCCTCTGGACTTTTGGTTGATTAATTTTTTCTCACAAATCCACCGTTGGATTTGTGTCAAAATTATATCAGTCTTAGTTTGAAAGATGTAAAAGGTCGTCCTCAAAACTCAGCTCGATCGGACCTTTTGTGAGGGAGTTACAGGTGTTGGAAATAGAAGGTGTTGAAGAGGGTTTTATGGAAGGATTTCCATGAAGCCTCTGGACTTTTGGTTGATTAATTGTTTTTCTCAAATCCACCGTTGGATTTGCGTCAAAATTACATTTGTCTTAGTTTGGAAGGTGTAAAAGCTTTTCCCAAAATTTCAGCACCATCGGTTTTGTTGTAAGGGAGCTGCACTGGTTAGAAGTAGAGGGGGTCGAACTGGTTGTTTTTTTCCTCAATCTAGGCAAGTGGTTTCTAGTTTCAAGGCTTAATTCTTAATCAAAAAAATGAAATAAAATAAAAATTTATGAGATGTTGTCACATGTCTTCTTTATTATTAACTTTCCAAAATTCAATGCATGTAAATTAAGAGGTTGTTGTAGATGTCATGACAATTGAAACGGAAGGTTGTAACCATCAAGCACGACATGGAATTGAACACCCACATATGGCTTCTTCATATCCCATCATGGTAAGTTACGATTCTCTCACCTTATCTTTGTATCTTCAACTTGGACACAACGCATTAGATCATTAGTGAATTCATTATGTACTTTGAACCACTTACTTATTAGATTACAACTACATAATAGTTCCACTTCCAACCGGGTTTTATGTGAGTGCATATCTTAATGGTGAAGGTGTGCAAATAATCCTCACAGCCTTCTTGTGAGGGATTTTTCCCCCCTTTTTGAACCTGGATTTTTCACCCCATCCCACATTCAAAAAGCCTTCCACTTTCATGATGGCCTCTGATAACGAGGCATGCCATTTCTCCTCAAGCTTGTGGTTGGCCCAAGTTGGAAGCCCCATCAAAAAGTGGCACACATGGTCTAACTCATGCATATGCCAAATTTCAAGGATGAGTTTGGAATACGCACTCACATATTGGCACAAGTTGTCATTTGTTGCATTCACAAGGTCATGGAGTTTGCATCTTGAGATGTTTTCAAAATTCTTTGGAATGAATTCCAATTTGATGCGTTCCTCGAAGAATTCCCATGCATAGCCATGGGTTTTCCCTTCCTTTTGCCTCACTGTCCTCCACCATGTGGAAGCATAGCCCTTCAAATAGGACTGGGCAAGTTCCATGGCCGAATGTTGCCCAACCTTGGCGGCATGAAAATAGTCTTCCATTCTCACAAGCCAAACATCTATAACCTTCCAATCTCGAATCCTGTCAAAATTCCTAGGTTTAGTAGGCTTGGTTCCCATACCTTTCAATGATCCTCCTTTGAGGGCTGTAACCAACTTAATGAAATCGAGCCTATTCATTTTGAGTAGAACCTCCAATTGTTCTAAAGTGAAAAGGACTAGAGTTGGTTGTTGCCCTTCATTTTCATGATCATTGTGGTTCTCCTGGTCTTTTTGTGCTTTAGAATCCTCTTGTTCCTCCTCCCTAATAGTCTTGGATGGAAGTTTTAGGTATTGTGTCCTAATCATAACCTTAGGCTTGCAAGGGTGTGGGCCAAGAAGAAAGCATGGGAGTCACATCTCATGCTCCTGGGGATGTAGGAGAATGTGAGGGGTGAACCCTCACACTCCCAAGTGAGCTCCCACTTTGAGAATTGGAGTCTCGATGGACTTTTGAATCTTCAAAGAGCCATTATAGGGGTCAAAACTCAATAAATTGAAATTTTTTCTATATCATTGCAAAGCTCAAGGAACTTAGATGTATAAAATGGGCTTGCATGACCCATTTGGACATTTCAAGCACAAGTTATGGCTAAAAGAAAGGTCAAGAGTCAAATTGACAATTTGACTCCCAACTACTAAAAGTCAAGAATCACCCTGATTCCTTGCGTGTAGATGATGTTCCACATACGATTAGAAAGCTTTTGATGAGGGTTACATTTTTGCTTCACACCTCATCTCAATCGGAGGTCTGCACACAAAGTTATGTGCCCCAAAGTTGCGAGAATCCCAGTTGTGAGAATTTCGAGACTCCCACTTAGGAGTCCTAGGACAAAATGACATTTGGGTGCTGGTCCCAAGGCCACGCATAGAGTATATTATAAGGGGGAAGGTGTTGGCTTCCCCCAAGTTTGAGTCGTGGTGAGTATTGTGAGTTCAAGTTTGCAAGTGCCTCGTCCTAACACCAAAAGTGCTCCAACGATGCACTAACCAGCTTGTTGTTTAATTTTGTGTAGGTCCGTGTGAGTGATTGATTGCTTGTCATTCTTCTTAGTCCCATCATGGAAGTCCAACATGTCCCTCTACCCCCAAAGTGCTGCAAGCCAGGAGGCGTGTCCCTAACTCTTTACTTTTCCGTTGTTTTCATTTTAAATTCACATTTTAATCTATTAAGGAGCTTGGGAGCGCGTAATCTTGGGTGGGTTCTTCAACCATGGTCTCATGTACTAGTTTACGAATCCTCTTTGGTGCCATCAAAATTTCTTAATAAGTGGATCAAACTCTACCAGAGCTTTGATACCATGTGACGCACCCCCAAGTTTTTTAATGGACTCAATTACAAGTCCAAAGGTAAGACAATGAAAGGAGAATGAATTGGGGTGCGCTTCTTAGCTGCAACATTTCAAGGGTAGAGGGGCATGTTGGAATTTCAAGATGGGACTAGGAAGATTGATAAGAAATTCAATTATTCACACAAACTTGCACAAACCAAACAACCAATTAGTTAGTGCGTAATTTGAGCACTTTGGTGCATGGACAAGCCACAAACAAGCACGAACTCACAAGACTCACCATGGTCTAGACTTGGGGGAAACCACCACCTTCCTTCTTATAGTATACTTTGTGCCTAGCCACATGACCAACACTCAAATGTCATTTTGTCATGAGACTCTCATGTGGGAGGCTAAAAATTCCCAAAGTTAGGACTCTTTCAACTTTGGGTCCCAACTTTGGGGGCCCATAACTTTGTGTGAAAACCTTTAATTGAAATGAGATTTGAAGCAAAATTGTAACCTTCATTGAGATTTTTTCAACGGTATGTTGCATGCCACCTACACAAAAGGAAATCGGGGCAATTTTTGACTTTTAGTGGTTGAGCATGAAATTGGCAATTTGACTCTTGGCCCTTATTTTGGCCATAACATGTGTTTGAAGTGTCCAAATTAGTCATGCGAGCCCATTTTAGACATTTAGGTTCCAAGAGCTTTCCAATGGTATAAGGAACTTTTCAATCCAATGGGTTTTGACCTTTACCATTGTTCTCTGAAATTTCAAGGATCCATTAGGACTCCAACTCCCAAAATGAGAGCTCATTTGGGAATATGAAGGTTCATTCCCTCGCACTTTCCTACATCCAAGGAGCATGAGATGTGACTCCCGGGCTTCCCTCTTGGCTTGCACCCTTGCAAGTTTTTACTTTAGTCGCAAGCCCAAAGCTAAAGTTGTAACATAATGCCTCATGTAGTTTTTCAGGTTCTATTATAGGTTAAAGATGTTAATTAGAAGAGGTTATGTTTGGCTAAAGCAAATTAATCATTTGTTATCTTGGGGAATAGTGACACATGCTTCCTAGTGGTGGCCATTTGCATGACACATTAGGGGAACAAGAAAGGCAAAAGGCAAAGGACAACAAGTTATTGGTGTGGGAGTTTAGGTGGGCTAGACAACATGGGGTAACAAAAATGAAGTGCCCTTGCACAAAATGTGCATGTAGGGGCTCATAGCCATTACTTTTTTTTTTGAATTTTGGATTGTTATAAATAAATAATTAATTAAACATAATAATATTCTTAAAATGTTATTGTGAATACATTATGTACATACCATAAAAATTTGGAATCAATCTAATGAACAAAAAAAAGGTAATTTACACTTTTAAAAGTTTATAACCATTACTTAAAAACAATTTTGATACTAAAAGCACAATTTGAAAATATATTTTATGACACATTTTTTGAATTTTGAAATATACACTTTAACATAATAATATCAATATTATTTTTAAATGTAATGTTTTTTGAAAGATGTATTTAAATTGTTTTTTTTTAATTCTTCTAAAACAATGAAAAACTAGAGGTCCAAAAGGACACATGTGATTGCTTATAACACAAATTTGTACATTTGAATAAAGGGATTATGTGTATTTACATTAAACATCATTAATTATGATGTGATTACAAGACATCTTATTTTATGTGTGCAAAAATATATACTTTTCAAATTGTTATTGTTGGAAGGTTAAGATGGGTTAAACATGGAAAGACCATATTCATAATTGTGCACCATGTCATGTTCCCAACAAGGATGGTCAAATTAACCCATCCCTAATGGTGATCCTTGTTGGCTTAAGATGTATGTTATGCGGGCAGTCTTCAAAAACTACCATTATGTTGATATGTGATTAATGTTTTCAAGGTTGGCATATGGGATGTCTTATGCCACCATTGGGGGAAGGGCCAACAACAAATGGTTTTGCCCTCAATACACCAAATAGACCTAGGTTCCTAAAGTCAAAGAACAAAATTAACCTAGGTTTTTTTTCATGGTGTTCATATTTGCACTAGGTGTACTAGTCTTTCACCTTATAAATAAAATGTTCAAACATGGTGGATTTCCATTAGGGAATTGTATATTGTTATTTGGCTTAAGGGGACCTTGGACCCATATAGGCGGGTTGTTTGTATATGTTATGTGATATATGTGTGGGGATAGTGACAGTTGTAAGCACCAACATAGGAACACACAACATATGCATCTACTAGCTACTAGCTACCAAGTGCTTAACTTGCTACATAATAATAATTTACATTCATTATTTGCTTGTGTATCATTGGTACCCACTTGCCTAACGTAATGTGAAGGGTAAGTATGAGAATTTACAAGATGGATTACCACCCTTGGTAACTCAATCAATGTTGTTCATCTACAACTAAAATCATAATTGATTTAAAATGGATGGTGTAATGTTGTGTGCTAGGTCACATAAGTCTTGTGTATTAGTTTCGGGTTTGGGTGGGTATAACAATCTTAAGATATCAATTAAATAAGGGTAAATATGAAATACTCCAAACAATAGATTAGCCAAGTCCTTGGGTAAAGGTAATTGAAGAAACTTTACCTCCTTCACAAGGTAAAGGTAGGAGTCAATACTTCATCATTGACACTCTACTTACCATGCGATAAGCATTTTGTTCAATCTAATGATTGTAATGAACATAAAAGGAATGCTAGAAAAAATAAAATTCAATAGTTAGCCACCATATTTGAACAACTATAACACCTAAAACCTTGAAATGAAATCTATAAGTATCATGCCATTTGCACTATTAAGTGTTAAATTGGTCACTTTAAAATTTTCCTAAATTATTCTATACAAACATTCAATGAATTTGTACTATATTTTTACGTACACAATGCACACAATGTCAACATATGGTAAAAAAATGCTAGAATAAGTTATTATAACATTTGTTAATCTTGTTATAGTATGCATTTATAGTAAAATTTTCTACAAAACTCATATATTTGTGAGGTGGCTTGACAATGATAGCAGGAAATTGGTGTGGATGGTGTTGGCAACACAAGCAATTGTTGAATTGTTGCAAGTGACCCCTACCCTTTGGAAGTGGATGCCCCTTCTAAAGTTTCTGACTGAAAGTGACACAACAACTTGGAGCTTTGTAGAAGACCTTTCTTGGAATGCAAAGCAACCGACCGGATCCCAAATCGCATTTCCATCATAGGTATACAAGCTTGGCCAACAAAATCATCATAGTCAACATCCCACTCCCACACTTCAAGCCTCAACACTGCTATCTCTGGCACTGCAATAGTAATGTTGGATATCTTGTAGGTTTGTGACAAACAATCACATCAAAGTCCTAATGAATGGTGGTCAAGCACCCTATAATGTCCATAACCAGTAATTTTTAACTTAGATGATTGAATCTTTAAATTTTTTTGGAAGAACTTGTGTAAGCATAAACATTTTGAAATTAGACCTTATTTTGGCATTATAATATATATGAATGTTTTTAATACTAAATTCACAGTAATAATTTAGTTCTAAGCTAGTATATCAACTTCAGAATTTGTTCCTACAAGCCTAATGTCATTTTGACTTCTAAATTAACAAATGAATCTTGAATGAAAATTTCAAATAGAAATGAAATTCTAGTAGAATATTCTAATTTATTATAGGCTGGTTATTTTTAGGAATGCAGGAAGGCAAGGAGTGGCATCTCTAAGTCTTGATTCTTGTTTGTTCACTTATTAAAAATAATTAGAACCAAACCTCAATGATTTTGGAAGTAAAAAGAAAAGAAATAACAATTTTTAGCAAGCAACCTTGGGGAAGATCTACCTCGTAATGGAAATTCAAAAAGTTCGGTCTCCCAATGGGGTTCATTACAATTGTAGACTATTTGGGTCTTTTTCTTCATTTCATCATTGGCCATGCCATGCATTGCAACCTACCAACCATATTTGATTTGTCAATTGGCTTCCAAATCTTTGTAAGGTTAAAATACGTTTATTTGGACTCAAGGAAACACAATTTTTCATGAAGCAACTTTCAATAGTAAATGGACCAGATAGGAATTTACAAAATTTATACAAGGAATGCAAAGTGAAATCCTCTTTATTATGATATTTTTCACCTTTTCACTTTATTTTTTCAGAGAGGACCTGCCAAAAGGTGAGAGGTCAACTTGTCCTTTTTTGTGCCATATTGAATTCTTTCCTATTTTGATGAAAGTCATGAAATTTAGATACTGCAAGATGGAAAAAAATGAAATGGAGGAACTATTTGCTACAATCAATTAGATGGGGGAAGAGTATCAAACTAACTTTCACATAGAAATCAGGTGGCTTGCAGAAGTCAAAGTTCTTATGCCAATTTGTGCCCAATAATACTGTCACCTACATATCAAAGTGCCCAAGTTGATCAAACACAATTCTGTCCAACACCCAAATGACATCCGCTTCATACTGTGATAAAAGAAATCACTTCATATGCCATTTAAAAGAAAAGTTGATTATGCATTTCAAAATGTATTTTTAGAATTAAAAACCTACTGATTACCCGACCCATTTCAGAACACAATTTTTATCCTCTTCCTATTTTCTTTTCTCTTGTTTTTGCCATTGTTAAGGAAGACACAAAGTTGCAACCCGGCAATTGCAAATAGTGAAGCTTTATGAGGCTCAATTTTGTAGGTTTCAATCATTAGCGAACAGTGCAGGTGATTAGGTAATTAAGGTTTGTTCTGAGATATGTTAGTAAATGGCCATAGTTTTGATTAAATTCTATTGGTAGGGATAATTATAAAATCGTTAGCAAGAAGTTAACTTATTTGCTGACCTTTAGAAGAACCTTTGGGGGAAGACTTGAAATTTGCTCATAGTCAAAATTAGAGCCTGGCAAAAAAAGGTCTGGTTTTTTTACATAACCACAATTACCATTTGCTGAAAAAAGCGCTCGTGCTACCCAAACTGGACGATCATTGCCTTGCATGTTGATGGCTGCCACTTGCATGCCATGGCTCCAAGCAACCATTGGGTCAGCATTTGATGAGTTAAATCTTAATCCAAAAGGGTACATACGACCCAAATTGTTCTTGCAGTACCTAAGCAAATATGAACATACAAAGTGCCAATCAAGGATGTATACAAACCAGATGAGACACACATGGTTGAAGTCTTCCCTAACCATGTAATTATTATGAAATTGAGAACTATCATGCTCACAAATAAAAGTTTGGTATAAAAGTTTAGACCAAATGTGCAAAGGTTGATTTCAACTGGCAACTCAAGCCAAAACCTGAAAAGATAAAACAACGTTTTAGAGAACTTGTCTGTTGTAACTAATTGGCTTTAACCTTTTCAGTGGGTCAGGTGGAACACAAATGTTGAAAAAATGTGG
Organism: Sphagnum tenellum; assembly: GCA_963921925.1. Classification (NCBI taxonomy): domain Eukaryota; kingdom Viridiplantae; phylum Streptophyta; class Sphagnopsida; order Sphagnales; family Sphagnaceae; genus Sphagnum; species Sphagnum tenellum. Next base: position 17,270,492 of record OY998150.1, read on the forward strand.
ATAGATCCATGAAACAAAAAGGAGACATAAATATCTCTTCAAAACTTCCTCCACATCTTTTATTACTTGGGTAATCAGCATATTCAAATATGTGGGAACATGAGTATCAGGTACTTTTAATGAAAGACCCCTCACATCATAATATTTTTGCAAAATGTTGTTGTGAATATGATTCAGAAAAAGACCAAGTGGCCATATACCATTTCAACTCCATAGCCCATCTCACTTCATCTATGTATTGTGTCCAATAAACCATAAAAAGATCAATGTGAAGGAAATCATGACCTTGTAATTACACTTTGGAATATAGGATTCCCCTCAATTTGTATGATCATGGTTTGCAAATGTTATTTGGTAGACCTCTGTTATAGACTCCAACATTACTTGTTTGAAACACAACATGCTTCTAAAAGAGTTGGGACAGAAGTTTATTCCCTTAATTCCAAAAACCTATGTATTTTGGTTTTTGCATCTACAAGGTGATACATATTTAAAGAAAAAGATCTCTTGCAAAAATCATTGTAATTGTCAACCCAAAATTACTATCTAAAACATTTCATAACAGAAAAATGAACTCATTGTCAAAACATTTTATTCATGAACTTGTTCAAGACTTGATAGTGATCTATATTGCATTTTAAATTGGAAAAACCTCAAAATACTTAATTGACAATTTCGTCAAACCATAGTACAACTTACTCAAGTATGGAACTTGGGTGTCTAGAAATAATTTGTTGTAATTGTGGTTCACTCAAATTTGCCATGATAGCATGACCCCCTACAATTAAAGGCCCCCCTTTTTTGTGCTTCTCCTTCATTTCTTCAGGCTTTGCACAATAGATGTATATTAATTCTTCAAAAGCAATAGTTTTTGGCACATGATGAGATGGTGCATCTCCAATCACAATAGCAGCATGTTGAACCACCTTTTGGATTGTCTTCCTTTGAGCCCGTTTAAAATGTTTTTTAATCTTCGAAGCCCTTCGTATATCTCTGCCATTCAAGCGAAGGTCTTCATCAATATCTGCTTCCACAAAAGCATTAACACCTTGGGGATCTTCTACTAACTGCCAATACAAAAAAATATTATTGTTCATTGTGTGCAATTCAACAATTGGTCACACGGAAGCTAAAATTCTTCACCTTATGTCCAAAGAGTTAAGTAAACATGACCCTAGTTTACTTACAATGGTGTTTGTCACAATAAACTAAAAGTACCATGTAGTTGCTATCCAAAGTAGAGAAAATTATTTCTATTGTTTATATTTCAAAAACATCCTAATGATATCATTACTTGTGGTGTAATCAATGGAAAGGAATGGCCTAATCTAACTTTTGATCAAGAAAGTGAAACAAATGGTCACACATTGTATAAAATTTGGAACTGAGGTAAGCATTATTTACAAAAGTGTACCTGATCTTCAATAGAATCACTAGGGGGCTTATCAGAAACAATAATGAGACCCTTCAGAGCCTCTGGTGAATGGAATTGAATAGGAGGTCTCTCATCTTTGCTGGGATAGAAAAGGTGGTCACCTATGATTTCTTTCAAGATCTATCAAACCACATTTGCAAAAAAGTTGTTCAAAAGGCATGAAAGCAGTTTCAAAGACCTAAAAAGACAAGAGTGAAAGAATATTATGCAAGATTATTTTGCAATGAGTTTCTAGAATGAGTATGTTGTGATTGTTTTGGTACCTAGTCACAAAAGATGGTTTTGTTGATCCATTTAATATGGAGACATAACAATAATTTTGTCTTAATATCAACATATGGACAATTTGGAAATGCACTATTACAAATATATTATTATGCATCTTGTAATGAGCAAATTGTCCAAGAAGGAACTGTGGAATTGTATTATGAAAAAAATAGCAGTTCGCTTTGCCTAGACTACCAAATTTATTCCAAAAAATAATGGATAAAATGTTTATAGAAATTATGACCATTGCTGCTTGGTCTTGAAGAGTAGGTGGCAAATGATTCTCAATGGTGATTATGATTGGGTAGTCTGATGCTAAAAAGGCATTCTCCTTAATTGTTGCTACACAATCCTTGAACTCTATAGACCTTGTCAATGTACTGCAATCACAAAGAGACTATTAGAGAGGATGCAATAAGTCCGGAACATGCAAATGATAGAAATACCAATACATGTCAATGAATGTTTTGGCATTATGGCATTAAAACACAAAATTTCTCATGGATAGGAAACCACCTAACTGGTGGGTTTTTTTTTCCAATTTGTGATGTTGCTCCAATGGCAAACAACCATAACATATTTAGCCAAATTTGGCAATATTCAAAATACTGAAGTAGAAAACTCTACAGCAGCCTGTCATGTTCTAGGTAGTTTTGACTATTTTTGGTGAATTTCTATTTTATTTTTATTGAAAAAAAATTCAGAAAACAGAGAATTTATGAAAGAATTTTTTTTTCAAAAACATTTTTTCACAAAATAGTTAAAATTCGCCAATAAAAAAATCACTGCTCCTAACTTTGAAAGCAAATCCTTGGTAGACAACTTTGAAACATCAAACATCACCTAAAACCTCCTTTCAAGACAAATATAATCCCACCTGCTGTGCATTCCTAGCCTACTAGGTAATTAATATGCTAGTTTGTAATAGATCTATAAGTTGGGCATTTTCAATAGTACACGCATTTATCTAGACAATATTATATCTGATGTTATATGTAACCTCTTGGAATTAATTGTAAGTTCAAAATGTTAAATAGGTATCAAGAACATACTTGCCATGAAGAACCTTGATCCTGCCTCGACGTTCCCAACAGTCAAGTTCTATCACACGACAACCTCCACGCAGTGCCTCTCCAATAGGGATTGTGCTGGACTTGGAGGTCAATTGGTTGCCAGTCAAATACGAATTATGACTCGAATATATGAAGTAGTGTGATAAAGGCTTTGTCATATCTTGGGTTGGCTGTAACACATCACTGATAAACTATTATTTAATTAAACCACTTCTATGAAATAAAACAGGAGGAGCACTATTTTGCGATGCATCCACAATGTCAATGAATAGACTACCTAATTTTATTACAAGTCATTTTTGAAATATTAATCACATTAATGACAAAAAATTTCCAAGAATATTTTAATAGCATACAAAAAAGTGATCATACAGGCCAATTCACTTACTCTAGAAACTTACAATGAGCATAGATCTTGCAATGTAATGTTGGCAAGATATATTGAAATTCACTGAGACAAAAAGTGGTGTAAAAGGGTCTTGTTGCTTGTAATACTCACAGTATCAGAAGGCATTAGGGGCGGGTTTAGTCTTGGATTTAGTAAGTAGCTCAAGAAACCTTGCAAGTCAAGCCTCACACTTTGCACTGATATGGAAAAATGGATGCCAGGAATGACACTGAGAACAGTTTGTGTAATAAGCCAGACAGCATGTGCTTCAGTGATATTCTTCTCTCCTTGAACATTTTCTAAAAAAGCTGCCAAATCTGCAGCATTCATGTAGTTTTTTCCTTGAGCAGCTTGTTGAAACATTTTCTTCACCACATCCGGAGGTGCAACGTTGACTTGAGCATCTGACAACTTTGGGCAACCAAGGCATGTGGCTATCATATTTGGGAATCTGACACAAATTAGATGAAGCTTTTATTTGTATGCTAGCTGTGAGGTATATAGAAAACACTACTGTTGATGGAAAATATTATTTATATATTTTTAGAAGAATTCATGCCTTAGCATCTGGTTTGAGTCATGATCTATGAAGACTTCAAAATTAGATATAAATAAATGTGGAAAACCTTTCATAAATGGAATATTTATAATCTTACTCACAATTAAAACTTCCAAAAACATAGTTGCAGAAGAACTTGATCTTGGCATATTGACTAATTTGGTTGTGTAAGAATATCATGTCAACTTAAAAGTAAAACATAATTTGACATAATATATCAATGGAAAAGAAAATGCTTATCTCAAATCAAAATCCTTGCACATCATGTATCATGATGGGAAGGTAATAAACTCTATTATCAATTAATCTTCAAATCATATAAAATGTTTTAAGTATTGAAAGGCTTCCCTCAATAGATTGACAAGACAAGCAAAGGTTCAAAGGTGCAAGTTCAAGCCTCACATTCCCATGATGTGTTGAAATTCAAATACTGGGATTGATTGATATCCTTCAATGTCTATTGTAGCCTATAATGAACCAAACATCAATTACACATTACCTTAAATTCTATTGAAAATTTATTGCAATGAAATATAGACACATGATGTTTGGATTTCAAACGTTGCAAGCATTGATACATGATATATATTACAATTTCACATTATGTTCACAGAACTATTGTTTTATAGTTAGGATAATCCAAAGTTACGATAAGGTTAAAAGTTCCTAATTTGCACAACTTAGTACTAGTTTAATGGAAGAAAAAATAACATGAAAAGGAAAAGGTTTGTATACCGATGTTGGATGATATCATTATTTTCATGTGATGGTCTCAATTTTGTTATTCTTGTTATCACAATGTTTGAATGAATCACTCCATCAAATGTTGCAATACTTCTTCATTAGTTTCAATTGTTTGTTGTCAACTTTTGATCTCATGATAACCGTGTTGGGTATCCTTAGCTTGTATGTTGATTCTAATATCACCAATTTACAACCCAATTTTTTTTGAAGTGGTTATTTTGCAACATAAATTGGACAACATGATCAAATCAAAAAAATTGTTTGAAATTGTATGTGATCAAACCAAATCAACTACTCATGGGCATGTTTGCTTTTTGTAATATTTTAACTTGCCATTGGAATTTGCATGAACCTTATAATTATAATGTTGAAATATGGCATCTATGTTACAAATCTTAACAAGATGTTTTTAGTGTACCTAATGATTGACCATATGCAGTTGGAATTAATGTTCCCTAGTCCATCTCATCCTCCTGAAACTTCACTAAATCTAAATGATTAATGACACAACAAAATGATTTCATGAATTTGGAACTTCTTCACAAATGGAATTATGACAATTTATATTTCTTAACAACTTATTTGACTTCACATAATGTTTTATGGGTTTGATCTATCTATATTTCTTCCTCCTTGACCCATGTTGAGCATAACAAACCTTAAATCAATTATTTTATTTTATTTCAAAAAATTTGGTAGAATTATATCCTTGGATCTTTTCTAGTTGTTCCCTATTGTATTTGATTGAAAACCATCATTGACTATAAATAAAACATGTAATGTAAGTATATGAACCAACAATAAGAAAAAAGAGGTTATTCTTCATCATTTTTAATAAAAGGTAACTTTCAAAGGAAGGAATCAAAGAAGATTGGAAAAATAGGTAGAACATTATAAAGTCATGATTTACAAAAGAAATGAAACGTACATCTTGTGTCCATGCCTTATTTGGAGTGTTCAAATTGGCAATATTATCCCAAAATTGACTACCTTAAAAGATCAATTTTAGGCATATTTTTAAGAGGTTATATAGGTTATTGAAAAATTAGGGTTTGTGGCACTTTTGGTTGCATGTAGTGGATTTGTGGATTGTGGGCATTATTGTTCAAATTTTGAACAAGGTTGTTGCAATTTTGTGTAAGGTAAAGCACCGCATGTAATGGATTTGTGGATTGTGGGTGTTGTTTGATTTTTTAGCAAGGTTGTTGCAATTTAGTTTAGGGTAAAAACCAAGGCTTAGGGCGTTCCTAAAAGAAGGCCCATGAGGTTGGAGGTTAAGGGCCTATTATTTCACCCATGTGGCCCAAGGGCATTACATGGCATAAAATGTGACACATTTTTTATTTTTTGATTACTTGCTCCTAAAAAATTTCATTGCATGGAATGCCCATTTGGTCCTATGATTCATTACTATATATGTAAAGCACCCTCCATTTGCACTATTGCAAAATGTGAAGTTTTCTATGGTCACAAATTGATTTGATGGCATAGACCAATCATGAGCAAAAAAAAATTTGAAAGTGGGAATTAAGGTTGAAATCCCAAGTTTTACACCTTATGAATATGTTGGAAATGATTTTAATGAACAAGGAGGTCTTCCAAAAATTCATGTGTAAGCAAATTATTCATCAAAACTATGTCCAAAATGATGAAGAAATGAATTTTTGACATTTAAAAACATCACCTCGTGGATGGATTTATCTTTGAATCCATTTTATCAACAATATTTTAATATCATTTACTACATAAAATATTCACCTTTTCCAATACTTACCTTAGGATTCATCAATTTTCATTCAATTGTCATGTTAAAACAATTTATTGAAAGGTAGTTTCACATTTCTCAACATTTATGTTTAGTATAATTTTTTTCCCTTTAAGGTGATATCCCAAACTTCTTTTCCATGCAACACACTACATGTGATTTTCAATCTATGGAAGTGATGACCATCAAGTTTATTGAAGAATCATAACACCATGATTCAATCCCCAAATAGACAACAAAATGTTCGATCCCCTCTCACACATCATATATTTGTTTTCTTCAAGCATACATACACACAAATATTTTTTACAAGCAACCAAAATGCCATGTGAAAATTTGATGGAAAATTGAAAGATTACAAAAACAATATCTAGTGTATTGAAAATTTTCCATCGAGTGTCAACTTCACACAACATATTGCAAACTCGTGATCCAAACTTGAGCTCTTACATTAATTTTAGATGTAATTTTGATCTAACATCCAACCTCCTAAAATTTGGATGTAATGTCAATCATCACAACTGTTATTTTGAAGTATATCAATGTCATATATGACATTAATTAGCCTCATCAAATGTATTAAAACATGTGAAAATCACTTTAAAATAGTTTTAAAGGTCATAATCTAATTAATCTAATATTGTAGCTCATGGATCATAGATGAAATTCATCCATGATATATATTTTTATACATGTCATGGATGGAGTTTGTCCATCATTGTTCATTTTCACTCATGATCAAGTTCAATCATGAACTTTATTTTATCCATATTTGGATGACATTTCATTCTTTTTTTTCAATTTAGAATGCATTTTCAAGAGATATTTACAAATTTCAATGGCAAACTTCATGGATAGTTATAAATAATGTTACAATTTAATTTCACCTTGTCTTTCCTTTTTCTTTAGCACCTTCACTATCGTTGCATATATATTCATTGTTCTTACTTGTAAACCTACCATAATTAGTTTTGAACATTGTGCATTAAATGTTGATTTTCAACATTTCATTCCCAAATTAATAAAATTTCCTTACTTCATGGATACCACTGAAATGAGGGTTTGGGTTGGAAAAAGACCCAAAGACAAGGTGACTTTACAAATAATTTTAGTATTTACACTTACACACCCCAAAACACTTACAAAGGGTCGTGTAAGTGTATTTGACAAATATTTACACTAGCTCCTTGTCATCAAAACTTCAAATGCTACTGGACCTTAACTAATATTATTTTTTTCATGTTTTTCCTTCCCTTTCCCCCCATCTTAGCTTTCATAGTTTCAAGGTTGACTATGAAATGTAGTCAATAGAACCATATGTAAGGTGATTATAGTGATAATGCAAGGTATTATCATGGATTTTTTTGCAACTTTGTTGTAGATGACCTATGTAATTATTATTGGTAATTTTGCAAGGCTATGTAGTGTACCACATCAATGTGTCTAGAACATGTAGAAAGAGTTATGTGAATGAAAGTGTCATCTACAGAAATCTTTGGGTACTACATAGTTAAAGTTCCAAGCTACACTCAATTTTTTATTGTTCTCCATGTTGTTTATAATTGTGATAAAGGTTGCAAGCTTGGAGGTCTTGCCTAGTTTAGAGCTCTGTTTTACCTAGTAAATTCAAGTATGTATGTCTATTTTCTTACATTTTTCTTTGAAGTTAATGATGAACTTATTGAGTCATGTAAGATGATGGTCATGATCATATTTTTACAAAATCATGTTCCACCATAATCTTAAATTCAAAAGTAGGTTGTACTCAATATGGTTGGTAAGGCTAATCTACTCATAAACTTAACATCTCATCGCTTAGTGATGGAAATTGTATAAAATTCATTCATTCATAATTTGTACATTTTGCACATTGATATCGTGCATTGAAAACACATTTGACACACAAATTTATTGGAAGATGTGAAATTTGTGTGACATTTGTTCATTCATAGGTTCATACTTGATCCATTACCACATTTATCAATGTGTCAAATGTGTTTTCATTGCATGATATTTGTGTGTACAAAACGTACAAACCTATGAATGGATGAACTTTGCATGATTTTCATTATTAATTCATCACATGTTAAATGTGTGAATAATAATATTTTGTTTACAAGTATTCTCACCAACATAAAACACATTGTGATTTCTAAAGACCTAGATATTGATTATTTTCTAACCCAAATATGCAAAAGTAATAAGACAATGTCACAACCCTAGCCTTGGGCTCGCGACCAAGGTAAAGGCTTGTGAAGGTGAGAGCCAAGAGTGAAGCTTGGGGAGTCACATTTTATGTTCCCGGACATGTGAGAGGGTGGGAGGGAATGAACCTCCACACTCCCAAATGAGCTCCCCTTTTGGAAATTGGAGTCCCAATGGACTCTCGAATCTTTAGAAAGCAATTGCAAGGGTCAAAATTCATTGGATTCAAAATATCCTTATATCATTGGAAAGCTCTTAAAACCTAAATGTACAAAATGGGCTCACACGACCCATTTGGACACTTCAAGCACAAGTTATGGCCAAAAGAAGGGTCCAAAGTCAAATTGGCAATTTGATTCCTAACCACTAAAAGTCAAGATTTGCTTCAATTTCCTTGCATGCAGGTGGCGTGCGACACCATTAAAAATCTTTTAATGAAGGATACAACTTTGCTTTAGACCTCACCTCAATCAAAGGTATGGACACAAAGTTATGGGCCTCCAAAGTTGAGGGAATCCCAATTTTGGGAATTTCGAGACTCCCACTTGGGAGTCCCAGGACAAAATGACATTTGGGTGCTAGCTCCGTGGCCAGGCACAAAGAATACTATAAGGGGGAAGGTGGTGGCTTCCCCCAAGTCCGGTCGTGGTGAGTTTTGTGAGTCCATGTTTGCTCATGGTTCGTTTGTGCACTAAAGGTGTCCAGCTATGCACTAACCAACTTGTTGTTTAGTTTGTGCAGGTTTGTGTAAGTAATTTACTTAATTGTCAATCTTCTTAGTCCCATCCCAAAACTTTGGCAGTGTTGAAAATAAAAATATTTTTTTGCACAATAATTATCATGATGATAATCTTTCATTTTATATTTAAAATGATGAAAAACCCCATCTTGATAGTATTTAAGTATAAGTTTTTATAATGCATCTACTTGCACAAGATGTCCCGATATTATAAAATAGGCTACATGTAGATGCAAGTTCGTCAAGCCCTAAAAAAATACTTATGTATTGTCAAATTATGCATGTTATATTCAAAATACATCAAAATCTTAACATGAAGTAGGTTTGAACACCATGTTGACCCAATTAGGTTCAAACTTATTTTCGACCTACTTTATGATACGAAAGTTATTCAAATTTTGTATCCAAGATAAATTGAATGTAGTGACCTATTTTTTCATATTTCTACTCCATTATATTTTGAATATACTTTCTTGTGTCCATTTCAAAATTTCAAATTGAACATTGGGCATTATCTTTTTTTTTGTTTACTTTACATTTCTAACACCCTTCTATTTCTTTTGTTTCTTCTTGTAATTGTAAGCATTATGACTTGGAGAAATAACTATGTTGAAACCCATCCTTCATGAGGTTTGGTCAAGGTGATACACATTGGACTTTTAACATCCTTAACACCTAAGAATTATGCATAAGGACACAAGACAATGGAAGGATTGGTGTCTATTCAAAATGTTTCTCTAGGTGTTGGTTTTGTGGAAAACATCTATGTCTTCCCTTGAACCATCTAATGAAGCTTTTACAATTAGTTGCATCAATAACATTGAGTTAAAGGACTTCATCAATGTCTATATTCTTGTAACATGAAGTGTTATATTTGATTGGGAAATACTTGTAAATACCCTTATAGTAGTTCCTACACATTGTTTGAAGCTTGGATAAAGAATTTAAGGTGGGAGCTTGAGATTTTAAATCCATCAAAGTGGTGGGAGGCTTAGAGTTTTGAGGTAATCGAATACTAGTTCCTTAACATTCTTCTCTTAGGTATGGAAATTGCCAAAAAGCACTAAGATAAGTTCAGTTTTGTATGCATCCCCTCATCTGAATTGCAAGTTGCAAGAATAACACCACATTATTTACAAAAACGTTGTTGTCACATGATTGAAATGTTGTATTTGTTCAAGGCTGTTATTTCATGAACATGTGAATATGAACGTGAATAAGTGAGTGTGAATAAATGAACATGAACAAATCTTTTTGGAATATTCTGTTGACATCTATATATACTAGTGGTACCCGTGACCTTCGGACACCAGTGGCTACGCCACTCCAACCACCCCGAACGCTCTGTTTGGTCGCCATAATTGGAAATTTTCCCAAAATAACACTCGTGGGTCCCACCTTAAGGCATTCATATCCCCACAGATAAAAACAATATATGTGACTTAGCGCAGTGGTCCCAACCAACATTGTGCGAGTATCAGAACCAGCCGTGTGTACCCTCAGGTTATCTGTCCGGGTATTTACTCCCTTGCCCGACGGGGATGAGAAAACCCAAAACCCCGGTTCTGACATTTTGAACCTTGGTTCCCGAAAGTTTTAGAAATTTCCAAAAATACATTCCTCTATATAACTGTTGGTTCTTTCGGTAGTGGGGGGAGGGGGGGGGGGGGGGAGGGGAAGGTTTTTATATCCGCATCTGGTGCGGTGGGAGAGGGATGCGATTCGACCGTCATTCCTTCCCTTTGGACGGTTGCGATGCTTTGTGGAGATCAGGTCCTGGTTTGTACACCTGGCCAGTGTGGAAACCATGGTGGTCCAACCATCGTCACAGACTGACACCGGTCGCCCGCTGCTTCACCGGCCTCTCCCTCCCCCAGCCCCCAAAACCCTCGTCACTGACTGACTAACAGACTTACTGAATTAATATATTAGATTTGGAGAATATTTTTTAACCCATGGGACAAATTATTTGATGACATGGAATAATATTATGCCACATGTTCATGGATGAATGATATTTATGGATGAAAATGTGGATGAAAAATGAAAATGGACAAAAAAAATCATAAACATTGGCAGTATGTAATTTTTGGTGAAAAACTAAATTAAAAAATAGGATGGAATCTTTTTATTATGTTGGTTTATTTTCCAAAATTCAACACATGAAATGTTGAATTCATATTTGAAATCAAAATTTATATTAGCTTAATGTGAATTTCTACAGCATCTAAACCATATAAAATTTTAAACTAAATCCAATTCAATGGTAATATATTTGTTGACCCACCAAAAAGTATGTGCAAATCCAAACACGACTTGTTCACCACCTAGAGGCATGTGCCCATTGGGAATTGACACAATATGAGATAACTGATGACACTTTACATTGTTTATACCATTTAATGTTGGTTTTTATTTTCATGCTCTCCTTCAACCTCTTGCGTCTAGGACCATTCTTGCTACTTGTACATTCAAACTGCATTTGGCCCCATCTACAACTAATTTGCATGATTTATACCTCAATTTGCATTTATTCCACCCTTATTGCATGCTTGCATCCTTTCTACTTCTACCACGTGTTTGTAATTGTTAAACTTTTATTTTGTAATGGGAAGAAGAAAATTGACACCAAATGTCACACCAAAAACCTTTGAATCTATGATTGAATATACATTAATCTCAAGCATATCAAATAGAATATGTGATATGACCAAAACGACCCTTGGAATATTCAAAAGATGACACTCATCTAGTCCCCTTATAACATTTATTAGAAATTAGAACATGGGGAACATAATGGAAAAGGGTCATCGACAAAAAAATTAATGGGCAACATGGTGATGGGCAAATGCAAATATAAACAAAAAAAAATCTCACATTGATCAAACAAGTTGCAAACATTTCAAACAAGGATAACGTAATTGAACCCCAATTTCTATGGAAAATAAATCGTAACAAATGGAAAAGAGAGAAGTCAACCAAATTCAAATGGAGAAAAATACATTTTTTCAGTTCCAATCATCAAATAGGCGTATTATGATGATTTTTCCAAGTGGTATATCTAGAAACACCTTTTTTTTTCCTCACTATCTTGGGCACAATCAATACGTGATGAATGGTAGAAAAAAATATTAAGGAAGGGAAAAAAGAAAAAAATTTGCAAGGTGTTCCTTGCTAATTCACACGGGATTCCACATGCCTTTTTTTTATTACGTTTCCCATGGACCAGGGAGAAAGTAAGAGCTCAATGGGAAGAGGATTGTACCACGAGAGGATTTCTTATTATTGGTGGGAGAAAGGAAGACTACAATTGGGTGATGTTTACGCATGCCATGAATTTCTTCAAAGATCGTGTGAGTTTGAAAAAACTGGTTCTAAAAAAGAATTCACAAGCTTATTCAACAATTTGTTAACATAGGATTTAGTAACCCTTGGCAATTTGTTATCAACAAAATTCACAAACCTCAAACACGATTGTATGCAACTCCAAGTAAGCAAGCCTAAGTGCCACCAAAATTTAGGAACAAAGTGTTAAAACATTTGTCGAATGATAGGGCCCCAAAACCATGACACTTGTACAATAATAAAAAACAATGACGTGTTGACAAACAAAGGAGGAACCAAAATCCCATTGTTTACAATAAATTGTGGTTCAATAAACATGTTAACATGAATATTTGTTTAAAGTATGTGATCTCAAAAGGAAATATTCAATTATGAAAAAAAAAGAAAAAAGGGTTGAACTTGAGCATTGAAATTGCTTGGTTTATATATTCATAATGACTATAAAAAACAAATATTCATTGAAAATATTAGATCAAAGTAGTAAATGATATTAGAAGAAAACACATGATTTTGTGGTTGTTGAAACACATGTAGTTGTTTTGCATTTGGAGCCATTTTGGCATCTATTATTGTTCCAAACTCACTACTACCAACCAAGTGGTTCAATCAAAAGCAATGTTTGTCATGCTATAATTAAATGAAAAATTTGAGTGGACCATTACAAGTGTGACACCAACCTGAAATATTTCCAAACATGGGTTATTTTGTACATTCAATTTTGTTTTAGTTGAGGTTGAAGGGTTCAATCAAAGAAAAGTAGGATAAAACTTTTTCATTTGCATCATGTCATGATATCCACCATGATGCTCTTGTCAAACACCATCAGATTTGGATTTGTACCTATTCATAGAAGAAAAAATAGATTGAAGAATGTAAATGCAGAGTTCCAAGTAGAGGTTGAATATTAAACATTTATTAACCATTTACAAGATTACAAGATATATGGGATAATGGTCAAAATGTTTATCTCACAGTTTCTAAACAGCTTGCCACAACCACCTAAAGATAATCCATGTCTAAGAAATCCAACAAATAGAAATTGTAAAACATGATTTCATTGATAATACGATCGCCTGCTAGGATTTCCGATTGCCCAAAAAAATAAACAAATCAATCTTAGAAAAAAATGGCCAATAAATTATTCAAATGCAGAAGATGATCCATATGAAGCATTAGTATTTTACTTACAATAGGGAAATGGACAACTAATGGAGGCCAATACAATTAGTAGTGAGGTGGAGGAGGAAAATTATGTAACATACCAGGATGGTGGAATGACAAAGCTAAATGAAGAAATAAAAACACAATGCAAAAGACACCATGCTTAGAAGATGCCATGACAAATGAGAAAGAGGAAGACACAAAATCACTGACACCAAGGATAAAAATGGGTTATAAAGATGTGAGCAAAACACCCAAAATTTTTGGCTTTACTTAATATGTTTGACACAAAAACAAACAATACCATATATTCTTTTTTCATGGCTACTTGTAAATTTTTTTGACCCAAAAAAATGACATTTTTACTTTACCTTGCTTGCACCCAAAAGTACAAATAATATTTAAGACAAAATAAGATGTTATGCAAGAAGATGTGCATCCCCTTTCCATACAAAGTGAATTTGTCTTAATGCTTCTTGCCAATTTCCATACTTAGGAAAAACACCATAAGGAACTAATATTCAATTACCTTAGATCTCTAAGCCTCTTGCCACTTTAAAGGATCTATAATCTCAAGCTTTTGCTCTAATTTCTTAAACAAGTTTTAAGAAACGTTCATGAACTGTTGTCACCTAGGTATATACAAATCTCTCTTAATCAAATACATCATTTCATGTGATAGGAGAAGGACTTTGATGAGCTCCTTCAGCTTAGTGTTACTATTGTAGTTAATTATAGGTGCTTGATTAGATGGCTTAAGGGAAGACAAAAATGTTATCCACAAAACAAACATGCAAAAAAACCTTATGAACAAACATTGATCCTTCCATTTTTTTGCGTCCTTATGCATAATTTTCAAGAATAAGAAATGATAACGATTCAACATGTATCACCTTAGACAAACCTTGTGAATTAAAGTTGGGCTTCAACATTGTTATTTTCCAAGTCACAACACTTATAGTTGCAAGAAGAAATAGAAGAAATAGAAACACAAATAACACCTTAAACATAATAAAGTGTTACACAAAAAGATGTGCATCCCCCCTCTCTACAAAATGAGCCCATCTTAATGCTTATTGACAATTTCCATACCTAAAAAAATAATGATATGGAACTACTAATATTTTGTTACCTCATACCTTTAAACCTCTTGCCAGCTCAAAGGATCTAGAATTTCAAGCTCATGTTCCAAATTCTCTATCCAAGTTGTAAACAATGTACATGAACTATTGTCATGGTATTTACGTCTTTTTAAGTCATATACAACACTTCAATCACATAACAACAATGTTTTTGCAATATGGTGTTGTTCTTGTAACTTACAATTCATATGAAGGGATGCATACAAGGTGAACCTATCTAACACACCCCAAGCTCCTTGATAGACTCAACTATGAGTCTAAAGGTGCACATAGTGGAAGGAGGAGTTGGGGTACACTCCTTAACTCGCAACATAACACCTATAACAATTTATAATCCAAAATGCATAATTGTGAAAAACTACATTTGGACATGAAACTATGTTGATTGGATAGAATAATTTCAAAAGTTAAAGAGTTGGGTTTTCTAAACATTAAACATAGATTGAATTCTTGAAAGTCATGCTTGAAACATCACAAAGTGTGTATGTAGTTGGAGATTATTTTGGTGTATTTAAAATTTTGTTTTGGAAAACAATGGAAGTTTTGAACTAACAATAAAGCTCCAATCAAATAAAACTAGTTGGTTGCAAGCATGCAAAGTATAGCAAGAAATCATTCGCTTGTTGGCACAATTTTTTCTAGAAGAGGATCTTTTCCTGAACTATTTCCATTGCATGTAAAAAACATTATTCAGTGATAGTACTTCTCCTACTCACGTTTGCACTCTCATGAGATAGCATGCATGTCGTAATAGTAATGCATTTACATTAATGAGATGCATGTTCATAATTGGCACAAGATGTGGATGGGTGTGGAATTGTATATGGTTTTATTTTGTAAGGTTAACTTGTAGAAGAGATGTTTATGAACATGGAACATTATAACACAAGTGAAGTGAGCTCAAAGACATGAGTTGTAAGGTTTAACAAATTGTTGAAAATAAAATATGCGATTGAAGGTAGAAAAGTCTCCTTTAGTTGGTTGGTTGGGAACAATTATTGGGTCAAATGTCAACAACCTACATCAAAATACCACAATGCAAATACATACAAAAGGATATTGATAATGATTTCATGTAAATAATGGAAGTTCTGTTTTGATTATGTTTCTAATTATTTTTGAAAAGTGGTTTAACATGAGAAAAAAAACTTTCTACAAGGCCAATCAATGTATGAATGTGTTACATTCAACCATTTGGTGATGGTCATGACATTAGATAAAATAATAACAAGAAGGCAAGGAACAATTCATTGTAATATATTGGTGATGAAATCATTTGGAGAGGAACAATTGAAGAAGAGGAGTATGAAGAGCTCTTCACCCTATTGGAAAGCCCAATAAAAATTATATAATTTAGTTGTGATGCAAGTACAATGAAAGATTTGACATAGTACTTTGCATACAATTTCAACCTTTGGTTCCTTAATGAAAATAGAATAGAAAAACAAATTAATGGAAAAGAAAAATCAAAGTTAGTAAAGGATGTTGAAATTCTTATTGTAAGCAATGGAAAAAAGAGGAAACCATTGACAATGAAAGTTTAATCATGACAAAAATCAACATCCAAGAATTCAAAGCTAGAACAACAATGTATTGAAACTAGCATAGGGAGGATGTAACCATGAGCAAAAAAATAGCTGTAAGCTATTTTTAGGCTACAATTTTTAATGGATGCTAACAACTGTGTGATTAGGAAAAAAAATACATAAACTCCATGTGAGGACAATCAAAATGCAACTAGATGATACCAATGTTTAATGTTGATCTTTGCATTTATCTCTATCTATATGAAATTCCCTTACATAATGAATGCACATTGGTGTTCTAATTAATTTACATGGTTTAATTTCTTAGGTCCCCATAAGCATACCCATTGTGCATTTTTAATAAAACTCGCTACCATGACTAGTCCACTAACTTGGATATAAGAACCATATTAGCCCAAAAAAAATAAAAATCTATAGAAACACTACAACAAATCGCATTTCATTCCACTATGACAACTCCATTCAAACCATCCAACTCCACCCAAATGTCCCCAATAGAATTCATTACCAAACCATTAGTCACTATGTTTAATGGTCTCCTAGTGCACCACTCCAAAAATACCACTGGCATGGATTTAATTGTAATTTTTTTTTCCCATTGCTACTTGCAAGTGGAGGGGTCACACATTTTTTTGACCAAGTGTTTAGAATGCAGTTACAATGGAATAAATCACTTTTTTTTTTTTACTAAGTTCTTGTAATGCAATTATATTGGAATGGGCCTCCACTCCCCATGCAACTTTATTTCACATGCAAAGTGTTTACAAATGGTTGAAGGGTTTTGCAATTAGTTTCATGTCATGTTTAAATACCATGCGCAATTTTGAAATTACAATTTTGGCGTTGAGGCATTGTGCACAATGGAGGCTAGAAAACATTGTAGACGTTATTATCAAAATGCCTAATGTACATGTTAGAAAAAAATATCTTAAAGCATTATGCTTCGATCCATTTAACCCAAACTACTTACACACCTATAAGCTTACATTGGTGTCACCCATCAAAGAGTTCTACATAGATACTATATGGGTAAAATGTTTTGTCATACAATTTTGAAACGTAGCAAAGAACTTAGTCAAGCTCTACAAAAACTTCTCCATCATTTCTAATGCCTCAATGTCAACAATGGCATCCACTCACTCCACTTTTGCTGCCAACATTTCCTCCCCTTCTTCAACATCCCTTGTGTTCTCTCTTACTACATTAGTCGCTTGCATGTCCATGAACACCCCATCTATGTATGTCCTAATCTTCATGTCCACAACTTTACCTTGCACCCATCAAGTTCGTGCTTCTTTTTGCACAACTACTTGCCAATCTCCACCACTTACTTTGTTTAGGACAAAAAAACAACTTAGACAATGCAATATGCATGGGTCAATAGAACTATTGGGAGACCAAAGTACATGTGCAAGCTATATGTTATTCCTAGAAAGTGAAAATGATGTACTTAATCAATGCAACAACTATGACATTCCACTTGCACTAATTTGCGACTAATTTATCACATGCAACTTGTCTTAGGCAAATGCATGGATTTTAGTTGCAAAATGTCTCTTGCGATTAGAATTTAGTTACAAACACTAGTCGAAAATACATAGTTTTCTTTCAGTGCGAAATATTTTAAATTTTTTTGAATTTCAAAGCAATGGTGGAGAAGGAAAAGGGTGTGAGCATCAAGTGTTTAAGGTCCGATGGAGGGCAAGAATATTTTTCAAATGAATTCAATGAGTACTTGAAGGAGCATGGAATTAAAATGAAATACTCATGTAGTTATTCCCTATAGGCAAATGGAGTTGCTGAAAGGAAAAACATGCACATTGCAAGAATAACATGTGCCATATTGAATGAGAAGAATTTGCCAAATTACTTTTGGGTTGAAGCAATAGTAATTGCAATCTATATCATGGATTGAACACCCATAACAACAGTTCATGGCATGACACTTAAAGAAAAATTCACACACAAGAAACCAAATGTCTCACACCTTAGAATGTTTGGTTGCATTGCATATGTGCATGTTTTTGATGAGAAGAGATCAAAACTAGATCCAAAAGTTCAAAAGTGCATCTTCATTGGATATTTTTTAAAATAAAAAGGATATAGATGTTTCAGCCCTTCCATTCAAAAGTTGCAAGTAAGTAGAGATGTTGTGTTTAATGAGATGGTTAGCTAGTACCCACCATTGAAAATAATAAAAGATGGAGAGGCAAGAAATGATGATGTTCCATCAAATGTGGAACAAGAATCACAATTAATTAGTGGACCACAAAAGTCCTTAATTAATGGGTCCAGTAACACTCCATGGAAGATTAAGATCTTCAAACATTGTAGATGGTAGTTCTCAAACATCATTTACAAATCCTCACGTAGATGATAAATTAAATGATTTAGAGAAAAGTGTGGGTGAAAAATTAAGAATCCCTTCAATTACTACTCCCGCTATTGCAACCCCACTTTGGGCTAAGTGTGAGGATGAAACTCACACTCCCAAAAGTGGGAACTTGGAATCGTCCGGGACTCCCAAAAACTTAGAGCTTGATTGTAAAGGTCAAACACCTTACATTGGGTTATTTTTTGTACCATTGGAAAGTTCTTGAAATGTAAATGTCCAAAATGGTCTCGCATGAGCCATTTGGACATCTGCAGCCCGAGTTATGGGCAAAAGAACGGTCGGGAGTCAAATTGACAGTTTGACTCCCGATCACTAAAAGTCAAGAATGAACCCGATATCGACGTCTGCAGAAGGAGTGTAACATGGCATTGAAAAGCTCTTAAAGAGAGATGCAAGATTGCTTTAGACCTCACATCAATCAAAGGTTTGAGCAAGAAGTTATGGATGCCCAAAGTCTCAAGAGTTTGACCCGGGACAATTTCAGGACTCCTCATTGAGAATCCTGGGAAAGAGTGCCATTCAAATGTAGCTCCCGCAGGGAGCTGTAGAAAATACTATATGGGGGAAGGTGGTGGCTTCCCCCAAGTCCGGGCCGCGGTGAGTCAAGTGGGTTCAAGTGCTCGTGGCTTGTCCCAACACCTAAGGGTGTTCCCGAATGTGAACTAACCCTCTTGTGGTTGGTTTTGGATGCAGATTCGTGTGAGATTATAATTATCCTTCTTCCTAGTCTAATCCCGGGACTTCTAGCACGCCCCTCTTACCCCCTTTAGTGCCAAAAGTCAGGAGCAGCCTTCAAGTTCCATCTTTCCGCAATTCCACATACTTAGACCTTCAAGTGGGTCTAACAAGGAACTTAGGAGCGCGTCACTCGGAGCTTGGATGGCCAAGAAAACTTTGAAAACACATTATAACAACAATGGAGTATGAAAATCCACATGAATCAGGTACCATGTACAAATACTCGCATATGATGGCTTTGTAGCTCATCATTAAGCATACATGGTGAGAGTCATACAAAAGGTTGAGCCCACTTGTTTTGAACAAGCGGTTGGAAACCCTAAATGGGATAATGCCATGGATGAAAAGATGGTGGCATTGGATGCTAATGCTGCTTGGAAATTGGTAGCTTTACCAAGGGATAAAAAAGTAGTTGGGTGAAAATGGGTGTACAAAGTCAAGCACAATGTAAATGGGTCTATGAATAGATACAAAACAATATTGGTTGCCAAAGGTTATGCCCAAACTTATGGCATAGACTATGAGGAGACCTATAGTCCAGTTGCTAAAATGATAATTGTAAGAGCAATCATTACTATGGCAATAACAAAAGGATGGTCATTACATAAAATGGATTTAAAAGATTTTTTTTTTCATGGAGAGTTACATGAAGAAGTGTACATGGAACAACCACCAAGTTATGTGGACCAAACACATCTTAATTTGGTTTCTAGGTTGAAAAAAACTTTGTACGGCTTGAAGCAAGCACCTAAAGCTTGGTCAGACAAGATAGGTCAATATCTTGTCACAGGTGAATTTCAAACATCCAATGCAAACTTTTCACTATATGTGAAAAAGACAAATCATTGGATTGTTCTCATAGTCATCTATGTTGATGACTTGATTATCACAAGAAATAGTGATGTAAACATCTTTGATTTAAATAAGCTTTTGAAGTAAAAGTTTGAGATGAAGGATTTGGGAGAGTTGCTTTACTTCTTCGGCATTGAAGTAATCCAATCCCCCAAAGGGATATGGTTACTATAAAAGAAATAATGTTTGAACAAATTGTCTGAATATGGGATGCTGGGTTGCAAACCCATTTCAATTCCATTGGAGCAAAATGTGAAGTTAAGTGCAGATGAAGGAGACCTTGTGGAGGATACCACTATGTATAGACACATAGTGGGGAGTTTGATTTACGTGACCATCACAGGGCCAGATTTGAGTATGTAGTTGGAGTGGTGAGTCAATTCGTGCAAACATCGCAAAAGCCACATTTGGATACAGTGAGGTGCATATTGAAGTACGTAAAACATACTTTTCAGGGGGGAATTACTTATGAAGCCAAAAGCCAATTACAAGTACATGGATACATGGATGTTGATTGGGCTGACAATGTTTCAGATAGAAAATCAACTAGTGGTTTCATGTTTTCTTTTAGAAGTGGTGATATTGGTTGGAGTAATAAAAAACAACCAACAATTACATTATCAAGCATGGAGGCAAAATATAAAGGTGCAACAATTACTACATGTGAAGTAATTTGGTTACAAAAGCTACTTTTAGATTTGGGATAGTTAGTGGATGCTCCTGTTGTCATTCATTGTGATAACATCAGTAGCATACTACTTGCTAACAACCCGGTCTATCATGTTAGGACAAAACACATTAAGGTGCACTACCATTTTATTAAAGAAAAAGTTCTAGCAAAAGAAATTAACCTTATTCATGTCAATACTAAAGATCAAGTTGTTGACATTTTCACAAAGGCTCTAGGTACAAATAAGCTAAAGAAGTTTTGAAAAATGCTTAATGTACAAAATGTCACAACCCCACTTTGGGCTAAGTGTGAGGATGAAACTCACACTCCCAAAAGTGGGAACTTGGAGTCCTCCAGGACTCCTAAAAACTCAGAGCTCAATCGCAAGGGTCAAAATAACTTGCATTGGGGTATTCTTTATATCAATGGAAAGGTCTTGAAGTGTAGATGTTCAAAATGGCCTCGCATGAGCCAAGTGGACATATGCAGCCCAAGTTATGGGCAAAAGAAGGGCCGGGAGTCAAACTGGTAGTATGACTCCCGACCACTAAAATTCAGGAATCGACCTCTTTTCAACGTTTGCAGAAGGAGTACAACATGGCGTTGAAAAGCTCTCAAGGAGAGCTACAACTTTGGTTCAAACCTTGCTCCAATTGGAGGTTGGAGCCAGGAGATATGAGTTCCCAAAGTCCCCAAAGTCCAATCCGGGACAGTTTCGAGACTCCTCCTTGGGAGTCCCGGGAAAAAGTGCCATTTGGATGTGACTACTACGGAGCAACGAAAAGAATACTATATGGGGGAAGGTGGTGGCTTCCCCCGAGTCCGGGCCATGCCGAGTCAAGTGAGTCCAAGGTCGCCCGTGGCTTGTCCCAACACCAAATGGATGCAAAATGAGTTCTAACCAACTTAGGGTTAGTTTTGGATGCAGGACCATGTAACAACATAATTGTCCCTCTTCCTAGTCTAATCCCGGGATTTCTAGCACGCCTTTCTTACCCTCTTTAGTGCTGGAAGTTGGGAGCAACCCCCAAGTTCCAGTTGTCCACAATTCAACATACTTAGACCCTTGAGTGGGTCTAACAAGGTACTTAGGAACGCGTCACTAGAAGTGGATTTAAGCATGAGGGGGAGTGTTAAGAATTCAAGTTCAACTAGTTAGGTTTCATCACTTACTGAAGTAAGAAAGTAACTAAGTTACTTTCACAAGGTTTAATTATTTTTTTAACTTATATTAGTTTAGTTATTTATGGTTTGGTCTTGTAGTTAAAAACCTTAGTGTTGATGGTTTGTTTCTCTTTTCTTCATTACACAAGTTTGTGTGTTTCATGTGACAAGAACCTTCAGGAGTTCTTAATGTTATGTTTTGTGTTGTGAGCATTGTGTTATAGTTTCCTTTCAATAAAATTTATGTTTGCACTTGAATAGATCTCCTATTTGTTAACATTTATAAGCACCAAATTATGTACCTACCTAAGCACCTCCCAACCTAGTATTAATATTTTGTATTAAATTCATCTTAAGGTGCCACGTGGCATATTCACATTGGGCCACATGTCATAATATAAAATCATCCAAGCATTTGAATTATATGTCTTAAATTATTTCAACATACTAATAATTATTATATTTTGAATAATTAAATATTAAAACACATAGCAACACATCATTTGCCTCAATTGTGACCAAAATAATTACATTATAGTTGCATGTGATGATACATATATAATGGAGTCAAAGGATGGACTTGTATTTGTTGGCTTTATCTTTCATCCGAGACCCCTTGTCGTTTGCAACTAATGTTTCATGTGACTTGTCCAAGGCAACTAATGAGATTTTAATCGTAAATGTCATTTACAACTAAATTGTAGTGACAAAGACCAGTCGAAAATACTTGTTTTTCTTCTAGTGTTTCACTCCGTTGCATTATGTGTCAAATGTAATTATAATCCCAAGAAGTCCCTATGGCAAAATCATTTCAACACCCATTACAAGTGCTAATAATAAGTTATTCCACTTTAGCATAGTGGTCTTCTAAGGACTCACTCTAGGTGCATGCATAATGGTCCAGTATCTATGACTCACTAGTGGAACCATAGTGGTCCATACATTGTGTTATTACCCTCTATTTTCTCCAATTTAAACAAGATGGACAACCACTTGTCAATATGTACCATATGTTAGTAGGTTATGCATTATCCACATTGACACATATTGCATATTGAATTTTGAACTTGACTATTGAATGTAATTGCATTTCATACACATGCACCCAAATTTCCCATAATTTTACTTGCCTGCATTAATTAAATCATTGGGGTACTCCAATCTAACTTAATGGTTCTCATTACTTGTCATCTTGTTTAGGACATGTGTAACCAAAGGCATTTGATTTGTTTTCCAATGACACTAGTGGTACATAACTAGTCCACAAGTGATTTCCTAGTGAAATCACACTCAACTGATGATTCATCACTAGTGACATACATAAGAGATTTGATTTGTAATTCAAACCTATAAACTACAAGTTGTAATGTATTGTCTTAATTGCTTATTGAATGCTAATGGTTCACAATTTAATCCCATACACGTTATAGGTGCAATTGAAAACCTACAAGTTTCAAATATGTTTTTACCTTCTAATATTCTAGTGCAAACAAGATGCACAACCAAAATTGTTTTAGTTTTATTTGCAAGATCTGAAAACTTACACACTAATGTGTTCTTCTACTAGTATTCCATCATGTCAAATGTCTTTGGACCCACATGCTTCTTCTTCTTTGGACCGATAATTATGTAAATTCGCACAAACCCCAACGAACAAGGATCACAAGAAACAAAATTCACTTCTTGATGATATTAAATCTTGCAATGAATTTTAATAATTAAACTTTTGACCTAGATAAACTAAGTCTTGTAACAAATATCCAGAAAACTTTCCTCCAAGTAACACATTAGACAAACCATGATACAATAAAAAAATGTTGGTAAGATTTTCATAATGCCTTAAAGTTAAATTTGTTTGCTTCTACAAGTTCCAAATTTTCTAGGTCAAAAGATTATTCAAATACCTTTGTTTAAATAAATTTTTGGGAAGAAGATTGTGCTTGATATTTTTGTACTATAGGGTTTTTTATTTTTCTTAGTGTAGAAATAGAATGCAACGTTCTTAGATTGAGATTGTTCCTATCGTAAAAGTTTGTATGAAAGAAAAGGATTGCTTGAAAAGAATTGATACACTACTGTGATGTAGTTCATTGAAAGCATCACACTTTGGAGAATGTAGATTACTCAAATGATTTAGAAAGGTTTGTATAATAAGATCCAACGTGCAATGCAAGGTGAAGAATTCTTCCAAGATTATGAAGTTGCACACCAAAACCTTAATCATGTTCTTCATGACATTGCTAGATAGTTGTCTCTGCTCAAAAGGGAAAAGAAGGTGTTGAAGCCCAATTAGGGCAAATGGAATGTGGAAAGGGTGTTTCATTTTGGGTTAAACCAATATTACATTCAACATTGACATCAAAATTTGCAAAAAATCACAGTTTCACTATTGTAAGACCTTGTGGATTTTGTAATAGAAGCTAGAATTATTATGACATTATTGTCACTTCTTACAAGCACACCAATCATCCTTTCTATTTGGCTGAAGTTATGAAAGACAACAATAAATGATGATGAACTTTTGCATCCTAATTGGTGGACTAGCTAAAGATTTCATGCTCTAAATGAATACACAAAACAATTGATATGTAATTTGGGATTAAGTGAAATTTGGAGGTTGATGACAAAGTGTTTGTTTGATGCATCTTCAGCACCAATTTTGCTTTAAGTAAGTTTCTTTGCACTTTATCATTTTAATTTACATTCAAAATTTAAAAGTTTATATTAATCAATTATTTGTCAAATTTGTATTAAAATTTTGCATTATCAAATGTCTAACAAATTATATATATTTAGGGTTTACTTGGTTGGGTTTTCTTTAGAATGAAGTGTCAAGCTACTATTGTAATTGATTTTAATGGTGGCAGCAAGTGATTAGAAATGGTAACATGTTGATTGTCAATGAGAATGCAAGGAATGATTTGTGGTCATGCAAGAGTTGTCTAGCTCGATTGTTGATCATATACAAAAAATATTCGTTATTCATGTTTAGAAGTGGCTTGGAATGTATTGGGATTTGGTACGTAATCTTGATTACATGATATAATGAATACTTGGAATAGAATGTTAATTCTGCTAGTAGGTTGTTACGAATGTTTGGAAAACAACCCATTGTGCTTACACATTGCTAGAGGTGCTTGCAAAACATCCCTTGGGCATGTAAGTTACTAGCAATGTTTAAAAAACATTCATTGTCTTTACTAATCATTAGGAATGCTTGGAAACCATATATTGTACTTGTTGGTTACTATGAGTGCTTGAAAAACACACAATGTGAAAATTGGTTAATGGTGATGCTTGGAAAACACCTAGTCATTACAACGTTCATGCTTGGAAACTCATGAACATTGGTGTTAATGGGTTTTTTTCTTCCCATCAAGGTTATTCCACTTCTAAATTCTTGAACAACAAGTTCCTAAAATAACAAATACATGCAAAACACTAACAAAACTTAAACTATTACAAATTTTAAATTAACACGTACACAAAATTACTCAAAACTTGGCTTAAAAAAAAATGATTCATTTTCCATAAATGAAGATTGAAACACATAATCCAAAATGAAATCCAAAAACTCCTCAACATGTTTTCCCTTTTAGTCTCATACTAGTTATTTCAAAATACAATAGTCATAACTAACCATTATAAATAGTGATTAACTAGTATCTAGATTAATAATCCAACATTTCAAAAAACTATACCTTGTTTAACTACCTATTCAACTAACGGTTTTGCCAAGTACAAGTTCTACAAATCACCTGTTGAATAACCTATCAACCTATCTTCTGAACCTAGTAACATTACTTTCCATGTTCAGTAACTGGTTAGGTCAATATTACAAGTTAGGTGAAATAACATGTTAAGACACCTATTAAGTTTAATAACTTGCTTACATCATCAACCTATTAAGACAAAGTTTAAAGTTAGATTGGCCTTTTGCAACTAGTTGATTGATGGCTTTTTGACAAGTTCAGCACCTACATTACTGCAAAAACATGGTGTTTTTTGCCCCCAAAGTTATGACTACAATGACCAAGTTATAGTGTTGTTAGTCTAAAATGACCAAAAGAAGTTTTTTTTGTCTTTTCTACCCCCCTTCAAAATAGGTATGTCTTTATTGATTAAGTCAACTATTAATTGAAGTCAAATTAGATAATGACAATTCCACATGGATTAACAATGCCATTGTGGTGTTAGTGCCTACTAAAATGTGATAAGCTTTAATCATGCCATATATGATTGCTACATGCCAATGTGATGTTGGTGTCTACTTTAATGTGACTAGTTTTAGTCATGCCATAAATCTCACGACATACTAAGTAGGTATGTATGTATGTATGTATGTAGGTAGGTAGTAAGTAGGTAGGCTAGGTTAAACTTTAGACTAATCTTAGGCTAAATTAGACTAATTATAGTTTATAATAATCTTTGGTTAAATTAAAATAATACTTCCCATACTTTACTAAACTAAATTAAATTTGGTTTATTTTGGTTAAACTCATGCATTAATCCAACTTGATTAATTTTGGCTAAATTAACTTGGGTACTTAGAATTCATTTTTATTCAATTTGGCTAAACATGCATTAACTTGGCTAAACTTGGGTACTAAATAGTTAAATTTGGGTTAAATTGGTTAAATGTGGTTAAACTACGGTATTTTAGTTTAATTTGATGAATTCTGGCTTTAATTGGTTTAATTTGTAAAATTTGACTTTAAAATGTAAATATTAAGGTTATAGGTTTGATGATATAGGTTTAATTTAACCAAATTTAATCAAATTTAATTAAAGTATGGTAGGTTAACCAAATTAAGCCAAGTTTAACAAAATTGTTTTAGTTTAACCAAAAATGATTAAGAATAACCAAACTTAATTAAGTATAGCTAAAAACTTTTAAATTACCTTAATCTTAGGCAAAGCTAACCAATTTTAACCAAAATTAGATAAAATATCCAAGTTCAACCAAATAGAATTAAAATAAACAAATTTAACTAAGTTTAACCAAGTTCAGGCAAAATTAATTAAAGGACCTTAATTTAGCCAAGTTAAACAAAATTTAGCCAAATTTTATTATTTTAGCCAAAATTAGTCCAATTTAACCAAAATTAATGAAAGTACCCAAGTTTAATGAAAATTAACCAAGTTAAATGAAATTTAACCAAACTAACCAAATTTAATTAAAATATTATTTATGCAAGTTGAACCAAATTTAACCATATTTAATTAAGTTTAACCAATATCACTTAATTTATCATAAATTGATAAAATTGCCCAAGTTTAGTTTGTTTAAACCAAATTTAGGACATTTTAATTAAAATTTAGCCAATTTAGCCCAAATTATTTAAGTTTAGCCAAAATTAACCTAATTTGTCCAAAATTGACAAAGGCACCCAAATTTAACCAAGTTAAAACCAATTTGAACCAAATTAATGTTTTGTGAAAATTGACCATAATTAATTAAACTACCCTGCTTTAACCAATTCTAATCAAGTTAAACTAATTGAAATAAAATTTAATTAAACTTAGCTAAAATGATTGGAAATATCCAAGTTTAACCAAATTTAGCCAAAATGATTGCAAGTACCCAATTTAGCCAAATTTAACCAAAATGATTGAAATATCCAATTTTATCCAAGTTTAGCCAAAATGAATGAAAGTACCCAAGTTTAGCCAAAATGATTGAAAGTACTTAATTTTAACCAAATTTAACCAAAATGATTGAAAATATCCAAGTTTACCCAAGTTAGCCAAAATGAATGAAAGTATGCAAGTTTAAAAATGATTGAAAGTACCCAAGTTTAGCCAAATTTAATCATGTTTAATTTGAATGGGTAAATTTTTTGCAAAGTGTTACCAAGTTTAACTTAAGTATAGTCCATGTAAAATTTTAAATGAGGTTTATATTTTTTACTATGACATAATTTGTCATTAAAGGAAATGGTAGTTGAATGGTTAATGCTTAGGCTTACCACCATGGAGGTGAAGGGTTCAAATCCCTTTTGTGGCATGGTTGAGGCCTCAAGGCCTACAAGTGGTCTACTTGCTTAAAGAGGCTTATGAATGGTCCACATGCCTAAAAGAGCTCTAGAAGTGGCTTACATACACAGGGTTAGGGGCTTACCTTCCTTGACGCACTCCCAAGCTCCTTGATAGACTCAAATGTAAGTTTAAAGTGTAAACAATGGAAAAGCAAGGAGTTAGGGACACATTCCCTAGTTCATAGCACTTTGGGGGTAGGGAGGCGTGTTGGAGCTTTGGGATGGGACTAGGAAGATTGACAAGTAATCTATCGCAACCTCACTTTGAACCCCACTTTGAGGGAAGTGTGAGGTCGCCACCTACACTCCCAAAAATGGGACTTGGGAGTCCTTCGGGACTCCTAAAAACTTAGAGCGCAATTGCAGGGGTTAAAACACCTTGCATTGAGGTTTTTTTAATACCGTTGGAAAGGTCTTAAAGTGTAGATGTCCAAAATGGCCTCGCATGAGCCATTTGGACATTTGCAGCACAAGTTATGGTCGAAAGAAAGGCCGGGAGTCAAATTGGCAGTTTGACTCCCGACCACTAAAAGTCGTGAATCGACCCGATCCTGGTGTGTGCAGGTAAAGTACAACACACCGTTGGAAAGCTCTTAAAGAGAACTACAACTTTGGTTTAGGCCTCGTCCCAATCCGAACTTGAGACAGAAGTTATGAACGCCCAAAGTCTCGGAAGTCCAAACTGGGACAATTTCGGGACTCCACTTTGGGAGTCTCGAGAAAAAGAGCCATTTGGATGGAAGTGCGATGGAGAGCTGTAGAGAATACTGTATGGGGGAAAGTGGTGGCTTCCCCCGAGTCCAGGCCGTGATGAGTCAAGTGAATCCAAGGTCACCTGTGGCTTGTCTTAACACCAAAAGGGTGCAGAATGAGTTCTAGCCAACTTGTGGTTGGTTTTGGATGCAGGACCGAATAACTAAGTAGCTTGTCCCTCTTCCTAGTTGAATCTCGAAGCTTTCACAGCACACCCTTCTCACCCCCTTTAGTGTTGGAAGCTGGGAGCGGCATTAAGTCCCATCTACTTTCGCCTTTAACATAGTTGGATTCTTTTAAGTCTAATAAGGGACTGGGGGGCGCGTCATAATCAATCACTCACATGGACCTTTAAAAACTTAAATAATAAGTTAGTTAGTGCATAGTTAGAACACTTCTGGTATTAGTGACGCACTCCCAAGTCCTAGGGTGAACCCATTTGAGGGTCCACCAAAGTGTAGTTGCGAAAAGTTGGGACTTGGAAGGTGCTCCCGATTTCCAACACTATAGAGAGGTAGAGGGGCGTGCTAGAAGTCTCGAGATAGACTAGGAATGGGGTTTAGTAGATCAAGCTTGAATCTGCACCAAAACAAACCACAAAGTGGTTAGTTCACGTTTTCAGGACACCCTTAGGTGTTGGGACAAGCCACGGGCACTTTGGACCACAAGACACATCACGGCCCAGACTCGAAGGAAGCCACCACCTTCCCCCATATAGTATTCTTTGCGTCGCTCCGCCGAGATTACATCCAAATAGCTCTTTTTCCCGGGACACCCAAGTTGGAGTCCCGAAATTGTCCCGAAATGGCCCCGGTTGGAGTCCTGGGACTTTGGGAGCTCATAACTCCCGAATGTAAAGTCTGATTGCAAGGAGGTCTCAAGTAAACTTGTAGCCCTCGTTGAGATCTTTCCAACATCATCTTGCACACTCAATTCGGAGGTCAGGAAGAGGTCGATTCCTAACTTTTAGTGGTCGAGAGTCAAACTGCCAGTTTGACTCTTGGCCTTTCTTTTACCCATAACTTGAGCGACAAATGCTTAAATGGCCAATATGAAGCCATTTTCGATATTTACGCTTCAAGACCTTTTCAATGACACTAAGAACACCTCAATGCGAGGTGTTTTGGGCCTTGCTGTTGAGCTTTAAACATTCAGGAGTCCCGGAGGACTCCAAATCCTCACTTTTTCCAAGTGTTGGGCTTCACCCCCACACTTGGCCAAAGTAGGGTTGTGACACTCTCCCCCACTAGAAGAAAGAGGTCAATGTCCTCATTGACACTTCGAATTTTCTTTCATACAATTGCAATTGCTTTCTTTTGGATCCTTGGCCATTTTGCCAACTTTGTGGCTAGACCTTGTCTCAAGCTAACTTAGGCGTCCCCAAGTTTCCAACACTTTCTTGACAAGTCCAAGAGAGCCTTCTCCGGGACCCTCATCCTTTGCTTCGTCAAAAGACTAAACTAGCCTAATTGACGAAGTTCCTCATTTGGGAGGAATTTTTTCGATTCTTCCCCTCATGAGGAACTTAAGTCAAGTCTATTCTTGACCTAAGCTATTTGACAAGACTCTTTTTTCCTATCTCACGCCTTGGTCACAACAACCAAGCCTTAACTAAAAGGTTTGCTTATCAAGGTATGAGAAGCAACACCTAGGTTTGCCAAACCCAAGTCCCAAACTACACTTAGAGTATGTGAGCGGGGT
Source organism: Sphagnum tenellum (assembly GCA_963921925.1). Lineage (NCBI taxonomy): Eukaryota > Viridiplantae > Streptophyta > Sphagnopsida > Sphagnales > Sphagnaceae > Sphagnum > Sphagnum tenellum. Next base: position 17,301,173 of record OY998150.1, read on the forward strand.
CATGACTTCCCGTGTTGGCCACACTACCAACCAACCCTTCGAGATGCACTTAACGCATGTGCATGTCCCCGCAAGTTCACCTTGCTTGCCTCCTCTTTCGGGGTCAAATTTCCTCAACCCCAAAGTAGGAGTCCGATTTTGATTTGAGCCTACGCAAGAAAGTTCCATTTGTCCAATGCCATTTGACAACTATATTTGCCTTACACAAATTTCTCATGATACAATCTCTTGGAAGTTTTAAAGCCTTTTATTTCACTTGCAACTTGATGTGATACATTTTATGTGACACTCTGCCCCACTAAAAGAAAGGTGATGTCTTCATCACGTTCTACGTCTCTTCTTTGCCGGTCTCACGTAGAATTCTTCTATGGCTTCTTGGGCATGTTCCATGTCGGATTCATTCACTCAAGAAGCCTCTATTGGATGGTATCCCCACTAAGTACTCCGCTCTCGCCCCCTAAGTTGCCTTGACTTAAGCACGGCCTCCACCTCAAATTCCGGCTCATTGTGAACTAAGTCGGGTGGGGGCCTTGAGTTGTTTTCTTGATTAGGCCTTGAGGCATCACGTGACGCACTCCCAACTCCTTGAAAGACTCAAATGTGAGTCCAAGTGAAAGACAGCGGAAGAGGGGGGGGTCGGGATGCGCTCCCTAGCTCTCAACACTTGGAGGGGTAGAGGGGTGTGTTGGAGCTCCGGGATGGGACTAGGAAGAATTGATAAGCTTATTCACTCACACGGGCCTGCACACAACCCACACCAAGTGGTTAGTGCAAAGTTAGAGCACCTTTGGTGCTAGGACAGCCACGGGCAACACAAACACACAAGACTCACCACGGCCCGGACTTGGGGGAAGCCACCACCTTCCCCCTTATAGTATACTCTGTGACTCTCCATGGGGCCCACATCCAAATGGCTTTTCTCTCACGGGACTCCTAGGACTCCCGCGCGGGAGTCCTGAAATCCCGCCCAGCGGGACTCCCGGGACTTTGAAGCCCCATAACTTTGCGAGCAGACCTCAAATCGAAGTGCTTTCTGAAGCAAAGTTGTAGCTCTTGTCGAGACCTTTTCAACAATATGTCGCACATTGTCTGCAGCCAAATATTTTGGGTCGATTCCCGACTTTTAGTGGTCGGGAGTCAAAACTCGCAGACTCCTAGGAATTCAACTCCCGGTCCTTCTTTTGGTCATAACTTCCGTTTCAAATGTTCAAATGAGCAATGCGAGCCCATTTTAGACATGTACGCTTCAAAAGCTTTTTGTTGATATAAAGACTGCCACGAGCCATTGAGATTTGACCCCTCAAATTGGTCTCTGAAGTTTTGGGAGTCCTTTTGGGACTCCAACTCTCACCAACTCCCAACATGGGAGTTCACTTGGGAGTGTGAGGGTTCACTCCCTCACACGTTCTTGCACTCCCGGGAGTCTATGATGTGACTCCCGGGTTTCCTCTTGGCCCGCACCCTTGCAACCCCTTTGCCTTGGTCACGAGCCCAAAGCTAGGGTTGCGACACTCTCCCCCACTAGAAGAAGAGGTCAATGTCCTCATTGACACTTAGAGTTTTCACCCACACAATTGCAATTGCTTTCTTTTGGATCCTTGGCCATCAAATGCCAACCTTTGTGGCAAGACCTTGCCTCAAGCTAACTTAGGCGTCCCCAAGTCTAAGGGTGGGTCTCTCGAAGACCCTTAACCCTTGCTTCGTCAAAAGACCTAAACCCTAAACCCTAAACCCTAAACCCTAAACCAATAAAACCATAAAAAAAAATCTTCATGAATACATCAATGTATTCATGAAAAGCTTTAGTTTTTGCACTCTGATAGGTGGGCAATCCATTTTTTATGCCAAATGGGATCACAACCCACACAAAAGCCATTGAATTTATCACAAAGGTGGTTTTATGCTGGTATTTTTGACGCACTCCCAACTCCTTAAAGGACTCAAATGTGAGTCCAAGTGAAAGACAGCGGAAGAGGGAGGAGTCGGGATGCGCTCCCTAGCTCTCAACACTTGGAGGGGCAGAGGGGTGTGTTGGAGCTCCGGGATGGGACTAGGAAGAATTGACAAGCTTATTCACTCACACGGGCCTGCACACAACCCACACCAAATGGTTAGTGCAAAGTTAGAGCACCTTTGGTGCTAGGACAGCCACGGGCAACACGGACACACAAGACTCACCACGGCCCGGACTTGGGGGAAGCCACCACCTTCCCCCTTATAGTATACTCTGTGACTCTCCGCGGGGCCCACATCCAAATGGCTTTTCTCTCCCGGGACTCCCGGGACTTTGAAGCCTCATAACTTTGCGAGCAGACCTGGGATCGAAGTGCGGTCTGAAGCAAAGTTGTAGCTCTTGTCGAGACCTTTTCAACAGTATGTCGCACGTTGTCTGCAGCCAAGTATTTCGGGTCGATTCTCGACTTTTTGTGGTCGGGAGTCAAAACTCGCAAACTCCCGGGAATTCGACTCCCGGTCCTTCCTTTGGTCGTAACTTCCGTTTCAAGATGTCCAAATGAGCAATGCGAGCCCATTTTAGACATCTACGCTTCAAGAGCTTTCCATTGATATAAAGAGCGTCACGAGCCATTGAGATTTGACTACTCAAATTGGTCTCTGAAGTTTTGGGAGTCCTTTTGGGACTCCAACTCTCACCAACTCCCAACATGGGAGTTCACTTGGGAGTGTGAGGGTTCACTCCCTCACACTTTCTTGCACTCCCGGGAGTCTATGATGTGACTCCCGGGTTTCCTCTTGGCCCGCACCCTTGCAACCCCTTTTGCCTTGGTCGCGAGCCCAAAGCTAGGGTTGCGACACTCTCCCCCACTAGAAGAAGAGGTCAATGTCCTCATTGACACTTAGAGTTTTCACCCACACAATTGTAATTGCTTTCTTTTGGATCCTTGGCCATCAAATGCCAACCTTTGTGGCAAGACCTTGCCTGAAGCTAACTTAGGCGTCCCCAAGTTTCCAACACTTTCTTGGCAAGTCTAAGGGTGGGTCTCTCCAAGACCCTTAACCCTTGCTTCGTCAAAAGACCTAAACTAGCCTAATTGACGAAGCCCTCATTTGGGAGGCCTTTTTATCCCTCCCCTCATGAGGAACTCAAGTCAAGTCTAATATTGACTTAAGCTACTTGACATGACTCCTTTCCCCCATCTCGCGCCTTGATCACAACAATATAGCCTAACTAAAGGTGTGCTTATCAAGGTACGAGAAGCAACGTTTAGGCTTTGCAAAGGCCTAAGTCCCAAGCTACGCGATTATAGTACGCGAACGGGGTCATGACTTCCCGCGTTGGCCGCCACTACCAACCAACCCCCTAGGATGCACTTTGGGCATGTGCACGTCCTCGCAAGCTCACCTTGCTTGCCTCCCCTTTTGGGACTAAGATTTCTCTTAGCCCCCAAGTAGGAGTCCGATTTTGATTTGGGCTTACGCAAGAGAGTTCCATTTGTCCATGCCACTTGACAACCCCCTTTCTATCATACTCACTATGTTTGTGATGTAATCTCTTGGAAGTTTTAAAATTTTGCCCTTTATTTCCCTCACAACTTGATGTGGTACATTTGTATAACTTTCCGCCCCACTAAAAGAAAGGTGATGTCCTCATCACGCTCTATGTTTCTTTTGCCTCTTTGCCGGTCTATTGTGGAATTCTTTTATGGCTTCTTGGGCATGTTCCATATCGGACTCATTCACCCAAGATGCCTCTATTGGATGGTAACCTTTCCACTTGACCAAGTACTCCCGCTCTCGCCCCCTTAGTTGCCTTGACTTGAGCACGGCCTCCACTTCAAACTCCGGTTCATTGTGAACCAAGTCCGGAGGGGGCCTTGAATTGTGCTCTCGATTAGGCCTTGAGGCATCACGGGTGACCGGCTTCAAAAGCGAAACATGAAATACGGGATGAACCTTAAGATTTTCCGGTAGTTCTAATTTGTAAGTGTCGGGAAATTTCTTTTCCAACACTTTGAATGGGCCCGCATATGGGCCCAAGAACTTGTGACTCAACCCTTCGGGCAACCGGAAGTTCTTGATGTTCAACCACACTTCATCCCCTTCTTCAAAGTTCACCTCTCGTCGGGACTTGTTCGCAAAGTCCTTGTACCTTTTATGCGCCTTCTCAAGATTGGCCTTGGCCATCTCCCACAAGCGCCGCCTCTCTTCATCAAGTTGTGTGACCATGGGCACTTCCTCACTTGCATCACTTGGAGGTTGCCCAACCCAAGTTGTGGGCACAATTGGTGACTTGCCCAACCCTAGTTGTGGGCACAATTGGTGACTTGCCCGTCACCATTTGAAAGGGGGTGGCCCCCGTTGCCGAATGCTCGGAATTGTTGTAACAAAACTCGGCGAACTCCAAATGGTCCACCCAATCTTGTTGATCCGCCGCCACATAATTCCTTAGGAATTGTTGGATCACCAAGTTCACCCTCTCGGTTTGTCCATCGGTTTGAGGTCGGAATGAAGTGCTCATCTTGAGCTTCGTCCCCATCCCCTTCCACAATGCTCTCCAAAACTTGCTTGTGAACTTTGGGTCTCGGTCCGACACAATGTCCTTTGGAAGGCCATGATGCTTGAACACGTGGGTGAAGAACAACCTTCCCGTCTCTTGGGCGGTAGCATTTTCCTTGGTGGGAATGAAGTGTGCCATCTTGCTAAACCGGTCCACCACCACCATGATCGCATCAAACCCCTTTGATGGTGGCAAACTCACCATGAAATCCATGGACACACTTTCCCACGGCCCTTCCGGAATGGGTAATGGTCGTAACAATCCGGCTTGCCTTTTGTTAAGGACTCGATTTTGTTGGCAAGTCAAGCAAGTCTTCACGTATTCTTCCGCATCCTCTTTCAAGTTGGGCCAATAGTAGGACTTCTTGAGGAATGTGGTGGTGCGCTTTGCACCACCATGGCCCGCAAGGGGCCCATCATGACATTCCTTCAAAAGCACATCCCTTAACCTCCCTTTGGGGACATAGAGTCGGTTTTGCTTGTACCATAATAGTCCATTTTGCAAGTGGAAGTGGGACTTCATCCCCCTTTGGATGTCTTGCTTCCTTTCCTTGGCAAACTCGTCATGGCGGCTCCCGAGTCGAACTTCCTTTTGGAATTTGCTTTCCCCAACATACACCACTTTAAGTTGGTGTTTTCGACTCAATGCATCCGGCACCACATTTTCCTTCCCGGGCTTGTGCCGGATGTCCACATTGAACAAGGCCAATGTGTCTTGCCATCTCACTTGCCTTGATGACAACTTTGGTTGAGTGGCAAAATATTTCAAGGTCACATTGTCGGTCCACACCACTACATCTTTGGAGCCTATGTAATGGCCCCAAGTCTTGAGACAATGTATGACGGCCCACATTTCCTTCTCATGGGTCGGCCACCTTCGCTCGGTCTCACTCAACTTCTTGCTTTCAAAGGCCACCGGCCTTCCATCTTGCACTAGGACTCCTCCTATGGCAAAGTCGGAAGCATCGGAATGGATCTCAAAATCCTTGTCAAAATCGGGCAACTTTAACACGGGCGCCTTCACCAAAATGCCTTTCAAGGTTTCAAAGGCCTCATTGCATGCGTCCTCCCATTCATAAGTTCCGGATGACTTCTTCAAAAGGTTTGTCAAAGGTGTGGCTATCTTTGCAAAGTTCTTGATGAACTTGCGATAATAGGATGCCAATCCTAAAAATGACCTTAAGGCGAGAACCGACCTAGGCGGTTCCCAATCCAAAATTGCCTTCACCTTGTGGTCATCCATCTTCAAACCTTCTTGGGTGATCCTATGCCCAAGGAAGTCTACCTCCGAAACTCCAAACTCGCATTTCTCAAACTTGGCATACAACTTGTTTTCTCTCAACCTTTCGAACACCTTTCGAAGGTGCTCCGCATGCTCCTCCATGGAGTTGCTATAAACCAAAATGTCGTCTATGTAGACGACCACAAAATCATCAAGCCCCTCTCGGAAAATGTCATTCATGAGGGTGCAAAATGTGGCGGGTGCATTGGTGAGGCCAAAAGGCATCACCAAGAACTCGTAGGAACCATACCTTGTGCGGCAAGCAGTTTTTTCCTCATCCCCTTGTGCAATTCGAATTTGGTAATACCCGGATCGTAGGTCAATCCTACTAAACACTTTGGCTCCCGAAAGTCGATCAAATAAATCATCAATCCGAGGCAATGGATACCGATTCTTCACGGTCACCTTGTTGAGGGCTCTATAATGCACACACATTCTCAAAGTCCCATCCTTTTTGTGAACAAAAAGGACGGGTGCCCCATATGGTGACTTGCTAAGTTTGATGTATCCCTTGGCAAGGAGTTCCTCAAGTTGAACCTTGAGCTCTTTCAACTCCTCATGACTCATTCGGTATGGGGCCTTGGCGGGAGGTGCCACTCACGGCATCACCTCAATTGCATGATCAACTTGTCTTCTCGGGGGCAACTCATTGGGCAACTCTTCGGGCATCACATCCGAAAATTCCTCTAACACTTGCTTGATGCACTTGTGGGGGCTCACCACCTTGGTGGCCTCCTTTGGTTCAAATTCATCCAACACCCGCATCACACACAACATGCCACAACCTCCAATGCATTCCTTTTCCAAAGTCTTTCCCAACATCAAGTGGATGGTGGTCCCACCCACACTAGGCACTTCATGTGCCTTCACTCGGACGATCCCATTTTTGGATGGGATCCTAACTAGTCTATTGTGCCCTTCTATGAGCACATTATTACTTGTGATAAATTCCATTCCCAAAATGCAATCCATTCCCCCTAAGGTGGAAACTAACAAATCCACCTTGCCTCTCCAATTCCCCAATTGAATAGGCACATCCTTTGCTTGCAACTTGGTGGGATGGGGAACCCCATCCGCAAAGTGCACCTCGATGGGTGCCTTGAGCTCCTCCAAGGGGAGCTCCATTCTCTTAGCACTTTCTTGTGTTATGAAGTTGTGGGAAGCCCCTGTGTCCAAAAGACATAAAACTTCCCGCTTAGAAACCTTCTCTTTCAAGAAAATAAGGCGATTACATTCACCTTGGGCTAGGTTGGCGGCAAGGGCATTTACCTTAGAAGCCCCACTCCCCGGTTTGGGTTTGGGACAATCCTTGGAGTAGTGCCCCACTTCATTGCAATTGAAACACAGTCCTTTGGGTTTCCCACTAGCATCTCCCTTGGGTTGGCTCCCTTTGAAAGGAGCCCCTTTCTTGACAAAATTTTCTTTGGGTTTAAAACTTGAGCCTTGGAATGGTTTGGGCTTTTCCCCCTTTGAGGTGTCTTGGCCTCGGCTCCATTCCCCTTCATGACGTGCCTTCTTGTGAGGGAACTTGCTATCCCTTTTGAATCCGGACTTTTCGCCTCGCCCCACATCCGAAAAGCCTTCCACTTTCATGATGGCTTCGGTTAGTGAGGTGGGCCAATTTTCTTCAAGTTTACGTTTGGCCCAAGTTGGAAGCCCCATCACAAAGTGGCACACCCGGTCTAACTCATGCATATGCCTAATTTCAAGCATGAGTTCGGGATAAGCCCTCACATATTGACGCAAGTTCTCATTGCTCGCATTCACAAGGTCACGAAGTTTGCATCTTGAAATGTAGTCGGAGTTCTTTGGAATGAATTCCGACTCAATACGTTCCTTGAAGAATTCCCATGTTGTAGCCATGGGTCTTCCCTTCTTCTTGTCTCACCGTCCTCCACCATGTGGAGGCATAGCCCTTCAAATAAGATTGGGCAAGTTCCACGGCTGAATGCCCACCAACCTTGGCGGCATGAAGGTAATCTTCCATTTCCGCAAGCCAAGTATCCACAACCTTCCGATCCCGTGCCCCATCAAAAGTCCCGGGCTTATTCGTTGAAATTGGGCCTATTCATTTTGAGTAGGACCTCCAATTGTTCCGGGGTGAAAAGGACTCCACTTGGTTGCTCCTCTTCATTTTCATGGTCATCAAGGTGATTACGGTCTCCCTCATCTTCGGAACCCTTTTGTTCTTCCTCCCTTATGACTTCGGGCGGAAAATCTAGGTCTTGGGTGGGTTCATCCACCACGGTTTCTTGGACTGGTTTGCGGGTCTTCTTTGGTGCCATTGGGACTTTTCAAGAAGTGGATCGAGCTCTCCTAGAGCTCTGATACCATGTGACGCACTCCCAACTCCTTAAAGGACTCAAATGTGAGTCCAAGTGAAAGACAGCGGAAGAGGGAGGAGTCGGGATGCGCTCCCTAGCTCTCAACACTTGGAGGGGTAGAGGGGTGTGTTGGAGCTCCGCGATGGGACTAGGAAGAATTGACAAGCTTATTCACTCACACGGGCCTGCACACAACCCACACCAAATGGTTAGTGCAAAGTTAGAGCACCTTTGGTGCTAGGACAGCCACGGGCAACACAGACACACAAGACTCACCACGGCCCGGACTTGGGGGAAGCCACCACCTTCCCCCTTATAGTATACTCTGTGACTCTCCACGGGGCCCACATCCAAATGGCTTTTCTCTCCCGGGACTCCCGAAACTTTGAAGCCTCATAACTTTGCGAGCAAACCTTGGATCGAAGTGCGGTCTGAAGCAAAGTTGTAGCTCTCGTTGAGACCTTTTCAACAGTATGTCGCACGTTGTCTGCAGCGAAGTATTTTGGGTCGATTCTTGACTTTTTGTGGTCGGGAGTCAAAACTCGCAGACTCCCGGGAATTCGACTCCTGGTCCTTCTTTTGGTCGTAACTTCCGTTTCAGATGTCCAAATGAGCAATGCGAGCCCATTTAAGACATTTACGCTTCAAGAGCTTTTCATTGATATAAAGAGCGCCACAAGCCATTGAGATTTGACCCCTCAAATTGGTTTCTGAAGTTTTGGGAGTCCTTTTGGGACTCCAACTCTCACCAACTCCCAACATGGGAGTTCACTTGGGAGTGTGAGGGTTCACTCCCTCACACTTTCTTGCACTCCCGGGAGTCTATGATGTGACTCCCGGGCTTCCTCTTGGCCCGCACCCTTGCAACCCCTTTTGCCTTGGTCGCGAGCCCAAAGCTAGGGTTGCGACAATTTTGGTGCGATTAATATCTAATGATATCTTAAAGATCCATCTAGACAAGTATATATTTTGTGCCTAGCAACTGTGTTGATGACTTCATTTGTGAAAGGTACCAAGTAAAGGTCCTTCTTTGTTGTTGCGTTGAGTTTCTGAAAATCAACATAGATCTTCAACTTCCCATTTTTCTTAGGAACAACCACTATTGGCAATAGCTAGGTTGCTTCCTCAACCAATTTGATAAAACCAGCAAGTAATTATTTATATCTTGCTTGACAACATAATTAGGATTCAACTGATACGTTATTTGATGAACATGGGGTATTGTGAAATTTAATTCAATTCAGTGTTGAGCAATCTTTAGCGGAATACCTTTCAAGTCTTTTTATGTCTAAGAAAATATATCTTTAAACTCATTTAGAAGCTCAATTAGTTGATATGTGACAACCAGTTCAAATGTAGAATTCACTTTCACTTGTTGCACGTTCTCCTTGATACCCATATTGATTTTGGTTAATTGCTCTCCTTCAATAACTATCCAACCGATTATGGTTAGATCTTGTACTCTCCCTCAAATAGGTGTCTCACCAATGATCATCTCTCCAACTTATGAATGGAAGAAAATTTTAGGGAAATGTTGTTTAATAGCGCCAGGTGGTGTAGCTAATTTTACAGCTAATACACCATCCATTTTAACAAGTTGTTTTGGGACTGGTTCTGTTATACCAATATCTGGTATGCAGATTAGTTTAGGAAGAGGTTCAATATGAGTAGGTATTATTACAGAAAACTATTGAAAACAAGTCTAACTCTATGGTAAACTTCACATCCACTACTTCATCAAATATTCCAAAATGGAAATCACAACATACAAAGACTTTTGGTCTTTTGGTTTGAACACCAAGTTTCTTAGTAACATGTATGATTCTTACTATACATGTTCCTTGTATGGGAACAATATTAGTTCCCCAATCGTGGGATACTTTTACATCTTTCAATAACGGGGGTCCTAACAACATCGAGTAATTAAAATCTATAACATTATTGTTGATAATGGTAAATGTATCCATATAGGGAATTCCATGAACAAATCTCTTTGGATCCCTAATAAGACCATATGGTTTGGCTATAGTTTAATCTACCATACACAAATTATAAGGTGTTGGATTAGGTTTTGACAAACTTAACTTTATTCATAGGTTTTCAATAATGATGTCTACTCCAAATCCTTTATCAATTACCACATCATCAATGAAGTTCTTACCAACCTGTATTTGAATCATGGCCATTTGATGATTAATAGCCATCGTTGCACGAGCAAGTTTAGGTTGGACATGTTGAGGTTAGATCCATTGAACAAAAACTTATTCAATTTGAAAATGTATTGTTTGATGTTTGGCACAATTTTCAAAATTTTCCCCGAGTTGATAATATATTTAGTCTCCAAAACTTGAGTGTTGATGACTCTCAAAATTTCCTCCAAAGTATTTTCTAGTGATGTTTATAGAGTTAACTAAATAGGTTGTTTGTTAATAATCGATTAATTTACTTGTTATGGTAAACCAACCCAATTTGAATGAAGTGATATATTTAAATCAATTGATGCTTGTGATTTTAAGTCATTTCCTTGTAACTTCATGATGGTGTGAACAAAAGAATCACACAATTGTTCTTATGTTTGCCAATTAATTGTTGTTTTTGCCTTCATCAATTCACATTATCTAAGAACCTATTGTTCTGGTTCTTAGCTATGGGTTGTGACAACAATAATTACATTAATTAGTACATTATCAAGTGTAGGGTTTTTTGTTGTTATAACGGCAATAATGGTAGGCTTAGTCTGGTAAATGTTTTGAATTTATTTCTTTCTAAAACAATCAGATGCATAATGTGCAGAACTAAATAATATAATGTAAGGATATATCAATGGCACTTGGTTGGCTTAACAAGTTGTGCAATTATTTCAACCATCGGTTCAACAACTTTAGTGGGTATAACAAAAACTACTCATTCTTTTGTCTTCTTGTTATGATAGGTTTCTTTTGCATAACCTATTTTACTATAGTTTGAACAAGTTAACTACTATTTAACAATGGTATAAGTGACTATGGGCTATGTAATTGGTTTGGATTATGGCTGAGTTATCAAAGTATTGTAATTTGTTATGACCAGTCCACTTTCTTCATAAATCACTATAACTTCCTTATGTTTGATAAATGTATCTCTCATCATACTTGTTGTTGCCAATTTAAAGTATGGTTGTAAACCTATTCTAGAAATAATAATAAGGAAAACATCAATAGTTTTCACTTGTAAACAATTAGCTAGTTTAAGCAAACATTGGTAATAAACCTCTACCCGTTCACCAACTTGTTGCTAAAGATTCTTCAATTGATTATAAACTTTTTTGTCACTTTTCATAGTCCAGAAATGCTTGCAAAATGCTTGTTCCAACTCATCAAATGTGTAGTAAAGATGATATTATTAAAAAAATTTGCCCGACTCTAATATGTTGTTTTGTAAAATGAAACCAAACAAATTGATGAAATCAACCTCCATAGTGTCACCATTGGCTTTGATTGCTTTCTTACAAACTCTAATGTGAGCATCAGGATCAATATCCTTCACATATGTGGGATAAAGCTTCCAATATGCCAATTTATTAGTTGGTTCATATCATACTAGAACTTGTCGATACCACAGTGGCATGAATATCCTTGGATTGAATGCCGACCATTTGTAAAATCCAACATGTGGATTAGGTGGTGGTCCTCCATGTGGGTTTCAATCAAGTGATCCACCCCTTGGGAATCCTCCATTGGGCAAACTTCTAAGTGGTTCTTCACCCAATTGTGGATGTGGATTAACCCTTCTTGGCTATTGGATTGAAACATTGTTATCATAGACATGTAGTTAATGGTAATATGTATATTAACATGTAGAATCATTGTTTTTATTTGCTGAACATGCACACCTTTCGCAACAAAAACTAATTGTTTTAATTTAAAAGTTGGAACTTTAACAAGATATTGGTTCTGCACCAATTACTTAATAGGTGGCACTAGTTCTAGTTGAATAATATTAGTTGCATATCCTTCCTTTCTTCTAGAAATCATTGGATCAAGTCCTTTGATTCCCAAATAGTACATAGTATACATATTAAGATACATAGGCACAAAAGATGGAACTATGTTAAACCACATCAAATATGGTACAATTTTAAGTTACCTTACAATTAGTGGTGTAATAGGTTGTGGCCAACCTAAATCTTGACTAATTGGTATTAGGTTGGTAACCAAACTTAGTTGTGGTCAAACTTGTTACATATGTACACCAACATATGTTGCTAATATGTTCAGTACCACAAGTTGTAAATAAGTCATGAGTTCTTTTTCATCAATCTCTTCAATTTATCATCCACAAATGGATAATTCTTGAATTCATGTCCAATTTGTTGACAATATGCACATGTTAATGCAACTTCAATAGTGGGTTTAACCAATATATTTTGCTAAACAAGCAGTTGTTCAATAGTTCCCATGATAGGTACACTCAGCTAAACAATTTGATGAAATGGTTGTGTTTGTTAAATAACAACATGAACTACAACTATTTCCATTAGTTCTATAGGCTATTGAAAACTAGACATATGTGAAGGTCTTCGCTCTAAGTTAAGTAACTATGCCAATCGGGTTAAAAACTAGTTGCATTCCAATTTTGAATCTATTACAATTAGCTTCAAAATAGGAATCGATTTAAATGTATAGTAACCAATAATCGGTGTTGATTGAGAGGGCATAGTAGCTTTGGGAATGTAGTAATCGGGTGTTACAAACTACCATCTTTGTATTGTAGAGGTTACCTCATTAATATGTTGAATAGGTTCAATGTTTTATCCACCTTGTTGTGCATTTGACCTTTGTTGTTGGGACGATTTGGGTGTCAAAATTTGACTAGTTGAAGGTACTTGTGATTCCCTTCTTTCCATTTGCTATACTAATATCAAATGAAAAGGTACATCTATCATAATAGGTTGTTGAGGCTCGTTGCTAGGAGCTTCAATTGGTTGCATTCCCTTAACTTAAAAATGTGGTTGTTCTTGTGGTTGAACCATTTCACGAACAAGTTATTACAATGTTATTAATTCTAATTGCCTTCCAAGGCCCCTTATGACTACTCTTGACATCTCACAAAAATCACTACTTCAAGGTTTTCTTTGGTAAATAGGTTGTTTAAAAAAATTAGGAATAACATGCAAATTTTAAAAAATCTTTAATTATTGGTTTGTAAAGAAAAACAAAAAAGTATGAACACAAAAATAATCTTAAAAAACTACTAAAACTTAATATAAATCCAAACCTAAAATATTATAACAAAACAATTGCTAAAAACCAAAGATTGTAAATGTGATTGTTCACATTTTTGTTCCACTACACGATTGCCAAATGTTAAGGGTGTTTTCTATTCCCTTTAATTTTACATGCTTTCTTTTATATTCTAATTTTAGTTTATTGAAATGATCAACAAGTATGGTCCAAATTTGAAATATCAAAACATAAAAACATATTAATCTCTTGTTTATTTATCAAGAATAAACTATTCTAAATCTTACATTCCAAAGAATACAAGGGAAAAGATTTTTTTTAAAAACGAAGTAAACTAGTTCAAAATTCAAAAACTTTCTGAAAATTACAAAAAATAAAAGATCTCTAAATCTAGCTTTAATTTTTTTTATCTACACCAACTCATAGTTCTGTTTCCACATAAATAGCCACTAGCCAATATAAACTTCAAAATAAAAAATTACTTGTCACAATTTTAAATCGATTTATTCTGTTAATAATCAATTACTGTAGCGTACCGGTTATTAATTCATATAACAAATTGGAACACTTTTGGTGCACGGGTAAACCACGATATACACGGACTCACAAAACTTTACGTGGCCTAGAATTAAGGTAAGCCAACACCTTCCCCCTTATAGTAGTTTTTGTCATCAGCCATGCAGGCTACATCTAAATGTCATTTTTCTTAGAACTCCTAAGTGGGGAGTCTCGAAAATCTCAATTTTGGAACTCTTGGAACTTTGAAGGCCCATAACATCATGTGTAAACCTTTGATTCATGTGAAGTTTAAAGTAAAGTCGTAGCCTTCATCAAAAGCTTTCCAACAATATGTGGCACGCCATATGTAAAAATGTAATTCAGGGTGATTCCTGACTTTTAATGGTTGGGAGTTAATGTCGCAACCCTACTTTGGCCAAGTGTAGGGGTGATGACGCGCTCCCAAGTCACGGGGGGTGAAACCCACTTGAGGGTCTCACAAAGTCAAGTTGCAGAATTAAGACTTGGTAGCACGCTCCCGGCTTCCAACTCTAAAAAGGGGTAGAGGGTCGAGTTGGGAGCCCTGGGATTAGACTAGGAAGAGATCATGTCGCAACCCTAGCTTTGGGCTCGCGACCAAGGCAAAAGGGGTTGCAAGGGTGCGGGCCAAGAGGAAGCCCGGGAGTCACATCATAGACTCCCGGGAGTGCAAGAAAGTGTGAGGGAGTGAACCCTCACACTCCCAAGTGAACTCCCATGTTGGGAGTTGGTGAGAGTTGGAGTCCCAAAAGGACTCCCAAAACTTCAGAGACCAATTTGAGGGGTCAAATCTCAATGGCTCGTGGCGCTCTTTATATCAATGAAAAGCTCTTGAAGCGTAAATGTTTAAAATGGGCTCGCATTGCTCATTTGGACATCTGAAACGGAAGTTACGACCAAAAGAAGGACCGGGAGTCGAATTCCCGGGAGTGTGCCAGTTTTGACTCCCGACCACAAAAAGTCAGGAATCGATCCAAAATACTTGGCTGCAGACAACGTGCAACATACCGTTGGAAAGGTCTTGACGAGAGCTACAACTTTGCTTCAGATTGCACTTCGATCCCAGGTCTGCTCGCAAAGTTATGAGGCTTCAAAGTCCCGGAAGTCTCGCTGGGCGGGATTTCGGGACTCCCGCGTGGGAGTCCCGGGAGTCCCGGGAGAGAAAAGCCATTTGGATGTGGGCCCCGTGGAGAGTCACAGAGTATACTATAAGGGGGAAGGTGGTGGCTTCCCCCAAGTCCGGGCCGTGGTGAGTCTTGTGTGTCAGTGTTGCCCGTGGCTGTCCTAGCACCAAAGGTGCTCTAACTTTGCACTAACCACTTGGTGTGGGTTGTGTGCAGGCCCGTGTGAGTGAATAAGCTTGTCAATTCTTCCTAGTCCCATCCCGGAGCTCCAACACACCCCTCTACCCCTCCAAGTGTTGAGAGCTAGGGAGCGCATCCCGACTCCTCCCTCTTCCGCTGTTTTTCACTTGGACTCACATTTGAGTCCTTTAAGGAGTTAGGAGTGCGTCACATGGTATCAGAGCTCTAGGAGAGCTCGATCCACTTCTTGAAAAGTCCCAATGGCACCAAAGAAGACCTGCAAGCTAGTCCAAGAGACCGTGGTGGAAGAAACCACCCAAGACCTAGATGTTCCTCCCGAACCTATGAGGGAGGAGGAACAAGACCATTCCAAAGATGAGGGAGACCGTGCTAGCCTTGAAGAGCACGAAGATGAAGAGGAACCATCAAATGGAGTCCTCTTCACCCCGGAACAATTGGAGGTCCTACTCAAAATGAATAGGCCCAATTTCAACGAATTGGTTGCCGCCCTCAAGGGAGGATCATCCAAAGGTGTGGAGTTCAAGCCCGCTAAGCCCGGGACTTTTGATGGGGCTCGGGATCGGAAGGTTGTGGATACTTGGCTTGCGGAAATGGAAGATTACCTTCATGCCGCTAAGGTTGGTGGGCATTCAGCCGTGGAACTTGCCCAATCTTATTTGAAGGGCTATGCCTCCACATGGTGGAGGACGGTGAGACAAGAAGAAGGGAAGACCCATGGCTACACATGGGAATTCTTCAAGGAACGTATTGAGTCGGAATTCATTCCAAAGAACTCCGACTACATTTCAAGATGCAAACTTCGCGACCTTGTGAATGCGAGCAATGAGAACTTGCGTCAATATGTGAGGGCTTATTCCGAACTCATGCTTGAAATTAGGCATATGCATGAGTTAGACCGGGTGTGCCACTTTGTGATGGGGCTTCCAACTTGGGCCAAACGTAAACTTGAAGAAAATTGGCCCACCTCACTAACCGAAGCCATCATGAAAGTGGAAGGCTTTTCGGATGTGGGGCGAGGCGAAAAGTCCGGATTCAAAAGGGATAGCAAGTTCCCTCACAAGAAGGCACGTCATGAAGGGGAATGGAGCCGAGGCCAAGACACCTCAAAGGGGGAAAAGCCCAAACCATTCCAAGGTTCAAATTTTAAACCCAAAGGAAATTTTGTCAAGAAAGGGGCTCCTTTCAAAGGGAGCCAACCCAAGGGAGATGCTAGTGGGAAACCCAAAGGACTGTGTTTCAATTGCAATGAAGTGGGGCACTACTCCAAGGATTGTCCCAAACCCAAACCGGGGAGTGGGGCTTCTAAGGTAAATGCCCTTGCCGCCAACCTAGCCCAAGGTGAATGTAATCGCCTTATTTTCTTGAAAGAGAAGGTTTCTAAGCGGGAAGTTTTATGTCTTTTGGACACAGGGGCTTCCCACAACTTCATAACACAAGAAAGTGCTAAGAGAATGGAGCTCCCCTTGGAAGAGCTCAAGGCACCCATCGAGGTGCACTTTGCGGATGGGGTTCCCCATCCCACCAAGTTGCAAGCAAAGGATGTGCCTATTCAATTGGGGAATTGGAGAGGCAAGGTGGATTTGTTAGTTTCCACCTTAGGGGGAATGGATTGCATTTTGGGAATGGAATTTATCACAAGTAATAATGTGCTCATAGAAGGGCACAATAGACTAGTTAGGATCCCATCCAAAAATGGGATCGTCCGAGTGAAGGCACATGAAGTGCCTAGTGTGGGTGGGACCACCATCCACTTGATGTTGGGAAAGACTTTGGAAAAGGAATGCATTGGAGGTTGTGGCATGTTGTGTGTGATTCGGGTGTTGGATGAATTTGAACCAAAGGAGGCCACCAAGGTGGTGAGCCCCCACAAGTGCATCAAGCAAGTGTTAGAGGAATTTTCGGATGTGATGCCCGAAGAGTTGCCCAATGAGTTGCCCCCGAGAAGACAAGTTGATCATGCAATTGAGGTGATGCCGGGAGTGGCACCTCCCGCCAAGGCCCCATACCGAATGAGTCATGAGGAGTTGAAAGAGCTCAAGGTTCAACTTGAGGAACTCCTTGCCAAGGGATACATCAAACTTAGCAAGTCACCATATGGGGCACCTGTCCTTTTTGTTCACAAAAAGGATGGGACTTTGAGAATGTGTGTGCATTATAGAGCCCTCAACAAGGTGACCGTGAAGAACCGGTATCCATTGCCTCGGATTGATGATTTATTTGATCGACTTTCGGGAGCCAAAGTGTTTAGTAGGATTGACCTACGATCCGGGTATTACCAAATTCGAATTGCACAAAGGGATGAGGAAAAAACTGCTTGCCGCACAAGGTATGGTTCCTACGAGTTCTTGGTGATGCCTTTTGGCCTCACCAATGCACCCGCCACATTTTGCACCCTCATGAATGACATTTTCCGAGAGGGGCTTGATGATTTTGTGGTCGTCTACATAGACGACATTTTGGTTTATAGCAACTCCATGGAGGAGCATGCGGAGCACCTTCGAAAGGTGTTCGAAAGGTTGAGAGAAAACAAGTTGTATGCCAAGTTTGAGAAATGCGAGTTTGGAGTTTCGGAGGTAGACTTCCTTGGGCATAGGATCACCCAAGAAGGTTTGAAGATGGATGACCACAAGGTGAAGGCAATTTTGGATTGGGAACCGCCTAGGTCGGTTCTCGCCTTAAGGTCATTTTTAGGATTGGCATCCTATTATCGCAAGTTCATCAAGAACTTTGCAAAGATAGCCACACCTTTGACAAACCTTTTGAAGAAGTCATCCGGAACTTATGAATGGGAGGACGCATGCAATGAGGCCTTTGAAACCTTGAAAGGCATTTTGGTGAAGGCGCCCGTGTTAAAGTTGCCCGATTTTGACAAGGATTTTGAGATCCATTCCGATGCTTCCGACTTTGCCATAGGAGGAGTCCTAGTGCAAGATGGAAGGCCGGTGGCCTTTGAAAGCAAGAAGTTGAGTGAGACCGAGCGAAGGTGGCCGACCCATGAGAAGGAAATGTGGGCCGTCATACATTGTCTCAAGACTTGGGGCCATTACATAGGCTCCAAAGATGTAGTGGTGTGGACCGACAATGTGACCTTGAAATATTTTGCCACTCAACCAAAGTTGTCATCAAGGCAAGTGAGATGGCAAGACACATTGGCCTTGTTCAATGTGGACATCCGGCACAAGCCCGGGAAGGAAAATGTGGTGCCGGATGCATTGAGTCGAAAACACCAACTTAAAGTGGTGTATGTTGGGGAAAGCAAATTCCAAAAGGAAGTTCGACTCGGGAGCCGCCATGACGAGTTTGCCAAGGAAAGGAAGCAAGACATCCAAAGGGGGATGAAGTCCCACTTCCACTTGCAAAATGGACTATTATGGTACAAGCAAAACCGACTCTATGTCCCCAAAGGGAGGTTAAGGGATGTGCTTTTGAAGGAATGTCATGATGGGCCCCTTGCGGGCCATGGTGGTGCAAAGCGCACCACCACATTCCTCAAGTAGTCCTACTATTGGCCCAACTTGAAAGAGGATGCGGAAGAATACGTGAAGACTTGCTTGACTTGCCAACAAAATCGAGTCTTCAACAAAAGGCAAGCCGGATTGTTACGACCATTACCCATTCCGGAAGGGCCGTGGGAAAGTGTGTCCATGGATTTCATGGTGAGTTTGCCACCATCAAAGGGGTTTGATGCGATCATGGTGGTGGTGGACCGGTTTAGCAAGATGGCACACTTCATTCCCACCAAGGAAAATGCTACCGCCCAAGAGACGGGAAGGTTGTTCTTCACCCACGTGTTCAAGCATCATGGCCTTCCAAAGGACATTGTGTCGGACCAAGACCCAAAGTTCACAAGCAAGTTTTGGAGAGCATTGTGGAAGCGGATGGGGACGGAGCTCAAGATGAGCACTTCATTCCGACCCCAAACCGATGGACAAACCGAGAGGGTGAACTTGGTGATCCAACAATTCCTAAGGAATTATGTGGCGGCGGATCAACAAGATTGGGTGGACCATTTGGAGTTCGCCGAGTTTTGTTACAACAATTCCGAGCATTCGGCAACGGGGGCCACCCCCTTTCAAATGGTGACGGGCAAGTCACCAATTGTGCCCACAACTTGGGTTGGGCAACCTCCAAGTGATGCAAGTGAGGAAGTGCCCATGGTCACACAACTTGATGAAGAGAGGCGGCACTTGTGGGAGATGGCCAAGGCCAATCTTGAGAAGGCGCATAAAAGGTACAAGGACTTTGCGGACAAGTCCCGATGAAAGGTGAACTTTGAAGAAGGGGATGAAGTGTGGTTGAACATCAAGAACTTCCGGTTGCCCGAAGGGTTGAGTCACAAGTTCTTGGGCCCATATGCGGGCCCATTCAAAGTGTTGGAAAAGAAATTTCCCGACACTTACAAATTAGAACTACCGGAAAATCTTAAGGTTCATCCCGTATTTCATGTTTCACTTTTGAAGCCGGTCACCCGTGATGCCTCAAGGCCTAATCGAGAGCACAATTCAAGGCCCCCTCCGGACTTGGTTCACAATGAACCGGAGTTTGAAGTGGAGGCCGTGCTCAAGTCAAGGCAACTAAGGGGGCGAGAGCGGGAGTACTTGGTCAAGTGGAAAGGTTACCATCCAATAGAGGCATCTTGGGTGAATGAGTCCGATATGGAACATGCCCAAGAAGCCATAAAAGAATTCCACAATAGACCGGCAAAGAGGCAAAAGAAACATAGAGCGTGATGAGGACATCACCTTTCTTTTAGTGGGGCGGAAAGTTATACAAATGTACCACATCAAGTTGTGAGGGAAATAAAAGGCAAAATTTTAAAACTTCCAAGAGATTACATCACAAACATAGTGAGTATGATAGAAAGGGGGTTGTCAAGTGGCATGGACAAATGGAACTCTGTTGCGTAAACCCAAATCAAAATCGGACTCCTACTTGGGGGCTAAGAGAAATCTTAGTCCCAAAAGGGGAGGCAAGCAAGGTGAGCTTGCGGGGACGTGCACATGCCCAAAGTGCATCCTAGGGGGTTGGTTGGTAGTGGCGGCCAACGCGGGAAGTCATGACCCCGTTCGCGTACTATAATCGCGTAGCTTGGGACTTAGGCCTTTGCAAAGCCTAAACGTTGCTTCTCGTACCTTGATAAGCACACCTTTAGTTAGGCTTGATTGTTGTGATCAAGGCGCGAGATGGGGGAAAGGAGTCATGTCAAGTAGCTTAGGTCAAGATTAGACTTGACTTGAGTTCCTCATGAGGGGAGGGATAAAAAGGCCTCCCAAATGAGGGCTTCGTCAATTAGGCTAGTTTAGATCTTTTGACGAAGCAAGGGTTAAGGGTCTTGGAGAGACCCACCCTTAGACTTGCCAAGAAAGTGTTGGAAACTTGGGGACGCCTAAGTTAGCTTGAGGCAAGGTCTTGCCACAAAGGTTGGCATTTGATGGCCAAGGATCCAAAAGAAAGCAATTGCAATTGTGTGGGTGAAAACTCTAAATGTCAATGAGGACATTGACCTCTTCTTCTAGTGCGGGAGAGTGTCGCAACCCTAGCTTTGGGCTCGCGACCAAGGCAAAAGGGGTTGCAAGGGTGCGGGCCAAGAGGAAGCCCGGGAGTCACATCATAGATTCCCGGGAGTGCAAGAAAGTGTGAGGGAGTGAACCCTCACACTCCCAAGTGAACTCCCATGTTGGGAGTTGGTGAGAGTTGGAGTCCCAAAAGGACTCCCAAAACTTCAGAGACCAATTTGAGGGGTCAAATCTCAATGGCTCGTGGCGCTCTTTATATCAATGAAAAGCTCTTGAAGCGTAAATGTCTAAAATGGGCTTGCATTGCTCATTTGGACATCTGAAACGGAAGTTACGACCAAAAGAAGGACCGGGAGTCGAATTCCCGGGAGTGTGCCAGTTTTGACTCCCGACCACAAAAAGTCGGGAATCGATCCAAAATACTTGGCTGCAGACAACGTGCAACATACCGTTGGAAAGGTCTTGACGAGAGCTACAACTTTGCTTCAGATTGCACTTCGATCCCAGGTCTGCTCGCAAAGTTATGAGGCTTCAAAGTCCCGGGAGTCCCGCTGGGCGGGATTTCGGGACTCCTGCGCAGGAGTCCCGGGAGTCCCGGGAGAGAAAAGCCATTTGGATGTGGGCCCCGTGGAGAGTCACAGAGTATACTATATGGGGGAAGGTGGTGGCTTCCCCCAAGTCCGGGCCGTGGTGAGTCTTGTGTGTCAGTGTTGCCCGTGGCTGTCCTAGCACCAAAGGTGCTCTAACTTTGCACTAACCACTTGGTGTGGGTTGTGTGCAGGCCCGTGTGAGTGAATAAGCTTGTCAATTCTTCCTAGTCCCATCCCGGAGCTCCAACACACCCCTCTACCCCTCCAAGTGTTGAGAGCTAAGGAGCGCATCCTGACTCCTCCCTCTTCCGCTGTCTTTCACTTGGACTCACATTTGAGTCCTTTAAGGAGTTAGGAGTGCGTCAGATCAAGCTTTTAGATCACACGGACCTGCATCACAAACCAACACGAGTTGGTTAAAATCCATTTGCATTCTTTTGGTGTTGGGACAAGCCACGGGGACCCGGACTCACTTGGACTCACCACATCCTTGGCTCGGGAGTATGGCACCACCATACTCCCTATAGTATACTCTACGCCACGTTGTGGGGACTACACCCAAATGGCACAAATTCCCGGGACTCCCGAAATGGAGTCCCGAAGTTGTCCCGAAATCGTCCCGGCGGGACTCCCGAAACTTTGAACGGCCATAACTCCCGACTGCGAAGTTGGATCGCGACGAGGTTCCAACCAAAGTTGTAGCCCTCGTCGAGATCTTTCCAACGACGTATCGCACTCCCAATTCGGACTTCGGTAAGAGGTCGATTCCTGACTTTTAGTGGTCGGGAGTCAAACTGCCAGTTTGACTCCCGGCCCTTCTTTTGCCCATAACTTGAGCGACAGATATCCAAATGGCCAATGCGAGGCCATTTTCTATATCTACGCTTCAAGAGCTTTCCAATGACACCAAGAACACCCCAATGCGAGGTGTTTTGGGTCCTGCTGTCGAGCTCTGAACATTCGGGAGTCCCGGAGGACCCCAAATCCCACTTTTTTCCAAGTGTTGGGCTTCACCCCCACACTTGGCCAAAGTAGGGTTGCGACAGGTGAAGCCCAACATTTGGAAAAAATGAGGATTTGGAGTCCTCCGGAACTCCCGAATGTTCATAGCCCGACAACAAGGCCCAAAACACCTTGCATTGAGATGTTCTTAGTGTCATTGGAAAGGTCTTGAAGCCTAAATATCGAAAATGGCCTCGCATTGGCCATTTGGACATTTGTCGCCCAAGTTATAGGCAAAAGAAGGGCCAGGAGTCAAACTGGCACCCGACCACTAAAAGTTAGGAATCGACCTCTTCCCGACCTCCGAATTGAGAGTGCAATACGTCGTTGGAAGGATCTCAACAGGAGCTACAAGTTTTGTTCAGACCTCATTGCAATCAGACCTTGCAGTCGGAGTTATGAGCTCCCAAAGTCTCGCGACTCCACCTGGGACAATTTCAGGACTCCAACTTGGGAGTCCTGGGAAAAAGAGCCATTTGGATATAGTCTCGACGGGGCGTCGCAGAGAATACTATGTGGGGGGAAGGTGGTGGCTTCCCCCGAGTCCGGGCCGTGGTGTGTCTTGTGGTCCAAAGTGCCCGTGGCTTGTCCCAACACCCAAGGGTGTCCCGAAAATGTGAACTAACCACTTTGTGGTTTGTTTTGGTGCAGATTCAAGCTTGATCAACTAATACCTCTTCCTAGTCTAATCCCTGGGCTCCTAACTCGACCTTCTACCCCTTTCTAGAGTTGGAAGCCGGGAGCACCTTCCGAGTCCCAACTTTCCGGAACTACACTTTGGTGAACCCTCAAGTGGGTTCACCCTGGGACTTGGGAGTGCGTCAATTAAAATAACATTTTGACTCTTAGCCTTTCTTTTGGCCATAACTTGTGCTTAAAATACTCATATGGATCATGCAAGCCCATTTTAGACATTTACATCTCAAAATATTTCTAATGATATAAATGAGGTGTTCCCAAGCTCTTTGATAGACTCAAATGTGAGTTTGAAGTGAAAACAACGGAAGAGTAAGGAGTGAGGGACACGCTCCTTGGCTCACAACACTTTGGGGGTATAAAGGCATGTTGGAGTTCTAGGATGGGACTAAAAATAATGACAAGCAATTAATCACTCACACGAACCTGCACAAAACCAAACAACAAGTTTGGTTAGTGCATAATTAGAACACTTTTGGTGCTAGGACAAACCATGGGCAAACTTAGATTCACAAAACTCACCATGGCCCGGACTTGGGGGAAGCCACCACCTTCCCCTTATAGTATACTTTGTGCCTGGCCACGGGAACAACATTCAAATGTCATTTTGTCCTGGGACTCCCAAATGAGAGTCCTGAAATTCCCAAAGTTGGGATTCCCACAATTTTCGGGGCCCATAACTGACGCACTCCCAAGTCCCGGGGTGAACCCACTTGAGGGTTCACCAAAGTGTAATTGCGGAAAGTTGGGACTCGGAAGGCGCTCATGGCTTCCAACTCTAAAAGGGGTAGAGGGTCAAGTTGGGAGCCCAGAGATTAGACTAGGAAGAAGGTTTAGTAGATCAAGCTTGACTCTGCACCAAAACAAACCACAAGGTGGTTAGTTCACATTTCCGGGACACCCTTGGGTGTTGGGACAAGCCACGGGCACTTTGGACCACAAGACACACCACGGCCTGGACTTGGGGGAAGCCACCACCTTCCCCCACATAGTATTCTCTGCGACGCCCCGCCGAAACTACATCCAAATGGCTCTTTTTCCCGAGACTCCCAAGTTGGAGTCCCGAAATTGTCCCGAAATTGTCCCGGGTGGAGTCATGGGACTTTGAGAGCTTATAACTCCGATTGCAAGGTCTGATTGCAACAAAGTTTGAACAAAATTTGTAGCCCTTGTTGAGATCTTTTCAATGACGTATTGCAATCTCAATTCGGAGGTCGGGAAGAGGTCGATTCCTGACTTTTAGTGGTCGGGAGTGAAACTGCGAGTTTGACTCTCGGCCCTTCTTTTGCCCATAACTTGGGCGACAAATGTTCAAATGGCAAATGCAAGGCCATTTTCGATATTTACGCTTCAAGACCTTTCCAATGACATCAAGAATATCCCAATGCAAGGTGTTTTGGATCCTACTATTGAGCTTTGAACATTTGGGAGTCCCGGAGGACTCCAAATCCTCACTTTTTCCAAGAGTTGGGCTTCACCCCCACACTTGGCCAAAGTAGGGTTGCGACAATAACTTTGCATTCAGACCTTTGATTCAAATGAGGTCCAAAGAAAAGTTGTATCCTTGTCAAAAACTTTCCAAAGGTATGTGGCACACCACCTACACGCAAGGAAATCGGGGTGATTCCCAACTTTTAATGGTCAGGAGTCAAATTGACAATTTGACCCCAACCTTTCTTTTTGCCATAACTTGTGTTTGAAGTATCCAAATGGGTCATGTGAGCCCATTTTAGACATATAGGTTCTAAGAGCTTTCCAATGATATAAGGAAATCTTTAACCCAATGGGTTTTGACCTTTGCGATCATTCTTTGAAGGTTCAAGAGTCCATCGAAACTCCAACTCCCAAAGTGCGAGCTCACTTGGGAGTGTGAGGTGAGGGTTCATTTCCTCACACTTTCCTACACTCTTAGGAGCATGAGATGTGACTTTCAGGCTTCTTTTTTGGCCGCACCCTTGTAAGCCCTTACCTTTGTCACAAGCTTAAGGCTAGGGTTATGACACTCCAACTTGCAAAGTGGGAGCTCAGTTGGGAATGTGGGGGTTCATTCCCTCACACTCTCCCACATTCGTGGGAACATGAATTGTGACTCTTGGGCTTCACATTTGGCTTGTACCTTTGTAAGCCATTGCCTTGGTCACAAACCCAAGGCTAGGGTTACGATAATTTTGATGCCATTTAGTGTCAAAAATGAACTACCCATTTATCATAAGGTAATTACCAAAGCCTTTCGTGATTACATTGATATATTCATGAATATCTTTCTTGATGACTTTATAGTTTTCAATGATTTGACAACTCACCTTGAAAAACTCAATAAGTGTTTTCTTCCGTGTAAAGTGTTTGGTACTATTTTGAACCTAGACAAATGTGCATTCATGATGTTTTCAAGAACTATCTTAGATTTCGTAGTGTTTACAAAAAGCAAAATCATTGATCCTAAAAAGGTTGAAGCCTTTATAAACATGCTAGTACCCATTACCCTTTAAGAGGTACAAATGTTTAATGGGATGGCACAAATTTACAAGTGCTTTATCAAAAACTTTGCCTCAAATATGTCACCAATCACCAAGTTGTTCAAATAAATTGAAGTCTTTGAATGGACTGAAGAATGCTAAATTTTTTGGGAAGATATTGAAAATTGATATGCACAAGCCTCTATTTTGATTAATCCAAACTGGGAGGCTAAATTTCATGTTCATACAAATGCATCTCATTTTGTAATAAGAGCCATATTTGCCCAGAACTACCCAATGGGTAAATTTGATCAACAAGTTATGTATGCCTTTATATTATTAAATTTAGTTGAGAGAAATTACACTACTATCGGGAGGGAAGCCCTAGCTATGGTCTATGCCCTACACAAATTTAAACATTACTTACTAGATAATTAGTTTGTATTTTATGTTGACAGTATGGCCCTTGTGTACTTAGTTAACAAACCACAAATTTATGGATGAATAATTAGGTGGTTATTATTTTTTTGGATTATGACTTCAAGATTGTTTATAAATTTGGTAGATGCATTGAATAGATTGTCCAACCAAGCAGAATTGGTTGGTGTGTACCTTATTAGACCACTGATGCTCACATGTTCACATTATAGCAAAAGTGGCTACAAAGTGTTTATGATTACATGTTAAAGGTGATGATGCCAGAAAGATTTATTATTTTATAAAAATAATATTTGGCTCAAAGAACTAAACCCTTTGTGTTAGAAGATGGAACATTTTACAAATTTGAACAAGTAACAAGTTTCATCATGTTTTCCAACTAGAACATGTGCCAACTATACTACATGACCTACGTAGTGGAGTTCGTGGAGGACATTTCTCCTTAGATGTCATTGTGAGGAAGATCCTTAATGTCAGTTACTGGTGGCCAACCATGGACAGCGATGTTCATGAATTTTGTTGAACCTATGACTTGTGCCAAAAAAAAGTAAATTGTTAACACAAAATATGGCAAAACTTATTGCTACTCTATTTGAAACACCTTTCAAAAATGGGGATTGGATTTCATTGGACTTATCAAACCGGCAAGTTGTTACTTTGGCAACCAATACATTATAATTGTAACTAATTATGCCATTAAGTGGGTGGAAGTGCAAGCTTTATGCATCGACATAATTATTGTTATTGCAAAGTTTTTATACAATCAAATTCTCATCCAATTTAGTTATCCATTTACCATTGTGACAAATCAAGGTACCCATTCCATTAATGATGCCATTTGTTATGTAACCGATCATTTTATACTAAAACATACTAGCTTTATTGTCTATCCACAAGGGAATGGACAAGTTGAATCTACTAACATAATCTTTGATACATTGCTCACAAAACTAAAGAATGAAAACCAAAAGACTATAATGAACACTTGTCCATAGTTTAATTTTCCTATAGAACTATTTTAAAGGTTGGAATTGGTAACATTCATTTCAACTTGTTTATTGATTGCACCCATTGTTACCCATGGAGTACCTATTGCCATCCAAACTAGGGCAAATCCATGATCCAACATTTGTTAGAGTTTTTATTAATTAATTGTCAAAATTTAAAAAACTCCAAAATAATCAAATAATTATTATAATTCATGTTTTTCTTTACACTAATTGTTCAATAGGTGGCACTTGTTCTAGTTGAACAAAACTAACTACATACCCCTTCCTTCTTCCAAAATTAAATGGATCAGGTCCTTTGATTCTAGAATAGTACATTGAGTACATCTTAGGATCCATAGGTATAAAGGATGGAACTATATTATACCACATTGGGTATGGTATTATTTTAAATCACCATGCTATTAGTGGTGTATCAAGTTGTGGCCAATTTAAATGTTGATTAATCAATATTAGATTGGTAACCAAACTCGATTGTACTTGGGTTTGTTATATAGTTACACCAACAAAGGGTTGATGGTGTGTTTGATAACACAAGCTATAAAGAAGTTCTGAGTTTTTTTTCATTGACCTCTTTAATTTGTCATCCACAAAAGGACAATTCTTACACTCATGTTTAACCTGTTAACAATATGCACAGGTTCATGTAGTTTTAACAATAGATCGGGTGGTTGTAACTGGTATACTTTGTTGAATTAGTGGTCATTCAATGGTTCCCATGACAATTACACTCAACCAAACAATTTGATGAAATGGTTGTGTTTGTTGAACAACAATAGGGCCCACTATTGCTTCCATCAGTTTTGCATGTTGTTGAAAACTTGATCAATGTGAAGGTTTTCGTTCTAAGTTACATAGATGTTCCAACAAGGTTAAAAATTAATTACGTTCCAACTTTGAATCAATTATGGTTGGATTCAAAATAAAAATAAGTTCATATGTATGGTACCCAACAATTGGTGTTAATTGAGAGGGTGTAATTGTTTTGGGGATATAGTACCCACGTGTCGTAGATTGCCATTTGTGCCCTATATAGGTTACTTCATTAGCATGTCAAACAAGTATGGTATTTTGCTCACTTGATTGTGCATTTGACCTTTGTTGTTGGGACAACTGCTGGGGTGTTAAAATTGGCCAGTTGAAGGTACTTGTTGTTCCCTTCTTTCCTCTTGATCTGCGAGTATCTAATGAAAAGGCATTGTTATCATAATAGGTTGTTGAGGTTCATTGCTAGGAGCTTCAATCAGTTGTGTTTTTTCAACTTGAGAACATGTTTATTTTTGTGGTTAAATTGTTTCACAAACAAATTACTGCAACACTTTTAATTTTAATTGCCTTCTAAGGCCTTTTCTGATTACTTTTGACATTGTTTTAAAATCATTATTTTAGATTTTCTTTTGGTCAATAGGTTGCTAAAGAAATATCAAAACTCGACATGTAAATCCAAAAAAATTGTGATTATTGTTTGTAAGTTTTTTCAAAAAGTTTGGACACAAATAATTTTTTAGAAAACTCCTAAAGCATATCCAAATTTAAAATATTAAAACAAAATAGTTACTAAAACCAAAAAACATAAGCATTTTTTTGCTTACAGTTTCATTCCATTACATGGTTGCCAATTGTTAAGGGTGTTTCTTGCCTTATTTAATTTATCTTTCCTCTTTCGAATTTATGACTTTGGTTTATTGAATTTCATCAACATGTTGTTCAAGTTTTTACATCATAAAACCACTAAAAGCTCTTTAATTTCTTGGTTTTACATATAAAAAATCAATTTCAAGCATTGCATCCACTTAACATATGACTTAGAATTTCAAAACTTCTCCAAAAGTTACACAAATGACTTAGAAATTCAAAACTTCTCTAAAAGTTATTGTCGTAACCCTAACATTGGGCTCGTAACCAAGGCAAGGGCTTGCAAGGTTGCAGGCCAAGAGAGGAAGCCCGGTAGTGAAAGAAAGTGTGAGGGAATGAACCTTCACACTCCCAAGGGAGCTTCCACCTTGGGAGTTGGAGTCTTGGTGGATTCCTAAATGTTCAAAGAGCAATTGCAGGGGTCAAAACCTAATGAACTGAAGATGTTTTTATACCATTGAATAGATATTGAAACATAGATGTCTAAAATGGGCTTGAATCATCCATTTGAACATCTAAAACACAAGTTATGGCCAAAAGAAAGGTCAGGAGTCAAATTGCAATTTGATTCCCAACCACTAAAAGTCAGGAATCGACCCAATTTCCTTACGTGCAGGTGGCGTGCCACATATCATTGGAAAGATCTTGACAAGGGCTACAACTTTTATTTAGACCTTAACTCCATCAAAGTTCTGAAAAAATTTTTATGGGGCTCCAAAGTTGCGAGAGTCCCAACTTTGAGAATTTCAAGACTCCCAAATGGGAATCCTGGGACAAAATTGGTGAATTTTGTGAGACCGAGTTTGCCCGTGGCTCGTCCTAGCACCAAAAATGCTCAAACTATTCACTAACCAACTTGTTGGGTTTACGCAGATCTATGTGAGTGAATAAGTTACTTGTCATCTTCTTAATCCCATCATGGAGCTCCAGCACGCCCCTTTCCCCCAAAGTGCTACGAGCCAGGGGGCATGCTCTGATACTCTTCAGATGTTTTTCATTTCAAACTCACATTTGAGTCTATATAGGAGTTTGGGAACACATCAGTTACACCAATCGGTTATTGCAACAATCCAATTACTAGTTTTTGTAACAAAACGATTATCCTTTGAATATGTTAATTAGAAAATTGAAGTATCTTCAATCAAAATGCCTTACTAGTTATTGGTTAAGTAAACTAGCTATTATATACATAGAAAATTTGAGTTAACGATGAACAAGTGTGGAATTGATAATAGTTGATTATTTTGCAAATAACTCTTTTGCACCCACGAGGGTTGCATCTCTGCATTGGCAGGTGTGTCATGGGTGTGTTTAATGATGGCACACCATCATCAATGCAAATTGATTTAACACAAATATCCATCATGACGTAGGATGATTGAGATTCCTTTTGGACCACCATTTTCATTAAGATGGTTTTTTTCTTCATTAATGAAGAACATTTGTTGGGCTAGGGTAGAAAAAAAAGGTTTTTCATCCTTTGCCATCATACATTGAAAATGACAAACTAATAACCCTACTTCATCTTGCCTATAAGTTGGATTCCCTTTAACATCATTTCCATTTTTAATCCATGCACACTACATGAAGATGATGGGAGCTAAAATTGGCCCATAATTTAATTTGAATATGTATCTTCAAAAACAAACATATTTTATCATTACATCACCATGCCTCATGTGGGTTTATGGGTTTATGTTGGCCAAAAATTGATGCCACCATGTAATCAAAAGTAACCATGTGATCCCTATTGTAATGATTCACTTAAAAGTGATTACCATATGCCTTCATCTGTTGAGACCTCAATGTGGTCATCCTTGGAGGACAACTTAGTGCTTCAACATCCAAGGCTTCCATGGGCATCCCATGATGTCAATGTTCTTACATGGCATTCCACACTCATTTTGCAAGAATCGGGAAGTTACCTTCTCCTTCCACCCTACCCTCATCCACTTTCTTCTTCAATGACTCATATTATCAAACATAAATTAAAAATTGCAAAAAATTCTAGATTGTGCATGCCTATGCCACTTCCTTACAATTCAAAATGCACTAACATGCAACTATGTTTTTGTATTACCTTCACATGCAACTTGATCTCAGTTGTAAAATAATACCTACAATGATGTCAACTTAATGCATGACATTTTTGAAACTATAGTGTGCATCTTCATTAATATAAGTGTTTCTTATTTATAACTATAAAACAACTAGTAGTCAAGGTTGACCCATTATTGACCCAAACAACCATTGTAATTATGTTAGTAAATACATAATGGTGGGAAACATCACGAAGAACTCGACCCAAATCAAATAATTTGCCCACTTTTTTTAACACTTCTTTATTAACACTGTTGTTGAGGGTGTTTGGTTCCTTTCAATTACAAAATTTCTTATAAGTTTTAAATTTTAATTTACAAAAATCATCAACAAGTTAGTTTATTTTAAATCTAAATACATGGAAAACAATGGCTTAAAGATTTCGTTGTTTATTGATAAAAAAACATAACTATTATGAATTCCCACGCATAAAATTGGAAGTGTACTAGTTCAGAAAATAAAAACTCCAAAAGTTACAAAAATAAATAGAGATCTTCATCATCCTCAAAATCCTCCTATTTGTACCAGATCATAGTGTTATTTCAACTTAAACAATCACTAGCCGGTATAAACTCAAAATCAAAATATATAAATTATTGGTCATAAGTTTAAATCAACCTCTTATATGAATAACCAATTATTGTAACAAACTAGTTACCGATTCACGTAACTGACTAGCTAACTTAAAAACCTTTATCTAGTAATAACTAAAATAGTCTCAAAATGGTACTACCTCACTAGTTTACTAGTTGGTACAATTAGTTATTACATGATGAAAATTTGGGTTAACATAACCCCCTTGAAAACGAAATTTCATCCTCAAAATTAGTCACCAAGAACTACATGTTTTGCACCTACCATTAAATCATCAACAAGTTTTTCACTTGTTGTATTAACATGCTCAAACCAAAGGAACATGTTCAAACGTTGGACTCTCAACAATAGGTGTGTTCTTTACTATTATATACGGAGTCCAACAAACTTCATAGGCATGTGATAATATCAATCAATGTGACTTCTACACCTACCCCAATCTTTGGTAAAGTTAGTGGGATAGGTTTGGGAGTAATAGGTTTTTCTAATTCTTCTACCTAAATACTAATAGCTGCATTAGATACTTCCAGAATTTTTGTGGGCAAAAACAAAGTATAAGAAACAATGGTAGATTCAACCCCTTTGATATGTTCTGGTTCTTCTATGGCAATGGTAATCAGTTCACTCCAAGAATTCATAATTGTAGATGTTGGTTACAGATGTGAAAACTTTTGGGAAACATTGATAGGTACTTTGTGAGGATTTTTTACACACCCTTCCACTTGAAGATATGCACTCAAAAAACTCATTTGGGGGTGGAACTATTATGTAGTTGTATTCTACCAAATTAATGTGGCTCAATATAATATAATGAAATTCACTAAAAATCTAATGTGTTTTGTCCACTTGGAGGATACTAAGACATTTTGGAAGAATCAAAACTCACCATGATGAAATGTGAAGGAACATTGTGTTAATGTTTAATCAATGTTCACATTTGATAATTGAACCCCCTTCATTCCATTCTTCATAATATCTTCATACAATATTTCAATCTAACATGCATAGATTTGTTGAAAAGTTAATCTTTAAAGAAATAATGCTACAAAATCTTATACGTTTTTATTTTTGAAATCAAAAGCTATGCCTCAAAACTAAAAGTTATTTTGACCATATTTGAGAAAAAATAACAACTTCAACCCCCTTTACTTTCAGCAAATGTAGTTCCTTTACAACAACCCCGATGATGCTAAAAATGTGGAAGAATGTTTTACACTTCCTATACAAAAACTTTTTGAAGTTGGACACAAATCCAACGATGGATCTAAAAGGAAAAACAACTTAAGTAAAAAAATTAGAGGTTTTTTCATGGAAATCATTTCATAAACTCCATTACAATTACTTACTACACATAACTTCTTCTTTCCATATTATTTTGTTTGCACACATTTTCTTCCATGAACAACACTTCTTCACATATAACAACTAGTTCTTCTTTCACACATTCGTTCTCTTCCCCTTCCCAATAAAAACACAAGAAACCAAAAAACTCTTCTCACCCAAGCTTTCCATGACCCTTCCTTGAGCTTTTTTTCCTTGTCCAATGGAAGTTGTGGAAAATGCTTCCCTCCAATCAATGGCCTCCTCATCCTTCATGAACCAATGTGAATCGATAGTGATTTGCCCCCCAATGGAGTTTAGGATGAAATTTTTTGTGCCCAATGAAACACTAAAAGGGTTTCCTCCAATCAAATAGGACGATAATCCTCATGACCAATGGAATTGGAGGATTCGTCCTTGTCCCTATTTTGACATCTTGATGGGGTTCTTGAGCTCAATCATTGCTAATTTTGTCCATTTGACTTTAACATCCTATTTCTTCATCCTAATTATTTCAAATAACTAACTATTAGGATAATTTACCGGTAGTAATAAGTAAACATCCTTGAGTTCCCATTTGACTAAATCAACTCAATGGTAGTAGTAACATTTTTGTGTACCATTTACTATTTTAATATCCCTTACTTATTCTTTGTCATGTACTAATTAATTGTGAATACATAGTAAATTTAAATTAAAAATTCCATCACAAGAATTCCCGTGTGCTTTTGGATCCACCGTCAAAATTAAGGTTTCACAAATCCATTGGAATTAGGATGTTCGTGTTTTCATGAAGTTTCATCATCATTGCCACACATTGCACATACTTTAATTTATTAAATAAAGGCATCGACCCCCTTCGAATGCAGATACCAAATTGTTTTGGCTACCCCTTTGGTTTTTGTTGATGCATGTGAAGAATCAACTTTGGCAAATGATGTTGTTATGCCTTTGATTCCTCTAATTGTGCTAGTAGAAGCGAAAAAGCTTGAAGAAGCATCCTTTGATGTCAATGCCCCCCAATAGTTGTTCAAAGAATAACCATTTAAAAGAGTGGTGCGCATTTGAATCGATCGTTTGGCATGGGATCGTTGATTATCTCCTAATTCACATGCCTTAACAATCTACTAAGAATTTGTTCCTGTTCATGGAATCACACTATAAAAGTTTGAAAGTGTTAGTGTGAAATTGGTTATGTTCATCTTCATTGTCGAACTTGGGTTCCCAGTGATGGCCATTATAGTTGGTTACAAGGCCCAATCAACCCCCTTTCCATGGAACATCGACCCAAATACGTTGTTCACACCATTTGTTGCATTTTTGGTTTTTTGCAATTGTGATCTATCCTTCTAATTCATTTATTAAGTTGTGATTCAATTGAAGTTACTCAAGTGGAAATGTTAAATATTACATCCTATAAATTTTACAAGTACATCATTAGTGCTTGAAGATTATTCTACAAAACTAATTTAATATTGTCATGGCGAAACGTTAATATTCATTATGGGTTTGTATTCCCAATATATTAGTAAAACCACATTTAATTCTACATCCCTTTTCACCTCTTTGTAACATAAAGATGATAACGCACTTTGGAAGGTTTACTAGGTTCTAAAACTAATTAAGCGTTACATCAATTTAAATAAGGAAATTCTCTACACTTGGAAATATTCAAAGGCTAATTCAATTATTAATAATTAACACTTCGAAGTTTATAAGGATTTAAATCATTATTACAAAAGAAAATTATGGAACTAAAACTTAACAACTTGTTGAATTGTAATCCATGGCTCACATACCTCAACTAGTTTGTCGTTAAATTAATCATATGTATAACCTTCAAATTGTAATCGATATCCAACTAATTCATTCAAGTAGGCTTCTTCATCCACACAAGCAATCTTTAAATTGTCATGAATATGTTCCTTTGTCATCTTTTGCATGGTTTACCACCATTCTTTTCATTTTGGATTTGTCGACCAAGGTTTAGTTTTGCACCATTATCCAAAAGCAATTCCTCAAACTCCCTCAATTGGTTATCCATATAGGTAGTTTGAAAAACTTTGCTAAACGATTGGTAAATCATTTCCAATTTGCCCTTTAGTTTTTGAATTTGTACTCAAGGTTCATGGGTATGATTCTCCATGTCTATCTTGACCTCTGTCAATTACTTTCATTGTTGTAAACTTTTATCCATCTCGACAAGAGTTTGTTCCTATTGAACATTAATAGTTTCCATTTTGCCACAAGCCTTTGTCAACTGGTCATGGTTAATTTATAGGACCTTGATATCATTACGGGTTTTAAAATGAACATGGTTCAACTCATTGTACTCCTATTACAAGGCTTTAGCCTTCTTGATTACCTTTTCTACTTCAACATTCTTGGCAACCAAGTGTTTATTTCATGTCTATAGTTTAAAGATTTGAGTTCTTACAACAGCTAATTCCTTGTCCCTATTTTGCAACACTTGCTTGTTGCTAACCAATTCCAAGCAACGGGCCTATCACTAATTTTTTTGTGTTTTTAAATAGGATCTTAGCAAAATTGTACCTAGTTTTTAGATTGGCTAGGTTGTATACTATCTAAGGCCAAGTTTGGACTATTAAGACTGATTGTTCAAAGAAAAGTGTAACATGTTTATATCAAGAAATAGGCAAATAAGTTTAGGTTAAACTAGTTTAATAGGTTTAGTTTCTATTGGCAATGAGTTGTTAACTTATTCTGTGGGAGTAGGAGTTCCTTGAACATGTGAAGGCTCTTGGTTTATTACCTATTTAGAGTCATGTTCATTTTATGTCCTCCATGACTTGATCCCTTTCCATATGTATTGAATTTTCATCTTGCTATGTTGTAACATCAACCTCCATCTCATCATCTCCTCCAAGTCCATGATCAACACTTGTTAATAGGTGCGTGGTTTCTTCTTTGGTGGAAAATTGGTTGATTTTAGATTCAACTTAAACTCAATCAATCCTTGGGTGTTGATGGCTCAATCTAGATTTTTAACCTATGGGATTGATGAATTGGTTGTGGCAATATGTTGGTAGAGCACAATGATGACACTCATTAATAAATTGTTCCTTTGTGATAACCTCAATAAAGGCTTCTTTGGACTGTTCACTATGAATCTTTTTCTTCTCTTTCTCTTGAACCGATGGTGGTTTGGGATAATCAACATGGGTGAATCCTTATATGTGATTGGGATTTAGAGCCTTAAAGAAAACTTCTATCATTGGTCCTGAGTAACATGTGGTTGCTTTCTTATTAAACATTACCATTCCTATTGTTATCAATTTTTGGTGCTCTATCCACCGGCTTAGTTTTATAAACATTTGTGTCAACATAATGGAGCACTAGTTGACCTTATTTTTGTTGTTGGCTAAATTAAGGATAATGCACTACTAGAATTCCTATTTTTTCAAACTAATCAAGTTGAGTTAATGGGTTTTTTTACTAGAGGACATGTATTTTTTATTAGAAACCGAGGGCTTGAATGACAATGGGTATCTTTTGATTAATCAATTTGATTAGAGTGACATCTAGTCAAATTGGATTTTGGCATGGTCAATAAAACCACATAATTTAGTCAAATTAGCAAGTGCTTTAGTCAATAAAGCCACTTATTATACTCAATCAATAGGGTTAATTAAGTAGGCTTGGTCAAAACGGCCAGTGGTTAAGTCAAAAGGGTCAATTATAAATTCCAATACTAGTTGAGCATCTTGAAACCAGATGAAACATTTTGACTATGTTTGATTAATTAGAAAAAATTAAAAAATGTGAAAGTTAGTTAATCATAACTAAATGAATCATGATAAAATAATTATATATATATGGTTTACTTAGTTGTGGTTAAATTGATTATATTGAAATCAATTATGGCTCAGCTACCTATGAAAGATTTAATTAAAATTAAAACTAACCATAACTAATCTAACCATGGTCAATTTAATAGTAGTTGGTTTAGCCCTATTAAGTTTAACCATGATAATTAATTTAACATAATTAGTAAAACCAATACTAGTTAAGCCATTGTTGGTTTTGCCATAATGAATTCAACCATGGTTGGTTTTGCCATTATTATTTCATTCATATATATTTTAACCAAATTCATTTTATTCATGGTTAGTAGTTTCACCATGGTTGCTTTTGCTATAATTATTGTAACCATTTTGATTTTAACCATAATTATTTCATTCATGTTTATTTTAACAATAATTATTTTTTCATAATTGGTTTTGCCATAAAATATTTATTCATTCATTAATTTAGCCAAATTTATTTACTCATGTTTAATTATTCTTTTTCTAATTTATCCATGGTTGATTTTGCCACAATTATTTAACCATAATTATTTTATTCATGTTTATTTTAGTCATAATTGTTTTTTGCATAATTGGTTTTCCATAAAATATTTATTCATTAGTTATATTAGCCATATTTACTCATGGTTAGTTCAATCATTTCTAGTTTATCCATAAAATATTTATGCAGTAGTTAGTTTAACCATTTCTAATTTAACCGTGGTTGGTTTTTCCATAATATATTTCACCCAAAATTAATTTAGTTTTTATACATTTAACCATTATATATTTAACTATTGTTAATTGAACCATAATTAATTTAATCATGGTTATTTTTCCATAATTATTTAAAATTTTTGGTTGGCTAGCCATTATTAGTTTAATAATCATTAAATTTTCCATAATTACTTTAACTATGGTTGGTTTAGGCATTATTATTTTGCCAATGATTAGTTTTGCCATGATTACAAATTTAGGTTAAATTAGCCACCTATTTAACTTATGTAATGTAAATATGTGGTTAAATAGCCTAAATACAAGTAGCTTATATTTACCCTAAACCTGTATTTACCTTTACTTTAACCTATAGGTAACCTAATTATATAGGGTAGGGCAAACCATTTATATACCTATGATAAATTACTAATTGGTTAATTTATTATTTATCTAAAATACACTAATGAATGTGTAATTAAGTAGTTAAATATTCATTATTACAATACATTGTTGATACTATAAAATGAATTATGTTTAATTTGTAAGAATTAGTTATTTGGTTGTAATTATCAATCAACAATATAATACATTACAACCATCTTGATATTTTATATAATTCAAAGATTGATAGTTACAACCAAATGACTAGTCATTAACTACTAATAATTTTTATTATAACTTAAGTAACATACATATTTACCTACATATTTATTTATTTATTTACTTAATTTATGTATCTTATGTAGTTATTTAGGATTAATGTTGTGTGAACTAACAGGTTCTAGTGTTGTGTGGACATGAAAATGTTTTTCCTTCCCAAAAGTTTGTCCCATATTGTTTGTCATCCTTTCCAAATGATGAGTAATATAAATAGATGTACCATAAATATCCAAGACATAAGAAATATTTTTAAATGGAAAGCCATTTAGGATGAACCAATTGAAAAGGCTCAACCTTAAAAGCCAAATTCAAAATGAAATAGGATTTCCAACTTAGGTCATCTAGATGTAGGTTTAATTTAAGTGGTGTACATTTAAGTTTAATAAAGGTCACAACTTAGGTTGCCTTAACCTACTTTAAACTTTTATACCTAATCACTAGTTATAGGTTCCTAAACCAAGGATGAAGAGCTTAGGTTGTAAGTTCCTAAACATAGGGACTTTAGGAATAGGTATTTAATTTTGAGCTTAACTTATGTTTCTTAAGTTCTATCCATGCATAGTTTAGTGATTAATGTTTAAATGCCATGTGGCATAGCCTAGATGGCCAATGTTTGGATGCCACATGGTTTAACTTGGTTGGCCATTGTGTGACTAGTTTAAAAATCATTTGATTGTTGTATTGACTAGATTAAAATATGAGTCGAAATGACTAATCAAATATATTAATCAAAATGACGAGTTAGAAGTACTAGTCAAAAAGGCCAACCTAGGCTTGGTCAGAAAATACATGGCCTAATCACAATGGACATGTTCAAACGACTTGTCCAAAATGATTAAAAGGTTTTTTTTATGCCTATCCAAAATGGGTCTTTTTTGACCAAAATTTATAATAAGAAAATTTAGGAATTTTAGTAATGATGGCTATCTAGTTGTTAAAGTAGGTTAATTTCTCCTATTGGTAGATAATTTCCATGATTGTCGTGAATTTGGCATGATAGTTTTGTTTCATTTGGATCACACTCCATTGCTCCTTGTTGATAAGTGCATCTGGTTTAACTATGTTTTTGATAACAACCTATGATTCTTTGACCAATGCATTTGTTGCATCAACCGTTCGCTCAACATTTACTTTAAACTTTTGAGCTATCAACACTTGATCAATGGTGATTTTCTCACCATAAACAATTGTTCGAATTTGTCCATCCTTTTTAGACTCACAAGTGTGCAAAAATTCCTCCAACAAGTATGCCTATGGAATTATCAAATAAACAATTAACCAACCACCCAAATTGGCTCGTTTTGCCCATTGTCGCTCTTTGGATCCATTCAAATCCATTGCAACATCTTTTGGATTTCTTTCCTTTTAGCAAATGTTCATTTTCAAATTACTTTGGTGAATGAATCACCCTCCTCCACCATCTCCTTTCCCTTGCATTTCATCACACACTTGGACCATGCTTTGGTAGGTATAACAACCTGTATGTCAAGTGAATCAAGTTCAACCTCAAAGAATCCTTCTTGAATTGGTTTTGACAAGAAGTTGTTTGGTTGCTCAGGTCAATAGGTTGATCTTCAATTCTTTTGAAACTTGTTTTTCCTCTTCAAAATCACTAATAATAACATTGTAGGTGCAGGGGGCAAAAATGTCGTCGAAGGCCTTGTAATGTTTCTTCAAGTCCCTCTCCCATAGTGGCTACATGTTGTAAAGCCTCAAGAATCTTTCTTTCTATGTTTCTCTCTTCTTCACAACTTTCACTACTTTCTTGAAATGCAAAAGGCCGCCTTGATGCAAGTGGTTCAATATAAATTGCCCTAGTTGCTCTAAAAACTTCCTCTCTAATTTTTTGTAGCTCTTTTTTCCTCTCTTTCTTTTTTTCCCTTTTTGTTTCCTCAATTTTGCCTCTCTTGCTTGCTCTTTCTTTCAACTAATCCAAGGCACTCATTTCTTCATCTTGGTGTAACACTTGAAGTATAATGGATTTGGAAATGAAAAAATGAAATGACACATAAAAAGATATGCCGATTCTTTGTATTGTAGCCACAAAGTGAGGAATGGCAGTGTTTTGAAAATAATGTGACCTTTAGGGCAAACTTTCTCTAAGAAGTTGACATATGTAACTAGGTTAACCAAAACATCATAATTTGTGTCAGAATAGGGATAATAGGTACTTTTTAAACCAGTTGTTTTTTCAACCAATTATTAGTACCTTTTTCAACTAGTTTTTAATTGGATAGAGCATAATTGGTTCTCTTTTTGACTAGTTTATTGACTATCATACCTTTAGTATGTGTTTCAATTGGTTCTTTAATGAACATTTTACCAAAATGGTTTGTTTTAACTAGTTCCTTAGTGAACAAGTTACCAAACCACCTTGTTTCAACTGGTAATAAATCATTAGGTTTAGCCAAAACATGCACTACTAAAATTCCTAATTTTTTTAATTATAAAATTTGGTCAAAAATACCCATTTTGGATAGCTGTCAAAAAAACCTTTCAATCATTTTGGACAAGTTGTTTTGAACCTATCCATTGTGATTGGGCAATGTACTTTTTGACCAAGCTTAGGTTGACATTTTTATTAATCATTTCAACTAATACTTTTGGTTAAAATTTTCAATTGATATTTTGATTAATCATTTCGATTAGTATTTTTGACTAATCAATAAAACATTCAAATTATTTTTTGATTGGTCAAACACCATTTTTACTAAGCAAATGCCATGTGGCATGTTAACAATGGCCACCCAACTTAAGCCACGTGACATCTAAACATTGGCCACCTAGGCTATGCTATGTGACATTTAAACATTGGCCATCTAGGCTATGCCATATGGCATTTAAACATTGGCCATCTAGGTTATATGGCTAAACAACCTAGGTTAATACCCAATTAAATTAATCCTCTAGTTTATTTTGCCATGCATGGCGAAATAAGATTCCTTTAGGATATGACTTATGTCCTATTGGATGACCTTTCACTTTGTTAAATTAAACAATGGCCCATTATCACTAATAAAAAATGTTCATTTTGCAATTAGTCCTTGTAATGAATTTTGAATCGTAGGTGACATTTGCAATTAAAATTATAATAGTTGCATTGGACAAGTCACATGTGACACTAATTGCTAATAATAAGGAATTTTGGATGAAATAACAAGTCAACAGAATACACCTTCATCTTTTGACTTGCATATAAATATTTTGCTTGCGAATAAGATGTGTTTTTTCTAGTGAACAATGGGAACAAATGATGTGTTGCCACTTGTCCTAGCTTTTAATAATAATAAAAAACTATAATTTTGAAATAATTTAAAACATATAATTTTAAGCTTGGATGGTTTTAGATTATGCCATGCGGTGTAATAGAAGTTTTCCATGTAGCATATTAATTGAATATTTTCAAATTTAATTTAAGCCAATATATAGGTTTGTAGGTCAAATTAGGTAGGTAGGTAGGTATTTATTTACTTACCTACCTACCCACCTCATCTTACCTACCTACGTAGGTAGATAAGTAGGTAAATATGATTTACATACTCATCTACTTAAACTAGTCACCTATCCAAATAGGTTTTAACTAACTTTAGGTTAGTTAAGTAAGTAGGTTAGGGAAGTAAGTAAGTTAGGCATAAATACATGAATATTTTTATTTTCTTTTGGGTTCAACCTTTTATTGGTTCATCCCATATGCCCATCCTTTTTTATATGAAATGTAAAACAAACACCTTGTTTATATATTTTTAAACTAGATGATAATGAATATTAAAACATATGGGACAAACTATTTACTTGCAACTACAAATTTTATCCCATATTTTTATCTTCACTTTATTTGTTGTGAAATACATAAGTAGGTAAGTACCCACCTAACTAGCTAACTATTTAACTAATAAGTTGACTAATTAACTAGTAAATTAACCAACTAAATAATTATTTATAATAATTAACACCAATAATTATTAATTACATAATTATTAATTAATAATAAATTATTAGTTTAAAATAATAATTGGCAAATATTGAAATAAATAACTAATTATTAGTAACTTACTAATTAATAGTTCACAAAAAAAATGAATGACGGAAATATAGACTAATTAATAAAATTTAGCCATTAATTATAATTTTTAAATATTATGATCTAAATATATAATAATTTACCTAGTAGGTAACTTAAGCTAAGTATTTTATTATGATTACTCCCATTATTTGTTCATTTTATGTAGGAAATAATAATTATTTAAAAATAATAATAATGTTAATTGAGTTATTATTGTAACTATTTGGTAGCCAAGGTTTTGGGGGGGTGGGGGGGTATTCATTTTATTATTTTAGTTGTTATAGGTATTTATAAAATATTAATATAAGTATTTTTTATTTTTTCAAGTAAATTTTAATATTTATATTTCACATGTACATAGTAATTTATTAAAATTATTAATTAACTATTACATTAATAGTTATAGATAAATAAAATAATAAAATAAATTTCATGTTCCAATAATTGATTACTTATCATAATAATGTAATCTTTTACTAGTTTGGATTAACTATCTATATATGAAGGCTTTTGGTGAAGCAACCCCTGATTATGCCCGAGTGTATTTTTGGGGATGTAAATGAAGCAACCCCTGACTCCGCCCGCCCGAACCGTCATCCCTCCAGCCGGATGGACGTTTCATCCATCCCATATCCCAAAAAAAACCCATACCTTTTCGTTTCAAGTCTCAAGAAATAACTTCCTCCTCCTATCCCTGGCAGCAAAAGGAAAATTCGAAACAGGGCAAGGCATGGGCAAGGGCAAGGCAGGGTACGGTAGGGGCAGGGCAGTGCAAGGCATGGCAGTAAAAAATAAGAAAAAATAAAAAAACAGTGGCCTTCGGCCATGGGCACCCACTAGTTATTATTATTATGTATATACATTGTTGTGTTATTAGTTATAGCTGTTATGATTTTTTATAGAAAAATCCATTTCATTAATTCATTAATTAATTACTAATAATCAAATTAGTCCTTTGAAAATAATTTCAGTAATTATATAATAATTTATTGAAAATTTAGAGTAATGATTATAGTTGTTAATAAAATAAATAAATAGATAAATAATAAAACATGAACATTATTATTGGAAGTATTAACCAACTTGGGTTAACCATTTTAAAAAACCTTAAATTATTATCATATCATTTTTTATAGTTCTTCAAAATTATAAATATGAAATAATAATATAAATATAAATTAAAAAATCAATATGCATAGGTTTTAATTTTAATAATTATATTATCTTTTCTATCATACCAATATCATCATTTTCATCATTATTATGGAATGAAATAGTATTATTTTAAAAATTTAGTGAACAATAATATTAAAGGTTATTTTTTATTACAAGTTAGCGAATAATTATTAATATAATAATAATAATAATAATAATAATAATAAATGTCACTTGTACTTATTTTGGGAAATGTAATAAAATAACTTGGATAATTTTAATATCATAAGTTGTTCCTTTTGGATGAAAACCAAAATGTTTACAAACTAATTGTAGTGTAGTTGCAAAAATGTCCAAAAGTGACTGCAAATAACTAATAGTTGCATGTAGTCACAAAAAAAATGGTTACAATTTGGCCAATTTTTACTAGTGTATAGGCAACACTTGCAAGTCTAGTGACTTAATCATTTGATGCATGTATTAGACATCTAACCAATCAAACCAACTAAACATCATTACTTGAAAAATGTAATTTCAGATTCAAAACTTGGAGAACTAAATAATACATCATGCTATGGATTTTTAGTAGGCTAGATTGTCTTCTTCAATCATGCATACACTTGGGCTAGTCCATGTTGTCAATTGTAGGCATGTTTAAAATGGTAACCATTACCCAAATACCTAGATTGTTTTGTGTACTAGTTCATATATAACATAAATGTGTATGTGTTGTATTTGTTGGGTTTGGTCACTTTATTAATTGTTTGGGTACACTACTAATGACCCTAATTTGTGGTTGGGGATACAACATTGTGGGTGGTAGTTAGCTTAGGCATCCCATTAATTTTGAGGTAAGTCATGTGGTCGTAATGTCGGCTTCCCAAAGATTTGAATAAGATGTCACATATGAAGATTACAAATTTAATGGCTTTAGTTGCCAATGTAGTTTGAACTTAATGCCTAACCTTTATTGTGTCCAACTTGAAGGATTGAATGCATCATGACATAAACATGTAGTCACAAAATAAGTTTTCCAAGTGGTCATGGGCACCACTAGACCCCTAGATCCTAAAGGTCACCAAGAAACATGGGAGGAGAAACTCCATAAAATAGAAGAGGCAACGACAAATGAGCTTGGTATGGCAAAATATAGGTCCCCTTATAGATGGTGTTGTGGTTGTGGCAAGCATGTATTAAGGGCAATGGTTAGAGACCATTTTTAGAAACATGGTCATGATCCTACATAGACCAAACCAATCTTGGTACAACATGATTGTTGTTTGCAATTTTTGCATTCAAATTCAATCAATATTGATGATTTAAGGTACATGGGTGGAAGTCATGCTAGTTGTCCAAAGATTTGATTTTTCCTCTCATATGTCTTCACTTGCTTTGTTTGGTTTGTTATCATAGGGGGTTGATGAAATACCTATAAAACTTGAAAGGTTAAACCAAGATGCACCAATGTATCAAAATATGTACGTTAGGGCAAACCCAAACATAGGCATGGATTGAGATATTGAGCTAGGTAGAATGGTGACTAAAGCATTTGGAACATGTGATGAGCTTCGAAGTGATATTGTAGGTTCTTGAAATATTGATGACTATCCTAGAATTGAAGGGGGGAACTTTAGTGGTGGGAATGGTGCTTTCAGTTTGGAAGCTAAATATGAAAAAATAGAAGTTGAAATGTACAAAGAGGCCCAAACTCCACTTTATGAAGGTTGTCCCATTAGCCAATTTGCC
The DNA here is from genome assembly GCA_963921925.1 of Sphagnum tenellum. Classification (NCBI taxonomy): domain Eukaryota; kingdom Viridiplantae; phylum Streptophyta; class Sphagnopsida; order Sphagnales; family Sphagnaceae; genus Sphagnum; species Sphagnum tenellum. The sequence continues at coordinate 17,345,879 of OY998150.1, forward strand.
TCCATTTTATTATTACTAAACTTGGTAAGTACACTGGAGTTAGTAATGCATTTGTGAACAAGCTTTTCACATTGTTGGAGGTTGACTTATTTCCACACACCAAAAAACCCCAAAAATAATCCCTATTTTTTCCCCATTTTTTCTTAGTGTATTAAGAAAATCCATGTTAAAAAAAGGATTAAATTAAACTTTTAATGAATTATCAGTAGTACTATGAAAAATTATCAATATTTTATACTTAGTATTATTATTCTAAATATGGTTTATCAATTTCTTTAAATTTTTTTTGTTACATGTTATGTTTCGATATTTAAAGATGAATTTTCAAGAATTATTTTAGATTTTTAATTAATGAACTATTTAAATGGTGATAATAATAATGACATCAATGATTTTTATAATCTTTTCATTTTTTCAATTTTGTAATCTTCTTCAAGAT